>OX940862.1:16667500-17917500 GCA_954871525.1 Parietaria judaica | reverse complement strand
TCTTCCAATTAGCAAGCAAATGGATTAAGATAATTGGGAATTTTAGTCTAGTTTTGGAAGGATATAGGATAAGCCCAAAAGATTGAACCTTGGTTCTTACTCGTAGCAGTGTCACTGCAATGGAGGAAGATTCTAAAGCACTTTTAAGTTTTATCTACCAAAATTGCGAGAAGTTCGTTAAGAAATGGACATTTGACATCGCCCGTGTGATAATGTTAAAGTTGGTTTGGCTATGAATCTGTTGTTGTTATCTAACTTTTCATCCTGTTCTGATAATCAGAGGGTTAGGGATGAGATAGAGAGCAGGAAGATCCAGTGTGGGAATGAGAGAAGAGATGACAAGTTCATGAAACTGGCGGGGTTCGAGCAATTTCACGAGTCTCTCGCGGCGGAGAAGGTAATTCCGACTTGCTTGGAAGAATCGATTCAGAGAGTAGAGACTCATACGCCGTGAGTGTCTCGGGTGTAGTCTGTGGTTTGTTGTATCAAATAATAATGCTTTGCGAAGGCACGTAGAGATAAAGGCATAGTCTCTTCGCGTATACCGTTGTATTAATATCACATTCGCTGTAAGGTTAGTTCAGCGATTAACCTAAGAGTTAGGTCAAGCTTTGAGTCGTAGCCATTTGTGGGGAAATCTTGCGTAGAGGAAAGCTTTTTATTTAAAGAAAAAGATGCCTAAAATGATGCAACTTTCGGCATTTTTTGTTACATTCATGACCATCAACTTTGACCAATTTCAAAGAATCTTAAAAGAAACCAAAGAAAGAAAGAAAAAAACTGATATTAATTTCTAAGGCGATGTGTATGATGATTATTGAGGGTGATTTTTGGGTACGTCTGCTTTTGTTATAACTAGCAAGAACTAGCAGTAAAAGAAATAGAATTTAGCACGTCACAAGAAAAGTAAGAGTGTTTTTTTTTAAGTTCACAGTTCTTTAAGAATTTAGAAGATTAAATTTCGCATTAAGTTTAGCTCTGAAAATATTTTAAAAATAAATAATAATGATTGATCGCTTTAATTTCGTAATTTAAAAAAAAATTAATTTACCGGTATTCAAGTCCTGGCTTCAAAAGGCCATGATACAAAAAAGTCAACCCGATTGTCCAATGAGAGATTTCTATAAGATTTTACAAAATAAAAAAACCAACCGGATTGATACAAATACACCTACAAATAAAATTGATACAAATAAATAAAAAAATCAAAATCTAATAGAAAACGGATTATTTTTTTCTTTAAGAAGAAAAAAAGACAAGTGGCGAATAGTTGATTTGTTGTTGCGAATATAAATGAATAAATTCAATATTACTTTTTTTTTTTGATAAAAAATTCAATATTACTACGTAGCCCCTAAATGAATTTCGCTTTAAATATATCTTTTAAATTATCTTTTTTTTTTTTATAATTTATATTTTATATTTATATTAAATGTCAACATGGAGTCTTCAACCACCACAAGCAGAGGCAAAACCTTTGATTGATTTTCGATTTGGGACGTCCACAGCTTTCGTTGACAACAGAAACCCCCAATTCCAATCCCCCAATTTAGGGTTTCCCCCCTAACTCTCCTCCTTTCGATTCTTCAAACCTGGCGATTCCCAGCAGACGATGAAGCAGGGTAAGAAGAAGAAGAATCCCAATCGACGCCCGAAATCCCTGGACCCCACCAGTCGGACGGGCCCAGAGGAGAAGAAAACTGACACGGATACGGCCACGGAGGCGATCCACGCCCTGGAAGGGGCTTTTGCTTCGGCTTCGCTCGCCGGCAAGGCCGCCGAGGTCCTGGCCATGTCGGAGAGCTCGGACGATCCCTCCTCCAGCTCGACCTCCGGCGAGGCCTCGACCTCGGTCTCGGGCTCGTCGGAGGGGTTTCTCGAGGCGAGCTGTTTGGAGAATCTGATGGGCGAGGAGCGCCGGAGGAACAAGCAGAAGCGCGTCGTGGCCGCCGCGGGGACGGTCTCGACGGTTCTGGGGAAGCAGTATATGGCGAGCCCGAGGAAGACAACGAAGCTGAAAGGCGTCGGATTCAACAATGGCGAAGATGGCAGGGACAAAGACGAGCAGTTCCTCTGCTCGATGCTTGGGGACGAGTCGGAGCTCAGTTTGGCCATTGTCAGAGACGTGCTCTGTTAGTAACTGAATCTCGCCTTGTCTTCCCTTTTTTGTTTGTTCTATTAGCATCATTTAGAATTTCACTGTATACATATAATATTGCTTTAATGGATGGGATCTTTTCTGTGGACATTGAGGATTTGTATTTAGCAAAGTAGAATCTAATTAGATATTAATCCAAAAGTTTAGCTGAATTTACACATGTGATAATTCAATCATTTGCCCTCTTTTTCCAGGTCAGTGTGGCTATGATGTCGAAAAGGTACTGTGAAGAGAACATAGTCAGTTTTTGCTTCTTTATGTGTTGGTCAATGTAAGTTTTGTGTCTAAAAGCTGATACGCACTTGCATGAGCGTCGGAAGGAATGTGTCGAAAACTGTAAAAATATACGCAATCTCAACTACTTTTCTAATGATGAGATTGTCATCTTATGTATTTAGTTTTAAACATATTGCAAATGCCTTGCTTCTTAATCTTGGCCTATTTCATTTGGAGAAAAGTTAGATTGATCTTATATATGGATTTCCAGGCCTTGGATGCATTGCTAGAACTATCAGGCTCTTCGAATGCGCAATCCGTCGACTATACGGACTACAGTGTGATTCGAAAATATGATAACAGATGTCACACGGGACATTACGAGACAGTAGGCTACATTACACCTGACCTATTATTAATTTATAAATTACTCAGTAGCACCTAGTGAGTTTTAAAACATTTTTTGTCAGCGGGCTGATGGGTTCTTCGAATGCTCGGAATGTGATAGTATATGGTCTGTTGGCTGTACTTGCAGGTAGTTTTTTTTTTCTCGTTCCATTATTTTCCAAATTCATGTTTTTTGTTTATGATTTTGAAAATTATTCTCAGTTGTATAAAATGTATACCAGATTAAATGCGGATTTAAGAATTAATGTCGAGTTCCAACTAATACTTTTTGTTTTCATTTACTTAAGGAGGAATTATGCAGAGGTTCTTGCTAGTTCTGAACCTCGTTTCCCCACCGGTCAAGTTAGTACCGATTCAAATCTCTCTCAAAAGGTACTGGAATCCTTCTTTCAAGTTACCAGAAGCTCTGAACATGAACCAAGCTCCATGAATTGGAGGAACGTCGTAAAGAAGATGCAGTTATTGGGACCCCACTTTGACGTCTGTCCATCAGATCAGTCTGAAGAAAAGCAAAATACTGGTATTATATCATCACGGATCCCTCAAAAGTTTATGTACAATTTCATAAAATGCTTTCTCTGCCTTCGTTTATGGTAATATTATACAATTTCATTAGATATACAAATCTTTGAATGAGGAGGCTTATTCGGAATCATTTTATGTCAATACAATATCATCTTCATAGACGATAAGAATAATGATTCGTTATGATAGATTTAATCAGCTAGATGTCTATCAGCCTCATTGAGTATATCTATCTCCTTCGAGAAACTTAGAGAATTGACAATTTACGCCCGAGGTTAATCTTTGAGACCATAACGTGATTTTTCAGAGTTTGCACACTTTGTTTATAGTACCAATTCTGTCAAGACCTTGAGGAATATCCGTGGTGCACTTCTTCTTCGAGCTCTCCAATAAGAAACCCATTTATAACATCTAGTTGGCCTTTAACTAGGAACTTGGAGCAAAGATCTCCTAAAAATCATTCCATAGGACTGAGTATTATCCTTTAGCCACGAAGCGAGCATTGAATCGTTCAATACTCCTACTTTGTGCTTAATGTAGAATATCCACTTGCAGCACACAGTTCGCTTTCCTGGAGGCAGAGTGGTGTTTGTGACTTACGAGAGATACCTTTGCTCGTGGATTTACCCTTCTCGAATAAGCACGAAGCTCTGGTGGATCCATTACCTTTTAGTTTATTTCTACTCTAAGAGCATTGCATCGGCAAAAGAAATAAGAGGAAGTATTTGAGGCTAAGTGCTTAGTGATGAGGGAGGTCTTGAATCCTCTCCTCTGCGCACGCCTGTCATGGTGGTCTTCACCATTCTTACCTCAACTATACCCTTACCTTGATACCATGAAAGCAGACGACAGGAAGCCAGAAAATCGATCATACAAACTACGGAAACTAAAACAGATAATAAATAATATAAAGTACAGAAGATAACAGACAATGAATAGTATAATACTCTTGACATATTAGGAAAGAATCTCCTCATTTATTGAGCTATCAAATTCAAAAGTTTATAATGTGTAGGATTTGTAACTCTTGAAAAGCTTTTTAAAAGACTGCTGGATTTTTATTTTGTGGTGCTCGTCTTCCTGTGAAGATATTCCGTTTCTGTTCTTGACTGTGATTGCACCCTTTTTTCTTATCAATAGCCAATTTACGGAAAGAAGATGAATATCACGTACTCAGAAAACCTGCAAACGAAGAATGGGAGTCTGTTCGATCTTACTACCAGAAAGTAAGCTTCTTTCTTGACCTGTTATTCGTCTTTTACTTGATCATAGTCACTCAGCAACTCAAGTCTACTCTTTTGTAGGCAGCAACCGCGTATTCGAAGGGATCAAAGGAATATGCAGCGTATCTATCTGATCAGGTCTCACACTCTGTTATATTTTCTCAATTAATATCTCAATTAATTGAAAACGATTATATTTTTTTATTTGGGCAGGGAAGAGTGAAAACCAAATCAGCACGAGAGGCAGATGAAAGAGCTAGCAAGGATATCTTTAAAGCTAGGTTTGTTTGTTCACGAAGTTCCTTCTATAGTGTGTTCTCAATCCATCCGTCTAATTGCTTGCTGACGTTGAATTCCAAGAAACTACTCGTGTTATGCAGGAACAAGGATATACAGAACGTCATAACCGTCGACTTGCATGGGCAACACGTGGATCAAGCAATGAGGGTCTTTAAAATGCATCTCGTATTAGTTTCCTACGTGCAAAGTAAGAATCTGCTGCTCTCTCGTTTCTCCTCAATTATTTTTTGTTTTAAAGTTGAATCTCATTTCTCTCTTCTTTCTTTGCTTCAGCGGTTCAGACTTTAAGGGTCATAACAGGATGTGGAACCCATGGCATGGGCAGGTCCAAGCTCAAACAGTCGGTATGTATCGTTTTTGTTCAATATAACCATGTTTGTCAGCCATGTATAATTGAAGGGGTGAAACTGGTACTCATTACGGATCTTTTGGTATTTTTTCAAATTCAGTATTACTTTTTTCAATATTCTAAAATTAAACACCCAGCACTTGCTTTTTACTTTTTGAAAACCATTTTCCCGCTATATTAACAGAGGAACCAGTTTTTATGTAAATTAAAGAAACAAAAAAGTATACTCGTGTAAATCATAATTACGTGTCCGAATCAAAATTACGTAGCGGAATACAAGGTCAATGTAAATTTTTTCAAAATCAAAATTGTAAAATATAATGTATTGGAAGTTGAAACAACATCGTTTTTACTTTTAGGGTAAACTGAATTTTCCAGCCACCGGTTTCTCGATTTATCAGTGAAAGTTAACATAAAACGTGCTTATATTCTTGTTTGAGTCGGTGTTGCTGAGGATAAATTATTCACTTTGTTTTTGCAATACGGTTGGTTATCGACTTTGTGCACGCAGGTTGTGAAGCTTCTGGAGAAAGAAAAGATAGAATGGGAAGAAGAGAACCAGGGAACGGTGCTCGTAAAGCTGTGCGGGCAGCGAGAGTTTAACTTTCTGGATTGCGAATCCGATTAAGTCAAGATGTAAAGAGAAAAATTCCTTTTGTTTATGCTAGGAAATTGTCCAAATGATTTGTAACGTATCATTAGTGCACCACACATATGGACCAGCTAGCTTAGAGCCCTGGTTGATTCCCATTTGTGGTGAGAGGGGTTAATAGAGGATAACGATCGCAAATGTATTCAAGTTGTACTTAATTATAGCGGCATAAATTTTAGTTTTTTTTTTCTTCAACTATTAAGTTCCATTTTATTCGGCATGAATGTACTCAAGTTCCGGTTTACAGTGGCTTGAATATATGTAATGTCCAAAAGAACTTTACAATGGAATTTGAGTGTATTTGTTGCTTAAAAAAGACTTGAATTTATGCTGCTTCAATTGAGTATAAATTTAAGTACATTTGTCACTAAAAACCCACAACAAACCCTTGTGAGATAGCAATTACTTTGTCGCAAGATGCTTGCGACATCGCTATGTCAAAGCATTTAGATGGACTCTAATGTACGACATAGTTAATTGACTGGATGTTCATCACCGTTGGCGGATATGTATATTATATTTATGTGTTGACTATTTATGTTTTCATTGTATTACCGAACCGGTTAAACAAAAAAAGAAAAATGTAAATCGAATATTAAATTGAAAACTAGATATACTTACATCATATATCGAATTTAATCGCTTAAAACCAAATGTATCGAATGCATGGTCTTCGGTCCTTTATGCGTTTTACTCTCGAAACAGTTTTTCCGAGAATATATATATCTTAACATAATGTTTTTCTTGACCATAAATACCAAACCTTAGGCCGTGCAAAAAAATAATCTCTTAGAAGCAAATTTTACAATCTTTTCTCCTTTCTAAAGTTATCCCAAGTAGTATATTTTTGAGCTATTTCCTACCGATATTTGAGTGAAAAAAATTGGTCTTCAAACTGTTATGAAAACGCCAAAGCAATTCACTAATTGTTAGCACACTCCGAGATAGAATCATAAAACGTCTCAAAGAAAGCGACCTATACAGCAACTCTGTTGAGTTTTATTTACCCCATCTTAATTTTAGACCAAAAATAAAAATTAAAAATAAATAAATAAATTATCGATAAATCGGTAAATCGAGGTTCGAGCCTATGCTGAACTCGAGAAATCGGCATTTGACTGCTCTAAAATCTTCGTCGACTGTGCACGAAAACGACAGCGACTGAGCGATCAGCCATGGCCGAGCAGCTCCCTTCTGACAGTGAAGGTCTTCACTCCGTCGTTGCCTCTCTCCGTCTCCGCCTTCAGGTCCTCTCTCTCTCTCTCTCTCTCCCTCTCTCTGGTTTGCTTTTCTCGAATCTCACCCACTGTGTTTTCCAACTCCAAGCAGGAACTCGAGGCCGAGAACGCGGAGCTCTCGTCGCGCCTCTCCAACTGTTGCTGTTTCCGCGAGGTTCGTTGATTGCGGCTGAATTGGATGGTTGCTTTCGTGTTCATCATTTTGACGTGTTGTTGGTTTAGTGCAGAAAAATGAGAAGACTGAAGACTCTGATACCAAGTTCAATGCGTCTCTTGAGAGGGTCACGGAGGGTTGTGTTAGTAAGAAGACACAGACGAAGAAGAAGAAGAAGAAGAAAAAATCCGGAGAAAAAATCTCAGGTCCTAATCCTTTCTCGGGTTAATGGTGGCAAATGTATCCAACTTGTATTTAATTGGGTTTTTTTTATTATTATTATTATTCCGGTGGAAAATATTTTCAAGTTCTAATTTACCGATGATTTGATCGTTTTTTGGGGCATTGAGTGTATTAAAACCGCATTAAAGTGAAGTTTTGGTACATTCAAGTAGCTAGAAAGTAGAATTTGATTACAATTGTCACTAAAAAAGAAAAAGAAAAACTTGAGTACAAACGTAGGTACATTTGCTACTATTAACCTTTCGTTTTTAGTTATACTCGGAATAGTTTGTGATTAGAGCCGGCCCTCGCTTAAGCCCCGCTGGCCCCAAATCTTAATGGCCCCCGAAATATGAATATATTAGTATTAAAACGTATAGAACATAGAAAACTTATATTGATATTTATTTATACTTTTACGTCTAACATCACTCGAAGCTTTACGTTTGAATGATCTATAATTTTGACTACTTTTGGTCATATATACCCTTATGATTAAACATATCACAGTTTGTGGTTTTGAATTTTCTTATTGGTGAACCTCATTCTCATTTACAGGGTGTGATATAGGCATAATAAATCACAAGTGCAAAAGATATGTTGCTCTAAAGATCATGTACTTTGGGAAGAGGTGCGTTGACTTTAACTTATAGCTTTCCATGTTAATGTTGCAAGCTCTGGATATGGAGTTGTTGTATCAGAACTACTGCTTCGGCTTTCGCAATTTTTGCATCGAACTTTCTTTTGACATTAAATTTAGGTTTTTATGTAACGTCTTCTTCGTTCCTTATTCAACTGGTCTTTGTTCTTTTTAATATTATAGGTTCTATGGTTTTGCTTCAGAAGCACAAATGGATCCTACTATTGAGGTGCATTTCCTTCCTTTTAATTACTTTAGTGTTAATAAGATTTCTGAGGGACAAAATCTACGGAGATTTAGGAAAGCCATTCCTCGTGCAATTACACTTGACCTCGTATATATAGAGGAGTTTTATGGTTGTATGAATGGCCCTTTATTTAGTGTGTTAATGCAATGAAGCTCATGGTAATCATATTCATAGTCTCGGTGATTACTGATTGACTTGGATTTAACGTTCTTTTTGGTAGAGGTTTCTCTCATGCTCTTAAGCAATAAATTGATACTTTCTAATCAATTCTGCCAGTTGTATATATGTCTAGAATTGCATGTACTGTGTTCCTGATAAAATATTCAAAAGTTCTCTTTCTAGTTTTCATTTCCATTGAATCATCAGAGAGAGATGTGCAGCGTAAACGATAATCATGTGATACATGCATGCTAATTTAATTTGAATCCCCAAATGAGGAACTGTATAAAAGGTTAAAGTAGAATTTGTAAATGTTCATTTTTGCAGTCTGAACTTTTTGGAGCTCTACGGCAGACAAGGCTTTTAGTTGGTAACCGGAAGGAGTCGCAGTATTCAAGATGTGGTAGAACCGATAAGGGTGTTTCTTCTGTTGGCCAAGTATGTTGGTGAATAAAACTATAAATCCCAGAGAGCAAACCTATATGTTTTATGATGTAGTGATTCCATTTGCTTTATGATGCAGGTGGTTGCTCTCTTTCTACGATCAAACCTCATAAATGGATTTTCAGACGATGAAAACCCTAGTAACATAATTTCCGGAAAGCAATTCGGTGAGCCTTCTTACCGTATAAAGGACACCTGAAATCCTCTTTTCATAATTGAGTTGAGAATTGTGTGACCTTGATACAAGTTTGTGAAACCGTATGAAGAATGTGAGAGAGTGGTGAGATTCTCATTTGTAATAAACCCTAAGAGAGTTAGTCCCTACCAAGATTTAAAATAAAATAATCCCAATGGTTACAATAAAGAAAGAATAACATAATCCCTGGATAACCCTTCACATTTACAATGATGATTGATGACTACAAAGTATAGATGTTTTGATTGATCGTGAATAATGAATAATCATCTCAATGTGTTTTTTTTTTTTCATGAACCCCAGTCATTTTTCATGTGTTTCTTTCTTCGTTTTTCATATATTTGTATTCTAATTTCAATGACACGAACGTTTTAATGACTCCTACCAGAAGGAGAAATTGATTATGTGCGAGTCCTGAATCGGGCTCTTCCGGATGATATACGAGTTTTAGGATGGTGTCCAGTTCCTACTGATTTCAGTGCAAGGTTAGAATATATTGTTGATACATGCCTCATTTTCTGATCAGTATTTTTGTTTAGCTTTTAGGAATAGTCTTCACTTTAATTTGGTGCTATTCCAGTACGACATATCTGATTAACGGAATTCCTTTGTGTAGTTGTAGGGGACTCTTTTTTTTTCCTTTTCTTTTTAAGCAATTTTTTTAATTCAGAGTTGTCTTTAAGATAGACGGGTATTTTAAAATAATTGATTAGTAAGTACAACATATTTTGGACTCGCAGAATAACATAGAAATCAAAGGTTTAATTCGTTACCAAGAAATATAATGCGAGATTGGTCTGTATAAAGTTACTAGTAGATGGAGTTATTGAAACTGGACTGGGATTGGTCTGTTTTGTTCTTCGGTTTTTGCATTATTACTGAGTTATGCTCTCTTCTTTTGTAATGTGTCATTTCCTTCATACAGGTTTAGCTGTATGAGCAGGGAATACAAATATTTTTTTTGGAACGAAAATCAGAACATATCGGTAAATCTGTTTAATCATCTATTTCATACTTTATTGCTCAGTTTAGTAGTTTATCTCATTTAATGTTTCTCAGGCAATGGAAATTGCTGGAATGAAGTTCATAGGCGAACACGACTTCAGAAATTTTTGTAAAATGGATGCCTTAAACGTACACAACTATAGGCGACGTGTCACCTCTTTTGCTATATATCCTTCTGATGTAAGGTTGACATTATGGTAGATACAATCTCCTAATTAATTTTTTATTTTTTTGGTGAGGGTTTTCTAAAAAAAACGGTTGCATGACGGACTGAACCTAGGACCTTAAATTTAATATGTTGGCTTAAATTTAGGCTTGATTTTTTATACTTAAAATTTTTGCTTTGGGTGCTAGTTTTATGCATATGTTTATTGTCATTAATGAGTTTAGAGGAACATGTTCCTACACAAAATGCTTGTCAGTTTTTTGGCTTAATATTCATATAAATGCAAGTTAATATATAAATTTATTCACAAAATTTCAGGTTTGAAGGATATCAACTTTGGTCAATTCAAATCAAAGGCAGTGCTTTCTTGTGGCATCAGGTCCGGTGCATGGTTGCCCTTCTCTTCATGATTGGTCAAGAACTCGAGTCTCCAGACGTGCGTTCTTTCTCCTCATAATTTGGTTTCTATTTTTTTTAGATGTATCACTATCAACATCACCAGTTTTGATATCCTTTTTTTTCTCTGATATAATTGACTGGTTGTCAGCCTATTACTGAACTATACCCATTAGACCGAAAACGAAGTATTCTTATCGATTTTCAATTTGATAGGTCATAGATGCGCTACTGGATACTGAGAGAATCACAAGGAAGCCTCAGTACACCATGGCACCAGAGTTTCCATTGGTTCTTCACACCTGTGAATTTGATAATCTCGAATTCACTTGCTCATCAGGTACTCAAAAATCTCTGCTCTTTCCAAGCAATTATCTCTAACGCGTCTTTCTTTCTTTTTTTTCCCCGATCCTTTTGAGACACTTAAAATAATTCAATGTCTTGCAATCCTAGATTCTCGACGAGCTCTGCGTGAACATCTGGCCAAACAATGCCAGACTTATCATCTCCAAGCTGCCATATTCCGGGAAGCTCTCAAATCCTGTTTGCCCGTCTCTTCAGGTATGAAGGCGATAAGTCTTGTGTAAAATATTACTTCACTGCCCTTGGAAAAGGTATATATTACATATATCTAGTATCAGGTAATTAATATCTTGGTGTTGTTCCAGATGAGAGCACCTTAAACAAAAGCAAGATTAAGAAGGGTGGTCATGTTCCTCTCTTGTCTCGGCCCACCGAGTGTAAGCCGTAGTATAACAAATCAGCTTTTCAATTAATTTATTATTGGGGTAATTACTATTGTTATGTCAAATTACAATTTGATGCAAATGTTTAATATAGTTAAAAATAAGGGTGTTGCTACAGAATTAATAAATTTAGGGGGAAACTGCTTGATAAAAGGTTTAGGAGAGAAATTGCGACATGACAAATTCAGGGATCATTACTGCTACTTACTTTTTTCACATTGATCATGTATTCTGTTTCTTTTCGATGTTAATTTTGCATTTTTTGGCCTCACTTTCAGCATCTTATGAAGAGCGGCGAGCCAAATTGGACTCAAGAACATTGAAGAGTTGATAGCTTCAGCTCGAAGGCTGTAAGAATTCCATGTACTATTTTTATTATCAAAATTTGATAATAAAGACTAAACTGTACTAATTTTCTATAAATATTTGTGATATTTTAATAGTTGATTAAGATTAATACAAAATTCAACTTGGAAATGGATTCTGGCACAGGATTATGACATTTTAGCCCTGGCGAAGAACACTCCTGCGAATAAACCTGCACACAAAACAAAACTCATTAAGGTTTATGATATGAGCTAAATCAATCTTGTGTTGGTTAAAAGCGGGTCGAGATTTGATTACCGAAGAGAATGCTGAAGGAGTTGGAAAGACTCAGCGGCACTTTGAAGAGCAACAAACCAGCCATGGATATGGGAATCTTGTTCAACGAACCCACCAAACTGTATTTTGCAAGCACTCTTTAGAGAGAAAGACAAGCAAGCGAAGCACTACAGTGTAATAGTATAATTACTTCCAACAACTTCAGAAATTTCTCATAAAACTAGTTTTTAATTCCGAAAATTAGTCAACTTCTGATCATTTTTATTTTCAAAAACTCAATATTGACATGCATTCAGGGTAGAGGTGTCAAGTGGGCCGGGGTAGGCCAACCCGGCCCACAACCCGTTAAACCCGCATGTTAAACGGGGCGGGCTCGACCCGCCCCGTTCAATGTGCGGGGCGGGGCGGGTTTTGGAAAAGGCATCAAGGCCCACCCCGGCCCATGAACCCGAACCCACAACGTCGCGGGGCGGGCTTTTTACGAGTCGATTTAGTGGGCTTTTACGAGTGGAGTTTAGTGGGCTTTTACGAGTCGAGTTTAGTGGGCTTTTACGAGTCGAATTCGGTGGGTTTTCATAAACCAAAACGGGTTGGATTTTTACGGAGAGTAAATACATGAATGAATGAATAACAAATTATAACTTGAAAGTATAACATTAATGAATGTTGAATTGATTCATGAATTTCAAGATGTAAAGATTGAATACTAAACATGAAAGTGAAAGTGAACCATAAAATGAGAATACGTGATTTTAAAATTAATTAGTGAATAGTAAAATTAGAATAGTGAATAATGAACGTGACTAATAATTATAAATTGTAAAGTTGAAACTTGAAACTAATCAATTATAAAATCTAATGAATAATATGAAAGAGATTAGTAAATCGTCAAACCGAAGGTCTATACCTTGTGAATAATGAAATTGATTAGTAAGTTATGAGATTGATTAGCGAATTATAACTTGATAGTTTAAAATTAATGAACGTTGAATTGATTCGTGAATTTCAAGATGTAGATGTTAAATAGTGAATATGATAGTGCTAATTGAATAATAAAATGATAATAAGTGGTTTTGAAATTAATTATTGAATATAAAATTAGAATACTGATTTATGAACGTGGCCAGTAATTATAAATTGTAAAGGTGAAACTAGTGAATTAAGAAATTATGTTTTATACATGAAATCACGCAATGTCGTAATTGATTAATTCATTCTCAAACTAAAAATAAAACTAGAGAATAATCGATTATCGAATTTTGATTAATAAAATTTAGAAAAATTAATTAAAAAATTTAAGAACATTAAGTAGAATATATGTACAAAATAAATTAATAAATCATGTAATACAAAGTTAATTGTTAATTTCTATAACAATAAAAATTTAGAGTAATTTTTTATTTTTATAATATTAATTATAATTTTTTTATTATAATTTTTTTATAAATCATTTATGAGCCTCACAGTCACTGCCATAAAATAAAAATCAAATGATACATAACAATTACAAACGATATCAGAAACAAAAAAACGACTGAATTATTAGTAAACATTGTCAATGTTGTAAAAGTAAAAAGGATAAAAGTTGACGATATGGTGGATTACTGGATTTATTAGGGTACCAAAAAACGACAATGACATTTGAAAGCGACCAATACCAAAAAAAAAATTAATAGTAAAACAAGCAAAAATATGATTTATGTGGGCTTTTTTAAACGGGGCGGGGCGAGTTGGCCCCGGGGCGGGTTTATGTGGGCTTCGGGGCGGGGCGGGGCGGGCTTTTGAACGGGGCGGGACGGGTTCGGGTCGGGCCTAGAAAAACATAACCCAGCCTGACCCTTTTGATAGGGGCGAGTCTAGCCCGGCCCACAAAAAAACGAGGCGGGGCGGGGTGAGCCCGCATTTTTTACGAGTCGGGGCGGGTGGGCCTGGGCCGACCCGGCCCACTTGACACCTCTAATTCAGGGTTTAAAAATTCGATAAATGTTACAAGAGATCCGTGACTTTCTATTTTTGTTATTATTTTACTATTTTTAAAATTAGAATATAGCTCTGCGAAGATTAAAAATACCGCGCATGTATACTTGAAATTCGCGGCTGAGGTATAAAATTTAAGCATCGAGAAGTACCTATACGTAGTAGGCCCAGTTTGATGTAAAAACCACATAGACGTGAAGCTTATGGCGAGCCCAAGCAACCCACTAGCCGTAGCAACTACCCAAAACATGGGTAATTTGGTCACTTCCCTGCAAAAGTAATCCAAAATTAATCTTTATGTGTGCCCAAAACAAGAGTCAGTATTCTCTAAAACATGATAAAATGGAGATAATATCAAAAGATAATGATTTCTTACGCATTTATTACATATTCCCATTCACCAAAAAGGAGTATTAAGAAGATGGCAAAAGGCAAAGACAGCAGGTTATTCAGCAACACCATTGAAGCTTCATTGAGCTTCCCTGATCTCGTCGTCGCCTTCGCTTCATCCATGACTCGACGGAGCGTTAACTGAGACGAAAGGTTCAATAATCAGTGTCGTAATGACTCCGGAATTTAAATTTAAACTTATAGATGAGCTGAACAGAACTTTTATAAGATACTAGGCTTACATACTGAGTAGCTTGCTGTTAGAGCACAATTTGCAAGCTGCCACGCATAACCTGTTGAATTGAAGGAAAGATCCGTAATTCCACCGCTGATGGCGGAAATAATCTGCAGGGCATGAAAAGACATCACACTGAGAAAAGAATAAATTTAATTTGTTTACATCAAATAACTGAGAGAAATGTACCATTAGAAACATTGCAGTCCAGACTTTCCGGTTCTGGTGTTTTCGAAACCAGAACAATTCACCCACTGCTGTTAAAATATTCGTCACATTCTTCAAAATGGTCACCATGGCAATGTTTATGTATTTCAAACTGAAAGGAAGAAATGAAAGAAGATAAATTAGTTAATATTTTTATAAGGCGAGTGTAGAGAAGAGTATTCCAGGTATCTAAATGATACAGCCTCGGATCTCGATCTCAGAAGCCTTGTTTCTCGCTTCTGAACCTCACTCTCGAGAAATGATTTAATTGGAATAAAAGACCGATGTGTAAATGATAAGTAATGTAAGACCTTAAATGCGAAAATTAACATATCTTAACTTGTTCTTCCTAAGCCCGTCATTTACTCGCTCAATTCCTAAGGAGAAATTCGATAAAATAGCATTAAGTTTATCAATAATTGATGGAATAATACTCAAGTTTTCATATTTGATAAAATAAAAATAGCATTATGAACAACTTCTGTACCAAAATACCCTTAATGCCATCTCCTTCTCTCTTCCTTCCTTTTTCTCTCTAATTTTCTCATCCTCATCAACTATTTCTTGTCTACTTTGACGATTTTTGTTTACCCAACAGAGCGTCTCGGTAAGTCTTACCAGAGAAAGCATAATCAGTAGCCATAATCAGAACAATATTCAAAGTGAATTACATACTATAACCAATTTCTTAGATCCTTTTTTTTATAGTCTAAAATAATCGAGTCGAAAAAGAATAAAGAGAATCAAATTTACCTATACATTCCAGAGACGAGCATGCCGACGAAGATCACGTTAACTGGAAGCCAAACCCGTATCAACTTCGAACTAAGCCTCTCCACTGTAACAGAACCAGATAAGCCCAACAGAATAACAGCCAGAGAACTGATAAGATTCTGCACAAACATTCCCGGAAAAAATTTTAAATTTCTCGTTCTACGTGGGAAATTCGAAACTTTCTCCTTAGTTAGCTACACACCTGATAAAACATTAACGATATCCCCGCATTGAAGTTATACCCTGACAGAACAGCTTTATTCAGCAGAATCATACAGCACGAAGAAATGCAGTAAGCTATCCCGGACGCAAGGGGTCCCGTTCTCGCCACCCTTCCATGCTCGCGTTTTTCGCCAGCTCGGTTCCCTGTAAAATATCTGATCAAAGGTCACCATTTTTACCAATCAAGAACCCGACCACACATTAAATCCCAATCAAATGATCAAAATCAATACGAATAGATAGAAACCTGTTCCCTGGGTCCTCAAGGTCGAAATCATGCCTCTGAGCTGGGCTTTTTGAGCTGATTTCAGATGACATTTCACAGACAAAGGTTTCTCAAATCAGAACCCCATTGACGAGAAGATCACAGCTCATTAAGAAGACGAAGACTAGGAGATCGGTTTGAAGAGCACGCAAAGGCAAGAGAGCGAGATTGTGGATCTGATGATACAAGTCTGAACGTTTGAAGCAAACGGAAATCGATCGGGAGAGAGTGTATCTGTGTTGGTGTGATAGATACGAAAGCGAGAGTGTGAGATTCGAGGAGGCCAGAGGACCGTCCATGGATTTGAATATTGGAGAATCGGCTCTGCTTCCGAGGCCTTCAAAAGTCAAACCCTCGCCACGAAGACGATCCCAAATACTCTGTCATTCGAGAGAGAGAGAGATACACAAGCTTCCATGGCTTCTGAAAGGCAATGGCTCGGAATTTGAAAAGGCGCGAAAGAAAAGGAAATCGCTACCTCAAGGCTCAAACTGACGTATGCATGTATAAGCGCCACGTGTCCCTGCACGGAAAAAATGTGTTAAAGCAGAGGGCTCTTCTTCTGGGCCCAAAGTCTCGGCCCATTTAAAAGCGACCCATAAATTATATGCGTGGCGACGAAGCAAACGTTAATTATTTTCATTAGGGATTTTTACGATGAATATATTAATTGCAGTAAAAGTTATGCACAAAATAGTGAAATGGTTTCTTTCCATCTCAAAGATCTGTTAAATTTAACTTATGTCACACACGTCAACAACAATAATTCAGGTTATTTTTATGTATTTTTTATTTTATTATTATTTAAGTTAATGGACCCACCCCTCTGTCTTTCAAGAACCTGTAAATATTGAGATGAAACATCAATCAACTTGTCGTGAGACTGAGACCCAACAACGATATTTTGGTCCTCCAAAGATGGTTTAAACTTAAAGAAAGCAAAAAATATATAGATCTTGCTAAGCTAGTATATAAAGTAAGAAGAAACCTATATGCTTCTCGCATCTATAAAAAATAGAAACCAATAGTGTCAAATGATAAAAGTTGTAAGAGAGTGATCAATGATTCAATATTATCTATCGTCGTAGCTGGCAACAGAATGAAGTGGCACTTCTTCCTTAACACTAAAATTATTATTCTCAAAGGTACAATTGCTTGTCATCATTGTGAGACGGACAACATTATCTCTAACCAGCCTTGTATTATTATTATCATTATATATATACCAACAAATTTCATATGTTATTGCGACACTCGGTGTCAACTCACGCGTTGGAACAAGTTTTTTATGCGTAATTGTCCCTACTTGACTTGTCAAAGCTAATTTCCAAAGCTTCTTCCTTCCTTCGGCGTGTAAAAGAAAGTGACACAAAAGAGGAAAAGCAAGATTTATGGAGACAATATGAATATCTGCTAAAGAATAGTTTTAACTTAAGAAAAAAAAAAAGGTTTTGATTCCAATAGTTTCTCTTAAAGGGATTGGCGCATCAATAGTATTTGTGAAATCGAATTGGCATCAATAGTCTTTCTGATAAAAAATTATTACGCGAATGATTATTCAAAATAAATTTTAGGCTAATGATCCATCTTATAGAGATTTTGTGGTTTTACGGTCCGTCACAATTCGTTTTGACAAAAATATGGATGAAAATATTATAAAGTTAATTTTTTAAAAAATGTGGATGGAATAATATACTTTTTTAAAAAATTATTTATATTTTCATTGAAAGAAGACTTTTGCACCAATTTTGTTTGCGAGAGACAATTAGAGCCAACTTTAATAGAGAAAAAAAACACACAAATACAAACACTTGATAAATCTTGCGTTTAGCTTTGTACAGCACAAGTTAGTAAATCCACTCAAAAAAAAAAAAAAATCACACCAAATTTCTATCTTTTAGTCTCTTCTATCTTGTATACATAATAATACAATATACAACATACATATATATAGTTATATACTACGGGGGATACCCTCTTGTGGGACCCATTGAAAAAAAACAAAAAACTATGAGCACCCAAAATAAGCAAAACACGATCACAAGCTTCGATTGTAGTGTGAATGATCGTAAGAAGCAACATTGATAATTGACAAAGACAATACTCTACTATGAAGCTGGGCTGAGTTTGACTCCAAAGTCAACGATCTCACACAGGAGTTGTGCTATACACAATCACAAAGCAAGGGAGAACCGCCCTTGGGTTGAACACCAAGAGCTCCTCCTCGTCGGCCCGGCCGTGGACCCCGCTCCCCTCTGTCCCCACCACCGAGTCAAACCCGCCTCCGTCCTTACCCGTGTCGGGTTCCTCTGCATCCGACCCGATCCGACCCGCCACCACACGGCACACCAACATGGCCCGCTTGACGTTCAGGAAGGCGAACTCCTCCTCCACCTCCTCGGGGATCGCCGCATGGGCCCGCCAGCTCGTCGACAGCGTGGAGATCCCGTCGAGCTTCGGTGAGAATCCCGACCGCACGATCCCGCACACGCTGCAGTACTGGTGCCCGCACACGCCGAAGTTACCGTCCCTCCCCAGTTCGCATAGGAACGTTGCGCAGTGGAACCTCAGCAGCTCGTTCCCGTCGGCCACGCATCGTGCACCCGCGGTGCCAGCAGCTCTCCGCGCTGCTTTTGCCTTGACCGTCTCGCGGTACTCCTCGAACCGTGCCAGGATCTTCGCGCCGTTGTGGATCTTCAGGATCCGGTGGATCGTCGGGTTCCTCCGGGCCCGCTCGGAGCTCCAACCGGTCTTGAAGATGATCTGCACGATGTTCTTGCCCGTGTCGCCGTCGTGGAGCTCCGACACGGCGTGCCTCACAGCCTGGTGGCTCTCCAGCGCCTGCGGTTTCTGGAAGATCTCGCCGCAGGCGGTGCAGGGAAAGATGTCGTTGCGGAGAGGGAGGAACAAGTGGCTGTCGGTCGGCGACGAGATTTCGGAATCCGTCATCGATGGAGACCGCCTCCGAGACGCGACTGAGACGGAGTCGGCGATCGCAGCGACGGGCTTGTCCGGGTTAGTAGCGGAGTGCGCCTGGGAGGATCGCGGCGGGGTGTTGGGATGTGTTTGGACGCTGGTTTTGCACGACTTGGACGAAAAGAAGACCACTCCTTTGAGGAACGACCATGTCGAGGAGACCATCGGAGAGAGCTTGCGTTTCTTCTCGCTTGGGCGGCGGGGCGGTTCGGCGGCGGCTGCGGAGAAGACGAAGCAGCCGAGGTGGAGGAAGAGGAGGAGGAAGAAGGAGAGGAGGGTTTTGAGGAGCGAAGAAGCTTTTGTTGGCGCCATTAATGGCGGTTAGTTCGACTGGGGGAAGTCAGTGAGAGTGAGGGAAAGGAGAGAGGAGTGTTGGTTGGTTGGAGAGAGAAAGGAAGGCAATAAGAGAAGGAAAGAGAAATAGAGAAGGGAGATTGGTGCCTCTTTTTTATTATTACTAAACTAGCTGCGCCTGCTAGTCACACTGTATGATTAAGACTCGCATCTCATCTCTGTTAATTCTTTCTATCTAACTCAGCTAGTTAGTTTTTGTTTTGTTTTCTTTAATGATATTATAATTAAATAGTAATAAAAAATAACAATCAACCTTAGCTCAATTGATGAGGAAATCTCCACATAAAAGGAAAACCAACCAAGCAATATACTACTACCCCCAGCTCAGCAAAAAAAAAAATTATAAAAAAAAAGAGTGATAGGAGTTTTGTGAAGATTCCGGCCAACCAAAAATTCATACGATTGAGCAAGGAGTCCATGTACGATTACGAAAGAGCCTCGCTGCTTCTGTGGCTTGAGCTAAGCCATCTTTAGGATTTTTCATTTTACTCTTTAAAATTATCAAATTTCGCTCTTGTATTCTCTTTTTCATTTGGGACTTTTGAGAACGTCTTTCATGTACACTCCCTCTCTTAACGCTTTATAAAAAGTCATAGTGAGAACTCATGGGAGTAGACACCTCGTTAACGTACAATACACACTTTAGCCGATAAAAAAAGTTTGACAAGACATGAGATAGACACCCTCGGTAAAGCACTCATCGCTCTCTTCCCAGGATGGCAGTGCCGTCACCTCACCATCGCTTAATTGAGGATTGCTTAGCCCTGCTCTTAGGTCCACCTAGAAAATCATAGTGAAATCTTCCTTTACAAGTAGGCACCTCGTTGAACTAGAGCTGCACAAAAACGCCGTGAGTTTAGTTCGCGACGCACCGCGACGTTTTCTCGTGGTTCGCGACGCATTGCGATTTTACGGCAAAAGTCGCGATCAGTCGTGACTAGCTTCAACCATCGCGATTTCCGTCCACCTCGGCCTCTCTCTCCCTCTCCGAATCTCTCCCTCTCACATACCCTATCTATCCCTCTCTCATCGCGAACCAAGAAAAATACAGAATTATGAATTATTGGAAATATTAGCATGTAAATTGTAAACTATTAAATCGATAAGTTTTATAGTCAAACATACGTTAAGAAAATACTATAATTTTTTTTTGAAGTAGAAAATACTATAATTAAATTAACTATTATGTATGGTAAGTTAGCGGTAAAAGTACCATTAAGACGATATCTAATAGAAATATCATGGCCCTAAAACTCGGATTCATACTTAGCTTCAATAACCATTTTTATTTATTTTGTGTAATAAAACACACTTAGTTAGGTATGCAATCACATAATTATGAACACGACCCCATCCTATATGTTTGAGTTAGGTACTTAGGTATATAAGTATATATATATATACATACATGTATATTAATTATGTATATATATGGAAGGGAATCACATGGTCTGTATCATTGACTAACATACATTGCAAACTAAGAAAATATAAATCAAGATCATCGAAATCCCTTTAAATTATTCGATATTAGAGAGAACAGAATGCGTTATGATGATGAAAATAGGACTAAATATTTGATTAATTTAAGTAACGTGCACTGTCACAGATGACACTACACTACTGCTTTTGTCCACCTTGTCTTCCACTGTTTATGCTTACATTAATCACACAAAGTTAAGAGTTCTATTTCAAATAAATATTTTATAGATAAAAAAAAATTAAACTCAACAATATTTTTACTCACAACTCAACTCACGATATAAAATAGTAACTTGTAATCCAGACACTTCTAATGAGCGAATATATATTCTCTGAACTAAAATTTTTTCATGCCTAAATTATTTTCTTGAGACATTTATCATAAAGTAACATATATTTAGGATTACTATAGTATAAGTATTTAATTTTTTAATTTTTATAGTACAATGAGTTTATTTATTTTTTCCTTAGGAATTATTTTAGTAAAAATTATATTAACTCTAATATTAATTGAATGTGGCTTTTCTTAATATCATATTCATAATTATGAACTTGGAATTTTTTATAAGATGATGAGACAAACATGGTTGCGCACGTGCAGAGTTGCTATTAAAAGAGGCCGACCAATCCGATTAAGGGATTTTCATAGGCACGTAATTAATTGAATTTGCTAATTAACTCTCACTAGTTGTTAATTAGGATTGTCATTTCTCAAGGAGAATCCTATTCCCTGTCACATCTTTGTGCATTATACTTGAAAAATCGAATCCAATATAAAAAACAGCTTCTCAAATTCAGTGATGTCTGTGTGTTTGCTTTCTAGTAATTTGCAGGCAGGGTTAAACTATAATATCTTTGGTTTGAGAATTAATACTATTGTCTTAGGATCCGAAAATATCTCCGTCGTATATTATTATTTTAGATTTGGTTATTTTTGTTTTTCATTTTTTTAATTAAATAAAAGTATTAGTGTAAATAATTCATAGTTACTGAAGTAAATACCTAATTTGAAGGTTAATGTAAGGTTCCAATTCCAGATAAATAATTTTCATTCTCCTTTTGTCTTTTGAAGAGGAATGCGAGTTACAATATACTTATTTTACTTCGACTTCTTTAGCCTCCATGATTACATACATTAGTAATTTAGTACATTATAAAATATATTTTTTAATATATTTATGCCAATTTGGTGACATTATTTAGTGGTGGGCTCAGGTATGTGGGTCATATCTGAAACTTTCAAGTAGTAGCTTTAATTTTATGTGGGCCATTGTGATCTCCGCTTTAGCCCATCACAATTATCATGGAAATCTCCTTGCTCCCCGCTTCTTAATTAAAACACATAAAAATCAATATAAGAATATGCCACCTAATCCTCATGTAATCTATTTCAATAAATACTCTTCGATCAATTTTATTTTTGTTAACTCCTTTTCCGGTCCATATTAATAGGACAGGGAGAATATATAATGGGTGAAAACGGTAGCAAAGATGGAAGACTTCGAGAATTTTACGTGTTTGGCCTGGTAACGAGACGCTTACTTCAAGAGGTTATACTATGATTTATTAGGGGGAAAAAAAAGTACAAAAAAAGGCTTCTCAATAGTGAGAACCTTTCGTGAGTAAAAACGGGCTTGACTTTAGAAGGATGTCAAATGATTTTTTCAATCTTTTGTCGAGATCAACTTGGTAAATAGCTAACCACTTTCTTGTGAATTGTGAAAATTAACTAACTAATTGCAATGTAAATAAATTAAGTTTAAAACTAAATATATAATGAGCATCAAAATTTCCTAATTTATTAAAATAAAACGTGAAATTACAATGTGAGTTTAATCTAAAATGTCTTCAATCAAGAGATCTTATTAAACACTCATTTTAATTCTTGGAATACCATGTAGGGACATTTAATTAGTGATTAAATAGTACTAAAGTTTATTAGTTAGTGATTGCAATTTGACTTTGACCATCAACATTGACTTGTAAAGAAGTTAAAAGAAAAAGTCGAGAAGGGAAAAAAAGATGCAAAGGAAAAAAAGAAAATAGCTGAAACAAAAGATTTTATGCTTCCATTGCCATTATATATTCTAAATACCCATGCTAATAATATATATAATTTATTGAATGAAACTTTCTACAGCTACTCCTTATTATATGTATCTTTTAAAATTTGTTGTCCATTTTGTATTTATATTGCCTTTAAACAGAAGAATAAGAAAAGCTGCCGACAGTGTAATTTAGACTAGCTAATTGCTGAAATGGTAGATCGACATTTATTTTTTAAGATAAATAACGTTTGCATTTCATAAAATATTTTTGAATATTTATGGTCTTATGTCTTATCTATATATATTGTAACCACTCCACTTGCAAATGACCAAATCAAAATGAATTTTATTTAAGTTTTGGCTTCTTATTATACATCATACTCATGTTTATAGAAAATCAACATTAGTCAACTGAAATTGAGAGAGGGATGGAAACTTATCAGTGGTTAGTACACAAAATAATAGCGATGGAGGTGGAGAAACAAGAATTTTACATGATCTAGTCGCTCTTGAAGAGATTATACTCTATGAGTATTTGGAGAAATTAATAGCGGTCTCTCTATTGGTTCGAGTTTTTAAGTGTAACTTTATCGTATGACACTATTTATGTACCTCGACTTATATTTCATGATATGAAATTGAATGTTTATTAAAAGATCTTGTATATTTTTTTTTACTCCGAGTAACTTTATTGGCAGAGATAACATGTATACTCATTACAAAATATATTCGAAGTGTAAGAACAAATGACACTATTATAACTTGTTGCAATTAAATATATACACAATTTATGCGTCTCACTGGAATCGAACTCAAAACCTCTCATGGAGTCGTGTATTGAGTTTACCATCAAGCCAAACAAGTTTGATTATTAAATAATTTAGTATTCACCGGATAATTTAGTCTTATTTTTTCTTTTTAACATAAACAAGTTTGATTATTAAATAATTTAGTATTCACCGGATAATTTAGTCTTATTTTATCTTTTTAACATAAACTATAGCACTGAAATATTTGAAAATCGCCAAGGTATTGCGAGAGCCAATTGATTAAGTACACGCAAACATGCGATGTAGTTTTAATTAATCACAACAGACAAAAATTTCTGATGTGGCCATTTTAGGCTTTTAGCTTACTAATAATTTAATAGTTTCTCCTTTCAATGTCATATTACTTATCTATACTTTCAGCTTAAACATTTTTTAAGAGAATATATATTGTACAGGGGTGAAATGAGAATTGGTTAACTACTACGATTTCGTAAGAATTAGGTTTCTTTTTGGTTAACCGGTAACTAGTACTGGGATTGGTACACAAATAGAATATACCCGAGCTTGAAACCGGTTATCCTCGATTTAGCTAGGGGCTCTGATCACCCCTCACATTTCAAATTTACGTGTCATAAATTAGTGTAACAATTTTTGTTCTCACGGAATGATCGGTTTGCCCAAACATGCGCGGGATATAAGCCCTGTCCGTGCACGGGCATTGCGTGAGTCGACCCAACGCGCGCAAATGGACCCATCAACAACCTGGCCACCAATAATTGAAGCGAGACGGGGGATGCATGATTGTTAGTAAATGTATTTTTGGCTGTATTTGCGTCGTGAATGTGACATTGACACACAATTGGCTACCAACCATTATTTGTGTTTGGGTTCAACTCTTTCTTCACCAACAAGACGGATTTTGTAAATTTATTTACGTCCTTAAGCGCTTGAGTGCATATGGCAAAAGGATCGATCGAATAGTCAATAGTGTTGCATCAACTGATTACTTAAAATTTAAGGGATATTTGCCATAAAACTACCAACAAGTACATAAAACGTGAAAGAAAAAAAACTGAGAACTAACAATATTATTTGTTTTAGAGAGAGATTTTGATTACCTATGTCAAACTTTTTACATCATTAAACATGTTTGCCACAAAAAAAAAAAAAAAGAATAAAATATGCGGTATTATTTATATCCACACACACACATATATACATATATATATATATATATATATATATATATATGATACGCGGAAATATCCATATCCAGCGAGAAATGTGCTCTACCAGTTGGATAACCGCAAGAAAGGAGAAATTGGGGGGTGAGGGCGGCGAGAAGAGAGAAACAAGAAATAACTTAGAGTTTTCCCGACAAAGTGGTATAAATACTCCTTCAATTTTTTATTTTTTTAATTACACTATAAGCACCTGATTTATCAAACAAGAAGTATAAACTATAAAGTATAAACAATGATGATAGAGATAAGTTATCGAGATCGATTATCTCGATTAATCAAACTTCGGCGTAAAGTATATAAATAAACTATGAAAATCGGCTACAAATTTGAAAGGGCCGGGCCCATTAATCTGTGTCTTTGATTATAAACGAAATGAGGCCCAAAGGCCATATTGGGCTAGGCCCATTCTCTTTGCAAAGTAATTCTTCAACAGAAGTCGTTTTTCGTTATCTTCGCTTTCAACGATATCACAAAAAACGCAACTCTTGGCAATCCAACGCATCCCAAACCCGATCATTTCTCCCACGCAAAACGCCACGTGTCGCCACCATAACCATCGCCTGTAAATATCCCGCTCTCTCCGAATCTCAAATAGTCCACTCCACTCCATGGGCGTCAAGTAGTCCAAGCTCACGCCTTGAGCACTGAGTGACCGCCATGAACACACGGGCTCTTCTCTTCTCCTTCTCCCCCAAGCCCGACGTCGCCGCCCGCAGAATCCGGGTCCGGGTCCCGGGCCAGCCCGACCCGGCGTGCGCGCTGTTCGGCGTCGTTTCGGCGGCGAGGAGCAGGGGTGGGAGAGTATGGGCCGATGTGAAGTCGGAGAGGTTCAAGGTGTCGAAGTCGGCGCCGGAATCGATGAAGCTCAAGGAACTTGCTCCCCAAAACGGCGTCGTTGTGGTGGAGGAGGGTGATGATTCGTGGTGGAGTGAGTTTCCGAAACGCTGGGTTATTGTCGTTTTGTGCTTCTCCGCTTTCCTTCTCTGCAATATGGACAGAGTGAGTGAGCTAAGCTTCGCTAATTATACTTGCCTCATTAATTTAATTTAATTTACTTTAATTAATTAATTATATATTTTAAGGCAAATCCCACGTTGAAAAGATAATTAAAAAATTTAAAGTCTTTAATTAAGTGAGAAATAAGCAGGCAGTATTAAATTAGTTTTGTGCTTCACGGCTTTCCTATTTTGCAATATGGATGGACAGTGACTGAACTTCATTAATAATTCGTAGTTTAGTCCGAATTATAGTTATGATTTATTTATTTTATAAGTTCCGTTGAACGAGTGAACTGTTGTTGACTAGATTGATTAATACTTTATTGGTTATTAAGAGAATATTTCAGTCTTGCCGTAGGCAAGTTTTCGTGCTCGGAAATCGGAACATGTTCGGATTTTTATTTCGTCTTTTCTTAACAATGATGTTTGTAATTGTTTGAGTTTTTTTTTTTAATTTATTTATGTAAACTCGTATGTTTTATGTTATTACGAGCCCCGTTTCTTACGGTGCTAACCTCGTTGGGATTCAAGTTCAGTCTGCGATGCGAAATCTCAGGGTTCCATCTTTTACATAAGAAAGAGAATATTTAAGTCGGTAAGCGTGAGCGAGATTTAAGGGGTTGTGTTGAACAGGTGAACATGAGCATAGCCATTCTTCCCATGTCAAAAGAATACAATTGGAACCCATCAACGGTTGGCTTGATTCAGTCTTCCTTCTTCTGGGGCTACCTTCTCACGCAAGTAAGACCGTCTTTTTTTTTTTTTTTGCTTGTTTACATACTAGATAATTCGTATACGACCTTTTAAGATATGTGAAAGAAGTGTACTTGAAAACAGATCGCAGGTGGAATATGGGCAGACACGGTTGGCGGGAAGAAGGTGCTTGGATTCGGTGTAGTTTGGTGGTCCGTTGCCACGATGCTCACCCCCGTTGCCGCGAAACTCGGGTTGCCTTTCTTGCTTGTAGTTCGTGCGTTCATGGGGATCGGAGAGGTACAGAGATTTTCTTCCGTGTTACAAAGAATCTCATTTAAAAAAATTTACAATATTATGATTTCATTCATGTTCGTGGACGATTTCTTCATCTGACGTAATGCAGGGTGTGGCTATGCCTGCGATGAACAATATTCTGTCAAAATGGGTACCGGTAGCGGAGAGAAGTAGATCTTTGGCTCTAGTTTACAGTGGGATGTACATCGGATCAGTCACTGGCTTTGCCTTCTCGCCTCTTCTGATACATTCGTTTGGATGGCCTTCGGTGTTCTATTCGTTCGGTTCTCTTGGAACGGTTTGGTTTACGCTGTGGCTAACTCAGGTAGAATGTGCATGCCTAAAGAAGAAGATTTTTCCCTATTTTCCTAACGTTTCTAAGTTCGAAACACAGTTTTACCCTTGCATTTTCTGAGTCTTTAGCTTTTGTTATGGAAAATCAAATATGTAGGCGTACAGCTCGCCTCTTGACGATCCTAATTTGCGGCCTGAAGAGAAGAAGCTGATAATGAAAGATAGTGTTTCCAAGGAACCTGTCAAAGTGATTCCGTGGGGCCAAATCCTGTCAAAGCCGCCCGTTTGGGCGCTCATCGTCTCACATTTCTGTCACAACTGGGGAACATTCATCCTTCTTACGTGGATGCCAACGTACTATAATCAAGTAAGTTGTTATGTAGTTGTTTAATGCTCTATAATCCATTGTGCCGCTTAACCGATGGCTTTTATTTTGAAATAAAATAAAAACAGAATTGATGACTATAGCTTTATGGCTGTAGGTTTTGAAGTTCAACCTTACAGAGTCCGGGCTTATCTGTGTTCTGCCGTGGCTCACAATGGCATTCTCTGCAAATCTCGGAGGCTGGATTGCAGACACGCTTGTCACCAAGGGCGTATCCGTTACGAATGTTCGCAAGGTATTATTTGCTCGTTTCATTCATTTCTATATCCCGGATTTTATTTAAAACGACATTACTTATGGTGTGATGAAAACTTTACTCTTGCAGATCATGCAGACGATCGGATTTCTGGGTCCCGCTTTCTTCCTAACGCAGTTGAGCCATATTACTTCTCCGGGAATGGCAGTCTTGTGTATGGCTTGCAGTCAGGTTTGATTATTTCTTTTATGCAGAAACTAAATATATTGAGTTATTGACTCAACATATATCTTTCATATCAAGCAAGGCTTTTCTGAAGAAACTCGATTTATATTTACGGTTGTTTATTACTTAGAGTTATATAAATTTGTACCCTCTATTTTCATATTATTTTTTTGGCAAAAATATACCCTCTATTTAACGAAACAACCAAAATATACCCTCTAAGTGCAATTGTTACTGCCTTCTATTTTTCTAATTCTGTTTAATAATTTCTTAAAGAACATAAATGATCGTAGTGTAAACATTTATTTTTTCTTGGGACAAATTAGGGAGCCGACGCATTCTCTCAGTCTGGTCTGTACTCGAATCATCAAGACATTGCTCCGCGTTACTCAGTGAGTATTTCGAACCTTCTCATTGTATATGCTTTGAAGATTGAACAATGGTTAATGACAAAATGAAAACAATGTTCGTTTGATGATTGTGGTGCCTTGCTATAGGGGGTATTGCTTGGTCTATCAAATACTGCCGGAGTTCTTGCTGGGGTTTTCGGAACAGCGGCGACCGGATACATTTTGCAGCATGGTTGGTACTTCGTATAACTTGATTTCACTACCATTAGAAGCTTAATTGACACTAATTATCTCTCAACTTTACCCAATTGTGCAATTTTCCCTTAACTTTTTTTTAAGGGAACTTTTCCCTTAACTTTATTCCATATGCATTTTTCCGCGGCTTAAATTTTCAGGTTTGTGGGAATTTATAATATAAATTGACCGGCACGACTTTATTAAGGACGAGCCGTGATTAGTAATAAGGATAAAAACGGCAAAAGTAGCCAAGTAGTAGTGAATTGTGGCGGTGGGTACTTGGGCTCTTTATGTAGTAGGTAAAAAATCCAAGTTTAGTAAAACAGAAGCCGTCCAAATTCTTTTAAAAAACTTTAATTGACCTCTCCAATTTCTATAAGAAAACATTAATGGAGGGAATGTGTTCCCTCCATACAATTTCACTTTAACATTTTTTAAAGAAATTGGATGAAGCTACTGTTTGATTGAACTTAGGTACTTTTCCCACTTCAAAAAATAACTTAGATATAGCGCAGTTGACTTAAAACTTGGGTACTTTTGTTGCTATTATTCCTTATAAACGAAGAAAAGAAAAAACAGTTTTTCCCCTCGATGTGTTTACTCGGTTCTATCAGCTTTATAACATAGAGAGGGTATTCTTGCACTGAAGTAAGCTCTAGAGGCATAGTGCACGAATTAAAAACTGAGGCGGCCTTTCCATAAATTACTCTTTAGGAGTTGTAACGATACAAGTGTTATAATTATTATCCGAAACAGGCACCTGGGACGAGGTTTTTGAGGTCTCGGTCGCGCTCTACTTGGTCGGAACTGTCGTGTGGAACCTATTCTCGACAGGTGAAAAGATCTTAGATTGATCCGGGGACGATAAGGACAGGGCTGATCCAGTGAAGGCTAAATAAAGCAGCGAAACGCATTTGTGAGCGTGAAGATGGTAAACAACTCAAATATAGGTCACAGGAAGCCGAAACTATCTCGGAAAGTGGATCGTAAATTGGTTCTTCAGTTACCGACACAAAGATTGGTAGATTGGTTGAACATCATGCCTTTTTTTGGTAAATAATCCCCAACAGAATGTAGCATATACTTTGTACTAACACCTCAATTTTTTGTTATTAATGTAACATATATAGCACGTTTATATTATATATAATAATATATGAAAAAATGTGGTAAACTAATATTCTTGTACATTTGATATTCTATTTATAGCTCAAATCGATCTACATTATAGACACGTCCTTTATCGTAATTGCACCACGCAAAGGAAATAAAAAGAAAAGCTGGTGAACCAACTCTCGTTTTTCCTATCGGCAAATGATTAATATTAATTTCTTATCCAAAATATTCCGTACAAGGTTATATATAAAATTATTTATAAATTATAATGAGGCTGCTCAACTGACATTATTCTCGTGTGCAAGTGATGCTACGAGAGAATTGGAAAACCCAAGAACTAGGCCGGATTCTGAAGATTCATTAATAAATCAAAAGACATTGAACATCAAAATCGACACTCGCTCGTGAACATATGAAATTGGGGAAAAATCTAGATTTTTCGGTTTCATCAATATCAAAATGCAATCAGGTTCAAAATGAGACAAATAGTCTTACCCAAAGAAAAGCGGAAAAACGGAAAAACGATGATAAACATGCATAAAAAATTTAATTGCGTTAGAATCAAACAAAAACAGTGTTTTTAGGCCCCGGAATTGGGGATAGGCACTGGCTATTGTCACGAGCTTCGATTTGATACGCTAAGCGCCTCTCGTAACACTCCAAAGCGTTAATGCAAGGTCTTGGTTAGGGCCTATCAGTTAGCTTGTTAAAGAGAGAAGAGGGTGTAAATGAAAAGATTTTTATTAATAATGATAAATAAGAACATTATAAAATACATAAATTGGTCCAACTTAGATGAGCAAACTGTACTCAAAATTCAACCCACTTTCAACGAACATAACAGAATAACAAAGAAAAAACAACGTATCACGTATGAAATAAATAAAAGTAAATACAATTTAATGACCCTTATACCCTCAGAGCTCCCGAGGACGCAGGTGGACCCTCAGGCCGTTTTTCATGAAGAGAGTGAGCGACATCTTCTGCTCCACCCGGTGACCGGGCACCTGGGAGAGCCGGTAGCGGAGCAGCACCGCCGACGCCACCGACTTCATCTGGAGGTAAGCGAGGTCCTTACCCAAGCACGTCCTCGGCCCCGCATTGAACGCCACAAACCGGTAACCGTCCTTTGGCGGTTCGAATCTGTCACCTTTCTCGGACAACCACCTCTCCGGCCTGAACTCGCAGCAATCCTCGCCCCACACGCTCTTCATCCGCCCCATCGAGTATATCGAGTATGTCACCGTCGATCCCGCCGGCACGAACGTTCCGTCGGGCAAAACGTCATCGTTCACGACGTACTTGAAGTCCTCCGGCACCGATGGGTACAGCCTAAGAGTCTCGGCCAGAGCCGCCTTCAGGTAGATCAGCCTGTCCGCCTCGTCGAACTCCAGAGGCTCCTCCAGCCACATCGAGTGGTTGCTTCCGCGAGTCTCGCTCAAAACCGACGAGAGCTCAGCGATGATTTTGTCCTCGATCTTGGGGTGGTTGGTGACGAGCCAGAAGAACCAGCTGAGCGCGACCGAAGACGTGTCGCGTCCGGCGAGGACAAAGTTGAGAGCGATACGGCTGAGGACAGAGGCCTCGAAGGGGTTTCCGTAGGCGTCGCGTTTCTTTATGAAGCGCGACAAGAGGTCATCAGAGGGGTTGGACTTCCGCGCCGAAACGGCATCGTTCATGTACTTGGCGACGATCTCGAGGCTCTCCTTGAGTCGGTTCTCCATCCCAATTCCCAACAGCTTCTGTAGCTTCCAGACGAAACCCGGGAAAAGGAAACGCTGGAGTGTGGCCTCCGTGGCAGTGTCGAAGGCGCTGGCGAACGTGTTCTCAGGTAAATCACACGACAGTGTTTGCGGGTCTTTCCCGAACGTGAGGCCGCAGATATTGTCGAACGTAAGGCGAAGGAGAAGGTCCTGGAGGTCGACGGAGGTTCCGTCCGCCGCAGCGGAGTCTAGGATAAGCCAGAGGCGGTTCTTGATGGTCCGGTTCACCCATCGGGCCATGGCCTGGCGAAGAGTCCGGGTCGTGAACTCAAGCGCCGCGGTCTTCCTCTGGACGAGCCACGTGTCACCGTCACTGTTGAAGATCCCCTGGCCGAGGAGGTCATGGAACGCAGCCTGCCAGTTCGGGCCCTTGGGGTAGTTATCAAAGCGAGTGCGCAGCACGTGCTCGATATTCCTCGGGTGGCACGTGACGGTGTAGAAGCCTTGCTTGCGGGCCAAGAAAGGGAAGGGGATGGTGCACGTCTGGTACGTGCATGCTCCGCCAGTGGAGCGTATGTTGTCGCATATCCAGTCGTGGAAGCGGGCTCGGTTGGCAAAAAGCGAAGGCAGGCTGCCCACCACGGGCCACGGCCTCGGCCCCGTCAGCCGCCGGGCGAGGACGCGAAACCACAGGAGGTACACCGACACGGCTGCGACTAAGGCCGTGAGGAGAGTTAGGGTTTCCATTTTCTCTTGTTTGTAGTAATGGACATATACAGGGACAATGGTGTTGGATATGTATATATATATGGATGTAATGACGAAGGTTTAGGAGGGGTGGTTGGGAATTTTCGAGTCGTTGCAGCGTTATTGTTGTTGAAATTTGGATGTGTCAAAATATGGTATACGATAACTATTTATGCACCAAAATAAAAAACAAAAATAAAAAAATACTTCGTCTTTGCTTTTTTATTAGGTGCAAAAAGGAGAGACTCTAGAGATACTATATTCGGTAATTGTATAGTAAGTCCTTTATCTTGAGATTTTTAGGCTTTATTAAGCCATTTCAATGATAGGAGCTACACATGTGTCTTTGAATCTAATATTTTCTTTACTAATGCATGCGGAAACTCGGAGAAACGCGAGCGAAATTCGATCGTTGATTCGCGAATGAATGTCAGTAGAAGATTATTCTCTTGTAACTTATTGATTCCCGCGCGCGATACTTCCATCTAACTAGTGTTGATACTCGGGCATGAATTCAAAACTCCATCTAATTAGCAGCATTGAGCAGACCTTCGATTTCGGTACGTCTCGAAGTTAGAATTCTCTTATGATATTTTCATTTTTTTATATATATGGGTCCATAATTATAACTTTTTATCACTGGAACGTAAGACTGGGCAGTATGTGACTTAAATGTGTAGCGTAACTTTTTATTTCACAGTGAAGGCATATTCCCTTCTTATGAAAAACATAACGACTACGACAAGGCGATTGTGAGAGATGACGGCTGTTTTCTGTGAAAATGCTTGGGCGACATTATGTGGCAGCTCTTTCACTGAATATTGCAATTAAATAGATGCTAAAACGTGAGATACAATTACTGTAATATTACACCCGGCCTTTGCGTGACGGTCACTCTAAAACCGTTCTGCGAAGTGAAAATACGGAAGTTCGCACGACTTTCATGCGCTCGACTCTATACCCTGATCATGCTAAGACTTTAATAAAAGCTCATTTGGACTTTGGTGATTATTAATATGCTTAATCACTCGAGCCTATCACGTAGAACCTAATTAGTGTTTATGAAGAAAGTTGGACGTCAGGCATTCTCTCTCTTAGAAAATGGTTGGCCACGTTCGACTTTTACTCCTTTCCGACCAAAGCGAAAAAGCATTCCTTAAACGTCCTGTAAAGGATCTAGCAATTCTTGACATGGCGTTTTCGAACCGGCGTTTGTGATGAATACATCGGTGTTTCTGAGCAATGTTGTGGGTGAAATTAGATACTCAACATTAATGTTCCATGCTGATTCAAATGATTGATTAAGCACATATATTTAGCAATTTATTGTTGTGCATGAAGTGAAAGACTTTTGAGCAAGTAATTATTTTTCTATTTTATTCTTTATTTTTTCCTTTTTAATTTTATTCGTTTTAGGATTGAGGCGCACCTCCGAAGCACTCGGTGGTTGCCTCGCCCTTGAGGCGTAGGCATCAAACATTTTCTTTAAAATATGTGCACGTTAAATAATTTACACCTGTCCACTAGTTACAATATAAATGACTAATAAATATAGTCTTTTGTAATTGTACTCCGCGTTCTTCACCGATCATGTTATATATATACATACATATAAAAGTGGTACAAGTTTAAAGCTTTTTTTCACCAACCTACTAGTGAGAGATTTACAAGCCACTACATTGGTTTTCTTGACGATAAGAGATAGCGCAAAAGGTAAAGCAAGAGAGTAAAGTGGTTTACCCGAAATGAGAAACTGAGATGTCGTTTCTTAGTGGAATATACTTGCACATACTTTTTCGATTACGTAATAAAACTGATGAGACTTGAAGGGGGTTTAATAAATTGAGTGTATAATATATAGTTGTAAGAAATAAATTATATAACTTATCGAAAAAAAATTGATTTATAAATAAATAAATAAATAGAAAGGTGACACCCTTTGAGTCAAATGCAGTTAGAAACCAGCTTACCTGATAATATGATTAGTAATTAAATATACAACTAAAAGAAAACCGACTCACCTAAGTCAACTCAAGTCAAATATATGTGACACGTGGAGATACTAGTCATGTTTTACCACCATACTGTCGCACTGTGATGCAAATGTGATGCAAATATATATAGAATATAGTGTATACGTACTCTTCTAGAAAGACAATCACCTTCGTGATACTAATATAGCATTGATAAGTAGAGATATAATTATATTAGGATAAAAATAAATCAACGAAAAGAAAATACTAAAATATAGTAAAAACTGTAAGAGTATAGACCAGCCACGTCATGTGGCGGTTTGGGTCAATTATGCTGATGTCAGCAATCTGTTACAATATGGACCGATCAGAGAACTACATGATGCTTCACATGGTATCAGAGTTCATTAAGCTCAAACGAGCATCGGTCCAAAAAAAAGAAAAAAAGATTCGGCCCGAGACGAGTGAGCCAAAGAGCCACCGTCTTGAAGGGGCATGTTGAGTCCCACATGGAAAAGACATGAGGACTTAACAAGGTTTAAAAGGACATGAGTTACTCTCCTCATTGCCAATTGACTTTGAAGTGGAACCTCATGATACTTCACAAAAACAATGCTCCACAGCGCAAACGCATTGCGTTACACTCACTCGAAACTCTCACACTTCGTTGAACACACAATTAATGAGTTTTAAAATAATTAATAAGATGCAATGAATATATAAAATGAATGAATACTATAATATTCCACATATGTATGTCCATTGGATCTCTTTATGTGAGATGGGACGTTGGCTGAGGCATGTAATCTATAAATTTCATTTTTAATGTAAAGTTAGCTAAGCATTTGGGCTTCTTCATATGACATGGACTTTTAAGTTTTTCAATTATTCGGTGGAGTTATCTTCTCTTAAAAATGTTGCAACTCCTCTCAAATTGTCAGAGTAGCAAGTCCGGGCGGATTGTCTAAACGAATGTTGAGTCGGAGATCGGAGTTCGCACGTCGGAGCATAGGTAGGGGCAGAGTGCGGCAGTCGGAGCGTGGGGAGTCGGCGAGTGGGATTGGAAGAGAGATGCGTCGAGAGGAAAAGTGATGTTCGGAGAGTGAGAAATGACTTCGTTTGTAGAGTACTGCGTTCAATTTACAAAACGACATGCATCAACATATAAAACGACATTAGCATTTTGTGACAACTACGTGTGTGAGTCATAATGTCATATCTCTCTAGGACTCTCTAAGTAGCTACTTAAGTATATTAAATTGGTTTTAATCGGAATTAAAACACATACAACTTCAAGTAAAATTTTCTAATTACAAGCATACCCCAAATAATGGACCGTGTTCTTAAGTTGTACACTCAAACTGCAGCTCCTACTATAGCTTGCCTTGATTAAAATAATTAAATATGCCACGTGATATTAGTCTTGTTCTTCAAGATTTTCCTTGCGTATATATATGATTCGTCAATACACTTGAACTTGAACACGTTCACCACTGAAAATCAAAGTTCAATGACAATACATAACGCCATGGTTAAATAGAATTCGAATACTTTGACCGCCATAACCATCCAAATTATAAAACAAAATAGTTACAAAAACTAGATTTAATAATTCATTAATTTCCACTCTCGTCTAGAGAGAGAGAAAGGCCCATTAGAAGCCCAATCCTCTCATCGGCCCGTTAAGAGCACTGGCAACCGTACTGCCACGTGTCAACATCCAGGCCACGTCCACATAGGTGAGGATGAGGAGGACTCACTAAAGAAGAAAAATAGAGAAGATAAGACACTTGTGGAGACCTCGCGCTTCAGACTCTGAAACGCCCAACGCAAAACCCATCCAACGGCCCAGATTCATCTAACCCCAACGCGATATAACGTAATCCATAGCTGAACCTCGCTAGCTACTGTACTAAACTAAACTTAATAATACCGATTCCAAAATCTCTGCATCGAAATGGCTTCTCTGTCGATGGTGTTTGGCTCGTCGGTGTTCGCCGCGACGGCGTCGAAGAGCGCCGGCGCCAGCAAGCAGGAGAAGGGCCCGTTCGACTGGATCCTCAGCGGCTTGCAGAAGGAGGACCAGTTCTTCGAGACGGATCCCATCCTGAAGAAGGTGGAGGAGAAGACTACTGGCGGGAAGAGCTCCGTGGCGGTGCCGCCCAAGAAGAATGGCGGCGGATTCGGAGGCCTCTTCGCCAAGAAGGAATGAAGAAGATGATGTCCAGATTTTCGCGCTAATTTTTCCGATTAATCGTGTACGTTTTTATTGTATTTTATTTGCGTTGGTGATCATCCATAACGGAACACTCAAAATGTACTTACTATTCATAATTCTCTCTTCTCTTCTATTTTCTTTTTCTTTTTATATTCACAAAGAATTTACTACATACAATGGTTATGCATGAAATGAGTATCGAGTTATAAAGTAACCGAGGAAATATATTCAATTTGCTCATTAAGTTTAATAATTATATGGTATTACTAATACTTTCTGCTTATGTCTATAATTTAAAAAGGAAAAATAAATAAATAAATGCGGCAAAAATACTTAAATATATGTGAAAATAGCAAATGATATCCATTTTTTATTATTATTTTTTTTATTTATCGCAGGGTAGCTCCATCTAATATCAAAAGTGTAAATCTAAGGACTAAAAATATACTCATTGCCTGCCTAAGATAACATTACGAATGTAGCAGTTTAATTTTTTTTTTTACATATATTTAATTAAATGTAAAAAAATGGAGGACCTTAAATTTAAAGGTATGCGACTAGGGATATACGTCAAGAAAAGTAATTTATGCCGGAAATACACTTGTGAAGTTGAATGCTAATGCTCTTACGCGAATTTTGAATTGTAACAAAGTATACGATTCAATTACTCACCAAGTGATGGAGTTCTTGACTAGTATTATATATATGGCAAGTATTTGAATCTATATATATGCAAATGCTTCGAGGCTTCGAGCAGAAGAAGCTTACATCTGATTTCTATGTCCATTCGTTGAAATTACGAGAGCAAACACATGAGAGATTAAACTCTACCTCAATAAGAAGAAAAATGGATCAAGCCTCCACACGAGGCAAGAAACCGGTGGTCGAGTTCGATCTCGAGAAGGTACAAGAAGAGTTGATGAACTGGATACAGTCCTCAATGGCTTCCACTCTCTGAGAATCCAGAGGAGGAGGATTCGCCGCCAACGGCTTCGATCTCGCCACCGCCGAAGACCTCCTCTTGTTCCCGGAAGAAACCATGCAGAGAACTCTGGCGATCTCCCCGGCGAAACGCTTGAGAAATCGGATGGGCCGGGACATGAGTCCGCGCCTCTTGGGAGGCTCACCAGCCCCCCCGCCGTCGCAGCTCGCCTCGGAGACTCTGCTTCTCCGGTTTCGCCTGCGTCGAAGGAAGGGCTTCTCTTCCGAGGTCTTTCTGTTTGGATTTGCGTTGTTTGTTGTTGCTCGTGTCGACATGTTTTCAAATTTCAAACCAAATCCAAATCCAAATGGAAGTGTGATAGGAGAGAAATGGGTGTTTGTGAGTAAAGAAATGAAAAAGATTACGTCAAAATGCAACAGGGGTGAGTTAGTAGAGTCGGTAAGAAAAGAGACGCTTTAGCCGAAGAAGAGCCCATACAATACAAATAAAGGAAATTAAGGATTTATACCGGTATATGTACCTTTTTTTGCAAACATTTAATTATGTTCTTATTCTTTTTTTCACGGCATATACTTTAAAACTTTTAAAAGTACTCAAATTCAACTTCCGTTAACAATTCCGTATTTAATACAAAGGTTACTGGTATATATACCAATTCTTTTGCTAACATCCAACTTATGTTCTCATTCTTTTTTTATTTGTGGCAAAACTAACGTCCAGAGACAATTATTAACGAAAATTGACTTGGAATATGTTTTAAAACTTTTGAATAAATGCCGGGAAAAAATGAAATAATTCATATGCTAAAAAAGAACTGGTACATATGCCGATAATAAGTGGAGAAATAATTTCGGTGTCTCCAATGCATTGCAAATCTAGTCTTTATGATGACGCTTTTTGGCTTTTCATCAAGTGCGAGCATAGGAGAAATGATTCCTTTCTTTCTTCTAAACAAAACACCAAAATACAAAAAAAGACGAAGGATTTAGGGTGCTTTTGAGTTGATTGTCATCATGCCATGCCACACACATAATGTTCGACGCTTATCTCAATGAAATGTTTGCCTTCAGAAACAACACAACCGGCCTTTTCCATATTCAGAAATATTTTTGGTGCAATTGGCAAAGGAAAATTTACTATCTATATTCTTGTATAAATATATGTATTCATATAGCTTAAATTCAATTAATAGTTAATACTATCTGAAATTATTTAATTTCAAAAGCTATATCTTTTACCAATTTCCAAAATATACATATCATCACTAAAAATATAAAATCTTCGTATTTTTTTCTTAGAAAGACTATTTCGAACACAAACCCGTACCTTAACAAAGTTAATTTTGCTAAAACATAAATCTTACTCTTAACTTTAAAAGAAGATTTGAATTTTATAATTTAGAAGGAAAAAAAGAATTTATAATCAAAATACAAAAACGATAAAATCGAAAAGTATTGTTCCCCGATATAAATCAAGCATACAATCTCCGAGAAAGATATGCAAAGTTCTCATAAATTTAGCCATAACTCTAAGCATAATTGTGTGAACTAATATTAAAGTCTTTAATAGCATTTTTATAAAACCCAAAAGTGCCATCACTCTAAAACTAGAGGAAACTGTGACACTAGGCCGCAAGAACTTGGTACAATTAGAATGAACAGGCAAGTCACGTTACATTCTAAGAGATGATGTCATGATTCATCAACCACCACTACATCTACATGCATAGGCTTTCGTCAAAATTAGTCTTTTGGATTCGGAAGTGAGTGTGGTAATGGACCCGTTGAATTTCTTTCTTTTCTTTTACTTTCGGAGAAAAAGTGGGGGAATATAAATAAAAAGAAGTTGGAGGATTAGAATATAATGAGAATGGGAACCGATGAAAGTGATTCCGAAAGCAAATTGATGACAGAAAAAGGAGAAAAAATGATGAGCAAAGGATCACTTTCAGATGAAGGGAATAATAGCTGAGAAGCATATCCTCTAATAAGTCTTTTGTGATCACTATACACAAGTAGACTTCTCAAAGTAAAAAAGACATCAACTATCTGTTCACTTTGAATATCCCTGCAGGCAAAAAAACTCATTCGCAATCTCGTCACGGGGCTCGTAAAAAACAACAATTCACATAATCCTCATAAGCCCTAATCTCTCCTTCAGAGACATTAGCTAATAGCATATTAAAAAAACCATCTGTGGGCTCGGCCCAGTAACTCCTGCGAAGCCCACAGTAGCTTCCTTCTTTGATAAGTGTTAACAAAAGAACGGTCCCTTCTGAAGGGATATGCAAATAGCAGTATAAGTAAGATAAGTCAGAAGATTCTGGCATTTACCAGTGACTTCTATCAAGAGCATAGGTTAAATAACTTCAAAGTAAGATAATCTTATTGTTTAATATTAAAAAGGGCCAAATAGTTCATACTCAAAGTTACAAGGAGTGATTCAACCACAATTAGTAATTAAAAGCAGCCAACCTATTGACAAGCAGCTTCTGTATATTTTATCATTGAATTCCCTTTTCTTTGCTAATTCTTACAGTTTTAGATCTAACGCTACCAATCTGTTACCGGTTATTCTACTCTTAACAAACTCAAAAGTACTTGTTGTTCAAAAACTATAGAAGGGATATTTAACATAGACGTGTCCAAAGTTGTATTGAGTTACCTGTGGCGGCTTATTTTCACTTATTGTTTACGGAAAATGTTCCTCGTGTGGCGTAAAGTGTGCCATTCTTAAACTCCGCCCACCATCTCATCCTTTATGTGTCTAACGGAGAGTCTGTGGACGGATATTAAAAATACCCGGCTTTTGCCGACATGGAAAACATCTGCTGCTGAGAAATAAAAGGTGAAAATATGCCGCGTTATAACCCCAAACTTAGGGTGTGTTGCGAATATCCTGATAGATCTTTTAGTTAGGGAATAATTAATGTTACAACAATTCCCTAATTAACGGTATTTGCATCTTGAATCTTTCCCTTTCAAATTAGTTCCTTCATATTATTTCTGTACCAATTATGTCAAGAAAATAAACCGAGGCTTAACCTTGATATTTAAACGCCATTGTGGCGTCATTAGAGTTTATTTTTTTGTTGATTTGTTCTTGTTGGGTATCCCTCCTATTTGGAGGCCCAACAATGTGGGTTATTTTTGACCCATTGATTCATGTACCCGGCCCATGAAGCCTAGGTCATAAATGACTTAGATGAGATGAAGAAAAGTAAGAGTGAAGAAGAGAGAGAAAACAAGAGAAAGAGAAAGATAGCAAATTCGCGGTTCCCGCACAGTTTCGTCGACCCTCAGGAAAATCGTCATTGCGCAATCGTTCACCGTTGGATCGTCGTGATTTTTGGACAGAACGTTCCTAAGACATAGAGGTACGTTCTGAACGGTGGAGATGTGGTTTTGAGCTTTCTAGGTCGGTCTGAAGAGTGGAAACCAGAGGCTGTTTTGTGGGAACGTTTTTCACAAATTCTTCTCTTGCTTGTTTGTTGTAATCCGAGATTGGTGTTCGATCTTGATGATGATGATGTATGCCTCTAGTTTTATCTAGGGAAGACTTCGTTTGTACCTCACTCTTGATTATAGTGGATTTTAAGCGGCCTACGGGTCCCGTGGTTTTTTACTCCGTTTTGGGGGTTTTTCCACGCTAAAATTGTCTCGTGTTCGTGGTTGTGTTTCGATTATTATCGCCTTCATATTTCAGCGGCTATTGGGAGATATTGAGATTCCGTTGCGTTGCGCTTTCTCCCAACAAAGTGGTATCAGAGCCGTGGTTTGATTTTGTGCGACTATGGAGGCGAACACGTCACGAATGGAGAGTTTGAACGGTTCCAATTACAATGTTTGGAAAGGAAAAATGGAAGACTTGCTCTTTGTCAAGAATTTCCACTTGCCGGTTTTCTCTACCGAGAAACCCGAAGGAAAAAGTGATGAAGAATGGAATTTGTTGCATCGACAAGTTTGTGGGTACATTCGACAATGGGTGGAGGACAATGTTCGGAACCATGTGGTTAGTGAAACTCGTGCTAACATCCTTTGGAGGAAGCTTGAGGAGCTTTATGCACGGAAGACCGGGAATAACAAGATGTTCTTGCTCAAGCAAATGATAGCCTTGAAGTATCATGACGGTACGCCAATAACCGATCACTTGAATAACTTCCAAGGAATTATGAACCAAATGGCGACGATGAATCTTAGATTGGATGATGAGATTCAAGGTTTGTGGCTTCTTGGTACTTTGCCGAACTCGTGGGAGACGTTTAGGATGTCGTTGTCTAATTCCGCTCCGGATGGTATTATGTCGATGGATTTGGCTAAGAGTAGCATTTTGAATGAAGATATGAGAAGAAAGTCTCAAGGCTCCTCTTCACATTCCGAGGTATTGGTTACCGAGTCGAGGGGGAGAAATCATGCACGGGGTTCAAATAACCGTGGTGCATCACGAGGAGCGTCGCGTGGAGGTTCAAATAGATGGGCTAATGTTGAGTGCCATCATTGTGGCTTGAAAGGCCACATTAGAAAGTATTGCCGGAAGTTGAGAAATGAAGGCAAGGGAAAGAAGATCAACCACAACAACAACGATGTCAAGAAAGAAGGTAACAATAATGAAAATGTTGCTATTGTTGATGATTTCTTTGTCGTTTGTGATGATTATGAAGAAAGTGTCAATTTATCTCGCGATGAGACGAGTTGGGTGGTTGATAGTGGTGCTTCTTCGCACGGGACTTCACGACGCGATATTTACTCCACTTATAAGGCCGGTGATTTTGGTATTGTCGGCATGGGTAACAAGGGATACTCAAAAGTTATTGGAATTGGAGATGTATGTGTTGAAACTAGTAATGGCACTTCTCTAGTTCTCAAAGATGTGAAGCATGTTCCGGACCTTCGGTTCAATCTCTTGTCGGTTTCAAAATTGGACGATGAAGGCTATGGCAACTCTTTCGTGGAAAATGAATGGAAGCTAAAGAAAGGCTCAATGGTGATTGCAAGAGGAAAAAGACGCTCAAATTTGTATGTCGCGCAATTTGGGAGTTCTAAATGCTACGTCAACACTTGCGAGGATGAAAGTTCTTCCGAACTATGGCACAAACGTTTGGGTCACATGAGTGAGAAAGGTTTGAGAATCTTGGTGAAGAAGAATGCACTATTTGGAGTTTCCAACGCAAAGTTGAAGAGATGCTCGCATTGTTTGGCGGGAAAGCAAAGGCGCGTATCGTTTCGGTCTTTTGAACCAAAGAGAAAGTCACAAGTGTTAGACTTGGTACATTCCGATGTTTGTGGGCCGATGAAGACACGGTCCCTTGGCGGTGCTTATTACTTTGTGACTTTTATCGACGATTACTCTCGGAAAGTTTGGGCTTACACCTTGAAGACAAAAGATCAAGTGTTAGATACCTTCAAGTCGTTTCAAGCGTCGGTTGAACGAGAAACGGGGAAAAAGCTCAAGTGCGTCCGAACGGATAACGGGGGAGAATACATCGGTCCTTTCGATGAATATTGTCGAGAGCAAGGTATACGTCACCAAAAGTCTCCTCCGAAGACACCGCAATTGAATGGGTTGGCCGAAAGAATTAATAGAACTTTGGTTGAAAGAATGAGATGCTTGCTTTCTCAATCAAAGTTGCCGAAGTATTTTTGGGGCGAAGCATTGAGTACGATTGTACATGTGCTAAATCTCACACCTTGTGTGCCTTTGAAGTTTGATGTTCCAAGCCGTGTTTGGAGTGGTAAAGATGTCACGTACGACCATCTTCGAGTGTTTGGGTGCATGGCATATGTGCACGTTCCGAAGGATGAGAGGTCGAAGTTGGATGACAAGACCAAGAAATGTATATTCGTTGGTTATGGGCTCGATGAGTTTGGATATCGTTTCTTTGATCCGGTTTCAAGAAAGCTTGTTCGTAGTCGTGATGTTGTATTCATGGAAGATTACACCATTGAAGATATCGACAAAGTTGAGAAAGAAGTTCCAACCTTTGAAGACGACGAATTAGTTGATGCGGAACCAACTAATCTTGCTCCCACCCCGACCGTTGTCGAAGATGTGCAAATTGAAAATCAAGGTATGGATTTACATGTTAATCATTTAAATCCTAATGATTTTGTTGATGTTGAAAATGAGGTTAGCCATGAAGATGAAAGTGAGCAACCTTCTAATGAGTTGAGGCGGTCCACTCGTGTTAGACATCCTTCCGTTCGATACCCCTCGAACGAATATGTCTTTCTCACCGATGACGGAGAACCCGAAAGCTTTGAAGAAGCTTTGGATGACGAAAACAAAAAGGAGTGGATGGATGCCATGGAAGATGAGATGCAATCGCTTCGTGAGAATAACACTTTTGAATTGGTGAAGTTACCAAAGGGTAAAAAGGTGTTAAAGAATCGATGGATTTATCGTGTGAAGCAAGACGAAAGCACTTTGCAAAAACGGTTCAAGGCTCGCTTGGTGGTAAAGGGCTTTAGTCAAAGAAAAGGCATTGACTTTAGCGAGATTTTTGCTCCCGTGGTGAAGATGCAATCCATTCGGGTAGTTCTTGGGCTAGCCGCTAGCCTTGATTTGGAAGTTGAGCAAATGGACGTGAAGACGGCTTTTCTTCACGGTGATTTACATGAAGAGATTTACATGGAGCAACCGGAGGGTTTTCGAGAAAATGGTAAAGAAGACTATGTTTGCAAATTGGTAAAGAGTCTTTACGGTTTGAAACAAGCACCACGACAATGGTACAAAAAGTTTAACTCGGTGATGGTTAAACATGGCTACAAGATGACAAATGCCGATCATTGTGTGTTTGTGCGCAATTTCTCCGATGGTGATTTCATTATCCTTTTGCTCTATGTTGACGATATGCTTATTGTCGGAAAGAACATTGCTCGGATTGAAGAGTTGAAGAAGACTTTGAGTGAGTCTTTTGCGATGAAGGATTTGGGACAAGCGAAAAAGATCCTTGGAATTGAGATGTTTCGTCATCGAGAGGCGAGGAAGTTGTACTTGTCTCAAGAATCATACATCGAGAAAGTTCTTCGGCGTTTCAAGATGGATGAAGCAAAAGCGGTGAGCATTCCGCTTGCTTCTCATTTCAAGCTTAGCCACCAACAATGTCCATCTACCGATGGTGAAAAGTCAAGTATGAAGAACGTTCCATACTCGTCGGCGGTTGGTAGTTTGATGTACGCCATGGTTTGTACGAGGCCGGATATTGCCCACGCCGTGGGAATGGTGAGTCGTTATCTCTCAAATCCGGGAAGACATCATTGGGAGGCCGTGAAGTGGGTTATGAGATATCTCCGGGGGACTTCGAATTTGAGACTAGCTTTGGGATGCGAGAAGCCTACGTTAGTTGGTTATACGGATTCGGATCTAGCCGGAAGCTTGGATGATCGAAAATCTACTTCGGGGCATATGGTGACTTTTGCCGGGGGAGCCGTGGCATGGCAATCGAAGTTGCAAAAGTGTGTTGCACTCTCTACTACCGAGGCCGAGTTCATTGCCGCCGTTGAAGCGGCGAAAGATTTGTTGTGGTTGAGGAAATTTACAATGGAGCTTGGGGTCAAACAAGAAAAATATGTCTTGTTTTGTGATAATCAAAGCGCCATTCATTTAGCGAAGAACTCCTCGTTTCACTCAAGGTCGAAGCACATTGATGTTCGTTATCATTGGATCCGTGACGCATTGGATTCTAAGTTGATGGAGCTCGAGAAGATTCACACCGATGACAATGGTTCCGATATGTTGACAAAGGTTTTGCCGAGAGGGAAGTTTGAGTTTTGTCGCTCGGTCGCCGGGTTGACATTGCCCTCCAACTAGTCGGTCGGGGGAGTTTGTTGGGTATCCCTCCTATTTGGAGGCCCAACAATGTGGGTTATTTTTGACCCATTGATTCATGTACCCGGCCCATGAAGCCTAGGTCATAAATGACTTAGATGAGATGAAGAAAAGTAAGAGTGAAGAAGAGAGAGAAAACAAGAGAAAGAGAAAGATAGCAAATTCGCGGTTCCCGCACAGTTTCGTCGACCCTCAGGAAAATCGTCATTGCGCAATCGTTCACCGTTGGATCGTCGTGATTTTTGGACAGAACGTTCCTAAGACATAGAGGTACGTTCTGAACGGTGGAGATGTGGTTTTGAGCTTTCTAGGTCGGTCTGAAGAGTGGAAACCAGAGGCTGTTTTGTGGGAACGTTTTTCACAAATTCTTCTCTTGCTTGTTTGTTGTAATCCGAGATTGGTGTTCGATCTTGATGATGATGATGTATGCCTCTAGTTTTATCTAGGGAAGACTTCGTTTGTACCTCACTCTTGATTATAGTGGATTTTAAGCGGCCTACGGGTCCCGTGGTTTTTTACTCCGTTTTGGGGGTTTTTCCACGCTAAAATTGTCTCGTGTTCGTGGTTGTGTTTCGATTATTATCGCCTTCATATTTCAGCGGCTATTGGGAGATATTGAGATTCCGTTGCGTTGCGCTTTCTCCCAACAGTTCTGTACCTCAAAAACATTGTTAGGAAAATTTCCCAGTCTAACTCTCGAATTAGAGACTGGGCCGGGTTTTCATTTAACGATAAAAAGTTATCGTTTTCGGTTTAATTTCGATACCGGGTCCTATCATATCCCTCTTCAGCTACAAAATCATCACTTACTAGAGCCTAAACTTCTCCAAAAGGATTTTCCATAGCCCTCAAGAGTCTTAGAGGTCAAAAGTAGCAAATCACAAGTACCATGTAAAATCCAAACCCTATACATTTTACAGTTTCACCTACACTACACAGTATTGCAGAATGGCAAAAGTATTCAAAGTTGAGTATTCATCACAAGCAAAACCTCCCCACCAATCCCAATCACGAGATCCAGAAAGCCCCTAACTCGCTCAGTGCCTTCGAAGGCCTCTGGGGCATCAAGATCACTATCCAAATTGTACCAAATCCCACCAACATTTCTCAGTGTAATCCAATGCCTACTACTCCAAATCCCGCCGTACCTTTTGACCGGAACGTTGAGCACAATCCCCATCAGATCCCCCTCCATGTTGATGGAAGAAGCTCGGTTCCGACGATCGTGCCACACGACGCTCTTCCCCTTCCCTTCGAGAGCCGCAATCATGACGTTGATGTCGTAGTTTCCAGTGAGCGCGTTGTGGTGAGGCCTGAAGAGCAGAGACATCGGCGTCCATTTCTGCTTCTCCGTCTCCCCTAGCGCGAGACCGTTGGCGATCTCGTCCAACCTCGCTCGCGTAAACTCCTCCTTCTGTTCACACCATGATCTCTGATCAGTCAATCAAGCTTCTCCGAGTTAAAGTTTGCGTTGCCATTTTTAGAGGCGAAAGAGTACCTGGAAGAGATTGTTGAGCGAGTGAAGGAGACAGAACTGAAGCCTTTGTCGTTCGTGGTAGATTGGGGGCTCGTCGCTCGCCATCTTCGATCGAGGTTCTTCAATGGCGATCGGAGGTGGAGAAACCAGTGCGATCGGAGGAAATGAAGAAGAAAGTCGGTGATGGCTGCCACGTCAGTCTGAGGCGGCAATTACCAACTGCTTAACATATAACCGTTTATACTGTTCTCTTGTCGTTTGTATATTTAATTTTGTTATTGGTTAGTTCTTTGGGCTTTTTTTTTCTTTCTAAATTTTCAGGCTTCACAAACCGGACCGGTCTCAGTTTTCCCGAATAAAAAACTTAAAATGTTAAAAATAATTGGAACGGACTCAGTTTTCCCAAATAAAAAACCTAAAATGTCAAAAATAAATCAAATCAAAAGTATCGAGTTAGCTACTCTAATTTGCGGAAAATGACATAAAAAATTATGACGAATTAAAAATGCGTTGTTTTATTGACAACTTAGAGACAATTCGGTTGGTTTTAGTTTAAAAGGGAGGACGTAGAATTGATTGGCACACAACTTCTATATCGACCCTTGTGACGTGTAACGACATACTGTATAGTTGGGAGAAAAGTGATAGTCTAGTACGGGGAATAATTAACTCAAATTTGTTAAATAAAATTGTTTAAACTTCAAAGTATCTTATGAAAATCGTGACAGTCAACTCAATAAAAAATAGTCGACACAACTGATAATAATAAAATTAATTTCACGAAATTCTCTTTGGCGTTTTGGTGAGCAATCATTTCATGTTTCATCAATAAACATGATTAATTTAAAACCAATCAGTGAGCTATGTGCAAAAGGCGATGTGGCTGAAAATAGAACCAAAGAGTAGTACCGTTCCAAAGTTAAATTATACTTAAAATTATATATACAAGAGATGGAAAAAAAAAACTGAAAAACGACAATGGTTTTCTTAAATTCCTTCTTAAAACGACAACGAAAAGTTGCACAACATTTAATTTAATATAGTTTAATTTTGACGTCATCATCTTCAATCTCTCTGCTTCAAACGGATAGCTTCCCTGTGAGTGGATAATTCAATCCATTTCTCTGCCTGAAGCAAAAACCCTCTCCAATGGCGTCGTCGGCGACCACCACCACCTCTCTCTCCTTCTTCTCCTCCACACTCTTCTCCAACCGCAAATCCCTCGCCGCAGCAACCTCCTTCCGTCCCTTCACCCACCAAACCCCCGCCAAGCCCCTCACGCTCATCACCTCCGAGCTCGCCACCCTCCCGGTCCTCTCCTTCTCCGGCGACAAAATCGGCGAGACCTACCTAGACCTCAAGGCGGCGCCGCCGGAGACCGCGCGCGCGGTCGTCCACCGCGGCATCATCACCGACCTCCAGAACAAGCGCCGCGGCACGGCCTCCACGCTCACCCGAGGCGAGGTCCGAGGCGGGGGCCGCAAGCCCTACCCGCAGAAGAAGACCGGCGGCGCGCGGCGGGGCTCCACGCGGACGCCGCTCCGGCCTGGCGGAGGCGTGATCTTCGGGCCGAAGCCGCGGGACTGGACCATCAAGATCAACCGCAAGGAGAAGCGGCTGGCGATCTCGACGGCGATCGCGAGCGCGGCGGTGAACACGATCGTGGTGGAGGACTTCGCGGCGGAGTTCGAGAAGCCGCGGACGAAGGACTTCATCGCGGCGCTGCAGCGGTGGGGGATCGACCCGAAGGAGAAGACGATGTTCCTGGTCATGGAGCTGGCGAAGAACGTGGTGCTCTCCAGCCGCAACATCGGGACGCTGAAGATGCTGACGCCGAGGACGCTCAACCTCTTCGACATCTTGAACGCCGACAAGGTGGTGCTGACCAAGGACACCGTCGAGTACCTGAACGGCCGCTACGGGGTCGAATACGAGGTCGACGAGGACGGTGAAGACGAAGAAGAAGAAGAAGGTGAGTCCAGTACTACTCTTGCTGGTAGAAATAGCTAGTTTTTTAGAAATTTGAAGAGGGCGATGTACCTTTGTGTTAGGGTGTGAATGGTTTGAGCACTGAACTAGGTACATTGTGTTGAGGAGTACTTGAAAGTAGCGTTCTTTGGAGGAAATTTGTATAGAATATGTGCCATTTTGGCTGTTGGAATTTGATTGAAAGATGGGTACTTTCTTGCTTTAAACTTCCTCATCATTCTTAGAAATGGGTTGGTCTTTGGTTTCTGTCATAGATTCTCTTAGATACGTAGCTTTTAGGATTAAGTATCATATTTTATTAAGTAATTGAGGATATTTAATTAGTTATGCTTTAGAGGTTTATTTATTTTAGGCGGGCTCGCTGCGCCTATTAGGTCGTAATCTCTTGCTCAAAATTAGGCAAATCTCTTATTTTCCGAAATCGATCTTGCGTCGTATCAGGTTCCTAAATGTTTATTATGCTTTTATTTTGTCCTTCCATTTCTCACGGTGGCAAAATCTGTAGGCATAGTGACAATATCAGGAACTAGTGTGTGTGTGTGTGTGTGTGTGTGTGTGTGTGTGTGTGTGTGTGTGTGTGAGCTGATATTTGTGTCCCTGAAAATTCAGGAGCAGTTGAAGAGGAGAGTGCTGATAATGCAGCAGAATGATGTGTTGAGGCTTAAGAAGCAGACTCTGTAATCATTTTTCACACATATACTAGGCTTCACTTCATCCCATGCAGATTCTTTTTGTAACAAATTGCAGATTCTCTGCAAAGAAAATGTATCTAGTTGTACCTGTTGTCCCCAATTTTTTTCCTTACTAATTTGCAAGCTATTGAATATTGATCACATATTGCTCCCTTTTATTTTTATTTTTATAAAGTTCAGACAGAATTTGGCTAGCTAACGAGCGCCCATTTACGGGTTCAACTAATAGGAATTGGAAACAAAAGAAAACTGTGAAAACTGTTTCAAGAAGATTAGAGAAATTTTGGCACGATATTGCGCCATGGCTCCTTGATGTCGCACCCCAGCGCTGAGCTTGTGGACTCTTGGCACTCCATTGCTCTAAAGCCACACCCAGTGCGATGCTGCTGGTTTGCAGCACTCTAGCGCCTCTGCACGCAGCGCAGCAGTAACGGGCTGTATGCACCCCTGCTTGTTAATTCCAGAGACCTGTTCTGCATCAGTTTCTTCAGGCTTTTAAAAGTCCATGTGTGAAGTGTGAACATCAATTTTGATCAATTTTCAACGCAGAATTGCAGATGTTAATTAATTTACTTTTCAACGTTTCTTGACTACGTAACTTCTTGAAGATAAAACACATTCTCGTTAGATTTTCATAAAAAAAAAATGCCAATAAATATAGCCAATAGGGGTATATAAAAAAGTACCCAAAAATCAAATTTAGTGCTGACAAGCGAATTAACCGTTGATGCGAATGTAGACGTTTAATATCGCTCCGCGATATTTACAATTTCAGTTTGTTGATTTATGAAAGTAAAAAGTGTGGTTGTCTAAGGTTTATTTTGCTTATGATTATGGCTGCATAAGTTACCTTGAATCTATTGTTTGATCATATTTTATGTCTAGTATATTGATTTGTACTTACACGACATAATCAAGAAGTTGAACTTTAGTGTTTTTTCTTTTGCATAGATCTATATGCGCCCAAATTCATTACAATATATGCGGCTAACGGTACTAAAACTCCATAAAATCACAAACCGGCATACACGGGGAAGGAAGAGAGTGTCTATACATCTAAGCAAATAATCACATTCACACCGACACATCGAATCTGCATTCTATGCAACGAATATCAGGACGACACGTGTCCCGGCTCAGCGGTGAAAGGTCAGCTTTGCCCCTGTGCAAGCACACAACAAAAACAGGAAGAGAGTTGCACACTCCCTACGCAGGCATAACCCTGTTCAGGTTCAAAGGGACTATCTCAGCCTGCCCTGCCCGGAGGCAGATGCAGGCACCCCTGGTGCGTCTCTTGCGTCAGCCAACGAAGAAAACGAATTCGAGAGAAAAATACATGTCGTTTTTATTATTAGGACGAGATAAACGACGGGTCGAACAGAGATGTCATAGAATTTTTGAACGCCATAACTAATTCTATACCATATTATTAAACCGAAACAGCCAACATCCGGGTCTTCATATGCAGACGACGCTCCCACGTTGCTCCGAGCTGTTGGGTGTTCCACCTTCTTCACGAGTTCCTGCTAGATAAAAGACTTGTAAGACATTTGACTATGATAGATCCAAACGCAGTTTCCAAGAAAAAATAGGCCAAAAGAAATCTATTAGCAGCACGAATCCTCTTCTTCTCTTTAACGATAATCAATACCGAAAGGAACCTTTCGGGCGAGAGCAAGGTTAACAGCACTCCAATAGATGCTAAGCAAGAGAAGACGAAACAAAACATAAAGGAAAAACCTAATACCCTTGAGGAACCTATAGCACTCGGCTACCTCCCCATGATTTTTATTGATAGTCGGCCCACAAACCGGTCTGGCCGCCTAAACCAAACCCGATCAAAAGGAAAACAAGAAAACCGACCGTTAAAGAGAACCAACCATGATTAGTTCCTAAAATAAAAGGAAACAGACAACCAAGACATAAGCTTAATGACCACATCCACATTATTTTACTTGATTCAGTAAGAATCATCTGAACGTGAACAGAAAAATGCAAGAGACACTGACCTTCACCTCTTGGCAGCGTTGACATAATCGACAGGCAAGTAAATCTCTCCACCAACCTCCCCATGTTGCTCCCCGCTTATGGTCTTCTTTGCAGACAAAAACTCAGCGCTCATCTCATCCATCCCGCGCTGTACCGCCTCCTCACTCCCATAACCGTGCTCCTCCGCGTACTTCCTCACATCCTCTGTGATCTTCATAGAGCAGAACTTGGGCCCGCACATGGAGCAGAAGTGGGCCACCTTGGCCCCATCCGACGGCAACGTCTCGTCGTGAAACGACATCGCTGTCACGGGGTCGAGCGACAGAGCAAACTGGTCCATCCACCGGAACTCGAACCTGGCTTTGCTGAGCGCGTTGTCCCAGGCTTGAGCACTGGGGTGGCCTTTGGCAAGGTCAGCGGCGTGCGCGGCTATCTTGTAGGCTATGACTCCAGCCTTGACATCGTCTCTGTTGGGGAGGCCGAGGTGCTCTTTCGGGGTGACGTAGCAGAGAAGCGCAGTTCCCAGAGCTCCGATGTTGGCCGCTCCAATGGCGGAGGTGATGTGGTCGTAACCAGGAGCGATATCGGTTGTTAGAGGGCCGAGAGTGTAGAAAGGCGCCTCGTTGCACCATTCTAGTTGTTTCTGCATGTTTTCAGGGATCTTGTGCATTGGGACATGTCCAGGTCCTTCATTCATTACCTAAGAGATTCGCAACACGGTCATTATGTTTAAGAGTGAATAAATAAAATGTGATGAATGAGGACAGTTTGACTGCGTGATTCAACAATATGCGGTAGAATGGTAAATTTTAAAGCAAAAAATCATATGATCCATTTCCAAGTAATTATGTGATGGTCATCCCACAAGACTCAGTGCTATTTATAGTGAAACCGGATCGGTACAGTTCGCTTTTGACCAGTTTTTTTAACCAGACAGAAGTATTCAGCTCTGAAGCCAAACCGATAATTTTCGGATTCGATTCGGTGATCTTTTTTGTTTTCGGTTAAAGAGCCGTGGGAAAAGCCGTTTGCCAAAAATCTGGCTAAAACGAGTTCAACTCCTATTCAAAACCGGTGAAACTTGGTAATTAACTATTTTAGTATATATCCAATGAAAAAATTCATGTATATGTACGACATATAAGATATAGATTTTGTTATGGGCTACCTGAACATCCTTCTCCCACGCTCTGCGAGTCAGTTCTCCCTGAGTCATAAGCTCAGCAAATTGAGCAGTGTCATTTGCATCGTAAATGGACCCCGGTCGCAAGCCATCACCAATTGACAAAGCGATGTCGTATTTATTGCAGATGTCGAGTATATCATCCCAATGCTCATACGCAAAATTCTCTTTGTGATAAGCCAAGCACCATTTCGCATGGATGGACCCTCCTCGCGAGACGATTCCGGTCATACGCTTCGCCGTGAGCGGAATGTACCGAAGCAAAACTCCGGCGTGGATGGTGAAGTAGTCAACGCCCTGCTCAGCTTGCTCGATCAGGGTTTCTCTGAACACTTCCCAGGTCAGATTTTCGGCTATTCCATCCACCTTTTCGAGTGCTTGGTAGATAGGCACAGTCCCAACTGGCACAGCAGAGTTTCTGAGGATCCACTCGCGTGTCTCGTGGATATGGCGGCCTGTGGAGAGGTCCATGATAGTGTCAGCGCCCCACATCGTTGCCCACTGGACCTTGTAAACTTCCTCTTCGATGGAACTCGCAACAGCGGAGTTTCCGATGTTGGCGTTCACTTTGACAAGGAATTTTCTACCGACTATCATTGGCTCCAGCTCCAAGTGCTTCTTGTTGGAAGGGATGATTGCTCGTCCGCGAGCCACTTCTGATCTAACAAACTCAGGGTCGAGATTTTCGCGAGTCGCACAGTACAGCATTTCCTCTGTTATGATTCCTTGCTTCGCGTAGTACATCTGCGTGTATCTCGGTGCACCTATCCTGTCACGCCTTTCGATCCAATCTTTACGAACTTTAGGGAGCCCTATTTGATAATGCAAAAAATACATTAGTGGACTAACAATTTCAGAAGTCTCTTCTCTTAAGAAAGTTCATTGAAAAAGGGGGAAAATGGTCACAGAAAGAGACTCAATTGAAGTACCAACTTGATAACTCAATGCAAACTAGGTAATGTACCTTCAGAGTTTGTGACCCGAAATCGTAACCTTTCGAATCAGGGATTTTAGTAATGGGTGTATTATGAGTAAATTATTGTAGCTGTAATCTATCTACTAGAGTTCTCTCTTTGCACTATTCTAACTTGTTAAATATTCTTATCTGCGTGTATTTCTTCTAAAATTGGGTTTTCAAGTGATATTTTGTGGGCAAATCTCTTTAAAATGGTTGCTTATCATGACAAAGAAAAATCCATAATTCAAAGCAATTAAAAACATAAATCAAAAGAAGTTTATCAAAAATCTCAAAGCGCATACCGAGGCGTGGGCTAATGTCTTGAGGACCGGTGGTGTCATAGGTGTCGAAGTGCGGTTCGTCTCCAGCCAAGTGAACACGTCGGAATGGAACTTTCATAACATGCCCGGATTCTTCATGAGTAACCTCCCTGTTAAGAGCCAACCAGTTAGTCATCCACCAGAAGCTAGCAATTGAGAGCAAAAAGAGCGAATCAAACCTTTGTTCTTTCGTGCTCTGGGGAAAACACTCCGCGAACGACGGAATCGGCAGAAACTCGGGGGAAGCGGGATCAACAGTGTGCTTCCTCTGCTTCATCTTCTCCGGATTGGGGGTTTTGGGGTCGAAGGTCAATGTGGCCCTTGGGCCCAAGCTCATCGGAGCAGAACAAATCTCCCTTCTGACACGCCCAACCACATCGAATCCAGGCAAAAACGCGGTACCTGGCAGCTTCGCCATAGACGAATGACTGCCATTCTTGAACACGGCCGATGTCAAGCCGCTATGGATCGACGCCATATCCCTAGATTGAGACAAATCCGAAAGCTTAGATAAACATTGATGCTTCAAACTACGTAACATCGGAACATCCCTCAAACTCGCCAAACATGTATAGAAAAATCTAAGGAAACAAGATGAAGAAGCTTACGTAGAGGCGAAAGAGCTTGGAAGCAGAGATCGACGATGAAAATGGCAGAGAGAAAAGCGTGGGTTCTCTCTTATCTTCTTACGCACAGAGCTCTCTCTCTCTCTTTCTCTGGTTTTGGATGTTTATAGAGACCGTAATGAAGACGATCATGCAAGGTGAAAAGCGTTTGTACACGTGGCATATCTCATGATTCCCGAGATAGATATTTTAGTGTTCTCTTTGAGTGAGATTAAATTATTGATCCAAAAATGCTCAACCTATTACCTATGCATGCATGGTGATACTCATAGATATTTATTAATTTTGAGGGGAAGTTGCGGCAAAAGTGTCTAAAGATTAAAATAGTGCACTGTCTATGTGTTCACTGTTTACGTTAAGTTCTTTTTACACATGTACGTTTCAATAGTTACACTCATTTTTTAGAATTTTTGTTTTTGATACTTTGACTTAATATCACATAGGATGGAACCAATTAAAAACGCATATTTTTACTATTTTGGGTGCTTATTCAGTGTGATGAAAAACTTTAAATACTTATAGGGCAATTGTTCCTAAATTAGACTAAGAACTTGAACAGATTGCAGAGTATCTTAGTATTATCACTATCAAATGATCAAATTAGAGTATGTAATTAACATAATAACATAACGAATTAAGTATCATATTGTTATTGATATTCCATAACTAAATAAAATAGAGATATTCTAGACGTCCAAAATCTTAACATTGAATATATATCCTTGAATGCATGTACATTCACTCTCTCCTCAACGACTGATTTAGCAAGATATAGACCTTTAATTAAAGAAAGAAAAACTTAAAGCGATTTGGAGAAACCTTATTTGTCTTTCTTTGTATTAAAGTCTCAAACTAATTTATTTTCCTCACAAAGTAGTTGAATGTAGAGTTCGATTATTGTGTCGCACTGTAACTCATAGCATCATCATTCTAGCTAATCCTAGAGCCACACACTGACAATCACATGGAACTGTGGTCCTTACAAGGTTACCCAAAACGCTGTCGTTTTCTGCAGACAGTGGCTTTAAAGGTATGGTTGCTCTCAGAAAGCTATGCTGATATTTTCTTGTTACAAATCTCAAAATATCACAACCAAACCACACTAAGATCAAGATGGTATATGCTTACTCACCATTTATTTACTCTAATTATAGAATTCCAGAACAAAGTTCCAGTTTTGGGTCTTCCAATATCCGGATTTCCAAAACCGCCGTTTCCGGGTTTCAGAATATCCACTGCGCATCCAACCCCCTCTCACCCTTTTTTGTATTGGAAAGGAATTGGCCTTCTAGTGAGAAATGTGGCTATTGCTACATGTATTTTCAAGTTAGAACGACATTTTTACTGCAAATTTTTAGTTTATCTATTTTCCTAAACGACGTCAATGCTACTAAAATTTAAGTATTTTCGCCATTCAGTCTTAATTTATGTCTTCAATTTCTTCTCTCTTCACCTTCTTCAACCCAACCGCCGAGCTTTCTCGCGACGATTCGGGTCCATCAAGACCTTCGCCACCGTCTCCGAAGTCCACAAATCCCTCGGACTTGAGGTATATGCAATTGATTTAATGAGCTCAAACAGATACCTGACACAACCCAATTTGCTTAATTTGGTAGCAAAGCCTGTGTAGAAGTTCTGGAGCTTATTGAAAAAACTAAAAAAAAAAAAAACCTTCTAGAAAGAAACGTTGTAAAGAAAAGAGGGAAATATAAGAGTAACATATATATAGTTATATACAACGTATTAAAAAAAAACCAATCATGTGGACTGGACTGTTACATGGTATTTCACACCAACAATGAACGTGGTATGCGATTGGATCAACAGTTTCAATCTTATACAGCTGAATCAATCCCAGTTCTATAAATAAGCGTCTGTACAGCGGAACCGAAAAACCCGACCCACATGCAATATGGAACACTTTGAGCTAATCGCCATTAGTGAGAGCTAAAAAGAAAGAGTCGATGTTAAAGAATGGGATCCAAAACGCTATACCGAGATATACATGGTTGTATAGGTGAGTCGAAATTACGAGGAGCGAGTTTACTTCTTTTACTCGCTTTGAAGCTGAGGAAGTGATGAAGAAATGGCTGCGATTCCCGACTCCGCCTGCAACGGAAGAAGAGACTGTTGGTTTCCTGCAATAAATACCGACAGCTCCGTAGGAGCGACAACTCTTCTCAGCCACTTTTGCAGCTCCTCGCCTTCCACTTTTTCAGTTTCTGTAAAAAAAAAAAAAAATCAAAACATTTTATCATCTGCAACTTGTTTTTCCTCTTTAAACTGATAAATTGTAGCGAGTAGCGATTACCCTTCTGATCGTTAAAAAACGACTATTTGTTAAATTTTTATTCACATACTAGTGTTTGGGGACATTATCATCATGAATATGATAACACTTGCAATGCTTATGAATTTGTATAACAAAAATCGTCAATTTTTTAAACAATTATGAGAGAAATTAGTACGATTTACAAGTTTAGGCTGGAAACTTCTCAAAGAGAAATAGCGATAACACAGCTTCCAAAATAATTACAGAACCCAATAGAAACTTTTAAAGCACAATAAACCAATCTGAAGCAGCATAGCAATATTAAACCGCTTATCATATGGAAACTTAAACCGCTTAACGGAGGGAAACTTAAGATTAATTAACTTAAAGTGATTGACTAGACAATTCTGAGTATTACGATAAAAATGTTCAACTCTACAAACTATTTTGAGCATTTAAGGTTGATTAAGGAAGTATATTTGTAAGAAAATCTTCTGAGAATTGAGTAGTAGAGCAGCCTATGGTACCTTCTAATTGAGCGCCAAGTCCCTCCAAGACAGTGGGATTAGCACGCACCACGGAAAGAGCAATCTGCAAAGCCGATTGCAAGAGCGCTCTCACCTCTTTTTGAACCAGATCAACGAGATGCCCCTGTTCAGTTTAGCCTCAGATCAGGTCAAAGCGATAGAAATCGGATCCAAAACACAATTTAAACACCGAACCCGACATGAAATCATCAATCGGGTGATTCCCCGGTTACAAAATTGCTACAAACGAATAAATAATAGGACTGTTCCCTTTTAGATTTCGAGTCAAAAGACATTACAAAACATGGTTGCCCCCAAAGCGCCAGGTGCCAACATTAGGGATTATAATTTCCTAATCTCCTAATTGTTGCAAATTACAATATAACCCTAATAACTTAAAAAATTATTAGATTGACATCAAGTGAAAAAACTAATTTCCGGGTTTTCCCTCCTTTGGAAGTACGTAATTTTCCGGATTTGGAAACAAAGTTTAGGAAATAGCAGGACCTGATCTCTTCCCCAAGGGGCGCCTCCACCGGAATCGTCCATTCCACCGCCAGAAAGGGTGGCCATGGAGAGAGGACCAATGGTTTCATTAAGACCGTACTCCGCCACTGCCTTGTATGCCATGTCGGTTGCTCGTCTGATGTCATCAAGAGCGCCGGTTGAGACCCGGCCTGAATACACCACTTCTTCCGCAGCTCGGCCGCCCAGAAGAGTTACCAAGCGACCTCGTAACTCATCAATGAAGAGTAAATATCTGTCTTCATGTGTTGGGGGAATATAAGTGAACCCCAATGCTCCACCTGATCTTGGCAATATGCTGAGTTTCTGCAAAAACCGAAAGACCATAAATTTATATCGGACTTGAATTGGTTATTATAGTCAATTATATAGACAATTGATGATTTAGAATACTTCCTTAATTTTTAGAAATTAGTTTCTAATTCGATGTTAGTGAAATTAGATGATTAATTATTGTAAATAACTCATAATAAAATATCAGAGCCTCTTTATTCACCAAAACTAGAGTTGAAACGAAACAAGAGAAATCATAAATTTCCTTTGAAGCACATACATATATTTATTAATTTTTTGCCCCAACTTTCAAACTACCCTTTAAAGAGTCATAACCAATCATACATCTGGATCACATTCACATTTACTAGCTTTCTGACACAACATTCAAGAACTAGAAATGTATGTTATTTAAACAAAATAGTAAAAGAGGACCTCAACACGGGGCTGTCCAGGAAGAAGATTTGCAACAGCAGTTCCCACAACCGCATGACCGGCTTCATGCCTTGCCACTACAGCCTTTTCGCTACCTTTTAACTTCGCAGTCTTCTTTTCTATTCCCTGCACCAACTCATATCCTTCATTTATAAATTTTTGGGGCAAAACCTGGACTGCATACCGGGCTTCTGGACATTTTAGGCCCGAATCCAAGTAGGGAATCCCTGGTTTTTCAAAGGCCGGGACCGAGCCCGATAACGGTCTGGCCAATTTTATTTTTTTTAACAGTAGCTAATGAAAATTAAAAATCAAATAATAATCTAAGCCTAAAATTGAACCCAAACTATGATAAACTAATTGAAAAAATATATATAAGTACTAAAACAGGACCAGATACTAGTTTGACCCTTTTTGAACGTCTCTGCCCGGTCCTGTTTTATACATCAAGAACTTACGGGGCCTGGTTCCCGGATTTTGATCCGACACCGGGCCAAATCCCGGCTTCAGGGACAAAAATTTCAACCTTTTTTCTGCCATGTATAAAATGATCACTTAATGTAGAAATTGATGTGAACAAAACAAAGAGACATGCACTAACAATTAGCATGTGGACGTGAATAAAAAGGTTAAAGAAAGAGAGACTTACAGCTATGGATCTTTCTACTGCATGAACGAAATCAATTTTCTCAACAACTACTTTATTGTCTCTTCCAGCCAGCAAGGCAGCTTCATTAACCAAGTTCGCCAGATCTGCCCTGTATGGTGCACTTATTCAAAAGTCAAAACTATGACGTTTCGACCAATGCAGCTTTGAAAGAGATTGCAAAAGGAAGATAATAAATACCCGGTAAAACCGGTGGTCATAGAAGCAATGTCAGTGAGGTCAATGTCCTCTGAGAGAGGAAGCTCTTTCTTTGATACGTGCACCTTCAAAATTGCTTCTCTTCCGGTTCTATCCGGTGCTTCCACCTAAGAGGAAAATATTATAGCAGAAAACCATTATGAGATGGATTTAAAGAGCCAAAATAAGTTTTCTACTTTGTGTCTGAGTTGTCGGAGAGGTGTGGAGACAAAGTACAAACCATGACCACACGATCGAATCTCCCTGGGCGGCGAAGCGCAGGATCTAATACATCCGAGCGATTCGTTGCACCGAGAACTATAACAGCAGAATTACTGTCAAAGCCATCCATCTCCTACATTGCAAATCCAACGTTGTAATCAACAATTTCAAATCCAATTCAACAAAATAACATCTCCGAATAAAATTAAAATGGTATAAATCAACAAAATTCATAGTTCTTCAAATCACAATAACATAATTTTTTTTTAAAAATAAACCAGTAACTAGACCGAGAACCCATACCAGCACCGGTATTTATGACCGACACTGTTTTTAAAAGTTAAATCTGGATGTTTTCAGTAACCAGTTTTCAAACTGTATCGCCAAAAAAATTGGTTTTCATGCAGAAACAACATCATAAATAAAGTCCAAATCAACTAAATAACACATGCAAGTCAAAATTAAAAAGAGAATACATAGTTATTCATGTTTACTGTACACCGTTTTTGAAGGTAAAAAAAAAAAACAGATTTTTTGGAAACAGATTCCGGTATAAAAGTTTATCCCCTTCACAAAGTGTACAAAGATCAAGCTAAATTAAGAACACTGTAAGACTTACAGTGAGCAACTGGTTTAAGGTTTGTTCTCGTTCATCATTGCTAACGATGCGGAATTTACCATCACGACTCTTTGCCACGGCATCTATCTGTGGAAGAGAAGACTGTGTTTGATTAAAGAGCCCACAAGTTGATTACCATCATACACGAGAGACTTATCATACTCCAAAATGGATCTGACCTCGTCAATAAATATTATCGATGGAGCTTCCTTCTTTGCACGTGCAAAGAGATCTCTCACACGAGAGGCACCCATACCAACATACAATTCTACGAACTCACTTGCGGAGCAGCTTATAAATGGCACATCGGCTTCTCCGGCGACAGCCTTTGCTAGAAGTGTCTTACCTGTCCCAGGAAGACCTACCTAAATCATTTTAAAAAAATAAATCAGTTTGACGCATAATGAACACAAAAGATAAATTTCAAGTTATGAGTAAGTAAATTGCAAGACAGACGAGATATATGGGGTTGGATTCTAAGGTTAGGACTGGTAAGGGTAGAGTAGGCCTTTGGTAAAGTGATGTTAATCATGTAATGTAAAAGTAGCTTAACTGTTACGGCCCAGGATTTTCATATCAAAACGGCAGCCATTGTGAGGTAGGATAAGAGCAGTAATCTCTCACAAATCTAATCTCCACTTTTGAAAAGAGAAGAATGATTATTGTTTTGGTGGAAACATGATTTCATTAAATGAGAATGACCCTATATGTAAGCCATCAATTAAAACCATGTTTTTCATAAAACGATACTTAATTGCTGAATATTTAAAATGCGTAAATTAAAACCTAAATACTGAATTAATTAAACTTCAAAATTTAAACTCGTCCCCTAAGCTCGAGCTCAATTAGCACATTTCCCGAGCCTGTTTACGGTTCTTTCTTTGGTATAGCTTACTGAAGAGTGGGGTCTATAAACATTAACTTAAAGTAGCTCTTGTACCTCATTCTGTTTTCAATCAAACACAGCACTTTTTAAGATCACCAATTAGAGTTCTATCAGATCTCATCAATATTCTACTAAAACTCACCAGAAGAACACCGCGAGGAGGACGAGCCCCCAATCGTTCATACCTATGTGGATTTCGAAGAAATTCCTGACCAACAAATAGATAATCTAGATTAAATTTCGCGAAATGTAGACCGTGAAAAAAATATTCAAAAAAATGAAAAATTTGTGAAGGTACCACAATTTCTTCTAGCTCTTCCTTAGCCTCGTCGACACCAGCCACATCAGCAAAGGTGATTGATTCCCCTTGCTCGGCGTTTTTTGAGCCACCAGAGCCCCCTGATTTCCGGTTCCTAATCTGGCCAGCACCATGCTGTGGACAATCAAATATTCATTAGAAACATATGCATCAGTTTTAAGAGGAAAATAAGAACAAGCAAGCTTCATACTACCTGAGAAAAGCTAACAGGAAACCGGTGTAGAAGCCCTGCAAGCACAGCAACATAAAACATTGCAATCTGCAAGCAGAGAAATGCAGTGTTAGGTCAAGATATGCATGTAAATTCCTTGCATATAGTTATATTCATACATATATATGCTCTTTCAAAAGAAAAGCATATCCAAATTGAAATTTTATGTACATAGGTTAGCCTATTCCTGAAGTAACTGCGATGAACCTTACTAATGATATTAGAATATGATCATAAAAACTCACCAATGCTGAATTCAAGAACCCCCCGGACCGCTTATCCGGCGACCCAAACTCCACCTCGTTCTCGAGCATCTTCTCGTAAGGCGCTTTGATATCGCTCGGCCTCGTCGTCGTGTACACCACCCGCTTCGTGGGAGCCACACTCCGCACAATCAGCTCAGTCTCCTGGAACTTACTCACTCCCGCGGAGCCGGTGCCACCGCTTTCCTCACCTTCCTGGCCAGTGGCAGCCTCTTGCTTCAACTTAAACATGACATGGACTCCATCAACCTCGACCTTCTGAACCTGATTGGCGTTAATCTTGCTCAGAAAATCGCTGTACGGCACGCTTACAAACGCCGTCGGAGTCCTCGGCTCCGAGCCCGGCAAGGGAATCCCCGGCCGGAGCAACCGCATGATGAATATCACAATCCCCAATTGCAGCAGCAATATCCCTATCTCCTGCGCCTGAAGTATAGGCTGCCACCGCCATTTCCCTCCATCGCCGCCTCTCGACCACCACCAATTCCCCTTCCCTTGCCTCTCCTTCTTCCGGTTCGACGACGAAGACGGCGACGAAGGCGAGCCGGAGCTCGGCGTCTTCTGGCTTTCGCCCGCCTTGGCCTCGGTCTTCTTCCCAGAATCTCCGTCCTGACCGCTCGCCAAGACCTTGACCCTCCTCAATGCGCCATTGACGCCCCTGAGCCGCGTTCTCAACACCCCAAATTCGTCGGAAATCCTGACCGGAACCGAGGGGAAAGGCACTACCGAGCTCCTGACCAGCCATCTCGAAGCTCGATTCGAAGCCCTAGAATGCGCGCGGACGAATCCCCATCCATTCCAATCGCGAGAATCGGTGCTCGAAATCGCACAGAACTTCTTGTAAACCAGTGGACGCAGATACTCGATCGACGGCATAGCCGAAGCTTACAGAACATATATACACACGTACATACAATACAAAACAATACAGCTCGTATATATAACTATATCTATATTCTATATCTATCAATCAGAGAGAAAATGTATAAACTATTCGTATAATTTCTGGAACAGATAGAGCGAAGAAGCTCCAAGTTTCAGTGAGAGAGAGAGAATATTAAAGGAGGGGAATTCAACTCGAAATATGGACCGTCCGATTTCACTGAAGCACAGGATCGCGACCGTTGACTTTCCCCTTTCGATCAGCGTTATCTTCTCTCTCTCTCGCTCGGCACTCGTGTGCAGATATGCAGCGAAGTGTGTCTTTGGTTTGAGCTGTGACGTGCCGTTCAGACAAGGGAGATAGAATTGGCTGCTTCGCGGCCCAGGGAGGTGAGGTGGGTGCAAGGGACACGTGGCTGAATGAGGACCAGGATGAATATCGGTGTTAAAGGATTTTTATGGAATTTTGTGGTGGGGAATTCTATTTTTGGCTGTTCTTTTGGAAGGAAAAGAAAAAAAGTGTGCTTCACTGAGGACCACTCGATTTCTAATATGAAGGCCTTACGATTCTACTAGATGACTTGTTGATGGGCTTTTCTACAGAAACCCAATTATACATTAGCCCATATAGCGTGCTTTATTAGTTTATTCATCTCCATTTTTATTTTCAGGATATTTGCGGTAAAAGTACCACGATATATTTCATTGTAGTAAAAGTTTGATTCTATTGTAATAAATTTGGAACTTCGAACAAGATAATTTTTTGTTTTTCATCATTTTTTCCACGATAATTATAGGATTTAAAATTTATGGCAAGACTTTCTTATAATCTTTTATTTAATATAAAATAAAATTTAAAATATATCACATATCCTGCTACTTTTACTACGAATTTATTTTATTTCCTTCCTTCCTTTTTCCAAGTAAGTGGGGGCCAAGCCAAATGAGCTTGATTACTATGTATTTAATATTTCATTAAGATTAATAGCAAGCAATAAATATTGACCCACAAGTACATTATTAGAAATTGCTCAACTTATCTTCTCTAACAAATAGCGGGGCAAGTTAGGTAGATTAGTTATGGAAGAAATTGAAATCTATTAAGTAGAATACATATTTATTATGCAAAATATAATACATATATATATATATATATTTATTGTCGCGTTCTTGATAAATGTAAATTACCTTTTATTAGAATATGGTTAGGACTCGGGAGTGTAAAAAAAAAAAAACTAAAAAAACTAAAAAACCAAAAAACTTAATTGGTGCACCAAAAACTTGATTTCAAAGAACGTGAAAGATAGTGTTTACCTAGTTAGTTAGTTTAAGAAATTAATCTTGTAATTTGATTTAAAAATCGATCTTAAAGTACAGTTTAACAAATTATTTTGGGAGTTTAGTAAAGTAGTGCTCTACCCGCCGCTAACTCAATAAATTTTGAACTTTGTTTTAAGTAGAACCTCATAAACACTTCACGTGGTATCAAAGTCCGTTAAGCTCAAATGAGTACCGGTCAAAAAATAATTAAAAAACTCAACCCAAGATGCACGAGCCCGAAAAAACCACATCACTCAAGCACGGATTAAAAGAGTCATTAGTTACTCTCTTCGGACTTGTAGCCAATTAATTTTGATACCAGATAATACTTCACAATCGTGCTCAAGTCAACTCTTTGTTGGCATTTATGTACTCTTCCTTAAACATTGTTGAATTCACCTATAAATGAAACCAAAAAGAGACGAACGGTGAGGGTAATACTGAAATAACCACCTCATCTTAATTTGAACCCATGTTTTCTATTCTCAACACATTTCCCCACCAATTCAGGAGGAGATTGAAGCTCCTCAAACATAGGATCTCCACATCATTTTTATTTTTATTTTTATTTTTCTAAAAATGGAAAATCCAATCCCATAGACAAGACAAGACATTCTTTCTCCCTTTAGTCCATGTCTCTTCTCTTCTCTTCTCTTCTTACCACCTTCCTCACAAATCTCTGTTCCCAAGCTTGCTTGCTTGCTTCGCAAGAAACAATGGCGATAGAGGCCGAGGATCTACTGGTTTGTCTCTGGACATTTCTCCGATTCTTCATCAACACCACTCAAGTCTTTGCCCAGAGATTCCCATTCGTCTCCTTGTTTCTGCTTCTCTCCTTCTTCGTCTACTTCTTCTTCAACCTTTTGCTTCACCATTTGCCGTTTCTCATCTTCCTCGCCGTCCTTCTCCGATTCTTCTGGAGCTCCGAGACGCAACTCGAAACGAAAACGAACGCAGGAGAAATTCGCAAAGACGGTGAGAAATTCGAGACCAGTCGCGCGGGGAGAGTTTCTCACTCGGTGGAAGACGCGGCCAGCGCGTCCTCCGCGAGAAGCAGGGAGATCTCGTCTCTGATCCGGCAGAAGAGCCGGCGGACGCACTTCGGCAAGAACCCAAACTTTGCGGCCGAGGCGCTCGCCCGCCGAGAGGAGAGCGACACGAAGCTTGTCGTCGTGCACGAGGAGAGAGAGACGCTCATCTCGTTTGAACACGCCGGTGACGGCGAAGCTCCTCGAGGCCTCGAGGTGTCAAAACCGGATTGTGTTACTGACGACGATGAGGACGAAGAGGAGGAAGAAGAGGAGTATCAACGCATGAAGAAGGGCGTGAAGGACGAAAAGAACAAGGCCGTGGAGTGGACCAAGGACGACCAGCAAAACGTGGTCGACCTTGGGATTTCCGAGATCGAGAGAAACCGGCGGCTCGAGAGCCTGATGGCCAAGAGAAGGGCGAGGAAGCTTCCGAAGCTGCCACGTCACAACGCACCTCTCGCTAAACCCGGCAGTTCGGAGAGCCGAGCGACGGCTAGCAGTGCTGTCGTGGGCCATACGACACCGTTAGTGGCGCCGATATTTGTGGCAAGTGGCATTAGTGATGGAAAAATCGACGGTGCTTGCACTGAGCTGGAGGTGCCGGGTTCGGCGCCGTCAGTGCTGCTGCCGGTGAAGAACCCGTTTGATATACCTTATGATCCGACAGAGGAGAGGCCTAACCTGACGGCGGACAGTTTCCAGGCGGAGTTTGCGCCGGTGAATAAGGAGACGATGACGTTTTGCCGGCACGAGAGCTTCTTGTTGGGGCCTCTTCATGAGTTTGATTCCGATATCGGCCATGACCGGCGAGATAAAAGACGCTTCAGAATGCAGCCAGGTAGAGTTCAGTTAGAGTATTATCATAAATTAATTAGTTTTCTTGAACCTATACAACTGAGACAATTTAGAGAAATATTTTCTCTCAATGATTCTAATTTTTTTTGTTAAAACTTATATTTAGAGTTCTTATCTAATTTTTCTTATACTCCAAAGCTCCGGTGTCCTGCTTTCGAACAACACCAATTTCTTCTATAAATCTTAGATGCGATAGGTGCTTGTTTAAGCGTTTCACCATTGATGACTTTCGTTACCGGATGCTACTTCGTTTTTTATAAAGCCAGCATCGTCTTTTGGTAGAGTGATGTGATTCCAAACCCCGTGTCTTTCTTTATATTTTCTTAAGTGCCAACTTAACTAAGGTTCGACTTCATTTACCGAGATTTCGTGCATTCATCTTTCACTAAAAAAGTGCTTTTTTACGCGTAACCGAGTCCAAGGACACTGGTAATCTTCAACTTCATAATCAGGAAGGATTGATAATCCAACAAGAATTGACATCCATGTTATTGTGGTAACTAAGATCAATAATATCATAACTCGTGAGACTTCGAAGTGTTGAAAGCAATATGCAATTTTCTATTCATAAATATTTATCGTCGAAATGTACACTTATTTTCATTCAATTCATCGTCTCAAAAGAAAATTAAAAAAAAAAATTGGGCGTGCAATATTCGTATTTTTTATACTTGCCATAATTTGCCGATTTTAAGTCCAACTTGAATTATTCAACTTTTCTTTTTGCAGATCTACAACTTCTTAAATTTAAATTTTGGGTAAACTGCGGCTAATGTACCCAATGTTTGATCTTCTGCGGATTATGTACCCAATGTTTATTTTTGACGGCTAATGTACCCAATGTTTGATCCGTTAGATATTTTCATGTTTTCCGTCACTTGACCGCTAGAGAGTTATCCTCCTCTATATGTACACTTTTCGTATTTTTGACATAACTCACTCATTTTTTGTCCAAATTTTATGAACGACCTATGGTTAGAAAGATAAGAGATATATCTACAACTTTAGTGTTTTAAGTTTTGTAAAATAAGTTTTAGAAAAATACGAAATTTCAAATACAACGTAAAACTGGACATTAGTTTAATGCAAAATATTTGTTTCGAGCAAATTTTAATATACTTAATGACTTTTTATGATGAAATGTAAAACTAAAAAGTTGTAGATAAACTTTTTATCTTTCCAACGGGTGTTTATTTATAAATTTTGGACAAAAAATGAGTGAGTTATGCCAAAAATATGAAAGATTATTTCGCATCACATCTTTCTATTTTTGGCATAACTCACTCATTTTTTTGTCAAAAAATTATAAATAAATACCCGTTAAAAAGATAAAATATTTATCTACAACTTTTTAGTTTTACGTTTCATCATAAAAAGTCATTAAGTATATTAAAATTTGCTCGAAACAAATATTTTGCATTAAACTAATGTCCAGTTTTACGTTGTATTTGAAATTTCGTATTTTTATAAAACTGATTTTACAAAACTTAAAACACCAAAGTTGTAGATCTATCTCTTATCTTTCCAACCATAGGTCGTTCATAAAATTTGGACAAAAAATGAATGAGTTATGTCAAAAATATGAAAAGTGTACATATAGAGGAGGATAACTCTCTAACGGTCAAGTGACGGAAAACATGAAAATATCTAACGGATCAAACATTAGGTACATTAGCCGCTGAAAATAAACATTGGGTACATAATCCGCAGAAGATCAAACATTGGGTACATTAGCCGCAGTTTACCCTTAAATTTTTACGGAACACCACAATTATTTATGTTGTAATTAGGGGTGAGCATTTTAGACCCAACCCGATGGCCCAACCCAATCCGTTAAGGACCCAACCCCAATCTAACCCGCTCAAAATTGGGTCAGATCGGGCCGGACCCGACTATTATTCGGGCCGGGGTCGGGTCCAAAACCTTGGGTCGGGTTGGGGTCTCCGACCCGACCAATATAATTATATTTATTTATAATATATTTCATATTTATATTTATTTCAAGTAGTGCAGTCTTTAGTATTTTAAAACTTCACATTCTCAATTTTATTTACATTCAAAGACCGTTTAATCTTTCATTTTCATGTTTTACATTGTTTAGTATATGTTTATTTGATTAAATTTGTTTGAGGTATTTTTACTTGAATTTTGAGTTATATTAATGCATTTTTTTCATAATATTTTTTGTTATATAAGATTAAATTTTAATTAATCGGGCCATAGCGACCCAACTCAACCCAACCCGATTTTTGTCGGTTTGGTTCAGGCATTAAAAAAAATTTGGTCGGATCGGGTTTTTTTTTTAGGAACCCGAAGTGATCGGGTCGGGTCTATAAAAAGCATCGAGGCAGCCCAACCCAACCCATGCTCACCCCTAGTTGTAATATACGAAAAAATATCTCGAAAAGTTCAACGATAAAATTTTATCTGTTGTAATAGGTACAAATCAAGACTCGAAACCCGAAGACGAGACAGAAAACGACACTATTATCCCAGGGCCAGACGGTCTAAACGACATCCAAAACTCAAGCAACTCAGAAGCCACGTCAACTGTAACCGAGGCCGACACTGAATCGATCATAGAAGATCACAGCCAAACGACGTTGTCTTCAGCCAGCTCTGGACCAACTCCGGACGACACGATTCTCGCCACGGTAGAGCCTCGCTACGACTCTAGCCCGAGGGCGAGCAAGAGTATCAGCACGGACGACGGTGCGTTCTTCAGGGACAGCATGTCCAGCCATACGCCTTCGTGCTCCATAGCCTCCGATATGCAAGTGGAGGTTTCCGAGATTGGCACTCCCCCAACGGTCGGCAATGTGTCGCCCAACGACGGAGACTCGCTGTCGTTCGACCAGGAGATGGAGAAATCCCATTTGCTAAACTTCGGTGTCGAACCGTTTGGTTGTACCGGTCAGGTCGGGGACGGAATGTCGAGAGGTTCAAGCTCTTCCAATGCTTCTGCTGGTGAAAGTCAGGAAGCGACGACGAAGGAGAAGTTTGCTTCGCACCCTTTCTTCGAAGCTGTCTACGAAAGAATCGAGGTATGAACAGCGTAACCATTGCATAATTTCTCGGGCACATCACGGAAAATACCTGGTGCAAAAGAACTCTTTATCTTCGGTATATACAGATTGAAATCCGTTTTAGGTTTCCAGTATTTACCTTTTGCGAACCGGTTTATTTAGAACCACTTTATATTAACGGGAAACTTGATAAAGTAGCACATGTATTGCCATTAATTGATAAAATAATATCTAAGATTTCATATTTCAAGTAATAGCATTTTCATATTTTTTTTAACAAAAATATCCTTAATTTACCTTTTTTCAGCCCGAAGATAGCCAAAAAAAATCAATTTTCTTTGTTCGATATAGTCGAATTTTTCCGTCATATTAGACAAAGATGACAGTAGATTTAGCTATCTTAATTTTCGGTCATATCATGACATGTTGAAGTTAGTGGCAAATATGATGGAAAATTAAGATAGCCAAAAGAAAAAAAGATAGCCGAAAATTTCAGTCATATTTGACTAAGATGGCCGAAAGATTAAGATAGCCGAAAAATTTGATTGTCTTTGTCAAAGATTGCCTAAATTAGTCTGTGTCCAAGATAATCGATATTAGGCTATCTTTTTCTAAAATTAAGATAGCCAAAATTGAGAGTATTTTAATTCAAAAAAATATGAAAGAGCTATTTTTTCATAATTTGAAGTTTTGAATGTTATTTTATCATTAGTGACAACAGGAGGGTTATTTTATTAAGTTTCTCTTTTATATTTCTTTATCAAATTATATTTAATTTATAATTAAATGGTTTTAACTTTGAATTTACACGTTTTCTATTTTCACACTTTTTAGATCTGGACTTTTGTTTCAAGCTCCCAAAGAATTTATAATATCCAATTTTCAAGTCTTGAAAAGAAAACCGGTTTAGAAGATCTAAAACCTTTTTTTCAGAGTATTATCGTGGAATAAAACCGATACATTATATTATAGATAAATAATAAAATTATTGTAATCAGTCAAAATTTGGAAGAGTTATTAATCTAAGAATCTAATAAGATTAGACAAAAAGTAATCTAATAGATGAAAAAACCCTCTATAAGTCACGAACAAGCAAAATTAAAAGAGGCATTTGTGCCGTGCTAACATGGCTCCTTTACCATATGCTTGCAGGCTTTGAGTCCTCGGGAGAAGAACGCCGAGGAATATTCAGTGGACGAGGCTGCGTTAGATTCGGCCACCGACAACGACAGTCTCGAGGATACAAACCACCACGAAAATCATGTCGACAGCGAAGAAACATCAAACAATAGTGAAGAAGCAATGGAAAACTTTGCCATACCATCTCCAGAGACAGAATTCAGGTCTGACTCACAGTTTGAGCATCAATCTCCAAGCGGAGAAGCTAGTGAAGGATCATTTGTAGAAGAGAGAGTAGTCGAAGTGTCTGAAGAAAAGCCGATTGATCCGATAGAAGCGAGCAAGGACGAGCAAAATTCAGCGGAAAGTGAAGCTTCTGTTGTTGAACAAGATTCAAGTGTGAAGAAAGAGCCATTGGTTGAAGAAGTCACTGTCAACCTAAGCTCACCTTCTTCTCCAGTGTCGACGCCGATCCAACCGACCGGCATGGATGGATTTTTCTCAACAAAGCTGGATGAAAATCCGATAACATCTCTTGATGCTGATTGTGATATGAGTCAGGTCAGAACTCAAGACGGAGAGGGCTTGATGATGGAATCGACGAATCTCGAATCAAACACCGGTGATTTGAATGCTTTAGAGGTTAGTACTGACAGAAATTATGGAAGTAACTATTTTGGGTCTTAGTAGAAAAACTAGGAGAGAATCATTTGAAATCGGATAGGCCTCGATTATTTATTTCACCTTACCTCGGGTATAGTTTTCGGAACAAAAAGTGAAGGGTAGAAATACATGTTACTCTTTCTTCATGCTAGAGTTTTATCCTTACTTTTATTCCTAACAAGATTTTTTACGAGGCAACTTCTATATCCGTGTATTATACTATAAAATATGGACTTGCGTCCATGGGATTTTTCCCACATGGTTTTTTAGTACACTCGGGCTTCCAAGGTTTAGGATTTAGGGTACAAATTAACTAGTTTTTTGAAATTCGTTTTGGTTGCATATAGGAACCGCTAGCTTCAGAAAAGATCTCCGGCGAAATTAATATTGTAGTGAACATAAGTGAAGCAGTGGTCGGAGATAAGTCAGGCACAGAAGAGCTTTTTTCCAATAGCTCTGCCGTAGAAGAAGCAGAAGCAACCGCAGATATCGAAAACGCTTTAGAAACACTAACCGAGGTAATATACGAATTACTGTACTACATTGATGATTACATGAAAATGAAACTACTAATGAATTATGAAACAGGGACAAGGAAATATGCGTAACGAAGCATCTGAAGAAGAAAGCCTACCGCAAATTGCATGAAACTATGAAGAGATGTCTCTCCTATTTATGATAAGTTTTAACACTCAGTTTACTATACAACTCTCCAAGAGTAACTTATATTTGTTTAGGCTCTTGTCCAAAAACTAGTATTTTATGTCCACAAAATGTAGTCTTTTGGGAATAATATATGTACGAATACATCTTAGTTAATACATCTTAGTTTTCCCCAATATAATGTCTTGCATTTATCCAATTGAATGCTTCTTTGAATGCTTAGTTAATCAGTAGCAATACCATTTGCTATCTGAAATCGATGTGGTACTCGGTTTTTTATTTGTAAAGTATACCCAATTGAATGCTTTTTTGAATGCTTATGTGCTATTTTTGCTATCTAAAATCGATGTGGTACTCAGTTTTTTATTCGTAAAGTTACCACATCATTTCTTATTTGTACAGTACCACATCGTCGTAAATTACCACATCGAATGTACACCTCGATCGATATTATTTTATGAATGTATATGCAAATTGCATTGCTATTTACGTTTTTTTTTTAATGGGTGACAATAGCGGCTACAATGCACTCTCGCATTACCAGATGTATTCAATTTAAGAACAAGTGGGTACGCTAAGTTTATATACGTAAAGGGAGCACTTATTTGAGTCCCATGAAATTTGAATCCGGGATTTGAACCCGTGACTTCTTGAATAAGTATATAGCTGAGTTACCACTAGGTTAAAGCAAGTTTGGTTGCGAATTGCACTGCTATTGAAAGTAGAAACATGGAGTTACCACTAGGTTAAGCAAGCTTGGTTGCGAATTGCACTGCTATTGAAAGTAGAAACATAGAGCTGATACCAATATTCTATCACATATATGCTCATAATGTTTATAAAGAACAACTCATTCAATTCTAGTACATTCGACATATCAAATATGGTCAGCTTATTATCAGTTAGCAATTTTGAAAAGAGTACTTTGTCTTAAATTAATATGTTCTTTCTTAACCAATAAAAACATTTAAATCGAAAAACGAAAGGAACACAATCGAGGGTTGAGAAAATTAAGAGGTAACTGTTAAATATTCCCGCATATAAACAAATCATCATGTACGTAAAAAGGGCATCGTTTCCTTTTAAAAAAGGAAAAAACACAGCACAGAATAAGAAAAACCTACTTCCAGAGCTTACGAAGCGACATGTTCTTCTCAGTCTCCTTCTTCATAACCTTCGCCACTGCCATCTCGAAGTCTTCCTGCGTCACGTGAACCCTCCGCTCCCTCAAAGCGAACATTCCCGCTTCCGTGCACACTGCCTGTACGTGGGCGTTTTAATTTATTAGGGTTGTCTTTTGCAATTCAGCTTAATCATGCAACTTTATTATTCAGTCATTTTTTTAGATTTAGGGTTCGTATAAGATTCGGGCTTCCATGTCCATAATAGATTCTGTCACAAGATCATGGTTTGTATTACAATTGGTATATGTGATTTAGGGTTCGTATAAGATTCGGGCTTCCATTTCCATAATAGATTCCGTCACAAGATCAGGGTTTGTATTACAATTGGTATATGTGATTTAGGGTTCGTATAAGATTCGGGCTTCCATTTCCATAATAGATTCCGTCACAAGATCATGGTTTGTATTACAATTGGTATATGTGAACGGAAATGGTACCTTGAGTTCTGCGCCAGATGCGCCGTTCATTTTCTCTGCGATCTTTTTCAAATCAATCCCGCGCATCAAATTCATTCTTCTCGAATGAATCTTCAAGATGTCAAAACGCGACTGCATTTTGATGACAAATGAGTATTTAATGAATTAGTGACTTGAGAGAGAGAGCACATTACAGCTTTAACTGAAGACGACCATTGAATAAACTAGTGAAAGGAATTTACATCCTCATTGGGGTTCGGAAACTCAATCTTCCTGTCAATTCTACCCGGCCTCAGGAGGGCCTGATCGAGTATATCGATACGGTTGGTAGCCATCAAAACCTGACATGTTAACATAAAAAGGATGACCTTTAGAAGCGCTAAAGAAAGCAACTGATAATGGGAATGAACACGGAACACCAACTGATTTTCAACCGATATAATTAGATATTTTACCGAATCTGGATAACCGAAAAATTCAGTCACTGGTAACCATAACGGCTAACTAGACCAGTTACTGATTATTTATTTTTAAGTTTAATTGGATAAACAGTTTCTAATGGCAACATAATTCTTTAGGGTTTTTATAGAAGAAGAAGAAGAAGAAGAAGAATAATAATAATAATAATTATAATTATAATAATAATTATTATAATTATAATAATCATAATTATAGTAATAATAATAATTATAATAATATTTATAATAATAATAATAATTATTATTATTATTATTATTATTATTATTATAATAATAATAATAATAATAATTAGTTTTCATGACATGATTAGTTAAACTGGCTAAACCGAATATTTAACAGCTTTAACTGAAATTTCAAACCGATTTAACCGAGTTTTTTGCATACACCACAGACCCATTTGAATACCTTGATCTTGTTTGACGCTTCAAATCCATCCAACTGATTGAGAAGCTCCAACATTGTTCTCTGCACCTCACTGTCACCGTTACCACTGCCGGATTCCATTCTCGCAGACCCGATGCTATCAATCTCGTCCATGAATATGATAGATGGAGCGTGCTCTCTGACACAAAAGCAGATAACGTTAGAGAACTTTAGCCTAGACTCAGCACGGGCAGTAGTCTTCCGGTGGAGTGAAGCCCATCAAAGCCAGAGGATGGCTCATATCTCAAAATACTTTCGTAACATGCTTAAGAACACGTGAATTTCTTTCATACTGTAAACATGAAAAATACCTGTATAATTCTTTTGAACGGGTAAAAAATTAGCTGTAGATAAAGTACTTAGACAAAACAGTTGTTAATTAGTTTCTTATTTATAGAAGATTAGTCAATTAACTATTTTCTTCTAATTGAACTAGCCTCATCGAAATACAATCCATGAGAAATTATCATCCTCCTCCTAGTCATTCTATTCCGTCACTTTTTTCTTCTACAAAATCTTACAAATAAAACCTTAAATATATATAAAAATACGACAAACCTTGCCATGACAAAAAGCTCTCTGACCATTCTCGAGCCTTCTCCAATGTACTTCTGCACTAACTCAGAACCAGAAACCCTGATGAAAGTACAGTCGGTATGATGAGCCACGGCTCTAGCCAAGAGAGTCTTTCCTGTGCCAGGTGGCCCATACAGAAGAACTCCCTAAATTCAGAAGAATTTCATAGATTAGATCCAAAGGAAATGATAAAAATATTAGTATCATGTTAGAAATAGTAACTAATAATTTCACATTCTTATTACCTTAGGTTGAGCGATCCCGAGACTCTCAAAAAGCTCAGGATGCTTGATTGGGAGCTCAATAACCTGGGAACAAAAATTTTCATGAAATAAGCAAGACACATCAAAAATAAAACTTGAAAAAAGCTAGGATGTATCGAGATAAACCTCCTTGATTTCTTTAATTTGCTGGTCAAGACCACCGATCATATCGTATGTAGAATCTGGAACCTTTTCAACTTTCATAAGGTTGACCAAAGGATCAACTTTGCTTGGCAACACCAAATGAAGAACATAACTGTCATTTCGGAGAGCAACACGGGTTGAAGGAGTGATCTTTGTAATGTCAATGCTTTTGTCAATATCAACAACATATTTTCCCTCGGGATGAACCTGAAAATAGATAAGGATAAATAAATGATCATTGGCAACCGTAGATCATACCTAAAACTGTTTCAAGGAAAAGGAATCGAATGCTAGCAGAGGCTAAATCACACTCACCTTGACCAAAACCTTGTTTTTCCCCATAACTTTGACTACTTCGCCGACGTATGATCCGGGCTCTTGAAGCAGCTGTAGCTCTTCCCTAAGCATCCTCACTATTTAATTAAAAAGCACTAAAACAGATCACTTTATCTGATGAAAATATCCGTGACTAGAACACGATTAGATTGGACACACATGTTCTGTTTGATATAAATCAAACCAACTATTATTCGCTTACGCACTTGTCCTATTGTAATTATTAGATCTTCACCAATTAAACTCACTGCATTAGAAAAATGAAATGGTTAGCATATCTTCTTGTTGCATGGGAGCTTATAAATCTTAAGACTAATCTGACTACCATAGAAACTAATTCCAAAAAAAAACTGAATTAGAGACTAACATAGAATACAACACAAAAAGCTTCATTCGGACCTCGTAGAGATTCAAATGTCCCCATCATTTAACTCAGGTTAAAGCCTTATACAATTGATTCCAGCAATAACCAATCCAAAAACTCCCAAATCCATATCCAACAGAATCCTAATTCCACTATGAAACCCTAATCGGCATGAACTAATCGCCAATTCCATTTCCCAAATCAAGTACTCGGATGGAAACTATCCATTGGACATAACTCTATTAAAATATATATATAACTGGAAATCGGGCATTCAAGAAAGGGAAAATAAGAATGAAACCTCGAGAATTGAGCTCGTTGCGCTGGGCTTCGAGGCGATTGAGGTTGTGCGTTTTGTGTCGCACCTGGAGCTGAAGCTCGTGGATGTGCTGCAGATAGTACTGGCGGAGCCCCTCCCCTTGCTTTCCCGCGGCCTTGGCCGAGCAACTCTCCTCCGCCATCGCCACCGCCTCGGGCAGCTTCGATTCCACTCTCAGAGCCGCCATGGATGGTGAAGAAGCGAGCTTTTTTCTCTTTTTCTTTTTCCTCTTTAGCTTAAAACGTATGCATTCGGTGCGGGCCCAGCCACCCGCAGGCTAAGTTACCCGAGGAACCTGCGGGCTCTGCCCGCCGCAGGCCCATCGGGCCGCTCTGGCCCTGCGCGAGGCTAGCGCGGGCCCACGGGTTCAATTTTTTTTTCTTCTTACACCGTTGGATTAAATGATCTAACGGCTGAGAAGAAAAAAAATACATATCACTGGAGTTCTTTTTTATATTCCTTCAAAAAAAAAATCATTTTGATACGGTAGAACTACCAATTTAATAATAGGGATAATGGCGGTGAAAGTACCATTAGCCTTTCCATCAACGTCGATTAGTATTAAATTTCTTTTTTGGTGATAAAGTTTCTAAACTTTCTCTTTGTCTCTCCGTCTCTTTTCCATCCACTTCTGTTAACATTAGCCACATGTCACGCGTGGAATACCTCTGAGCAAATAAATAAAACAATATTTTTTTAGTTAAAAACTTTAAGATATTTCAGCATTATCAATTAAAAGCCCTAATATCTAATTTTGCATTAATTTCTCTCCTCTCCCTTTCACTCTCGTCTTCTCTTACCTTCTCCTTCTGCGAACAATGGACGGAGCCGACAATCCTTCTGGTCACCCACGTGTATTGCTATCATTTAAATAATACATCACATTTATTTTTCGCCTTCTGGTCTTCTCGTCGTACATGTGAGATTCAAATCTCTGGAACAACCGTCAATCCGGGTAGACGACTCAGCTTCGCCTTCGATTCACCGTTCTTCGCCTATGCGATCGCTGGCCTGAAACCAGTCTTCTATGGAACTGGATTGATACCATTTTTGCTACTTCGTGAATCGTCTCTCTCTGAATTCCGATTCATGTAGCTTGATATTTACCACCTGGAAAAAGAAAATTCTTCATGATATTTATGTTTTTTTTTTTTTTTGGTTATTCAAATAAGAATTTTTTGTTGTATTTTACTCTGAGTTAGATTGCATTTATATTTATGCAATATGTTAGTGATTATGTAATGCAATTATGCAATATGTTTGTATTTTTACATGACTTACAATTGAATGCAAGAATTTTATGTAAGTATTACGTAAGAATTTTGCCACGGTAAATTATGTCAGAAATTTGTAGTCATTTTCTATGGTAATAATGTATAAGAAGATTCTGTGTGGTAAATAATTTCAAAGTTTTTAATTAAAATAATATTATTTTATTTATTTGCTCAGATATATTCCACGGCTGACACGTGGCTAATGATAACCGAAGTGGACGGAAAAGAGACAGGAGAGACAAAGTGAAAGTTTAGGAACTTAAGAAAAAAGAATTGGTAATACTAATCGACGTTGATAAGAAGACTAATGGTACTTGACCACTTTCACCACCATTATCCCTTAATAATATATGACCCTTATTTTTTAAAACGACAAGTTTAGCCAAAAAAAAAAAATAGAATTTATAAATGCATGCCAACATTTAAATTGACCACGAAAAAGAGTAAACACTTATGCCGCTATAATTCAAAATAATATTAGTAATTGACATGAATTTTGTGATGGCTAATGTTGATCGAGTATCTGAAATTGTTTATGATGAAATCTGTAGGCGTATAGAATTTAGAAGGGAAGAGGATTTTAGACATAATATATATATATATATAACTAAATCGTTAATTATATATTACCTTTATTATAGACGGTAACCCATTTTAATTTACCTATTATATAAAATCTTTATTATAAAAATTTATATTTATACTATAAGTAAAGTCTAAATCTTTAATCTGTATCTTAATTATAGATATAGATATATCTTTAGTTATCTATCTATATATCGATATATATGTATTAGTTATATAAATATATCTTTTAAAATGAAAGTCGAATCCTACTCGTTATCGTTCTTGTTCTCTAGGCTATATATATGTATCAACTCTCACTACGTATCAACATTCTCTACTTAATCAATACTCACAAAGTTTCGAGTTATATACAATGGCGCCTGCTATCTTTGCCTCGGAGTCCGGTGGCAGCGGCGGTGACTTCCCCGCGAAGCTCACCCTGCAGGTTTTCGTTTGCTCCGTCATTGCTGCTGTTGGGGGACTCATGTTCGGCTACGACATCGGAATTTCCGGTTCTTTCCGAAACCCTTATCGCATTTATTAAATTAACAAAGTATAGTTTGGGTGATATTAATATTAATATATATTGCAGGAGGAGTAACGTCGATGGACGACTTCTTGATAAGGTTTTTTCCGGAGACGTACGAGAAAAAGCATGCCGCGAAGGAGGACAACTACTGCAAATACGACAACCAATTTCTACAGCTTTTCACGTCGTCCCTCTACCTCGCCGCCATTGCCGCGTCTTTCGCCTCCACCTTTTGCACCAAGAGATTCGGCCGCAAGACCACCATCCAGATGGCTTCGATTTTCTTCGTCATCGGGGCAATCCTCAACGCTTCTACCGTCAACATGGCAATGTTGATCGTTGGCCGAATATTTCTCGGCGCCGGTGTTGGTTTCGGTAACCAGGTACTTTCTTATTATAATTTAGGTAGAGATTTTTTTTGTTCTGCTGTGTAAATTACTTAATAACTAATCGTAAATCGATCTGAAATTTAAGTAATTATATAACCCGAGGTGTAAGCAATTGACTAAATAATTCGAAATAAAGATATCAACCTATTTTAATTAGAATTTTAAGTAATTAACTAATTAATCTGAAATTATATTTCTTATAGATTTTTAATAAACTTTTTTAAAAATACTTAGAGTAAGACGGTTTTGCTTAAAAAATAAATGAAAAATGTTAATACAGAAACTACAAGAGTCAATATAAAACTTTAAAGGGTGATATTTATATAACTCTAAGAAAATACAAGATCTATCTAGTCTCTAATTATTACTACATGACTTGATTGTGAAACTAATTATAAATCAAAATCCACAGGCCGTACCGCTGTTCATTTCCGAGATCGCCCCGACGAGGTACAGAGGAGGCTTGAACATCTGCTTCCAGCTCCTCATCACTGTCGGTATCCTTTCCGCAAATTTGGTCAACTACGTCACCTCGCGCCTCGAGCCCAACGGCTGGAGAGTCTCCCTCGGAGGCGCCGCAGTGCCGGCACACATACTCCTCTTGGGCTCTTTCCTCATCGTCGAGACCCCGACGAGCCTCATCGAGCGCGGCAAGAAGGACGAGGGGCTCCGCACGCTGAGGAAGATCCGCGGCGTTGACGATGTAGAGAAGGAGTTCGAAACCATCGTTCAAGCTACCGAGCAGGCCAAGAAGAACAAGGGCGCCTACAGGGCCGTGTTCAAGCGCTCCAACCTCCCGCAGCTCATCGTGTCGGTGATGCTGCAAGTATTCCAGCAATTTACCGGGATCAACGTCATCATGTTCTACGCACCGGTGCTCTTCCAGACCATCGGGTTCGGGAGTGATGCCGCCCTGCTCTCCGCTGTGGTTACCGGATCCGTGAATGTGTTAGCCACTCTGGTTGCGAACTTCTTCGTGGACAGGGTTGGGAGGAGGAAGCTGCTCATGCAAGCTGCCGTTCAAATGCTTATTGCTCAGGTAACAATTAAAAGATTATAATATTGAATTATTTATTCCTTGTCCTTAGAATTCCAAGCCACTATTATGAGACATATACGCACACAAAAATACATGCTTAAAAAAAAAAAAAAAAAAAAACTGAGTCTTTAAATACATGCATTATGAGCCAATGTTTTGATTCATTTGTCTTTCAATTGGGGCATATAACAGACTGCAATGGGAACGATCTTGACGATTTTCCTCGGAGCGACAAACGTGATGCCGGCCATCCCCGCCAAGGTGACGGTGGGCTTGATCTGCTTGTACGTGATGGCATTCGCGTGGTCGTGGGGTCCGCTGGGATGGTTGATCCCGAGCGAGATCTTCCCGCAAGAGACTCGCGACGCCGGCTTCTTCTTCGCTGTGAGCACCAACATGCTCTTCACTTTCCTCATCGCGCAGGCCTTCCTCACCATGCTCTGCCACATGCGCTCCTACATCTTCTTCTTCTTCGGCGCCTGGATCGTCATCATGCTCCTCTTTGCCATCTTCCTGCTGCCCGAGACTAACGGAGTGCCCATTGACCAGATGACCGAGCGCGTCTGGAAGAAGCACCCCGTCTGGAAGAGGTTCTACGACGATGATGACGTGCCAGCTGAGCAAGACCCTGTTCAAAATTAGTTTGAGATATTATTAGTTTTCAATTTATTTATTTTTTGCGTTCTTTTACGTTACAAATAGATTTTCAGTCGTTGAAACATTCATTTCTTTTACAAGTAATTTATTCATTGCGTTTACGAGCAATACAATTCATTTTGCTACCAATTTCTTAGTGTATTGTTTATCAAACAGTAACAGTTACTAATAAATTGCTAGAAATAGATTTTAACTGGTTCGGTAATATTTTTGTCAGTTAGTTACTAATAAATTAATACGTATGTTACCCCAGTTTTTATTTTATTTTTGCAATCGTAAATACGTATATTAGGGACAGTTAAGATCCTGTGACAAAATAGTTTAACGCGTTTGACTGCATGCAACAACACAATACTCACAAATGACTAAATATTATAAATCCTCATAAAATAATGTAATATTATTTCGTTTTTTTTTTCTTCTGTAAAAGACAAGAAGATAAGTTTTATTTTAATGTCTCAAACATGAAGGAAAGTGAACATGTAACTAATGAGTAAAAATGATTCACTTTGTAACACCAACGCATCAAATTGAAGTAAAGACTAAAGAACACTTTTATTCTACTGACCATTTTGCTCTACTACCAGATTTAATATAGAAGGAAGAGATAGTACCGTCAAAATATTTAATTTTTCACTTATAGAAACGGCAGGGTTCAAAAAAGTAACAAATAGCTATAGAAAATCAACAAATATGAAGCGATACATTTTTTCGTCCAACTTTTCTGTCGAATTCAAATGAGTGAAGGTGTTAGATAAATAGATGAGCACGTAAATGTGTATTAGGTATGACTTAATAGTATTCTTATAAAAAAAGTTAACATTCATAACAAAAAAAATGGACAAAAAATTGTATAGCCATTTTTATTTTTACACACATAATACTCTATATTTCACTTATATGTTCACTTCATTTTTATTCTTATTTTAACTTTATTTAGATGCATATTTCTCTCAATTTTATTATTTTCTTTCACAATTCTCACTCACTACTGTCTACCATGGGATACAGAGAGTACCCTTTATTATCATAAAATGTCAAAAAGATTAGTTGCAGTATAAATAGAGATGGGGAAAATGCACCGTGACAATAGTAGAGTACAAAATTAACCAGAATAAAATTAGAGTACACTGTGGACCATTTAACAAAATTGAGGACCGGTGGGAAATTACGGAAAATTGACATAATCTTAGCAATTTTCGAATGGACAACGGAGAGGATTCATGGCTTTGTAATTAGGAATCTAGCCAAATTTTCCTTAAAAAAAAGTATCTAGTCAAATTTCATTTTATAGGCTTTCAGCAACTTAACCAGTATTCACGATTCTTAGCAAGATTACAAAACCTCTAATATCCCCATTGTAACCTTTTACTAGCATGAGTACGTACAAGAATAAAGCGGTATACTTATAAAATCGGATCGGGAAAAGAAAAACTCTATCGAAATTACACCTAAATAAGAACGTTTTGCCTAAAATATTTTACCTGATGGGTACTAATTTTGAGCGAGGTCTAACTGAGCAAGACCTCGCTCAAAATTAGTCCGTTATTAAAAGCTTTGAGAGATATTATTATTAGGTTTTCCTTTCTCTTTTTCTTTTTATATTCTTTAAGTTAGAAATAGACTTTAAGTCGCTGAAACATTGATTTCTTTTGCTAGCAATTTTTCATTGCGTTTACGAGCAATATATTTATCTTTCAAAATGATAGTTTTAACTGGTTCGGCAATATTTGTGTCAGACAGTCACTTACTCATAAATTAATACGTATATTACCACAATTTTTATTTTATTTATACAAACCTAAATGCGTATATTAGCGACAGTTAGGATCCTTTGACAAAATAATTTAACGCGTTAGTCACAAAATGACTAAATATTATAAATCCTCATAATATAATATTTGTAGCATGGTTCGAATTTTCGACGATAATCGTCGATTTTCGGTCTTTTCGGTAGTTACCGGCTGTAATGCTTATCGTTTTTATATACTTTTCGACGATTTTCGAGCTTTTCGATAAAACCTTTTCCAACCGATTTTTGACAAAATTAGTGTAAAAAAATGGGACTTTTCGGTAAAAAAATTATACTTACACAAGAGCACCCCACCCCACCCCGCCTCGCCACGTCACGTCCGTCCGTCCGTCCGACCGGACGGAAGGCGGCGCGCGTGGTAGTGTAACATTTGTGTGAGTCCTCCCCCATCCACAAAATCCTATGACCCAAAGGGCCCAACTTAACATACACATACACTTCACTTAATAATTTAACTTACTATTACTGTATTACACACTTCAAATAATATTATACACTTAACATACATATTAACTTCACCTAACATACATATACACTTAATATGTATATTCATTTAATATTACACTTCAACTAATATTAATATTATAATTATACACTTAATAATTTAACATATGTTTTGTGGTATGATATTATCAAAATATTTTATAAGTTTTCTGTCAAAAAGTATCGAAAAGTATCGATAATCCGTCGATAATCATCGAAAAGTATCGGTAATCGGTAAGCTACAGTGTTGTAGGTTTTCCGTCAGTTAATCGGTAAGCTATCGATTAATCCGTCGAAAACGGTAATCGATTTATCGGTAACATCGGTAAGTTGAACCTTGATTTGTAGTGACGCAATTTTACACGGAGGCTAAAATTCTCTAGACATTTAATATTCTATGCAGAAAATTACAATTGTTGGAAGGGACATTTTTTCTTTCTGAAGAAGAAGACAAGAAGACAAGTTTTATTTTTATGTCTCATATACATGTATGATAATGAAAGTGAACGTGTAAACTAATGACTCATTTTGTAACACCAAGGCATCAAATTGAATTAAAGAACATTTTCTTCTTCTTCTGACCATTTAGCTCTATTACGAGATTTAATAATAACGAAAAAAGTATTTAAATTTTTTACTAATTGAGATGGTTTCAAAAGTAAAAATTAGCGATAGAAATACCCAAAGTCAACAAATATGAAGCAACACATTTTTTTCGTTCAATTTTATGTCGTATTACAAATTCAAATGAGAAAAGATGATAGATAAATAGATGAATACATAAATGTGTATTTAGGCGTGACTTAATAGTTTTATAGTAACAAATTTGACGAAAAAGCGCATCGTTTCGTATTTGTTAACTTTAGATACTTTTAATGCTCTTTTTTACTTGGAACTTCTGAGATCACTATCTCATATGATCAAATTTTAAATACTTTTGTAGCTAATATCTTTGAAATTAATAACCCTTTTACTTATTTCCTTGACGAGGAAATAGCTTAACGCTTACGATTGTGTCTAAGCTTTCACTTGACATATAGAACCGCGTAAATTCATAATATGTTGAACAACAAAGCACGTGAATTGACTTGCCTAATCTACGTATTCACTGGGTTCAACTTGCATTAAATACAAACAGAGCCAAAGACTCAAGACTTGTTAATTTGTCGACGTGTCGTCAAGCCAATGGTATGTGTACGAGTACGACACATTTCTTTTTTATGATTAACTAATGAATCAATACAAAATTGGCATACAACTCCGAAAAATGAGTACGTGAGTGCATGAAAATATTATTTTCATATTAAGTGAATTAATGAGACCAATAAACATTATAATAGATACAATATTATTAGAGTTGTTTTATAGCTAGCGCTTTCAAAGTAGTGTTGACGTGGTTTAATGCCTCGATCGAGAGCTAAGTCATCTAACAAGACAAGCAACGTAGTTTTTAGGTAGCAAATTATGATGTTCTTCATTTGTCCTATAAGCACGCTTTGCTGACTAGAAAAAAACTCACGTTGATGAGAGTATCCACATCGTATGACAATATCGTGCAATAATTTGAAAAGTTGACCCTACCACATTTACTAGATCAACGAGAGTTATTAAAAAAATCCGCATCTGCTTATATTAGTATAGTTGCAAGGGATAATTTACGTAAAAATACATAAACTTTGATAAATTGAAGCATAAGGTTTTGAAGGGAAGAAATAATGATAAAGTATCCAAATTTATTAACAAATGTAAAGAAGACACATTTTTCTGTCTAATCCAAATGAGAGAAGATGCTAGATAGTTGGATGGGCTCATAAACGTATTTTAAGTACGATTAAGTAGCAATGTGCTAAAAAATTGACCAACGTCCATCACAAAAACTAGACAAAAAAATGTGTTGTCTCACGGTTGTTGAATTTGATTACGTTTACCGTTATTTTAGAATTAAAATCATGTCGCTCCAGTTAGTCAAAGTATAAGTTTTTTTTTTAAGCTATTCCTAATTCTAAGTATATATAAGAGAGACCAAATAGACCCACTCTTTTAGCAAAATAAATTAGAATATTTGAAAAGCCTGAAATAAATCTTAGAACCAATATCAATTTTTTATTATTATTATGGAACTCCAAAATTAAACCAATTCAAACAATGGCGGAACTAGGAATTTCTAACTGGCGTTATATATATATATTTTATTTTTAAATATTTTCAGTGAATTATATTTATATTTTAGTAAAAACTAGGGGAGGTTTAAACTTATTTATTATATGAATATACACTAAAAAGGAATGAGATAATTTAGACAAAAAATAAAATTGGAGGGGATGGTCCTGCTATATGTTCCTTCTGCCTTAGTTTCAAACAAAAATTTCAAAACTATTCTTCGCTTAAGGCTCATTCGAACGGAGGACCGCGTTGACCACAACTTAGAAAAAAGAATAGAATTCTTATTGATTTGATACAAGTACAACTATTTGAGTAGTCAATTTTTTATGCCTTGGTAGACTTGCTGCTTTAAAATAAAAATATTTTAAAATTCTTTTAACGAACCAGCTACTTTTACATCAAATATCGGTTTTATTCTCGTAAATAATTTATGTATAATGCGAATAAATATTAATATTGAGCTCAAAATTCTAATACTAAATTAAACAAAAAATTATAAACCTACTTTGCGTTACACAAGGCAACCCTAACATTTACCAAGTCGTCTAATATTGTTAATTGGACTTCTTTCAATATTTTAACTGAATTGATCCTCATTCAGTAAAAATAATTTCCAATGTCTAACTCAAAATAATTTCCAAAGTCTTCGAAGGATTCCTTTTATTATAAGCATTTTTCAGATTCTATAAAATTTAGGCGCTATACGGTAAATTCAAAGCCCACTAGTGAAGTCAAAGCCCATAAACTCACTTTGGCAAGGCTCGGACCCACATGAGTCAAGACGGCAAGGCCAAAAGAAGCCCGCATCTAAGAAGACAAGTCGGACAACCCGACCAGGCTTCGCAAGCCCTAGGAGACTCGCCGGAGAAGGAGCAAGACGATGAAGACTTGCCGGAAAAATTCCGGTGACCCCGCGAGACCTTTAGCGAGGTAACGGTAACCCTAGGGAGTTTCCCGTTACTTTTGGTGACAGAGCCCCTCGTCGATGGTAAATCCCTTAGCCTGCGGAGAAGCCTTAGGCGGAGAGAAATCCATCGCCAACGACATCAAGGGAGCATCATCTCATGGCAATTACAAGGAATAAAAAAATCGAGCTTACGAAGATCCACAAGACACGCCAAGGACTCAATTCACTAGCTTGGACAACACGCGCGGACACTACGGAAGCTACGAAGCAGTCGTCATCCCACAAGGCGCCGACAACCATTCTCGAAGGCAGGATGGGGAGAAATCGTCCCACATAGCTAAAGAATGAAGGATTTCGGTGATCCCGCGAGGCCTTTAGCGAGGTAACGGCAACCATAGGGAGTTCCCCGTTACTTTTGCTGACAGGGCCCCTCGTCGGCGGTAAACCCTTACCATGCGGAGAAGCCTAGGCGGAGAGTTATCCATTGCCAACGAAATCAAGGGAGCACCATCTAATGACAATTACAACCAACAAGAAAATCAACCTTACGAAGAAGATCCTTAGGAAACGCCCGGGAATCAATTCGCAACCTCGTGCAACACCCGCAGACGCTAGGGAAACTACGAAGCAGCCGCCATCCCACACGCCGACCACAAGACGCACAAGGCGCCGACAACCATTCTCGCAAGCAGGATGGGGAAAAATTGTCCCGCATCGCTAAGGAATGAAGGAATTCGGGTGAACCAAGTTTATAAATATCCTCCTCCTCCTCCTCCTCATTTTAGAGCCCAATTTTGATTTCTCTCTCTCCAACCAGAGAATTTGACTTCTACTTCTCTCTCTAGACTCATAGTTTCTCTCTCTAGTCTTCGAGAACCTCCCTCGCGCGCCACCTACTATTCTCGATCTCGACATTTAGTTTCGGCTTCACGCTGGGCGACTTGTTTGCGGAGGGTAGTCAGTCAGTTCTCGGTCCCTATTTAGCTCCATTTTTCACATTGGGCGTCTTGTTCACCGAGGCTTGTTAGCACAGTCGGTAATACCCTCGCCATCCGCATGGTCACCCCCGCACACCTCTAACGGCTCCAACGACGATAGACTTGTTCACCCCCGTGTTGGGCCCTGGGTTGAAGCGTGGACCGGGTTCTATCGTTAATCCCTTTTTACGCACTTAACACCTTTTATAAAATAAAATAAAAAATGTGTTCCATATGCTCATTTTTAGACCACATTTCCCGGTGGAAGAAGAGCACAGAATATCGCGGATATTCTCATAAAACTCGATCCATTTCAATCGCGACAAATTATACAGAAACGATATGAATTCTTTGTAATTATCCGTAATGCTTTTGAGTTTTGAGACAGCATGAAAGAGATAGTTGATGCTATGGCCCAGTTTGGCATTGCTGTGTTGTTGCAAAAATTACTTTGTAAAAGTAATTTAACAGAAAGTGCTACTTGGTCAAGTAATTTAGTGTTTGGTTAGATAATTTACTAACAATCACTTCTTAAAAATAATGAAAAAAATACATTATTTAAAAATACATTAAACTATATCTTCCAACCTATCATTGGATTCGTCTCGTCGCAAGCTTTCCAGTGCTTATTTTTATAAGTCAATCGGGGTTACAAAATTAAAGTTACGGAGTTTTGAAATTTAATATAAAAAGAAAATAAAATATTTAAATAAAAATAATAAAAAAACAAAAAAGAAGAGAAAGACACGTAAAACATTCAAAATAACTTTCTCCAAAAGCATGATGCTTTTCATTTTTGCCTATTAAAAAACAAAAATTATTTAGGAATTAATTTTATTTTAACTTACTAAATAAAATTTTCTCACTAAAATTAAGGAAGAAACAAAAGCACCTCTTTAGAAGCAATACGAAACTAGAAGCACAATCTGACTTCATCATTTGCAAGGCCACAAAAATTCCGTTAAGCCTCATCGCGTGAGAATCGCAACCAATTCTTCCACAGATTTGACGAGTTCCGAACTCATACACATACCACAGAATAATCAAACGCCTGTTGATTTTTGTGATGAGATAAATCTACTCTTTTTTAGTCAAAGTTTAATTTACTTCTTTCTAAAATTTTATCAAATTATTGTTACAATCTTTTCAAAAAAAGACAAATATTTAAAAAATTTATAAGTGACGCGTGCATACAAACTTAATGAATTTTTTCACTATGTCGCTATTAATAACTCGACTGGAATATTATTAATTATGATATATTATGAGGATTAAAATCCATGTAACTGATAAGTATCTATCTAAAAACGCGTATGGAATATTAATAAACGAGTCAACACATAGATTTTGTAGTCTTTTAATATGTTAACCAGTGACAAGCTTGACAAACCTTAAGATAGATTCATGAAGTACTACGACCTGCCTCTATATATATGTATATATATAGCTCATCATACTAACTCGAAAGACACAAACGCAGAGAGAGAGAGAGATGGGTTTAATGCAGACAGTGGAAGTGTACAGAGACCCAAATAGGAGCGTGGAAGCTCGAGTGGAAGACCTTCTAAGCCGCATGAGCTTGGAAGAGAAAATCGGCCAGATGACGCAGATTGAGCGTCGTGTCGCCACCGCTGATCCCGCTGTTGTCTCCAAGTTCTTCATTGGTAACCATCTCACATTCATTGAAGGCCGGCCCAACCAGTTTAGAGGCATTACGGGATAAATAATATCATAAGTATTTTTTAATATTTCTTTATTAGAAATTAGGAGAAACACGTGATTATTCGAAGAACAAAAAACAAACTACAAAAGTAGAAAATTTAACATGAAGCCTTTTGAATTTATTAATATTTAACATATAAAAAAAAACACATTATATATCCATAACCAATATTAGTATTAGCTTGTAAATTGTACAATTATGACTAAATTGATTATTTTTTTCATTTCTGAAATTCAACTCAACCAAATTACATTTATCGACAGAGTAAAATCACTTGTAAAGGTACCATAAAAGCTCAGTGACGTTCTTTTACTTAACACTGTTTTTATATATCCGTTGACCGTTGACGTGTACAATTCCCATGAAGTTTACGCAGTTTAGAGTTGTTGTTTTTTTTTTTCCTCGTTTCATTGCGAAATAAGAATACCCCGGATCCTCTGCCGCAGGGAGCATGCTGAGCGCGTGCGGCAGCGGGCCGTACCCCGACGCGTCATACTCCGATTGGGCCGACATGGTCAACGGCTTCCAAAAGTCAGCACTGGAGACCCGTCTGGGGATACCTCTGCTGTACGGGATCGACGCCATTCATGGCAACGGCAGCATCAGAGGCGCCACGGTGTTCCCTCACAACGTCGGTCTCGGGGCCTCCAGGTTTCCATACGACGTCGTATAGACCCTTTCTTTTGATTGAAGTGTTATGTTTTTGGGTCTAACTTGGTCCCATTTAAATTGCAAAATCGTGGCAGAGACGCTGATTTGGTCGAGAAAATTGGCGCGGTGACAGCGCTTGAAGTCAGGGCCAGTGGAATTAACTGCACTTTTGCTCCATGCCTGGCCGTAAGTATCTAGCTTATGTGAAAGTTATGCAAAAAATTATCTAAATTGAAAAATATTTTCAATTTCGTACTGGTAAATAAAATTCTTCCTTTAATATCTATCCATCCATGAAATATCTAACATAAATCGGCCACTATAACCCCAATTATATTTTAAGACAATATATTGGTTTCTACCAAGGGTTGACTTTTTGGGAAGTCGACGGTAAACTAGTTATTAACCGCTAAGCGACAAATGTAGACGAAAAAATCAGCCTCAACTATTTTTATTTTATCTGTTCTTCGTCGTATACTTGACGATAAATCTTTATAATAATAATAATAATAATAATAATAATAATAATAATTAAAAAAAAAAAGATTCAGACCCAGTAAAATATTCGGGCGTAGAAAACCGGTACAGGTCAATCTGTAAAAATTGGTTGGTAACTAATATTATGTCACTAAACCCATTGCTTATGAAAAAAATTGTTGGATAACTTGTTACCCGTCGATAAACCTTAGAATCAAATCATTTTTTTTTACAATCTTTAACTATTTCTCGAACCTTTGTTTGTGCAATAGGTATGCAAAGATCCGAGATGGGGAAGATGCTACGAGAGTTACAGCGAAGACACTGAAACCGTGAGGAACATGACATCGATTGTCACGGGCTTGCAGGGTCACCCACCACCTGGACACCCCAAAGGCTACCCTTTTGTGGCAGCAAGGTAAAATTTGTAAGATGCAAAAATTGTGTGATGTATATATATAATTTTGACCGCTAGTGTCACTCAAAATAATATTTTGAGTAGTATAATTGGATTGTAAGTCTCACTCTCGAATCGTTACTCTTTACAGGAACAGAGTGATCGCTTGTGCCAAGCATTTCGTGGGAGATGGGGGCACCGAGAGAGGCCTCAACGAAGGAGACATGGTGGGGCCGTACGAAGAACTGGAAACGGTACACATGGCTCCGTATTTGGATTGTATCGAGAAGGGTGTGTCCATGGTCATGGCTTCCTATTCCAGCTGGAATGGACACAAAATGCATTCCCATCGTTATCTTTTGACCGATGTTTTGAAGCATAAGTTGGGATTTCAGGTAATAATGGTCCCTTTATATTACTTTGGATAATTAATAAAAACTATAGACCGTATTATGTTTAAAGAACTTGTAAGACAAAAAAAAAGGGCAATGAAGACCGTCATTATGCATATAATCAGTATAATCAAGGTCTACAGGACCAATTCCGATAAATTGAGTAATGATTTAATTTACGAGTTAACTGATAAACTACAGGTATTACGTATAATGACTATGTTTATAAATGTTGATTAAAAATATGTATTTTCTAATAATGAAAATAAATCGAATTGAATTTTATGAATTTTATTTTTTTTTTCTAATTGGCTGGCAGTACCGCCAGAACCGGTGCCAACCACCGGAAATTTCCGGGTGACAACCAAGAATACTAATACTAATTGGAGCCTATGAAATAAGAAATGAATCCACTTTTTTAAATATCTGTTGTTTATTCAGAGATTTACGAGCAACTAGAAAATAGAGAATTAATTTAAACTTTCCTGTCAGAGAACATGAAGTCGTTGTAGTATAGTGGTAAGTATTCCCGCCTGTCACGCGGGTGACCCGGGTTCGATCCCCGGCAACGGCGTTTTTTTGCTTATTTTTTTTTCACACTCTCAGGGGATTGTGATATCGGACTGGAGAGGAATCGACCGCCTGAGCGAGCCACGGGGATCCAACTACCGGGCCTGCATCAAATCCGCCGTCAACTCCGGCATTGACATGGTAATCGTGCCTTACCGCTACGACGAATTCTTCGAGCACATGCTCGACTTGGTCAACTGCGGCGAGGTTCCAGTGGCGAGAATCGACGACGCCGTCGAGCGAATACTAAGAGTCAAGTTCGTCTCCGGCCTCTTCGAGCACCCTTACAGCGACCCCTCGTTGCTCGATTTCGTGGGCTGCAAGGTAAGATCCAAGCGCGAAAATGAGTTTAGTATTATTCCTTCGAATTAGTACAGTTGATCACGCGTGATTTTGTTTCTACGTTCAGGCTCACCGGAAATTGGCGCGCGAAGCTGTACGCAAGTCGTTGGTTCTGCTCAAAAACGGGAAGAGCGAAGGCAAGCCTTTTCTCCCATTGAAGGCGAAGCCAAGAAGAATCCTCGTTGCTGGAACGCACGCGCACGATCTCGGGTACCAGTGCGGAGCCTGGACGCGCAAATGGCAAGGCCTCAGGGACCGGGACGACGGAGTTATCACTACCGGAACGACAATCTTGGAAGGCATCAGGGAAGCGATGGCCGGAGAAGAGACTGAAGTGATCTACGAAAGTACTCCGACGGAAGAGACATTAGCAAGAGGAGACATTTCCATGGCGATCGTCGCTGTCGGGGAGTATCCGTACGCTGAGTCCTTCGGGGACGACCCGAGGCTCGAGCTGTCAGATGAGGGGAGCGAGGTGCTGAGGGCGGTGTTGGAGAGGTTTCCGACGTTGACGGTCCTGATCTCTGGCAGGCCGTTAGTTTTGGAGGCCGAAGTCATGGCTGAGGTCGAGGCGGTGGTGGCGGCATGGTGGCCTGGAACGGAAGGCGGCGGGATCGCGGACGTCATCATGGGCGACCACGACTTCGAAGGGAAGCTTCCAATGACGTGGTTTAAGAGTGTTGACCAGCTGGAGAACAAGAGTGATTCGTCAAACTCTGAGCCTCTCTTTCCTCTTGGATTCGGGTTGACCAAGAGGAAAGAGATTGAATAAATACCGTTGAGAATTGAGATACATGAAAGTGAAAGTACATTAAAAAAAAACCATATCACTAATAGAGAGAACAGTGTTACTAAAAATCTCACTATTGTTGTAAGGAATATGTTTCCTTGTTTGTTTCAACAAGAACACACACGTAATATTCAAAGAATTCCAATAAATTTCATTGCTCGAGAATTTCTTCTCTGTTAAGAACAATTTCTTGTTATTCTCTCAGTTTACATGAGTATTTTTTTTTATCTACCAAGTATGTACAAAAACTGTATAAAGCACAGCAAAAATCAGAATGTAACTTAACCAAATCGAGCAGTTATCCAATCTAAAAGGCTGAGGTTCAGCCTTTTTAGAGTAATTGAGGAAGTAATTACAAACGTGTGTAGTGATTGAAGGTATCAAAGTTGCGCTAAAGATATAGCAAGCAGAGATGTAGTCGACCAAACTCTGTCTAGCATGAGTTTCACCATTTTGGGCCCACCGTACACTAACAATAACGTGTTTGTGAACAAGGTTTAAAAACTCTCTATTTAACATTTTAACTTTTTTGGGATGAATGTGGGCAGAAAAAAATATATAAATTTATAAAATTAGATCGGCACAATCGTCGATCCGCATTTATTTTAAAATAAATATATATAAAAATTTCATCAGTGTGCCCGTATGATACATGCAAATACATTTCTAATATTGTATTTAATACTCGAATTTTTTCTTTAATGACGAAAATCTCATATCTTTTATATAATTTTTCACACTCACTTTATCTTTAGTAGTTGTTTAATTATTTTACAAATTACAACTAAAAAATCGAATCGGCACAATCCGTACAGATATTTTTAAATTTTACAAAAAACTCATCTATATTACTGTACCACTCTCGGATGATTTTCAATTTGAGGACTTATTTTGTTTTTTCTTTTTTGAAAGAAAAAAATCTATAAATTTTATAGTACACTTACGAATCGGCACAGTTGGTACTGCTTTTTAAAAAATATTTATGAAAAACTCATCTTTATTGCCGCACCACTCTCGGAATATCGTAAATTCAATTTGCGTATGATTTTCATTTTGAGGACTTTAAAACTATTTGTTTTTTCTTATTAACATTTAAAACACTTTAGTTAATACCAAAAAGGCAAAAAGTGTTCGTGTCCTCTCTTATGCGGTTTACAGTTTACACACTCGTAATGACGCAAATTCTCCTTCGTACTTGTGTTTTTACCGATTTGGACACAAATAAATACAAAGAGCGTATCCATCATTATCTAACTTTGACTTGCTCTTCAACTCTTCGTTCTTCGATCAGAATCTCAAGTATTTGAAGCTTCCATCTTCAACCTCCTCGAGCAAAATGGAGTCCGGTAACGCCCTGTACAGAAACAGCAACGAACCCATTGAAGCTCGAGTCAGAGACCTCCTCTCTCGCATGTCTCTCCACCAGAAGATCGCCCAGATGACTCAGATTGAGCGACGCGTCGCCACGCCCGTCGCCATTACAGACCACTCCATCGGTAATCCCTCAATCCTCGCTTTGTGAAGAGCAGACAGTGAATTAGTGTCAAGTTTGGATCCCATAGGCGTCACTTGCTGATTTCTCAGGGAGTATACTGAATGCCGGAGGAAGCGCGCCGTTCGAGAACGCGTTGTCGTCGGATTGGGCGGACATGGTCGACGGGTTCCAGAAGCTGGCTATGGAGTCCGAGCTCGGAATACCGGTAATCTACGGCTCCGACGCGGTTCACGGGAACAACAATGTCTATGGCGCCACCGTGTTTCCTCACAATGTTGGTCTTGGAGCCACTAGGTCTGTGATCCCCTTTCAGAGCTTAGCTTCAATGGGCCAGTCAAACCACTCTTGATCTTAATGTTTAAAGTGGCTGTTTCGTGTAGAGATGCAGATTTGGCTCGAAAGATCGGGACGGCAACGGCGCTGGAAGTTCGGGCAAGCGGTGTTCACTATACGTTTGCTCCCTGTGTCGCCGTAAGTTGAGTCCTATTGTGGCCAATATTTAGGCATGTTTCAAACCATAAGCATTTCATTTGTTCATAAGATTATGCAAACAATTAACCAAGCGTAGATTTTAGAGTTATTGCACTTTACAACATTTTAGAGCTGTTGTATAAGATACTTTATTATGTTGATAAGTTATTCTGCGAAGCAATCTTATTCCGATTCAGAGTAAAAGCTGATCAATTAGTATGTCATAGGTCCTTCTTATAATTTGATCTGTTCTTGGCAGGTAAGCAGAGACCCTCGGTGGGGAAGATGCTATGAAAGCTACAGTGAAGATACTGCGGTAGTGAGGAAGATGACATCCATTATTACGGGCTTGCAGGGACAACCCCCGGAAGAACATCCAAAAGGCTACCCCTTCTTGGCCGGAAGGTAGACAAGAGCCATCGAATCCTCTCTTCGTGTATATATCTTAAAAAATGCATTTTTCTTACCCAATTATTGCTTTGCCTATCTTGATCATGAGATCCTTTTGCTTGTTCCAGAAACAACGTTATTGCGTGTGCCAAGCATTTTGTCGGGGACGGAGGTACCGAGAAAGGCATAAACGAAGGGAACACTGTATTGTCGTATGAGGAATTGGAGAGGATTCATATGGCTCCTTATTTGGACTGTATCTCTCAGGGGGTTTGCACTGTTATGGCCTCTTATTCCAGCTGGAACGGAAGCAAATTACACGGTGACCGTTATCTGTTAACGGACATTTTGAAAAATAAGCTGGGTTTCAAGGTGAATGCGAGCTCTAACCCGAAACATGGCTTTCTGATTAATTTAGACTAGCCTAATATACTTGAAAAGAAAAATATGAAGTGATGCAACTTTCAGGCAATGTGTTGCAGGGTTTCGTGATTTCTGACTGGGAAGGGCTTGACCGACTCATTGAACCTCGTGATTCCGACTACCGAAGGTGCATTTCCCTCGCTGTTAATGCGGGAATCGACATGGTAGAGATAAAATTCAAGCTCGGAAATCTTATTACATCGTTGGTTCTTGAATACTTGACATTTTTTACCGAAAAATATATGCAGGTGATGGTGCCTTTTGATTACAAACAATTTATGGACGGACTAAAGTCTCTGGTCGAATCGGGGGACGTTCCAATGGCCAGAATCGACGATGCAGTGGAGCGTATATTGAGAGTGAAGTTCGTCGCTGGCCTCTTCGAACATCCCTACAGCGACAGGTCTTTGCTGGACAGTGTTGGTTGCAAGGTGAAGAAACTGCTCCTCATAGTGTTTGACTAATTATCACATATAGGAGAAGGAAGGTCAAATGTGTAACTTAGCTTAGGCACGTATGTCCTTATTTGTCTTCTTTCTTAGTCAAAGGTATTTTGGGTATTTTTTTCTTTAGTATGCGATGCAGTTTTCAACTTAAATCCGATTTAAGTTGCAAATACATTATTAGCTTTTTATGCTTTGTTTAATTGAAAAGTTCCTGTCAAGATTCAAGAGTGTTCACCTTGCTCTCAGATGAAAGAAATTCTAGTGCAGTTTGTGATTTTTGAAGAGTAGTCGGGAATTTACCGTTATGGTGAATTCGCGCTGGCCTATTGATTTGTGTTCGGTTTTATAAAATACCAATTCAATACAAGTGTTCGGGCTTATTGTTTACATGTTAGGAAGAGTCATAATGATCATTATATGTTAAAAATTCACATTAATGGCTTTGCAGGCACACAGAGATCTGGCTCGCAAGGCAGTTCGGAAGTCCTTGGTTCTGTTGAAGAACGGGAAGGATCCGAAGAAACCTTTTCTTCCATTGGACAAAAAACCAAAGAGAATTCTTGTGACTGGAAGTCATGCCGACGATCTAGGATATCAATGCGGAGGCTGGACCGCTACTTGGCATGGAGGTAGCGGCAGGATTACTGTCGGTATGTTATAGTTGCCTTTATATTTAATGAATTTTTTTTGTTAAAAAATGATAATTTTCAGTTATTCCCGTATTGTCCAATTTGCACCCTAAACGTTTTTATGTAAAAATTTCTTGAACTTGCAAAATATTAGCAACTACCCCCAAACTGTAAAATTATCGATGATTTTCTCCAAATATAACCAACATGCTTGTATATGTATGATTATTTTTTCCGTAAATATTCATGTGGTAAAAATTTGAAGGGAAACTGTGAGTATTTTTAACGGCAAGGAGAAGCTTCAAACAATTTACTAGTTCATGGGAGAAAGTGCGACAACACCGACAAGTTAAAGGCGGATAGCTGATGACTAATCGAAAAAATTATGAGTCTGATGATATTAAGCGGTTTATTAACGATAAGTTTGCCCGTCTGAAGTTTGCTTGCATAGCCATATCGACTTTGTTGTTAGCGCCAAGCTTTGAAACTCGGATATAATATGTTGAACTCTAACAAACCTCATTTAGTTGGATGTCCTTTTAAGTCTTTTATTATTGTTATGCCTAAATATGGTTATTTAAGTAATTTACAATAAGTGAGAGATTAAGAAACCATCTCTCTTAAGTATAGGCGCACAGGGGTTTGTGTCGGTTTTTGTTTTGTTTTGTCGGTTTTACTCAAGACATTGCATGGAGCGTTTTCCCGAGTTCATGAAAGAACGATGGTTCGATAATTGTTGCGTGAATAAATTATCCAGCTATAATTTACACTGGTGATTACCGTTAGTTCCATTTTGTTCTGGTTCGTTTCTATACCTGTTCCTATCAAATCCTTGAAAAAAAAGTCATTGATAACACTAACATGTCTTGTAAATTTAGGTACAACCATCCTTGATGCCATTAATGAAGCCGTGGGAGACACAACAGAAGTGATTCACGAAAAACACCCGTCGCCGGAAACATTGGCCAGAACTGACATCTCCTTTGCAATAGTCGTCGTCGGTGAGGAACCGTACGCTGAATTCACCGGGGACGACTCGGAGCTACAGATCCGCCTCCGCGGAGCCGAGGTGATAAGCTCGGTCACCGACCGAATGCCCACGATGGTGATACTGATCTCGGGGAGGGCGTTGGTTCTGCCGCCACCGCTGTTGGAGAAGACGGAGGCCCTTGTTGCGGCGTGGCTTCCGGGGAGCGAAGGAGGGGGCATCGCTGATGTCATCTTCGGGGAGTTTGACTTCGAGGGGAAGCTGCCTGTGACATGGTTCAGGAGCGTTGACCAGCTGCCAGTGCACGCACATGGTAACTCACGTGACCCTTTGTTTCCTCTCGGCTTTGGCCTGACTTATGCTAAGGACATATAAATCGATGGTTTGTGTTGCGTGATGTGTAAGGCAACTCTTCATTGCTATATATCGAAGTTTATAAATATTGTCGTTTATTTCTATCTAAAAACAAGAAACGGTAATTTGTAGTACATCAGAGGACCAACCGATACCGTGCGGTTGTCTAAAAATAAAGGAGGCACGGATAGACAGTTTGCCGGTGCTATCAATTTATGTCGTACGATTCAAAATCGAATATTTGATACATGAGTTTTGTCAAATTTCACTAAACTCAATATCCCTCAAATTACATTTTATGATTAATTATTGGTTACTTTTTTCTTAGGTTAAACTCTTATACAAGCAAGGATTACAACCTATTAGGTCGAAAACTAAAATAAACATCTAACATAATTAAATAATCTAATCATATAATTAGATCTTTTAAATGACACGAAGGTGTACTTGAAAAGGAACAATATCCAAACTGGGACAGTTTAACTAGAAATAAATATATGAAGGCCAAATATGTCTTATAAAAGTTACCAAAATTATTGCTTGGAATATGTTTTATCTCATAACTTACCGACCTTGAAGATTCCTCCACCTCCTCTTTAAATATAAGTATTATCAGCAAAAATATCAATTCTTTTTCTAATTATAACGACACGTCCTAATTCTTACTTTGCTAAAGAAACCAAACTTCAAAAATAACATCGGAGTAAACACACTTTAAATTTTAAAAGTTTGCCTACTATAGCCGCGAAAAAAAATTGTAACATGTATTGATACTTTTGCCGCTGCCATATAAGAATCGAAACTGCGAAGGGAATCCAACCCACGAGAGGCCTAAACCTTGTTCAAATTCCTTCCACAACTTCTTTATTCAAAGCTAGAAGAATTACGGAATAGACACAATTCTTAAACAGAATATAATTAGCTTTTGGCATATATATGCTCATAGTCATAGACATGAATCAGAATACGGACATTTTGGTAAAACCATGTAATTCACACACATACTTTATTTATGACCGAAAGTTGAATTTCAGAATATTTGTTTTATAAGATAGGGTGTTGAGGAAACTAAGAATAAAGTGGGATTTATTGTTCTTCTTTTTCACTATTTTCAAAATTCCACGAAAAATTATTTGACTGCTTCACTAAACCACTATTGCATAGCTAGATATTTTGGGGGGTTTTTTTTTTTTTTATTAAACTATTCAAACTCCACTATTTTTTTATTTTATAGTTTTTCAGTTTTCATACTTATTCTTTGAACACATCAATTATACCTAAACATATCAAAAATTTGACTTTTTACCCTAAAATTTGCGAGCTTCTCTTTTTTACCGTTTACTTTCCAAAATACTCTTTAATTATCGTTATAAAATTTATCGGAGAAAATTTCGGAATTCGGAATTCGAAAAGAGTGTTTTGCATCTTCATATGTATTAGTCAGAGAGAGAAATTTAGAGGCCTACATGATCCATGATGATGAATTCTAAAAAAGTACGTCCATGTCAAACTTTTTCATTCTTAGTTTCTTGGGCTAACGTTTAACACTAAATCAATAATTGTTAATTTGTCTTATTAGTTGAGTGGTATCGTACAAATATCAAACTAGCACTTAAATTAAGAAAACTATATTTTTATAGTAACAGAACCAAAAAGTGAGTGGTCTGTCTAGAAAAGGGAGAATCTCTAGCCATTCAAATAAATCATAATATAGTTAATTAAGCTGATTTGATTAATAATAAGTTTAAGCTAGAAATCTTCTGCCTAATTAGAAGATATTGTGTCCCTATGACTAGGGATACATGCTTTAGCCTCAATCTTAGAAAGTAACCTACTTGGATTATCATTTTTTTTAGTTTCAAATAAAGAATCAGAAAATCACTATCAACCCATTAAACATTTTATTTATATTATTTAATCATGCTTATATGTTTTCACTAAAGGATGGTAGGCATATTAAAGCATAAATATTAAATATAGGATGTTTATACTATGTATATGTTTAGATCATTAAGTTTAATCCTATATTAAACTTAATGGTCATATTCGATATTCGATAAGTAAAAAAAAATCGACGGAACATTATTATAGTGTGATGGATATAAGATACAAATGCTTGGAGGGCTAAGTATAGTTAAAAGGCGGTGGAGACCAATTAATCATAATTAAACTAAAAAAAAAGAGTAAAAGTAGAAGTTAAAAAAAATCAAATAAATTTTGAATATTGTCGAGAAGTTTAAGGGAGACACGACTTCTTTTTGGTTCTTCGCACGTGCACGGTTTTATCATTGGAAGAAATTTCTATTCGACTCGTGAACGAGAGTATGAATAGTAAAGTTTCTCTATAAATTGTTGAATTGCTACTCCAAGTCTTACAAAAAGGTATCTAGATTCACAATCTTAATTAATTTCCCAAAATTTTGGCCTCTCGACACGGATTACCCAACTCATGGGAAGCAAAAGCCGCCGGCCTAAAATCAAAGGATTGAGAATTTTTATTTTGAAAAAAAAAATTACTCCTTAATATTTGAAAAAAGAAATAGAGCGAAATGAACGGGCTGATTTGCTGGCCCAGCCCCGATTTAGTGAGTCGCGGGCGTCCATTGCTCTCACGAACTCTGGCTGCCACGTGTCCGGCCATCGCTAATCTTAACCGAACGACTAACCGCCACTGCTAGAAGGATCTTTCTCTTTATTTCCGAGTATCCAATCCGAAAGTTCCAATGGAAAGATGAAATAATTGTAATATAAAAAGCAAAAGAAGAGAGAAAGTGAAACAAGCATATGATGCTCTAGGCTAGTGCATGTAGAGTCAGCATTCCATTATACCATTTGTGTTGTTGAAAAGAAAGTTGGTTAGTCATAAAACAAATAGCATACAAATGACTCAACCAACTCAAATTTGCAATGGCCAAACTTTGAGACAAGACTTCAATAGATGATCATCCACATGATAGTCAATCAATTGTTGTATGGTTTTGGCCAATCTACCAAAACCAAGCATCCAATGGTACTCTAAAGTCTAATCAAAGCTAGGGGAATAAAGTGCATAATATGTTTTATAGGATTAGAAAAATAAATGGGATAAATCACTTTCTAAATACGAGTAATTCGATTTTTTTATTTTTTTTTGGGTTAAAATTGCTATATTATAAATTTATAAGATTTAGAAAATGCTCCAAGTGTCAACAATAAGTCACAATATCATAATAGCTTTTATTGTTTCCTCTTATATATGTAGGAAAAGATTGAAGTTCAGTTGCATAATCAAAACTCAAAACCCCGTGTTTATTTTAGTTTTTACCACAATTTAAAAGGTAAATTTTGAAAAATATCAATTATTTAATATATAATAAAAAAAAACTCAAACATCCCATTTAAAAATATAATTTTGATTTAGCATCCTATTTGATCAGTCAATAACAGTGTATTCTGTGCTTCAAGTCCCACTTGTGCATCTTGAAATATCAAGACACCAACTTCCCAGAATTCAAACAATCCTTAAGAAGCTTCATCTCAGTTTGGAGATATATATACATACATACATACATACATATATATGTATATAGAGATCAAAACTCAGGTGTCTGAGAAGCTTGAGCTCAGTTTCATATTTCAAGTTTCAAAGTTCCAAGGGAGCACTAGAATCCGGTCCCCTCAAAAGATCAAAAGCCACAAGACATTCACATGAAACCTAGACACAGAGCTTGAAGAACAACAAGGCGAACTCATGAAATTCCAGTGAGCTATGTCTTTCTTGTTATACGCGTCATCCGCGCGAGTAGTGCTGCGCAGATTGCTGTAAGTACGATCCGCGGTGATGACCGAGCCCTTGCATTTTCAGCCCGTACGACGAGTTCATCCCGTAAGGATTTCCCGAAAACCAGCTCCCGTTACTCATCTGGAAACTCATGTTCGTCCCGCCGTTGCTCTGCTGACTCCATTGGAACGGAGCTCTGGCGGCGGAGCCCGGCTGAGACGTGCCCACCGCTGAGAGCTCGGGCGAAGCCGCTGTCTTGCCCTCGGGCGACGGCGTTCTCACGTCGTTGGGGTTCACCGTCGTTATGTCGTGGATGCTCGCTCTCCGCTTGTCCTTTCCTCCCGAGAGCTGTCTTATGAAGTACTTCTGCGCGTGGCTCGCCACCTGTGTCGGTGTCCGAGTCACCACGTAGTTGCGGGAGATGTTCCTCCAGTCTCCTTTCCCGTACTTCTTTAATCCCATCAGAAACAACCTGCAGAGAGATTCCGACATGTTAAACGATTTCCGGTTCTAACATCTTGAGTGGACATGTTAATCGGTTTCGAGATAAGCCGATTCGAACTGAGAAGAGAAGAGAGAGCTTACCTGTGCTCGTCCTCAGTCCAAGGAACCCCTTTCTTCCTCTCCTGCTCGGCCGGTCTCGCTGACGACGATCTCTTACCGGCGAGAACGTAAGACTGCCTGGCAAACCCATCAGCGCAGCCGTGGCCGCTGACCCAATCCAACGTGAACGGGGAATTCGTGTAGCCGGGAAGGGGGATAAGCCCGGCTTCGATGTCGTTGACGTCGTCCTCCAACTCCTTGTACTTTCTGATCACCTCTCCGACCGTCCTTCCCGGGATCATCGCCGCCACATTGTGCCACCGCTCGGGCGTGTCCTTGTCGAACATGGCCAGCGCGTTCTCGAACTGCTTGTTCTCCGCCGCCGTCCACCTGGCGCCGCCGACCAGGCTGCTGTCCTCCATAAGCATAATCGAGCTCGAGAAATACGACGCCGGCGACAGAATCTCCATTACTTTCCCTCTCCTCACACCAAAACCTTCAGAGAGAAAGTGGAGAGCTTGGAAATGAACAACCACATTGACATGGCTGTTAAATCAAAGAGGCATTTTGCACGGAAAGGAATTGGAATGAATACCTTGAATCTGGTGGGCAGTGCAGGCATATCTTGAGGAATCTACAAAAGACACCAACTTTCCAAAATTACAACAAATCGATAGGAAGAATCTAAAAACTTACAGAGAACCCCCCAAAAGTACCTGAGCTATCTATTATTCCAAATTAGGAAAGAATCGGAGCCCCTGGGTTGCAAATAGTGATAAATCGGCTCTGAACTGCCTCTTCTTCTCAACTTCCAGCCAACGCCATGAATCTGGATCGAGCATCTTCCTCACAGTGTCTTCCGCATGATCCCTCCTCAAGAGCCCACAGCCCTATAAGAAGGAGCTTCGATCAACTCTTTTTCAGAGGGATTAAAGAAGTGGGAAATGGAAGTGGTTGATGCCATGGGAGAGCGAGAAAGTACCAGAGAGTTCGCCTGGTTCGTGAAGGGGAGGAAGAAGAAGGTTGAGGGAGCAGAGCACCACAGTCAGTGATTGAATGTCACGGCGCTGTACATCGTTGATTGGATGCCAGAAAATAGAGGGGCCATATATAAGGCCATCAAAGTGGCCCCATTTCTTTTCTTTATTATTGGCCAACTCTCTCTCTCTCTTCAATGCCAAAACGTGTCCATATCTTTTCAATTTCAATGAACAAAAACTCCGGTATATTCGTTAAATTAGATCGAGAGATCGTTAACCGCAAATCGTCAACAAATCTAATTTACGGCTATATTAATAGTTTTTGTAAGATTTTCCAAAACTCAAAAACATGTATACTTATTCATAATTTTATATAATATCATAAGTTTTAAGAGAATTTTGAATTTCTAGTCCTAATAAATGTTTGGAGTGGTTTCAATGGATTATGAATCGTTAATATGAAGGAAAAAATATTTAAAAAATAAATGTAAGAGTCGGAAAATAATTTTAACACGCGTGCAAAAAAGCTGGTTATGACGGGTGTTAGAGGTCTTTTGGGCCGCTTTAGTGTTTATTCCATTTTCGGCATTAAGAACGAGCATACAATAAGGAAAGTAAATGTATCTCTTTACAGTCCATAGAGGGCAATTAAGAAGAGTGCAGCTCTTGAAGGCGATATGCCAAATTAGGAAGGGAATTGTTTATTAGGTTGGTGTAAATTATAAAAGACGACCCAAAAGGGGTAAAATAATTAAAATAAGGGGGAAAATCATTGCAGGGAATAAATAAAGATTAAATTCCACTAGTGGTGATATGGGCACATATGAGAAAACAAGTAATTTATTTGTGACAGAGTGGGGACCACGCAGTAGACTAGAGTGCAAAGTGATGACATCACATTAGATACCAATCCATGCATGTATGGTATCTTATTCTAAAAGAAAATTTCACTAACTAATTTTAATTTTGAAAAACTATAATTAATTTAGTGTCCAAATTTGTTAATTTAAAAATAGAGCAGTTTTTGCGCTAAATTTTGTGCTATAATTTATTACAATAAAAGTATACAACTGGCTATTCAGTCTGGTAAATTATAAATAATAACTCAAATACTGTATTCTTTTATTAAAAAAAATCTAATACTTTATTTAAAAAGATTAAAAAAATACATTTACAACATATCTGGTACTTAATTGCGATAAAATTGATATCAACAAATACTTGTTTTACTGTGAGTTTTTAGAAGTTCCATTCTTTTTTCCTTGATAATGTTAAATGTCATTTAAAACTTGGGTACTCTACCATGGAAGACATTAAAGTTGTCATCCAATATTACTTGTAATATTTGCACAATGTTGCCAACACTACAAATCAAGCAAAAGCTCATGTATATAATTATTTATTATTACATATAATATAACAAACTAATAAAAAGATAGGCGGAACCACTCGATCGATTATTGTGGTTACTTACCACCCCCAACTTATTATGTTTGATTATTTTTAATTTTTTTAAATTACAAATAAGTCTTTTTTTATTTACACTAAAATTTAAATATTCTCCTCCCCCGAAGTTTAAAACCTAGTTTCACTTACGAATAAAAGAAATAGTTAGTAAATGTGGACAATGATATTAGTTGCTTGCATAAATATAATAGTAATTTTTTATTTCGTTTCTTAACTCAAAATGTACATCATAATTATATAACTTGAGATTTGATTTTTTGTATTGATTTTTTTGTTCATTCCTTCAATATAAAACAATTCCTTTTACAGTTTATTTTTTATTTTTTATCAAAAGGAGATAAGCTCTCAAAAAAATCACGAACCTGTAACTCCCTCAATAAATTCTCCTTTTGACTTGGATCGATCTAAACGGAGGGGTATAATCGTCAACAACTACGTAGCCGCCAAAAGTGACGGTCCAGATCAACGGCGAATCCCAATTTGTCCTCGGGTGGGTCCCACACCCACGAGGGTGCACAGCTTCCCATTGGCCACCTTCCCCACATAATTGCAAACGGGTTATGATCTCAAGGCCACGAGTGCACTGCAAAGAATCTGGATCGTACACGTGGCGTTGTTTTTATTAGCCTTTGGAGCCTGAGGAGCTTTTGTTCGAGTCACCAATGAGGTGGCTCCACGTAAGTTGGTGGAAGCTCAAATCGTGGGGCCTAGTGTAAGGGATCAACCAACATATAACCCCAGTCAACCACCGTTGCGTTGCAAATATTTTTTCTTTTATTTTTTTGGCATAACTGCGGAAAAGTACCTAAACTTTAACAACTGAAGCGACTAGGTCTAATTTTTTTAAATAGTGGCAAAAGTACTCAAAAATATATATAGGAGCAACATATATTTTTTGTCTGAATTTTTCTGTCAAATTCAAATATGAGAAAACGTTAGATAGATAGATGAGCTCATAACTATGTAATTTAGGTAGGGAAACTTCATAAAACATCCCTCAAAACATCATAAATTATTTTACTACACCTCAAAACATCATAAATGGAAATACATCCTTTTTAAATTTTATGTACCAAAATACCCTTATTTGTGTCCATTTTTTCGGACGCGACTTGTCCATTTTTCAAGAGGCAATATGTCCATTTTTCAGGACACGATATGTAATTTTGAAAGGGTATTTTTGTATTACAAATTTGAAAGGATCTATTTCCAATTATGATGTTTTGAGGTGTAGTAAAATAATTTATGGTGTTTTGAGAGAAGTTTTATGAAGTTTCCCTTTAGGTATGATTTACTAGCATTATGTTAAAAATTGACCCATGTCAATAAAAAAAATTGGACAAAATAATACGTCTCTCACGTTAATTGAATTTAACTTTTTTATATATATTTTTTCACTTTTAATCCATGAAACTTCATTTGTTCAAAGTTTGAAAACTGTTATCGTGATTATATCTCTTTCTAATGTTTATTTAATCTAACTTTACTTCTTGAAATTATGTGATTTTGCTTAAGTTAATGGTATATTAATATTTGTTAGTGGGGGACTGAATAGGAGCATTCAGAATATCTAGCAAAAAGCAAAAGAAAAAGGCATTTGCATGAGAATCATGCAATAATAGTATAGTACGCCTATTCTAGGCGCGTGAAATACCAACGCCGCAAAAATTCATCTGATATTTCAAAAGATTAAATTAATTGAATATTTTCTATCTTTGTATTGTATTTTCTTTTTCTCGTTTAATCCTTATCTTATGAGTTATGATACCATTAAAGGTTACATTGCATCAAAATTAGAAACTTGGTAAAACTAAAAATGCAAAATGAATAATCAAGTATATATAGTTTTTCAACTTATTATTTCACAAAATTCTATGCAAAAATTCTACTTAGGACAACACCAACTCATTTTATAAGTAGGCAAAAATAATCATTATGATTAAAAAGTCAAAATTTGATGTGGTAATTCATTGATTCGTTCGGTAGGTAAGCGCGCTTGAACAACAATAGTGGGGTTTGGGCGAAGAATTGGATATGTTCTTCTTGGGGTAGAGGCTAAACCAATACAACCAAGTTGGTCCCCTGTCGACGTGACCAACTGCTCCACAGTTTTTGTCCTTCACCTCTCTCACTCTTCAGTTCAGCCTTCACTATTTCTCCATTACAAAATAATTAATGGGCGTATTAGTTATGATAATATAACGAGTAAATAGTGACAATTGTACTTAATTTACTGCTAAACGATCGAGGTGATATATATTTAAAAAATCAGTTATAAATGTATTCAAATTTTACTTTACTTCATAATCCATGTACTACGACTTGAAATGGTGTTAACCCTATTCGTCGGTCAAAAGTTTGTGGATGCGTTGGAGATGTCGAGGAGGAGGAGCAAGTACAAGATTATGTTCGCGAATTTGCACTTCTTGAAGCACCAGGACACACTCTCGTTGCGTGATACATGTAGAGGGCGATTTTACTCACCGTGCAGTCACAAAGATAATCGAAAATAATAGATAATTATAAATAATACGAATATCTCTGATTTATTATAATTTCGAGAGGACCCGGTTTCTTCCGTTTGATAGCTTGGACAATCGAAGATTACACTCTCTAACCCTTGGGAAATCGAGAATAATATGAATAATCAGACTCGAAGACTCAAGGATTTATTCTCTCAAAACTCACGATAATATTGGATACTGAACACTGGATATTGAATGAATCCATTATGCTAAGTTTACATTCGTATATATAGGCTTGAAAGTCTTCTAGAATACTCCTCAAATCTTGCTAGGGTTTCCTTCTGTTTCGCTATGATCGTGGTTGACTTCCTTATTTTGCGTTGGATATCCCACGAAATCTTCAACCGAATAACCCAGTCTTCCCTTCTTTCTCGCGATCTCGAATGAATATCTTTTAATACGAGTAGGCTTTCTCGAAGAGCTTTCTCCGATGAGCTTCCTTTCTCGCGATGAGGTGTTGGGCTGGCTTGATCGGATGATGACTTTCCATGGGCTTCGCTTGTTGGGCCTTATTTCTTCTGCTCCTTGATGGGCCTGAACTACTTAGGCAGTCGTTCCCTTGTTTTTACGTCGTTTACTTCATAAACGACAAAGGGTAGTGTTAGGGAAAGATTTGACAAAATCTGACCTTAACAGTTAGTCCCCTATTTTATCGAGTGTGAAGCAGTTGATAAAATAAAGCAGGATTTATCTCCGATAAGGTTTTGTCCGATGAAGTTTTTTTTTTTTTTTTTTACTCGATGACGTTTTTCCTCGAAGAGGTTGTGTCCTTCGGGGACTCTTCCACTTCTTGCACGCTCACGGATGTCCTCGAGTTGCAACGTAGCGCTGATTGGGCGCGATTCTACAGGCTGTCAGATCTCGGAAATCGCCGTCAATCATTTCGCATTAAATGCGGGGTTTTTTCGCACTCGAGTGCCTTCGAGCTTCGCACCGATTCTTTTGATCTTCACCGTTGGATGAATTTTCCCGCTTCGAACCCGGGCCGTCGGATCTGGATGTGCCTTTCCAACTTCCGCCTGCCTCTTTCTATAAATTTAAAACCTCGCCTTTGACTCAAACACTTCGTTTCAAAACTTCTCTCCAAATCCTCTCTGCGACTTTCTTTCCCGACTTCCTTCTTCTCCAGAAAATCTTCAAATTCTCTTTCCGTCCAAATTCTTCTTTTCCGATCAAGAAAATGTCGAATCCGGGAAAGATCTTCAAGACTCGTTCGCCGAAGTCTATAATGACGGAGAAGCATCTCGAGGATTTGAAGAAGCACTATGTGGACTCCAATCCTTGCTACCTGCGTCTCCCCAAATCCGGCGAACTTGGCGACGAGCCTCCGGAAGGGTACATCACACTTTATGAGCACTTCTTCCGGTCGGTGGAATTGCATCTTCCACTGCCTCATCTCATCGTGTGCTTCCTCCACGCATACAATATGCCGATCAGTCAGGTTAGCCCTAACTCCCTTCGCCTTCTTGTCTGCACCATGGCCATCGCTCTCGAGCAGAAAGTGGCTCTGACCCTGGAGGATTTGATGCGGCTCTTCAAGTGGTCGAAGAATTCAAAGAATCTGGGCCGTTTTTTCCTCTCTTCCGCCGCGGGTGTCCACGTCATCACCCACACGCCGAACAATGAGTCCGGGTGGGAGAATAGGTATTTCTTCGCGCATCTCGATCGTCGCACTCTCGGGCCGCATTGGGAAGCGCTTCCCACCAAGTGGGTTGACGAGAAAGAAGTGCCGAGATTCAGGCCCATCGCGAATAAAGAGGACGACGAGCGCTTCGCTGGGGTCGTTCGGGCTCTGCTAGAAAATCCTCGTCGGAATTGGACGACGGACTTCTACGGGACCCGCGTTCAAGAGTCCGGGCTCTACCAGCTCTGCCACATCGTGGGGAGACCACCGGCATCTTTGTGGCCTGTCGGATTCCGCCTCGAAGAGGTCAAAGACGCGGACCCCTCGTCCCCCGCTGTTCGGCAATCTCCTAAGCCAAAGAAGAGAACTCAAAAGTCCACCCGTGGATCATCGGAGCCACGGCAATGTCAAGGCCAAGATCCAGGACAAGGCCAAGATCCAGGACAAGGAGGTGGGTCCTCCGATTCTCGTCGGGATCTGTCGAAGGCTGGCTTCATGGGCATCGGCCCTCGGACCGGTGCTGACCGGTTTGTTTCAAGTGATAAAGCTCTTCCTCCGAAGAACAGTTCGGAGAGGCGGACAAAGCATAAGCACGACGCTGGTGCTTCTCGCTCTTCGGGGGTATCGACTTCCTCGGGGGCGACTCGCCCTCGGGATTCATCTCGTCCTTCGGAGAGCCGTCGCGAATCCGAGTCCCAGACTTCCTCGCGGGAAACTTCTCGCGAGAAAGTTATCCTGAAAAGGAAAACCGCTGAAGGGGTACGCGACGCTCCTTCTCCGAAGAGGAATAAGACTTCCGAGTCGTCTAAGGAGATAGATGCAACTCCTTCGGCTCCGGAGACTGTCACCGTCGCTTCTCGCGAGGGGACTGTTCCCGCCGAGGCGATCGCGTCGACCGCTCTTGCTTCGACTCCTCCGCCCGAGACCGGTGGAAGCATCGATGGGGCTCATGGGACCCTTCGTCCTTCTCCCACTTCTCGGGAGCGGTTCCGCTTTGATGATGACTTCATCGATTTAGTGTCGTCGATGGATCTCTCGGCCTCCGAGGTAGCTTTTACTTCCTTTTCCCTCTTTATTTTTCATGATGCTTGCACATTTCGGGTATCTAATGCATATTTTGGTATATACTTTTCTCGTAATTTCAGATTCCGGCTCGCGCCGACGCGCCTCCTTGCTCGGAGGTTCCTTCTTCAGTACCTCCCGTACCTGCCGCGGAAAGACTTTCAGTCGCCGTTCCTACGGCTGACGAGGAGGGCTTGTTGCTCGAAGGGGCACTTGATGCCGCCGACGCGCCCCTCGTCCTGGAGCCCGTCGGGCGGCCCGGCGCTTCGGAGGGGGTTTCTCTTCCTTCCGAAGAGGTTTTGGTCGGGGGCCATCCCGAGGGAGGGGATGGCCTCGTTGCGGACGTCGTTCATCCCGGCGTATCTACTCATCCCGAAGTGCCTCGTCCGGAGGGCGCTTTGGAGCCGACCGATGCTGCCGGCGCCTCTGGGGCTAGTGCCTCCTCTCCCGACGATGCCGGGATTTCATTCTCTCCGCTTCCGAAGTTTCTTCCCAACTCCGGGCCGGGAGGCTTTTCTCTCCCGGAGCGATTTCCGGCAGCTCCTACTTCGGAGTCTCCGCCGGAAGAGTGGAAAGCATACTCGCTCCGGGTCCTTCGGGACATGTTTTGGCCCGAGCCTTCGGGGAACACCGGCTTGTCTCTGAGCCAGATCAGGGGCTATGGCCGGGCTGCCTCTACGCTTTTCCAGGCTCTTGCTCGCTTCAACACCATTATTCTTAACGAGAATGGCGGCAGAGGCGAGAGCGCTCAGGAGTTAAACGACCTCCGGGCTAAACTTGCCGACACAGAATCGCTCCTCGGGGTTTCCGTTCTCGGAGAGCGCAAATATCGGGAAGCGGCCGAGCGAACTTCCGATGAGCTGGAGGTTGCGAGGGCCAAATTGGCGAAGGAGGCTTCGCTTCGCCAAGCTCAAGAAAAAGAGCTCGCCGAGTGCAAGGCTAGGGCCGAGGCAGAGGTTGCGGCGCTGAAGGCCGAGTTAGATGGGGAGCACAGGCGTCACTCCATGATAGTGGAGAGCTACGAGAAGCATCTCGAAGCGAAGAAGTGGCGGCTGGCTAAGATCAGCGAAGCGGTGGGCGTGCCTGTCGAGCAGGAGAGTCGGCTTGCCTCGCGAGTGGCCTCGTGCTTGAAACGCCTCGGCAAAGAGCTCGAGGTATCACAGACGGAGGCGAAATCTGAGCGCGAGGCACGCCTACACCTCTTCGAGAGGGCTCAAGACAAAGCGCAACGTGCCTTGGCGAGGTATAAGGCCCTGGAGGAGTCCATCAATTTCCATCGTCGCTCCGCCGCATATGGGGCCAACGCTAGCCTTCTTGAGAAGGTTCATCCCACGGCGACCATTGGGAGTCTTCTGCCTCGTCTTCCGAAATACAAGACTATCTCTGAAGAGAGTGAGGCCAAAGCCCGCGAGCTGGACGACAAGTCTCTAGCTGACCCCGATTCTCCTCCGCTCGCCCCCGGTGCTCCTTCTTCCGCTGGTATCGATTGGGCGGCTTGCTTCGTAGTTGGGGCTGCCTCTTCGGACTCCGATGGCCTCGATGAGTACGGGACCAACGATGGGGTCGTCACCTCTACCGATGGAGCGGTTGGTACCGAAGCGGTCGCTTCTACCGTCGAGGGGGTTACCAACGAAGCGGTAGGGGGGAAGGAAGGCTCTTAGGCCTTTTCTTGTAGCTTTCCTATGTACATTATTCACATTGTCTTTGTAATTTCTTCGACGGATTTTATTAATGAAAAGAACTCTCTTTGGCTTCAATTTGTTGTTTCCGTACTTGTTGCTTCTCTTGTGTTCCTGTCATTATTTCCTGGCTAAACTCCTTTTCTCAGGGTGACGAATTCTTCTATACTTCGGAGCCGCTGTTTTACTATGAAGATGTGCTAGCTTCTTTCCTCGCGGTCGACGATGAACATCCCGCCATCCTCGAGGAGTTTGTCCAAGATATGATAAGGCGTGCGGCTGCCTCTCTTTCCGGAGTTGCGTTCTACGAGACTCCCCTTAGTCCTTCTTCGGCCTATGTGATCGAATTTATGATGTTGAGGCCTGTAAATTATGCCGCCGTAGAAGATCTTCTTCGGGACGTCCTCTCCGAGAATGGGGAGTTCGTCATAGAACAGATTGCCGATAGGGTAGTTCGGGAGGATTCGCCTTCCCCTGCTGTATCTTGAATAAATTGTATAATGTATTGTGCTTGTAATGAAATTTTCATCAATGGAATCTATTGACTTTTGCATACTATCGATGATGTATGGGAGTATGTGTACTCCGTTTTTTTTTTTTTTTTTTTTTTTTTTTTTGGCGATGAGCTTGTCGGTGTGCACCGGGCTCTGTCGCAATGAAATGCTTGGCACTGCTTTGCCGGCGATGAGCTTGTCGGTGTGCACCGGGCTCTGTCGCGATGAAGTGCTTGGCACTGATTTTGCTATGCTTTCTATTCTTGGCTCTTTTGCCGTAGTGATATTTTGCTTGGCCCATTTGCCATAGTAGTTCTTTTGTAATGTTCGTCGATGAGCTTGTCGGTATGCACCGGGCTCTGTCGCGATGAAGTACTTGGCACTGATTTGCCGGCGATGAGCTTGTCGGTATGCACCGGGCTCTGTCGCGATGAAGTGCTGGGCACTGATTTGCTGGCGATGAGCTTGTCGGTATGCACCGGGCTCTGTCGCGATGTATCGATCGAAATTTGCGCCGGAGCGGCTTTGTATTTTCTTTGATTTGTCGGCGATGAGCTTGTCGGTATGCACCGGGCTCTGTCGCGATGAAGTGCTGGGCACTGATTTGCTGGCGATGAGCTTGTCGGTATGCACCGGGCTCTGTCGCGATGAAGTGCTGGGCACTGATTTGCTGGCGATGAGCTTGTCGGTATGCACCGGGCTCTGTCGCGATGTATCGATCGAAATTTGCGCCGGAGCGGCTTTGTATTTTCTTTGATTTGTCGGCGATGAGCTTGTCGGTATGCACCGGGCTCTGTCGCGATGTATCGATCGAAATTTGCGCCGGAGCGGCTTTGTATTTTCTTTGATTTGTCGGCGATGAGCTTGTCGGTATGCACCGGGCTCTGTCGCGATGAAGTGCTGGGCACTGATTTGCTGGCGATGAGCTTGTCGGTATGCACCGGGCTCTGTCGCGATGAAGTGCTGGGCACTGATTTGCTGGCGATGAGCTTGTCGGTATGCACCGGGCTCTGTCGCGATGAAGTGCTTGGCACTGATCTCTTGCCTTTTTTTTTTTTTTTTTTTTTATACGTGTTTATTTGAGTCAGCGATAGAATATTGTCTTCAAAGACGAGCCTCATTAAACACTTCGAGTCCCCAATGGGTGCGGCTCGCGAGGGAAGAGTACTCCATGTTGCATTGAATAAGGCCGGAGCCAATCGCGCGGATCCCGAACAAGTAGGGTCGGGAGTCCCCTGTTAAATAAACTTTAAAATGGAATGTAAAAACTTAAGAAAAATAGAAAAGAAAACTTAACTAAAAACCGAAAACGTAAGGCGTCGATGACGCTCTTTACTGGTAGAATTTCTTCAAGTGCTTGACATTCCACCTTCTTATGACCTTGACTCCATCGGCGTTTTTGAGCTCGTACACCCCTGGCTTGACGATGTGGGTCACCGTGTAAGGGCCTTCCCAGCTTTCTCCTAGCTTTCCCGCGTTAAGCTCGGCTGTGTTTTGGAACACCCTTCTGAGGACTAGTTCTCCGACCCGGAACCTTCTCGATCGCACCCTTTTGTTGTAGAAGCGTGCGATGGTGTTCTGGTAATTTGCTATATGAATTCTGGCTCGCTCCCGTCTTTCATCGATGTGGTCCAGCTGATGAAGCAGGTCTTGGTTGTTGTCCTCCTCGTGGTTCGGTGCCCAGGATCGCCGGAGACTGGGAACTCCTACTTCCGCCGGGATTACCGCTTCCACCCCGAATGCTAGGGCAAAAGGAGTTTCTCCGGTGGCTGAGTGTGGCGTTGTTCGATGAGCCCAAAGTACTCCCGGGAGTTCGTCTGCCCATAGACCCTTCTTCTTGTCGAGCCGCTTCTTGAGGCTGTCGGTGATCGTCCGGTTGACTGCTTCGGCGCTCCCGTTTCCCTGAGGATATCTTGGCGTCGAAGTGTTTAGCTTTATCTTCCATCGTGCGCAGAAATCTTTGAACTTCTTCGAGATGAATTGGGACCCGTTGTCTGCGATTATCTCCCTGGGGAGTCCAAAGCGAGTGACTATGTTCTTCCAAACGTAGCTCTCGACATCGGAGTCCTTGATGTTGGCGTAGGCTTCGGCTTCGGTCCATTTGGTGAAGAAGTCTGTGACCACCAGCATGAACCTTTTCTGCCTTGCTCCGATTGGCATTGGACCGACGATGTCCATTGACCACTTCATGAATGGGTAGGGCACCGACACCACCGATAGCTCTTCGGCTGGGCAGTTGATTGCTGGGGCGTGTCGCTGGCATTTCTCGCACTTCCTGGCGTGGTTGGTGCAATCCGCTCGCATTGTTTCCCAGAAAAACCCTTGTAACTTGGCTTTCCTTAATAAGTTGCGTCCGCCTGAGTGATTTCCGCATTCTCCGCTGTGGATCTCTTCCATGACGTAGTCCGCCTCGTCTTTGCCTAGACAGCGTAGGTAGGGGCCGACAAGGCTTTTGAAGTAAAGCCTTCGGTCTATGATCGTGTATCGAGAGCTTTTTGACTTTACTTTCCGCGCCTCCTGTCGATCTTCGGGTAACTTTCCTTCGACCAGGTATGCTCGGATGGGGGTCCGCCAATCCTCGTCTTCTGTCTCTTCTACTACTCCGGGTTCTTCGCCCTCGCTCTCTTTTTCTTCTACGAGCTGAATTTCTTCATTGTTTCCCTCCGGGATTCCGTCACTGCTACGAGTGCTGTCCTCTTCGTTGGTTTGTTCCTCCTCGCTTACTTTTAGCTTCTTCTTATCGGGCTCTTCGCTTCTCTTGATGCTAGGCGTCTGTAGTGTCTCCACTGTGATCGATCGGAGCTCTCCCACTTGGGTAGTTGACCCCAGGCTCGCCAGGGCATCTGCGTGGTTGTTGTCTCCTCTGGACACCTGTGTCAATGTGAAGAAATCGAACTTCTTCTCGAGGGACCTGACTATCCCAGCGTAGGCCTCCATCCTTTCATCGTTCGTCTCGTACTCTCCACTGACTTGCTTGACGACTAGTTGGGAATCCGAGAAGGCATTCAAGTTTTTTACCCCGATGGCCATGGCTGATTGCATCCCGATGATGAGTGCCTCGTACTCCGCTTCGTTATTGGTGGAGCGATAGGCGAGACGACAGGCTTTCTCGATCACTTCTCCCATTGGAGAGATGAGCCGGATCCCGATTCCTGATCCCATCGAAGTCGCCGATCCGTCGACGCAGAGTTTCCAAGTGCCGGCTTCATCGCTCAACTCCACGGGCTCTCTGGGTAGCTCGATGAGGAAATCGGCTAGCACTTGCGACTTCAGACTCGTCCGCAGCTGATATTCGATGTCGTACGCCCCTAGCTTTATGTTCCACTTCGTGATTCTGCCGGATTGGTTCGGGCTTTGAATGATGGAGCGAATCGGTCTGTCCGTCATAACGATGATCGTATGGGCTTGGAAGTGGAAACGTAGTCTCTCCGATGCGTCGTATACGGCCAATGCTAGTTTCTCGATGGTGGGGTACCTCGTCTCGGCGTCGAGGAGCTTTCTGCTGATGTACGAGACTGGCTTTTGCTCCCCCTTTTCTTCTCGAACTAGCACCTGACTTATCGCCTGATCGGACACGGCGATGTATAGGTAGAGCGGCTCTCCGGGCTCCGGCTTTGTCATAACTGGTGGTGATGACAGATAGACCTTCAGCGCTTGAAAAGCTTCTTCGCATTTGTCGGTCCATTCGAACTTCTTGTTTTTCCTCAGCAGCTCGTAGAATAGAAGAGTTCGGTCTGCTTGTCGCGAGATGAACCGCCTCAGCGCGTTGATCCTTCCTGTCAGCTTCTGTACCTCTCGCCGATTTCTTGGCGATGGCATGCTCTGAATGGCTTCGACTTGCTCGGGGTTGGCTTCGATTCCTCGTCGGGTGACCATCTGTCCTAAGAATTTCCCGGATGAGACGCCGAAAGTGCACTTCGTGGGGTTTAGCTTCATCTGGTGTTTGTTAAGGACGCCGAAACATTCTTCCAGATGCTCCACGTGCATTGCCGCTTTTAGAGACTTGACGACCATGTCGTCGATATACACCTCCATGCTCTTCCCGATCTGTTCGTGGAACATCTTTGTCATCAGCCTCTGGTATGTCGCCCCAGCGTTTTTCAGACCGAAAGGCATAACCTTATAGCAGTAGGTTCCTTTTTCGCTGACGAAGGCTGTCTTCTCTTCGTCGTCTGGATGCATTCGGATCTGGTGGTAGCCCGAGTAGGCGTCCATGAAGCTTAGGAGCTCGTACCCGTAAGTGGCTTCGACGAGGCGATCGATGTTCGGCATTGGGAAGCTGTCCTTCGGGCACGCCTTGTTGAGATCCGTGAAGTCGACGCATACTCTCCATCTGCCGTTCTTCTTTTTTACCACGACGGTGTTGGCCAACCACTGGGGGTATTTCACCTCCCTGATGGTTCCCATAGCGAGCAACTTGTCCACTTCGTCGTTGATGATCTTGTTTCGGTCTGAGGCCATCTTCCTTCGCTTCTGGATGACGGGCTTGTGCCCAGGGTCCGTGTTGAGCCGGTGGGTGACCATCGTCGGATCGATCCCGGGCATGTCTTCGTGAGACCATGCGAAGCTTCTTCGGTTCTTCTTCAGGAATTCGACCAGCTGAGCTTTGATTTCTGGTTCGAGTCCCGCGCCTATACCGACGGTTCGGGTTGGGTCGGAATCGTCGATGCAGACTTGTTCCACCTCTTCGAGCTGCGGGCCTCCTAGCCTTTCTTCGGTAGTTTGGTCTTCCATGTCTTCTGCGCTGAGGATCTTGGGGATGCCCGGGGGTCCTCCTTTTCCCCTTTTCCTGCGTCGCTTCCTCCTGATCGTCGATGGTGGAGGCGGAGCAGACGCGGCTAATTGCTATTGAGCGGCTGGCTTGCTGCCGCTGCCTTCGGCCTTCTCGACGTCCTTGGACGCGCTCATCGCTCGGTAGTGCATCATGTAACAAATGCGATAGGCTTCGCTGCTTCCTCGGATTTCATCGATGGTTCCTTCTATCCGTCCGGGGAACTTGATGCATCGATGATAGGTGGACGGGACGGCCTTCATCGAGTGAATCCATGGTCTCCCGAGGATTACGTTGAAATGCGATCGCACGTTCAACGCCATAAATTCGGTCATCCGATGGACGGTTCCGGCGTAGACGGGGAGATTCACCGTTCCCAGCGAGAGAGCCACATCTCCGTTGAAACCAGACACCTTGCGCGGACGGCCTCCGATGACCAAATCTTCGATCTCCATTCGCGTCAGACAGTCGTAAGTGATGACGTCGACCGAGCTTCCATTGTCGACAAGGACGCGAGCAACGTCGCATCCTCCTATGTTGAGCTCCAATACCAGGGCATCGTCATGCTCGTCTGCGCACACTTCTTCGTCGACGAACTCTATCGTCATCTTCGGACCGGTCATCCGCGCATCTTCCTGAGCGGACTCCTTCCCTCTGCGTTGGTAGGCCTTGATGCTGTTGATGGAATCTTCGCAGAGGCGAGATCCTCCCATGATCAAGTCGATCCTTGGTCTTGCGACTGGCCTCCCATCGGTCGGGCGTTCCCCCGATGCTTCCTCGATCGCGAGGCTTCTTTTGGGGGCCTCCTGGTTTCCTCCCGCGCGCTGAGCTGGTGCCCCCCGCTTGTTCGGCCATGACCGGTTTTCGTTGTTCCACGGCTGAGTAGTTTTTTGGGAGACGTCTTGGAATTCCCCTTGTTCGATCCTTCTTTGGATCACCTTCTTCAGAGTGGCGCACTCGTCGGTTGCATGACCGTGATATTCGTGGAAAGAGCAGTACTTGCTCATGTCCCTCGGCCAGGGCTTCCTTTCGTAGCTGCCTCGACCGCCGGAATGACCTCCTCGGCCACCCGAAAATCCTCCTCGGCTTCCAGAATAGCCTCCTCGGTTGCTAGAGTAACCTCCTCGATTTTCCGGAAAGCTTCCCTGGTTGCTCGGGAAGTACCCTGGTTGTGAGTTTCCTTGCGGGACTGCCTCCTGCCGATGGCCCTCGTGATTGCCGAGCGCCTCTTTCTTTCCGTCCAACTGATAGACTCCGTGTCCAGGGTTCTCCCTGATCCTTCGCTCGTCGGCCCCGTCTCTGCTTCTCCGATCTCGTCGCTCTCCCTCTCTCCTTGTTCTGGACGACGATCCCTCTCGTCCGTCTCTAGTTTCCTTCCTGTCTGGCCTCGTTCGGCCCTCAGCTTCCTCTTCTAGCCTTTTCTTGATCGCCTTATTCTCTTCCATGTCCATGTAGATTGTTGCTTTGTGGAGCGCATCTTCTATCGACTTTGGCAACGAGACGCACAATTCGTCGTTGAACGGGGACTGGTAGTATAGACCATGCTTTAGAGCTTGGACCGAGACGACGTCTTCGATCTTCGGGATTCGGAACATGACGTTCTTGAATTTCTCTATATACTGCCGAAGAGGTTCGTTCTTCCCTTGCTTGACATCGAAGAGGTTGGACACCGTTAGCTCCGTCTGTACGTAGATGGAGAAGTGCTTTAAGAAGAGTGCGACCAACTCGTCGGAGGTGTTGATAGAACCCGGCGTCAGTCTCGCGAACCAGTCGCTGGCGCGGCCTTGCAAACTTGCGATGAAAAGTCTGCACAGGACGGCTTCCTTCCGGACCTCTTCGCCCCCGATGTGGTCCGTCGCGATTCGGAATGACTTCACGTGTGTATGGGGGTCCGTATCCCCTCTGTACGGCGTGAGTCTGATCTTTGGTAATTCCTCCAGCTCTATTCCCCGAATCCTCGTCGTGAACGGGGTGATTCTGGCTTCTCGCACCATCCTGTCAATTTCTGGCGCCGAGCTCGTCGCTTGATGCACCTGTGAAGCGACCTGTCCGAGCTTGGCTTCCATCTTTGCTGACATTAAGGCCATCGCCTTGGCCACTTCTTCGGCCACTCTCGCCGCCACGTCCGTCGTTGCATTGCCCTGTGTGTTCCCCGGCGTGTCTTCCGCTCGATTCGCCGTGGTTGGCTGGGCTGCGTCCGTGTCGAAGAGGTTCCTGATGAGCGAGGGGGTTGACATGCCCACCGGTGTGTCCGTCGTCACCGTGTCTCTGCTGGCGCTTCCCCCAGCAGCTCGTGCGGCCGATTCTGCTATCTGGTTCGTCGGGCGCGATCTTTTCGCACGCTCTAGGAGGCTTGCGAGGCGTCTGTTCTCCGCGGCCTGCTCCTCTATTTTTCGGGCGGACTCCTCGGCTTTGCTTGTGACCTCCGTCATCTTTGCGATGGCCTCGGCCAGTTGCTGTTGCATTCGCTGCATGGTTTGCTCCTGGGCGGAGTTGGCTTCCTCGGTTGACATCCTCCTTCCTCCCTTCGATTTCCTGGCTGTGCGATAGAAAGAAACAAAGCCCCCTCGGTGGGCGCCAAACTGTAGAGGGCGATTTTACTCACCGTGCAGTCACAAAGATAATCGAAAATAATAGATAATTATAAATAATACGAATATCTCTGATTTATTATAATTTCGAGAGGACCCGGTTTCTTCCGTTTGATAGCTTGGACAATCGAAGATTACACTCTCTAACCCTTGGGAAATCGAGAATAATATGAATAATCAGACTCGAAGACTCAAGGATTTATTCTCTCAAAACTCACGATAATATTGGATACTGAACACTGGATATTGAATGAATCCATTATGCTAAGTTTACATTCGTATATATAGGCTTGAAAGTCTTCTAGAATACTCCTCAAATCTTGCTAGGGTTTCCTTCTGTTTCGCTATGATCGTGGTTGACTTCCTTATTTTGCGTTGGATATCCCACGAAATCTTCAACCGAATAACCCAGTCTTCCCTTCTTTCTCGCGATCTCGAATGAATATCTTTTAATACGAGTAGGCTTTCTCGAAGAGCTTTCTCCGATGAGCTTCCTTTCTCGCGATGAGGTGTTGGGCTGGCTTGATCGGATGATGACTTTCCATGGGCTTCGCTTGTTGGGCCTTATTTCTTCTGCTCTTTGATGGGCCTGAACTACTTAGGCAGTCGTTCCCTTGTTTTTACGTCGTTTACTTCATAAACGACAAAGGGTAGTGTTAGGGAAAGATTTGACAAAATCTGACCTTCCGAAGAGCTTGTCGAGGAGGAGGAGCAAGTACAAGATTATGTTCGCGAATTTGCACTTCTTGAAGCACCAGGACACACTCTCGTTGCGTGATACATTGTTGTGCTTTTTATGTTCTTGTTACGTTTTTGGACTAGTAAATTCTTTCATTCTCCAATTATATTTTTATCGTCCTTCAAATATGATTAACACTGTTAAAAAAATCGGATGGACTGGATTCAAGGCACATTAAGTGGACTTTCAGTAGTGCATGCTAGATGCACTGAAGTAGAGCTTGAGCATCTTTGCAACCGGAAAGAAATCAGATCTATAACGCTTCATTGAAAAAAAAAAAAAAAAACTTTAATACATTTGCCAACAATCCATGGACATGGACCCTTTTAATACTCTCATTCCCCATGGATAATTGAGGCTTTTTATTACTAGTAAATTGATTGAGGCTAAATCTTGTGGGGCCACACTATTTAAGCCCATCATTGGATTTAGAGTGATTCTTCAAAAGTTTTGTATGTGTTCTTTATAATTATCAAAAAAATTCTGAAGAATAAATGCAAGTTCGTCTCCTTCCTTGATTAATGACCCCCTGTTGTTGGGTTGGTACATATATATAAGGACCAATGAGTGATTTTTGTTTTCTTTTTGTGTACCCCAATAATTTATTTATTTTTCTTTACTGTTCATAGTGTTTTTATTTCTTTTCGCAGTATGCTTCTAACATATTAGTGGGCGTATGTAATATTGAGATGATATCATCCCTAAGTTGAGCCGAACTTGTCCCATGGTGAGACAATATTGTCTCCGTCATTGCTAAATTGAGACGAAATCACAAATAATATGAGACAAAGTACGAGAAAATTTGATGATTTAGTTTCACGAATAAGACGATAACTTCTCGTTCACAGACTAAATCATCTCGTTCGCACGATATAGTTCATAATTAATTGAGACAATATATTCAAAAAATGAGACGATACCGTCTAAATCTGAAGCGAATCCTATTAAGTATTAAGAACGCAAGCTGAAACTATTCCTAAATTCAAGAACTTAATAAAAACAAGCAAGCAAACATAAACGGCTAAACCTAAAAACACAAGCAACCTAGCAAATATCTCGAAGAAACCTACTTATGTAGATAATACTATTTTTTAAAATAAATTAAAACGAGAAACAAGACATTGTCATATAAATCTGATCTCTCTCATTTATTGATTTTATTAAAGTTAGATTTAATTAAATACTTTTTCAAAAAATATTATCAAATTATCAAAATAACCTCTTAAACAGACAAAAGCAATCCAAACGGGTCATTATTCTATTGGCCAATAGCTTTCTAGTGAGCTCTTTTGATTCTCGGTTTTTCCTTTTTCCATTTTTTAAGTCCTCTTAAATTTTGAATAAGAACAAGATCTGAAATCCCAATATATATATGTATGTATGTATATATATATATATATATATTTAAAAGCCACCACTAGAGGAGTAATGAGTAATGAGTATCAAAGTGGAAGCCAAGAGAAAAACAACAAATAATCCAATCAACTGTCACGTTATTTTTAGCTTCTTCTTCTTCATAAAAACGACAACGTTTTGCGAAGACTGGGCTTATGGGCCACCTTCGGCTGTGTTTGAAGCCCAACTATAAAGATGTTGTTTTATGTCACGTGTAACATGTTTGAAGGAAGAAAAAAACATGCCTATGTTTGTGCCAAATTTGAAAAATAGAAAAATAAAATATAGGTAATAATATTATCTTTTTATATTGAGAGCCTCGAGTTTCGCACCTCAACAACTCTCTTCAATGGGAAAACGTGTCCATATTAATACGGTGGGGGTGCAATGCAAAGATCACGTACCAACAATTGGCCCTTTCAATCATCAATTCAATTTCCCTTCTCTTTCTCATCATTTTTGGGGTCAACAATTATTGTTACATGTTACAATTTTTACATGGTAAAAAATTGTTACATTTAGAAAAAAACAAAGGACTTGACAAATTTGTATAAGAATATAAATAAATCTTTCTATTATCAATCACTTCCCATTAATAGCTCCATAATGGTATCACAATTATCAAGTTCATTCACACATGGATCTACAAAAATAATAAAATGTGGCTTAAGATTAAGATGATTGAACTATAAAAAGTCAAACATATTAAAAAGGGGCATGTTAAAAATTTATTATCCAAAGAAAAAGAGACTTGTGATCCCTAACTTGATCCTGTAGTAATTTATCACATCGCGAGACTTGTGATCCCTAGCTTGATCTAGTAGTAATTTATCACATCTCGTTATAACTCGAGTTCGATCCCCCAGAAAACATAAGGGCATATATGTATATCATGTAATTCTGATTAATAATGATACATAAGTCTTGCACTACGAAGATGTCATATAATTTTGACCAATAATATCATCTTTGAAATAAAATATTAATCTCATTGCCAAATAATTGTAAAACTCGTAATATTTATATCTATATATAATAAATGAAAAAGAAAAGGAAGGGGAAAGTGTTACAATTCTATTACTAGGGGAAAAATGGAGAAAGAAATGGAAGCAAATAGAGCATGTGATTTTGCTGAACGCGTCATGCCAAAGTGGGTAGAAATTTTGTTTGTTATCATATGTTGGTATAAAAGACAACCCAAAAGGGTTAATAATTGAAGTTGAATAAAATAAATAAATTATTGCAAGGAATATATAAAAAATAATAATAATTTCCACTAGGTGGTGAATGGTGATATGGGCACAAAGAGAAAACACGTAATAAAGTTTGGTTATGTATGTGTGACAGAGTCTGGACCAGGCAACTACACTACAAGGCAAAGTGATGACGTCATTGTAGATGCCATGCATGCACCAAGTTTTAATGCTCTTCTTCGATATTGTCCACTCTCGCCTTTGATCATTATTTGTGAGGAATATATAATTAAAATAATCACGTAAAATATTTATTATACACTCGTATTGTTTGTTCACGGCTTGTTTATTCAAAATAATATTATAATTGACTTGATGTATGTTTGTACTTTGCGCTTCTATATGAGCTAAGCTATATGTCGGCATAAATGATTTATGTACGAATGTAAAAAAAATATATTAAATTAAAATTTTCCTTTAAATTTCGTTGAAATTTAATATTTAGGACCAACAGGATATGATGTTGAAGTGATTGGTTTAGAGGCGTTGTTAATTGAATCTCAAATGAAGTATAATCTATAAATAATTTTTTATAATACACAAGGAAGTACAAAATAAAAAAATATGATAAATACAAATAGTTGAAAACGAGGCTATTTGGACTCAAACGTAGGTCTCGTGGAGCATCAACGTCGGCGGAGAGAGAGTTGCAACCAGCTGGACTGCGAGAGTTCATCTTTTTTTATAACTCTAAAAAAAATTGTCATTTTCGCTTAAATTCGTTATTTAACTTTAAATCTTTTTTTTGCACGATTTTAAAGTGCAGCCCGTGCATACTCTCGCTCTCTATATATTAAAAACAAAATTTAGAGAGTCGTTATCTTTAATTACGAATTATGACAGTTTTCAAACTTCCTCGCCTCCACCGTTAATTTTCTCGTCGCCGTTTATTCTTGCCCTCGCCATCGCTGTTGGTTCTCGCTCTCTTCTTTCTCACCGTCGGTTCTCGCTCTCTTCTTCCTCACCGTCGGTTCTCGCTCTTGTCGTCTCTGCGACTCGGTTCTCGCCGTCGCTACGACTCGGTCCTCGTCGTTGCTGCGAATCGGTTCTCGTTGTCGCTGCGACTCGGTCCTCGCCCTATAGCCGTCGGTGAAAATCTCACACAAGTTCTCGCCCTTCCCGGTCGGTTCTCGCCATCGCTGTCATTCCGACTCGCGTTTACGTAATTGTATTCTTGACTCCGAAATTAGATAAATTAATATGCCGCTGAATAAAGGTTCAAAGATGCGTCATAAAAATAAAAAAGAAGAATACAAGGACACTGTGAGATTTTTAAAAACACTCGAACAAAATTAATATAAATATCACTTTATTTTAACATAAAATATAAAATTACATAAAGAATTGGGAACAATTATGGTATTTTCAAACGACAATGTTTTATAAGCAACATTCTTTTGTAAGCAAACCATACACATGTTAATAGAAATCATTATTTGTGGGATTTTTTTTAAACATAGATTTTTTATTGTTGCGACATTGAAATATTTTGAAAATATATTGGATACCGGCGTCGGCGTTACTTGTTGCTGTTGTTGTTAACTGTATGTTTGAACTTTTTTTTAATTGTTTTAGGCACCACCTTGATCGAAATCCTGACTCTGCTACTGAGATCATGAATGCAAAGCTCGTTAACATGAAAATGCATGCCCTATATGAGAGTTATCTTTTTTTTTCTTTTCTTAAACATACATTGTAAATACATCAGGTAGTATATTAAATATCATCCAAGCTACTTTGAGACGATAGTACCCAAATCAAAACATACACAATAAGTTTTGTGTCGTGTATAGACATACCCAATAATTGGTGTTAAATGTGTCACCACCATAATCAAAATGTAGCATTAAATACATCCATGCCTGATTCGCCTACCAATAGAGGGAATACATTTTTTTTACAAAAATGGAAAAAATAAACACATAAATGTTATAGGATTTAAAATCAATATGCAATAGATGCATCATAAAAGGGCCGAAATCTCAACTTAAGTTTAAGATCAGTGAGCAAGTACATATGGTAAAAGTGATATTGATGTTTATAAGTCATCGAATTTCTTAATATACACACGGACCTCAACTAACACAATAATGATGTCAAGTGGATAATTTTTATTAAATTAACACAAAATAAAATACGTTCTAAACTTCAATATATATATATATAATATAAGAAAATTGTACGAAATACTCATTTTGTGTTAAACCTTTTAAAAACCCTAATATATATATATAATATGTGTCAATCATTGACGAATTTTACCAATTTTAATAAAAGAGATATGCAGATATAGCCCTTAATTTATTATTTTTGTTGCGAAAATAACTTATTTCTTAGAGAAATAAAGATAATTGCATATTCATCGTAGATTTGGTTTTAGAACTTATGAAGATTGTGAAAAAGATTTATACGGGAACATACAAAATTTATTAGGTTGTCGATTACAAAACCCTATGTCAATTAAAGTTTAAAGTATGATAACATGACACTATAGTTCATTAAGTTCAAATAACCACCCATTATAAAACGATGAAAATCAGCCCTAGTGAAAATCTGACCAAATGACCACCTCGTGATATTTATAAACACATTTTTTTAATGTTAGAAAAGTTCTTAAATAATAAATAAATAAATACATATTATAAATATATTTATTTAAGTTTATATTGAAATTTAAATTTTATACATAATCAATTAAATTATAAATTTAAAAATTGACTAAAATATAGTTTCAACCAAGGTTGGAATTTTCGACGATAATCGTCGATTTTTCGGCTTTTCGATAGTTACCGGTTGTAATGCTTATCGATTTTATATACTTTTCGACGATTTTCGGTAAAATCAGTGTAAAAAAAAAAAAAAGGTACTTTTCGGGTACACCTCACCTCGCCTCGCCACGTCCGGACGGCGGCGGCGCGCGCGTGTGGTGGTGTAACATTTGTGTGAGTCCTCCCCCATCCACAAAATCCTATGACCCAAAGGGCCCAAGCCCTTGTCCCTAATATTTGGTATATAAACATCACCAAACTCTTGTCATCTATCAATGTGGGACTTTTTGTTATTCAACTTATATTACACAACTTAACATACACATACACTTTCACTTAATATTACACACTTCAACTAATATTATACACTTAACATACATATTAACTTCACCTAACATACATATACACTTAATATGTATATTCATTTAATATTATACACTTCAACTAATATTAATATTATAATTATACACTTAATAATTTAACATATGTTTTGTGGTATGATATTATCAAAATATTTTATAAGTTTTCTGTCAAAAAGTATTCGAAAAGTATCGATAATCCGTCGATAATCATCGAAAAGTATCGATAATCGGTAAGCTACAGTGTTATAGGTTTTCCGTCGGTTAATCGGTAAGCTATCGATTAATCCGTCGAAAACGGTAATCGGTTTATCGGTAAAATCGGTAAGTTGAACCATGGTTTCAACGTTTTTAAATGGTTATTACGTACAATTTTTCAATTAAATATTATCAATTCAAATTTCAAGGCAGTAATTTTTTGTTTTGTTTTGTTCAATTAAATATTCATCATGTCGTCCTCTCAATGAGCCGTAAGGTTACAATAGATTTGGTAGACTAGACTTACCATAAAAGGAAAGGGTCAAAGTTCACAAGAGAATTGGTCTACAATAATACAAAGATTCTTTTTTCTTTTGGTCCTTTATTTATGGTTAGTGATCTCTTTTCTTTCCCAAAAAGTCAAAAAGTCAGTCAGTGACCTCATGGCACGTGGAACCAGGTCACGTGCGCGCATGCAGGCGATAATAACATAGGATTAATAAGATCCAATATATTTGTTTATCATTTACAATTTACATCACTAAGTACAGATCTTTGTTTATTGCCCAATTGGTTGGATTCATAACCATTGACGTACTGATCCCCCGTCATATTATTAGTTAGAATAAAAATCGAATAAAAATATTATTTAATTAAAATTATTAATTCATCAATTTTTAATTTAGTTAAATTTTAATGGATACGATAACACTCCCCACAACTTACAATGAATTCACTTTTTTTTTAATCCGCGGCGCAATCAACATAATCAACGGTCTCCAAGGTATATAAGCAACAAACTTTTACTCTCTACAGCATGTAGAGAGTGACAAAGTCGGTCTTCTCGGGGTATCAAACTTAAAAAACACACTTGTTTTAATTGAATTGTTATAAGTATTTGAGATTGATTTAATTTATTTTATGACGATGTAGAATTTTGGTCATGACTCGTGATATGTTATGTTTAACATATTATTCGTAAAGATGTAGACGTATGTATATGCCATGGCATTGAACAGAATTCAAAGGTTTGTGTATTAATCGTGCAGACGTAAATGGAACATAAGTTTTTTTATAGTAAAAAAAACCGCATTAAATTGCACTAACAAAATAATTGAAGTGTTTACGTGGACAATAGCTCTATTAAAAATGAAGCATATGGTTGGAAAATTACATCAATTATAACTGACTTTACCATTACGAAAAAGTTAGATTGGACATAATATATACTTGAAATTTTGTTTCACATTATATTTTTAAAACTAGGGGTGAAGCCGGATCATATTACCGATTTTTAGATATCCGGAAATAGAATCCAGATTTTGGATATTCAAAATTAAGAACCAAATCCAGGAATCCGGTTTTCTAATATTGAAATCCGGATTCAATATCGGGTTTTGGATTAGAAATAGGATTCATAATTTCACCCCGATGGACAAAATTCAAAAGTAAAAAGTCCAAATTATCAATCTTAAATCTGCAGATACGGTTTTTAAACCAGTTTCCGAGTATTATTTTTCACAACTACTTAAACCTATATTTTTAAATAGTGTATGTATTAATATACCATCTCCAACAGCAAAAAAGTGCATAAAAATACGGACCATCCCACCTTGAGCCCAAAACATTATATCTTAAGAAAGGGAGAGATGGATATGATTCGGGCTGGACTTTGCTCGGCATATTGGGCTGAATCGACTAAGCCAGCATTGTTTTTGTTATTGAATTTGGTTCATGATTAATTAAGAAATAATGCACAATTATAGTAAAACGGAATAATAGTGGCATAAGTATTTGATTTTTTTTTTCTCAGAAATTTGGACAACATATTCCTACACTAGGCCAAATGAGTCCAAGTAAATCAATGCAATTAGGCCAAATCAATCTTATTTACACCAGCTCTGATTTGTATGAACTTTGTACAACTTTAATTTACAGTTTTTAGCCTGATTCCTACTAGCCTGTTTGATATTTACTAGCTTGATTCTTAAATTTTAAATTGAACCGGAAATACGTAGGGCTGAAAAAAAAATTCACGTCCATTTATATATATATATATATATAAGATTAATTTTATACCCGTGAATAGGGATGTCCCGGTTCGCGCTTTGAGATCTGGGAACCAGAACTGAGACGACACCTTAAATTCTTTATTTTTGTATATCCCGGTTATGATTTTAAATATAGATATTATATATATATATATATATATATAACAAATTTATTGTATGATAATGGTATTTATGTCTTGATGATATATTGGATTATCTTTTAGATTTAAGATTGATAATTTGGACTTTTTACTTTTGAATTTTGTCCCGGTCTTTTTTTTTCTGGAATTTTCTTTGTTCCTCATTTGAAGAAAATGGATTTTTTATAACTGAAACGGAAAGAAAAAAAAAATCTCAATTTTTCGAGACAGCTATTGAAAAATAAAGGGATAATATCGGCATAAGTCCTCAACCTTTACTCAACTGGGGCGGCATAGCCCCAACCTCATTTAATAGCGGTATAAGTACCAAAAGATGATTTCCGTCCATATTTGATTAACGGAAGTAGTCAACGTTTGCGTGGTCAGTTTCTCGTCAACGTGAACGCCACGTAATCCGACATGTCACCACACATGTCATCCTCGTGTCATCAAATTTAATGCAAAATTAATGGTGATGGAGGGATTCGAACCATTGCCCTCGCATGTGGTGATGGAGGGATTCAAATTTAATGCAAAATTAATGGTGATGGAGGATGACATGTATGGTGACATGTCGATTACGTGGCGTCCACGTTGACGAGAAGCTGACCATGCAAACGTTGACTACTTCCGTTAGTCAAATATGGACGGAAATCATCTTTTGGTACTTATACCGCTATTAAATGAGGTTGGGGCTATGCCGCCCCAGTTGAGTAAAGGTTGAGGACTTATGCCGCTATTATCCCAAAAATAAAATATATAAAGTGCCGGTTTCGCCCCCTAAGCTCACCCGTCGAGATTCACACTATAATCATGTATGATTATTCTGTTGTCGTATTCCTTCACGACGAGACTAATAAGGTGTTATTCTTGGATTTGGACTTTGAAAACTCAAACGTAGAAAGTTTGCCGTTTTCTTTGTTTCACACTAGGCGTGACGTTTTGCCAATCATAAAGATATGGAGATAGACATTGACATACCATGATTTTAATATTAATTTCATTATAATATAGATACTTCATTGTTACCACTCACCATTGCCACTCCGATTATTGAATCTCCAAGGTATCTTCTGATTCTCTTTGTGCAACAAAATATGGAATGCCCAAACTTAGTTTTACATTTCTTTTACAAGCTAGAGATGAGACACAAATTGATTTTATGTATTTAATACATATAATTAAGTGTTTTCATAGTGATTATTTGTCAAATTGATGTTTTAATTTTATGATCTACGTTGTTTTTAACTAATGAATATATATAGTATTTTAGAATCTTACATTATTTAATTATAATTATTAAGTTAAACTAGTCATAAATGATTAAATTTATCTTTATAACAATACAACGATGAGTAAATAATTAGATACTATTAATACCGTTGTTAATAAGATGTATCTGAATTTCGTCTTCAAACAAGATTAATAAATAGAGTAACGTTGCGTTTATATAAAATTAATAAGAAATAATTAAGACACAGCAAGACATGAATTCACAAGACATGAATAATCGTCCAGTCTCGGATTAGATTAGGCCATAAACTTATAAAAATAAAATAAAAAAATTAAATAATAGACAGCTTAGTTTGAACTTTGAAATGGGCTCTATTTAAAACCCAACGTCCATGTATATAATCGTTGACCAGCTAAGCATAAATAAAGTTATAAAACATAGTTCTTTCTCACTACTCTTCAATGGAGATTGGAGATTACTGCTGCTTTAAGTGATAAAGGTTAGAGCTTTTCTGTTTCTCCTTTCTGGGTATTTCATAATCTCATTAAAAAAATTATTTGGGTTATTAAGATAAATTAAATTATCCTAATCAACAGCCTCAGAAACCTTAGCCAAAACTTTATGCAATCTATTATTTTTCTTCATGATAAATTATGCAACCGAACAGTATACAAGTCAACAAGAAAAGCTTAGGAAGATAGTGTTAAGCTTTATAATATAATATATGAATCTTGCCATTATTATGGTTTTTGTGTGACTATGGAGTCAAGAAAATCGTCTTCTGCCCATCCTCTCCTCATTATTGGAGAATATTCAGTTCTTTATGCCACACGTTGCTTGGATTTGACAAAAAGAAAAAGTCAATCCCATCCATGTAAATATGAAATCAATCTTTATTAAAACCTCCTTTTTCATTTCTCCAATTTTGAGTTGTCAAATCTAAAACCAGGTTTAGATTCTACTGCAATTTGTTGTGTTTTCTCCATTGTTGTATCTGTAGTTTAAGGTCATCAATTCCCAGATCCTAACATTGTGGAGAAGCCATGGAAGAGAAGGACTTTTACACGAAGGATGGGACGGTCGATTCCCGTGGAAATCCGGCGAATAAGGCGAAAACCGGGACCTGGAAAGCTTGCCCTTTTATTCTTGGTAAGTTTGCAATCCTTCTTTGTATAGAGAGATCACGGAGTGGAGTGTCTTATTATTTCTCTTTTGGGTTTGAAATCTCTTAGGAAATGAATGCTGCGAGAGATTGGCGTATTACGGGATGAGCTCGAACCTCGTGCTTTACTTCAAGGACCGGCTTCATCAGCACAACGCCACAGCCTCGAGAAACAACTTGAACTGGAGCGGGACGTGCTACCTCACGCCTTTGATCGGCGCGTTTCTGGCGGATTCGTATCTCGGAAGATACTGGACCATCGCCATTTTCTCCATCATCTATGTCATTGTAAGCCTTATATCACTCAAAGCTTACCTTAGAATTAGATCACTCAAGGTTTACGATAGCGTGATTTAGCGGTACTTCGCCTCAGAGCGTATTCCTCCTGGCGGATACTGAGGCGTTCGAAAAACGAGCTCGGAATTCATGTTACTAGTTTTTGATTGTCTGAATACTTTAAATGCGTGTTTTAGCGGTAGGAGCGTCCGCCTAATGGCGGATTCTGAGGCGTAAGAAAAACGAGCTCGGAGTTCATATAACTAATTTTTGATGGTCTGAACTCTTCAATAGCGTCTTTTAGCGCTACGAGCGTTCGCTTCATGCCGGATTCTGAGGCGTTCGAAAAAGAGCGTTCGCCTCATGGGACTTGAAGTTCATTCTGTTCAAGCATTCTCTATGTAGTAATCTTGAAGTTCATTCTGTTCAAGCATTCTCTATGTAGTAATCTATCTCCAATGCTTTTTCACTCAGGGGATGACCTTGTTGACCATGTCGGCTTCGGTCCATGGGCTAAGGCCGACATGCCAGGCGAAAGACGATTGCCGCTCCACCGACGCGCAAACTGCGTTGTTCTTCTTCGCTCTGTACACGATCGCGTTGGGGACGGGCGGCATCAAGCCATGCGTCTCGTCCTACGGGGCTGACCAGTTCGACGACACCGACGAGAAGGAGAAGAAGCAGAAGGCCTCCTTCTTCAACTGGTTCTACTTCTCCATCAACGTCGGCGCGCTCGTCGCCAGCTCGGTGCTCGTGTGGGTGCAGGAGAACGTCAGCTGGGGGCTGGGCTTCGGTATCCCGACCGTGACCATGGCGATCGCTGTGGCCAGCTTCTTCTCCGGCACTCGTCTCTACCGCAACCAAACGCCGGGGGGGAGCGCGGGCACGCGGATTGCTCAGGTGGTGGTGGCTGCCGTGAAGAAACGCAAGGTTGATGTGCCTGCGGATCATGCTCTTCTGTATGAGGTTGAGGATGCCGAGTCTGTCATTCAGGGAAGCCGGAAGCTTGATCACACGAAAGACTTGAGGTAACGAGATTCTCGACCGAAAATCATTTGAAAACTCGATTCTTAACGTTGTCCTTAACGGAAAAACTTTGCAGATTCTTTGACAAAGCAGCAGTGCAGGGAGATGAGGAGCATGTAAAGGAAGCGGGAAATCCGTGGCGCCTGTGCACGGTTACGCAGGTGGAGGAGCTGAAGGCCATCGTACGGCTGCTACCGATCTGGGCGACGGGGATAATGTTCGCCGCAGTGTACAGCCAGATGGGCAGCCTCTTCGTCCTGCAAGGCGCCACGATGGACCGCCGCCTGCACCCCTCTACTTTCGAGATCCCCGCGGCCTCCGTATCTCTCTTCGACACGCTCAGCGTCATCGTGTGGGTCCCCATCTACGACCTCCTGATCGTTCCCTTTGCTCGCGCCCGCACTGGCCACCGTACCGGCCTCACCCAGCTCCAGCGCATGGGCATCGGGTTGGTGATCTCTATCGTCGCAATGCTCTCTGCCGGCGCCGTTGAACTTGTCAGGCTCGGCATTGTCAGAAGGCACAACTTATACGAGCTCGACACTGTGTCCATGTCAGTCTTCTGGCAGGTAGGGGTGTCATTTCGTTTAATTGTCTAATTGGACCTCGTCGTGTTCGTATCAGTCAGATCCATATGCATTTAAGATCGACTCAAAATCATTTAACCGCGTCTCGTGTTCTGATCCAAATTGTTGGCTCTACCAACAGGTTCCGCAGTACTTCCTGATCGGGTGCGCGGAGGTGTTCATGTTCATCGGGCAGTTGGAGTTCTTCTATGAGCAGGCGCCGGATGCCACGCGCAGCCTCTGCTCGGCGCTGTCGCTGACCACGGTGGCACTGGGGAACTACCTGAGCTCGCTGCTGGTCACGATCGTCACGGCCGTGAGCACCCGAGGGGGGCGCGTCGGGTGGATCCCGGAGAAACTGAACCAAGGGCACCTCGACTACTTCTTCTGGCTGCTGGCGATCCTCAGCGTCGGCAACTTCGGGGCGTTTCTCGTCATCTCGAGGTGGTACACCTACAAAAGGCCCGTCGGAACTCTGCGTTAACTGTCTAGAATTATGTTGTATGCAATGCAATACAAGTATTGATGGCTATATAATATATATCATGTGTTGGTAAAGGAAAATGTGGTGAAGAACTCAGTGTTTAGGTAAATTGTGACGATTTACAAGTTCTTTTCCCAAAAAATGTTGATGTGGGATTTTATCATATTAAAGCTAACAAGCATCGACTTATGCTCAAGAGATTATATAATCAAAACATAATTTCAAAGTTTTCTATGCAACCATTCACATTATTTGCGAGAACATCGACATTTAAAATATAATAAAAAGGGCGTTTTGGATAAATAGCCAAATCTGAAAGTGTGTGTAGCAAAATAGCCAAATTTTAGTTAATTTTGTAAACTAGTCAATTAACCATTTAAATGGAATTCCAATTATTATTACCCTCATGTTTTAATAAAACTTAAAAATTCATTTATTTTCATTAATTGAAAATATTGCTATTAATTGAAATAGCTATTAACATGGTAACAACCAAAACCAAACCTTTTTTTTTATATAATTCAAATTTTAAATTCAAAACATTTATATAATTTTTGGATTTATTTTTTTCAAAAAATATCAACAAATTAAAGACGCGAATTAACGTAATCAACAACGAATTAACGTAAATCAACACTTTAATACACAAATAAACACAAAATTAACACGAATAAACACTTTGATACACAAATAAACACAAAATTAACAAGAATAAACACTTTATTCTTATTAAAATTTAATTACCAAATAAACGTGAAATAACGAGGGCGACTTCAGGCGCAGCGACCACGGCCATTGACGAAACTTTCGCTGCCGCGCTGGCGCAGTTGCCAACCTCGCTCATCCCGAAGAAGAAGCTCCGAGTCCTCAGCTTCAAGGGGAACAAGCTCTCCGGCCAAATCCCCGACCTTTCCGCCCTCGTCAACCTCAAGTCCCTCTTACTCAACGACAACGCCTTCGCCGGCGAGTTTCCGGCCACGCTCTCCGAGCTTCACCGCCTCAAGGTCGTCGATCTGGCACAAAATTGCATCTCAGGAGGGATTCCGCCGGAGATTCTCAAGCTCTGCCGCCTCTATTTCCTCGACTTGCACGACAACTGCTTCTCCGAAGAATTTCCCCAGTTGAACCTGACGAGCCTCTGGTTCCTGAATCTCTCCAACAACCGCTTGTCCGGTGAGATTCCGGTGACCTCGCCGCTGGTCCGCTTGAACGCCTCGTCGTTCGCCGAGAACCTCGCGCTCTGCGGCGAGCAGGTCGGGCTTCCGTGCGTCGCACGCTGTGGATCGACCGTCGGATCGGCGTCGGTGTCGGAGAGAGAAGCGGCGATGCCTTCGCTCATAAGGGTTGTCGCCGGATTGGATCTCCTGCTTGTAAGCTCCATAAGAGAGAGCTCCATGGCAACATCGCACAGAGAGAGAGATTCAAATTTTGTAATTAAATTCCAACATTTGTGCATAATTAGTTACACCTTGATTTGTGCTGAAAATTTAATTTTCTTTTTAATTAATTACGAAAATTATAATTAAAATCATTAATTAAGGAGTATTATATGGATAAAAAATGTTATTGAAATGTCACCTCATGTTAATTGGCTAGTTTACAAAATTAACCAGAATTTAGCTATTTTGCTAAACCTATGTTTCAATCAGACTATTTAGTGCAATTTTTCAAAAAATAATGACTTTGAGAAGTTTCACCGATGAGTAAGTACACGTACTATATGAAGATTGTAGAAATTCTTGTTGCAAAAAATAAAAAATCCATCGATACTATTATATATAAAATTTTCAAGACAGAAAAAGGTTATATCCATTTGTAATTTATCACTAGTATATAAAATATTAAATATTCGTTTATAAATAGGAAGGAAAAATCTAGGACATCCATGAGGGTGTAAGAAATAACCGGTAACGAATTTTAAAACGTTAACCGAAAACTATCCGGTTTAAAATAATTATAACCGAATTAATATTTTTAAAACAGGTTAAGTATACCGGATACAGTTACCGGTTATTAATTTTTCAAGATCGCTTGTTTTTGTAACCAATCGGTTTTAACATTAAATATTAAAAAAAAAATATTTTAGAATTAAGTTAGACAGTCATGGTTACTTCTCTGAACTAGTATGCATCATTTGGACTGATACGTTTTGTTTTGTTTTGTTTTTGCAATAGTATATATATTCAAATTGAATAACATTAACCGGTTTCATAACCCGAACCAGTTTCAAAACAAGTTAAAGCTATTAAAACCGGTTACCAAAGTTTAATAATAAAAAAAAAATGGTAAATGAACGAAATGCCCATTTTGTGTCAAACCTTTAAAAAAAATTACTCATTATATGTATTTTTTTTCTCATAAATAAGTATTTATTTAAAGGTTCGACACAAAATATGGCATTTCGTACAATTTCCTTAAAAAAAAAAAAAATACAATTAAGTGATTAACTACTTTTTAAAAAAATAAGTGAAATTATTAAAATATGAATAACCACAATAGATCATATATGAAAAAATAACATATTAATCAACCAGATAAATCCTAAAGCCTAACCGTAGCCTCCCCTGTTAAAAAGTGAAAGTAAAAGATGCAGTGCAAGGCATGAGATGAGTTTGACGACAAGATCTGAAAAGCAAAGGAGACTCTCAGTTTATGGGGAAAGCAAAACCAACACAATTCTGTGATATAGCCTTAGATCTCAAGTGAAGTCTAAACACGCACGCGTGTGTGCTCTCTGAACCCTCAACTACGTCACCTCTCTCTGACACTACCCTTCCCAACTCCGCAATCAAACGCTGTCGTTTTGGAGATTACTGCTTGCTTACTCTATAGACTGACAATTCCACTTTCTTCTCTTCTTCTCCAGCGAGTTATACCTGATGCCTAGAATTTTGCCTTTGATTGTCTCTGAATCAATCTCTCATCGTTTGCAAAATATTCAACAGGTTTTGTGGTCTCTGAGAGGATCCAAGTTCAACTCAGCAATGGTCAGAAAGCGTTACCAACCTGCGAAAACAGGTAGGATCTTTACCGCACACGAGCTGTTCGACGAAATGTCGAACCTAAAGTTCCCACGCATTTCTTGTCGCGTTCCCGCAAAATTCTCTTGCGTTTCAAATCAATGGCAGGCTTGGAGTGGCTTAAATCCGCGGACTACGACAAGATCCTCACCCGAATGGGAGTCGGCAAGAGGGATTACGTGTTCTGGAAGCAAATCGGGAAGGGTCTGGTCTCGGCGTACGCGCTGGTGGGCGCGTGTTACTGGTACAACGAGACGTCGCCGTTGGGTTGGTGGACGCTGAAGCCGAAGCCCAAGGAGGAGAAGGAGCTCGCGCACCTGTATGAGCGCAGGGAGTTTCCCTATCCGGGGGACAAGGAAGCCATGGAGGAGTTCATTGCGAGAGGGGGCATGATTGGGACCGCGATCGGGCCGAAGGGCATCCCGGAACTGGACAAGGACGCGTACAACTTCCACCAGGAGCTTCAGGACAAGAAGCTCAACCAGGAGGCTCAGAGGCTCTGGGCTCGGATGCGGAACGAGGTCGTTTCGGACCTTCAAGAGAAGGGCTTCGATGTCCAGTGAACACTCTCATATAGATAAAGTTTGCCCTGTTATTGGTTCGAGCACTGTAAGTGTTGCTTTACAACTTTGTAAGTTGACTTCTCAGTTCTGGTCAATGTATTATTTATAACGTATTCCAAAATAATAATAAGGAAGAGACTTGTTTTCCACTTCCATTTACTACGACCAAACAAAAAGGGGTGAGTTTTTTTTCTGTTTTTTTTTAATGCAGTTTAGTAATATGGATTAAATGTGGAGTTTGATTGTTACCGATAAGAGAAAACGAAACAGAAAATTGATACGGTTAATCACCAACCCGGTGATCATCGAATATTATTAAACAAGTAACACAAGACCATTCAAACATGACCCAAAAACCTTTTCACAACAGTGTTATTCAATGGCCATGTTAAGCAAGAGAACGCTGTAGTACATTGTGTTTATAATAATAGTGTATAGAAATAGAACTACAATATAAAGAAGCTCACTTTGAAGTGTCAGTGTGTTACTTTTGTTGATGCAAAAAGTCAAAACATATTGTAATCTGGTTGTACAGTAATGAAAGTTCCATTCCAATAGTTGACTCTAGACGCAGAAGAAGAAAGAAACCGAGCACCATTGGTGTTTAAGCAGAGAAACAGTATTTATGACTATGCAATTACAACAACACCTTTATGCCTTTACAACGTGGTAACAAGTAGAACTACAACTAACAACTACTATATCGACACCAAGATAGAGCCTTTACAAGACATTCTTGGCCATCATCGCCGTCTTTAGCCGGCTCTTCCCCGGCTGGCTCCTCCGGTAGCTCCTCAACGGCGTCAAGTAAAACCGCAACAACCCGTTATCAACAGCACCCACGGCGCTGTTGCTAGGCGAGCACCGCGCGTTTCGGCTCCGCTGCAGCAGAAACTCCTCTCTACTCTTCAACGCACCAGCTCCGGCTCGGTTCTCGCCGACACTCGCTGTTTGGCTCTGGCTCTGGCAGCTCACGCTGTAGCTGCGTATGAGCTTCTGGCAATGGCTCGCCGACCCACCTTTGATCAGCCCGTCATCGCCGCTGCATTTTCGGTCGGCCTTCGCTCCGAGGACGCCCCACACTCTGTGCCACCCTTGAGACGCTGAGGGTTTCTTAAACCCGCTTCGAGCAACCGCGCTCGGGGATCCGGCTGCTGCACCCTCGTCTTTGACGGCCTTCAGCTTCGCCTCGCGCAGTTCTGAATCTGTGATTAGCAGCTTCGCACCGTAGAAAAGCTCTGTGGTGGCCGGAGACACCTTCGCGTTGGAAATCAGCTTCAGGTCGTCGACTTCTCCCGGCTTTGGGCACTCGAAGCTCCGCCTCCGCCGCGAGAGTGTGTCGGTGTAATAGTCCTTGGTCTGCATCGAATCCCCGGGCCCGGTCAATTCAGCATTGTCCTCGACGACGGACACCATCGGAGCCATCCTCGCCGGCCTTCCGATCAGGTACCCGTCCCAGGACGCCCTCGGCTCGTCAAAGGAGAAGCGACGGCACTCGTCGAGCGACATCCGAGCTGCAATGTCGACAGAGAATCTCGAATCGGTGTCGCAAGATCTGCGCTCACCGCCGAAACCATACTCCTCGACCTCCGACTGCGTTTCCCTCGCCCTCGCTCCGTCATTGTTTCCGGTCACCGAATCGCCATTCTCTCCGGGGAGCTTCTTCTTCTTCGGCTTTCGCCTCCATTTCGCGAGTTTCTTGCTCAGACCTGAAGCCGCTTCCCAGAAGGTACCTGCAATGTCTTTCAAATCTCTCCCCGAGCCGCTCTTCTTCTTCGTCCACTCGAGATCTATAAACTCCTTCATGGTCTTCAGCTCCGCCTCGTCCTCTTCGTCTTCTTCGCCTCCGTTCCTCGCCGCGTCCTCGGCATTAACCCTAATCTCGTCATCCTCCTTAAGCTCAAACCCTAGGTGCCCCAATTCGGCCTCGAACTTCCTCGGCGCGCCTTTCTTCTCGTCGTCGAGGCTGAACAGCGCGCACAGAGAGGTGTTTCCGCCGCGAACCCTAACGTCGCACGATTTACGGCGCTGCGAGTCGGCCGCGACGTCGTCGGATCTCGGGCCTCCGGAGCACGATTTGCTCCGACGGAGCTCCGAGCCGGCTCCGCTAGCGGCGGCGACGGAAGCCTCGATTCCGGCGAGGCGCTCACGCAGGCAGCAGGCGCAGAAGCCGGTGACGGGAGTCTTGGGGTGGCGGTGACAGGTGGAGTGGCGGCGAGACTGCGGTTTAGCAGCCATGGAAGGTGGGATTGAGCTCCGATTTGGGGTTTGGTCAGTGCATTGTGAGGAGAGAGAAAAACAGTGCGTTGCGAAATGAGATGAGACAGTCTCAGAGTGAAGTGAAGAAGAGAGAGTTTATTTGTTTGGGGGAAAATGGAGAGAGAGAAGCTGAAACCCGAGATAAACCTCAATTTCTTTGGATACTCTTCTTAATAAATAATAATAATAATAATAATAATAATAATGGTGATTAAATAATGGGAATATCATATCAACTATCAAGTATCAACATGCCATGCACGCTATTTTGTCCCCTTCATTTTTGTTCAAAATATAAAAAGAAAAATAAAATTGTCCCCCTCATTTCATTTCAATTAACCACCGATATTTTTCCATAAATGTGGCTGTTTGAGTTTTGAATCATGGCAATTTATGTTTTTACAATTTGCAGTATATGTATTTTAGGGCATCTCCAACCGATCACTTTATATCTTACTCTATTTTCTGTTTTATTTTTCAATAAACAGTAATTTCTCTCCAACCGAACTCTATATCTCACTCCATTTTTCACTCTATTTTTCATCCTCTTTATCTCCTATTTGTACATATACCCTTATACTTTTTTTTATTACTAATTAGATAACTTAGAAAATTACGATAATGAGTAAAATATCACTCTATAAATTAATTAAAATATCAATGCACATTAAATAAAATATTTTTTATTGAATAAAAACTACAACACACAAAATAATGTAACTTCTAAAGTAATTGTGTTTTGTATGAATTTCTAATGTAATTGTGTTTGTATTTAAAATGTTGTCTTATAAATAGTGTGAAATAATTATTTTCTATAAATTAAATACTTTTGTCTTTTATAGATAATTTTTTATGCAAATAATTTCTCTTTATATATATTATTAGAGGTAAATATTAAATAATTTTATAAACTATATATATTTAAGTAAGTTCTTAAACTACTAGGGACTAAAAAATAAATAAATAAAATATTTAGCGCTATGAATAGTTATGTGCTAGATATAGTGCAGCAAAATGCCACATCAGCCACTCACGCACTGGAGCAAGAAGTAAAAAAAAAAAAAAAGAGTATAGCGTTGGATTTAACGCTCGAGTGGAGATGCTCTTAAGTTAGCCAACGTTAGCAACATATTTTCAAAGTTTAATTGCGGCGAAAATATCAAAAGTTAATTAAATTTGAAATCTGTTAGTATTTATTTTTTATCGTCACTGTCAAAATTTAAGTGATATGTTTAGTCACTTGTAAGTAACACGTGCGTTTATTAAGTTGTTTATCATTTTGAAATCTATATTGTTGATTAATTTACATGAATGTTCTGAAAAATAGGCTATTCATATTGAGGAGTGTTATGATTGAAATGTGGGTTGGTGTTGAGAAGACTAAAATGTCTCGTTTAAAGAGAGCACTTTCATGAGTCGTGACAATGAAAAAAATGAGTATAATGTTGTTGAAACTTTTTTTTTCCCCACTATTTTGAGGATTAGAAATGAACTTTGCTCTTTCTCAATTCTCATTCAAATTGATAATATGATAGAAATTAGAAAGTATTTTACAATTTATTAGCAGAGATGTCAATCAGAAAATACAAAATAAAGTATAGGCGATTCATTTTCATAAAATATGGAGAAAAGTAATTTGATTTTTTTTAATCATAAAGCTAAAAAAAATTAAAATAAAATTATTTTATTGTTCTTCGTGAAACAAACAAACAAAAACACGTGCAAACGGTTGTACACACTCGTTTCTGAGATTCTATTAATTAAATTGGATGGCGATTGAGATTTTTGTCGAATTAATCATCCATTTTATATTTGATTATTTTCGATGGTGATATATATAAAAAAGTGGGCGTGGCTTAACTCTTAAGAAAATGGCATCTTTCTTTTTTATGTGTTTTGGTATTATTGTAAATTCATTTTTGTTGAGGCAACAGAGATTATTGGCCACAAATAAGAGGGCCCAAATAGGTCAGAGCAAAATGCCAATACATATTCACAAATCACAATCATCTGTTTGCGCTTAGCTTATTCAAATTAGATTCATTTTATTATTACAGTTACTATTAGATACAACATATTTCTCACTTACTCATGCAAAAAAAAAAATTTTTTTTGGGACATTAGAAAATGTTTTCTTTAATTTGTGTGCTTGACTAGTTGACTTCATTACATTTGAAAGATCCTTATCATTTAATTTAGAGTAAGAATGTGGTCTTCATTAAAGGGTCGAGATTATGTGGTCCCACATTTGGGATAAGCGTGGCGTCTGAGTATAATTGCTTTGCTCAATGCTTATCAGCTTATAAATGTGGTGTTTTATTTAATCACACTTTCATTTCGAGATGACCTTTATTTTTAAAATTAAATAAAACATTTATATATTTTTATTTATCTATCTCCACACTCTAATATATTGATTTTATTAAAACTAATTTATAAAAATTTAAAATTTAAGGCAACACGTGGCAATCTAATGGACTACTACGTGTCCACCCACTAATGTCTGTTTAAAGAGTCAACAAACGAGTTTGATGGTCAACTCTGATGTTGTAATATTGGAAATTTAGCAGCAATTTTTAATAATAAGGGTCATGCTTCTTCAATTAATCTAACATTAGCTACTTTTGTCGTGATTATCCATTCATATCATAAAAAAGGAAATGTCATTATTGCCAAATCTGTATAAGAGACGTGCTTTTCTCATTTTCTGCATTAAAACGGAACAATGTTTTTTTCGCACTCATATACCCAATACGGTAAAGATCTCATAGAGTAAGTAGTGTCAAAATGGAGGTTAGACCAACTGAGAGGTCCATCGTTGAATACTATTTTGAGTTAATAGTGATAAATAATATTGAAATTGTATTTAATTGGGGCAACAAAGAATCAAATTTTTTAAGTAATAAAAGTACTTAAATTTTGTTTTATTGAAGATTTGGGGTAGGATTTGGGACCTTAGGTGCGTTCAAGCTGAAATAAATACTCAAACTGTTATAAAATAATAGCGATGCAAATACTCAAAGTGTTTTAAAAACCAACATATAATACTCGTTCTTTGTTTTAACCGGATAAAAATTCAAATACGTATCCCCCACATTATAGACATGGACCAATAAGTATTTATTATGGGAGAAAAATATGTATTTATCCGGCTAAAATAAAGAATAAATATTTAATATTAATTTTCAAACACTTTTTATATTTATGCCACAAATAACCGTTTGTTGGGCTTATGCCCAGCTCAAGACTCACTTTGGGCCCAAGAAAACTGGCCCAAGTGACCAGATTGTGTCAAACAACAACAACCTTGCAAACCACACGAACACTATGTTCTACACGACACGTCGCTTACGAACCAAAACGACAGAGATCACGAAACACGAGCTTTATTCAGATTAGGGTTTTGATTTACACATTTCTCACTTCGCCTCTCTCTCTCTCTTCCTCTCACTCTCTCTCTCTAACCCGAGCTAGGGTTTGCAGAGGATGAAGACTCCGCTGGGTTCCGATGATGGTCCGGTGGCTCGCCGGACTCGCGACGCTACCAAGACGGTGCTTCTTCACCGGTGTGCTGCCACGGCGAGACGCGTGAGAGACGAGCGTGAATACCGCACCAAGCCACAGAACGGAATGGAGGAGTGGATGATGGAGATCGCCCTCGTCGAGTACCGAGCCTCCCTGGCCTTGCCTTCTTCAGCCCCTCAGCCTCCTCCTGAGCCTGCTGACAACTCCGATGACGTGGTAAGTTCTCTCTCCCCTCCTTCTTCCTTCTCTGTTTGGTTTCTAAGAAACCCTAGATCTGTTAGGGCTAGATCTAGGTGTAACGCACTTCTTGAAGCGTTTCTGGGTTGTGTTTATCTTTGTAGAAACCTTCGTTAGGGCTTGCATGCAGGAACTTTAGGTACTTATACCCTTTCCTCGTTTGAACCTTAGCTTAGGAGCTAGGTTAGCCTTCTGCATATCGAACCCATTTCTTCTTCTTATTTTGGCTCGTGTTTCAGGTCTGGGAAGAGTACACTCCTTCTTCCCCTTCGGAGTGAGGCTAGGCTGGTCAAGGTCACCGTGGAACAACACCGTTAATTCTATATCACCTCAATCAATCGAATACAACTTAAATGCATTTGCCGTCCCGATTAATTTTTAGGGCTAATGACGGCAAAAATTCTTGAAGTTTGATTGAAGAACTCCTCGTTTACCCAAAGTTTAAAAGTGGTGGCAAAAGTACCCTAAGTCGCATTTGGAGAGTCGACCACTCTATTCTCGTAACGCAGTTAACTTAGCTATTATCTCTGGCCACATGGACAAACGTGGGTTGCTGACATGAAATTTTTTGGACACGTGGAAGAACCCAATATGGGGTTTAATTCGGTTTTTTGTCATAAACGAGGCTAATATGGGCTCATCCACGTGGCAAAAAATTGTTATATCAGCAACCTACGTTTATCCACGTGGTCAGAGTTAACATGTAAGTTGATTGCGTTACAAGAATGGAGTGGTCAACGCCATAAATGTGATTTTGGGTACTTTTGTCACCACTTTTAAATTTGGGTACATGAGAGGTTCTTTGACCAAACTTTAAGTATTTTTGCCGTCATTAACACTTAATTTTACTTATTTTAATCCTAAAAATACCACAGCTAGGGGTGAAACTGGGTCGGGTACCTGGTTTTTTAAGGTACCCGGTACCCGGATTCGAAAACCGGGTATCTAAAAATTGATACCCGGTACCCGAAATCCGGGTATCTAATTTTTGATACCCTGATCCGGTACCCGGTACCCGGTTTTGAAAACGGATTCGGGTTTTCAACCGGATCCGGGTTTATACCCGGATTCATTTTTTTTAAATATATTATCTCAAAATACACATTGTCTCATAAATAAAAACATATATCCATTGTCTTAAAATTAAAATGCATAGAAAAACATAGTCTCGCAGTTTTTTCTTCGTTTCCGCCATGTTCCGCCCATCAAGCATCATCAACATCAATTGTAAACATATGATATGACAATAATAATAAAAAGTATTACAAGTCAAATATACATTAGATAAATATAATTAAATAAAATTAAAAGAAAATAAAATAATTTAAAAAAATTTGGGTATTAAACCGGGAACCGGGGACCCGGTTCTATGATTTTAATATCTGGTACCCGAACTCGGTTTTAAAACCGGGTTCGGGTACCCGGATCCAAAATCCGGATTCGGGTTTTTAATCCGGATACGGACTCGGATTCCGATTTTTACCCGGTTTCGGGTTTTATTTTCACCCCTATCCACTGCCACTGCAGCATTCGATGAAAGTTTTACAAAACTAAATTCAGAGATCTGGCCCAATAAAAATGGACCGAAAATTCCAAGCCCAAACAGCATTTACTCCTTCCTTCCCGTCTCTCTCACTCACATGATCACCAACCCCAGAGCATCATGGATAGAGCCAAGGCATTTCTCGAGCTGAGCCCAGAAGACTCGCGAGCCGTCGTGCGGCTCGCGGCTCCGCCCGGCTCGGGCTGCTTCTACGAGGAGTTCGCGCTCAGAGGCATCCGAGTCGACCGAGTCGAGCCCGGACTCGTGGCCTGCTCCTTCAAAGTTCCGCCCAGTCTCACCGTAAGTCAAAGCCGAAACCGAAAACCTTTTTTCTGAAAACTGTTTAGCGAATTCAGCTTCTCGGATTGGATTTTGTGGCCAGGATAGGGAGGGGAAGCTGGCTTCGGGCGCGATCGCGAACCTGGTGGACGAGGTGGGAGGAGTCCTGGTCCACGCCGAGGGAGTTCCCATGAATGTCTCCGTCGACATGTCCATCTCGTTTCTCTCCTCCGCCAAAGTCCATGTAAGTCGTTTTCCGGAAACGTTTTGTGAAAACAGTAGCCTGTGAATCGAATGCGTAACAATTCGAGTTTAATCAGTGCAACTAGTTGCTGAGTTTAATCTTTTTGGTTTTAGAACATTAACTTATCAAACAATATTTTGTCTGTAAGTGAAAGAAAGTGGTGGGAATTGCGGCACCTAAGCCCAGTTTCTGGCCGGTCCCAGTCGAGCTTTCTGGCTAATAAACTGAAAACCGGGCCAATGTGCCAATGTTAAATAACTCCGATTGGGCCCTGTATCCGATTTTAGTACGACATTAGCGGGTTAATGGTGGCAAATGTACTAAGGTTGTACTCAAGTGGGGCAGCATAGACTTGAGTTTTCTTTTTTCCAATAAAAAAGTACTCAAGTTTTTCTTTAATGAGGATTTTTTTTGGTTGAATATTGAGTACATTCAAACTGTGATAAAGTAGAATTTGGGTACGTTAAAACGGCAACAAAGTTGAGCTTGGGTACATTTGTCACTGATTTTTTTAAAAAAAATTCTACGCCATCCTGGTTCAGTATAACTTTGGTACATTTGCCACCACTAATCATAATCTATTTATCATAAATTTATTCTTAAGAGTTCTAGTTCAATTTTTAATTCATAAACTATCTTTAACTTGGATTCTGTTTAATATCAAAAGAGCAAGGAGTTTATGTAACTAATAGTAAAAACTTTTTTTTAAAACTGAACCGGCTGGATTTTCCGAAATCTCCAAAATGAAGGTAGGACGAAAAAGGGCAGAAGCCGGATATCCAATTCGACTTTTCACTCTTTACCTGAAAGTATCCAAAAGATGGTTTCTGTCCGGTGCTCGGTTCTTAAAAAAATAAGCTTTCCTAAAACCCGGGATCGAGACCTTGCTCGAAAAACTGAGTCGGGATTGAAAAAACACAACTAGCCCCTGATACAATAGAAGTGGAAACTGCTATACTGAGAGATATGGAAATAATTTTGTTTTGTAGGATGAGTTAGAAATCACTGGTAAGCTTCTGGGGAAATTAGGAGGATATTCTGGGACCCAAGTTCTTGTCAAGAACAAATCCACCGGAGACCTTATCGCTGAAGGTCGACACTCGCTCTTCGGGAAACACGCTTCCAAACTTTGACTCCTTTTGTGCAGTCGTTACAATACATTTTGGATGAGTTAATAGCGACATAAGTGTTTGTTATTTTGATTATTATACCACTATAATTTTTTTAAAGTCAAAGTTTCTAGTTTCGACATTTTTACTTGTCTTTGAAATTCCGGTATAGAATAATAGCTAAATAGATGTGTCGTAAATATTATTATTTTTTTAATATAATTATACTCATTTAAAGTAATTTTAACGTGAGGTTAATATGTCGGTGTCGGTTCGGTTGGTCTTTGCCTAATACGAAGCATTAACAGTATATCTTCATTGCAAATGAACTTTTGCCGATAAATTTTTTCCAAATATTTGCATTAAATAGTGTAAAAATATCGTTCTTCATATTGTTTGGATTAGCTCAACCAGATGTGGCACATATTAACAAGCTAATCGGGTTTCTTTTTCTTACAAAGAACTCTAAAATGACGTGGTACTCTGAAATCAAAGTATTGGAAATTATTTTTTCATAAATTTTGATTTTTTTTCCTTCATTCATAAGATTAATTAGAGTGCAGAGTTGGTAACATATGCTGCGAAAATATTAGAGCTAGATGTAACATAATGTTCATCCCAAAAACATAACAGCACCCTTTAAAAAAAATATTGGGACAATAAACAGAAAATGAAAAAGGGCAAAAGAAAATAAATAAAATAAATAAAAGTTCAAAAGTCAAAACATCGACAAATTATACATCCTTACAGGGAATTTCATTAATGAAAAAACTTAATTTTTAAGTTAAATGTTTTTATAATATTGAACATAGTTGCGCAGGTATATCCTCTTTTCTTGTAGTTGTAGTGGCCTTAAAGTTAAAAGCACAATCGGTTAGTTTTAAACTAAGTAATGACTCATTTAGCCACTATAAAAGCATTTAGATTAGTCCAAAACAAGTCCACAGAAGAACAAACAATTATAAGATACTGAATGATAGAATCATTGTTCGCCTAGGGTGAGCATTTTAAACTCAACCGGATGGTCCAACCCAATCCGTTAAGGATCCGACCCTAATCTAACCCGCCCAATCTAAACTGTTCAAATTTGGGTCGGATCGGTCCGGACCCGATTAATATTCGAGTCGGGGTCGGGTCCAGAACCTTGGGTCGGGTCGGGTCGGGGTCTCCGACCCGACCAATATAATTAATATATATTTCATATTAATATTTATTTCAAGTAGTGCAATCTTTAGTGTTTTAAAACTTCTCATTCTCAATTTTATTTACATTCAAAGACCGTTCAATCTCTCATTTTCATTTTTTACATTGTTTGGCGTATGTTTGTTTGATTAAATTTATTTGACATATTTTTACTTGAATTTTGAGTTACATTGATGCATTTTTTTCATAATATTTTTTGTTATATAATAGTAAATTTTGAATAATCGGGCCATAGCGACCCAAACCAACCCAACCCAATTTTTATCGGGTCGGTTTGGTTCGGGCATTAAAAAAATTTGGGTCAGATCGTGCTTTTTTTTTTTTTTTTAAGAACCCGAAGTGATCGAGTTGGGTCCATTAAAAACATCGGGGCGGCCCAACCCAACCCATGCTCACCCCTAGTTTCGCCTAATTTATTGTGATGAGGTTGTGCATATGAATACCAAAAAATAAAAAATGATGATTTTTTTTTCCCGAGAAAAAGTGACGAAGAGGCGAGTATTTGTGAGTTTTTCATCGAAACATAAACTAGAGATCGAAGAGGTGGGACTTGAATTCTCGATAAAATTAATAGCCTTGATTAAATTACACAATCTCGACTTTGTAAAATATTAGTAAACTAATACTCGATAAATTAATTAACATGTAATATGCTTCACATATTAAAAAAAAAAAAAACTGGCGGACAATGGCGACTTTCGAATCAATTATCTCCGATCTTAGTTTGAGGGAGATATAACGTTTTAACTAAATTGAAACATGAAATCAGTAAAATAGTCAATATTTAGTTAATATTGTGTTACAATCACTAACCACATTAACAAACCTTAAAATACTTTACTACCTTTGCCCAAAAAAAGAAACAAAAAAACTTTGCTTTAAAATTTTGATTTGTAATAAACTCTATTGATGCAAAATAAGTGCCCAAATTTAACTAAACCAACCCAGCCCCTAGAAATAAGTAGAACCAATCCAATCCAACACCAAAAATGGTAGCGATCAACCAGGGGAACGATGCAGATATCGTGCTCGGAGCAGAGGAGTGCCACCGAATGTCACAACAAACGCCATAACCTAAATAAACACAAATAAATAAAAACAAACACAAAATTGAATAATAGTAACACGAATAAACTAATATTAACACAAAGTAAATGAATATTAAAAAATAAACGAATATTAACGAACATAAACACGAATATCGGAGGGAGTGAGGGAGACAGAGTATTTATTTTGATTGTAGTATTATAATTGGAATGTGTGAATTTTAAATGAGAAACTTGATAAAATATTATCTCTACTTGGTAATTTTTTTTTTTATAATTTATAAAATAAAATAGTACTTTTTTCTTCTTCTGTACTGCTATCTTCTTCTTGTTCTCTATAATTTCCTCACCATCTCTCCCCTCACCACTTATTCTTTATTTTACTGATCTCTGACAACTAAAAATAGAGTAATGTAGGTTAGTTATATTTTATGTTGAAAATAATTGCAGTTAAATAAAATTTAGATAGCGTCGAGCGGGTCGAAAATCGAACATTCGAGACGAACGGTCTATCCAACTACCGGGATTTGTTCCGACGTTAAAACGTTACGTAAAACGGCTATATTGATTACGACCGTTATGAATATTGAATTCAATTTATTACGTTACGTATTAATTGCAATTTATTAGTAGCCGTTATAGAATTGATTGGTAATAAAAAACGGCTATATTGATTATGAATATTGAATTCAATTTATTATGTTACGTATTAATTGCAATTTATTATTAGCCGTTATATAATTGATTGGTAATCAATTCAATGTCTCAATCCCGCGTCTATAAATTGACGGTGACCTCGACTCATTCGACACACCACAATCGAAATCAATTTTCAAAATCTCCCTATAAACTATGAGTTTGCTTCCCGTTTTTTCACTCCGCAAACTCAAATTTTCATGCTTCCCATCGTTTTATGTCGTGAGTCTTTCGGTAACGGAGTTTAAGAAGGTTCAGTTCCCCGGTGAACTTCGAAGTGCTACGGAGTTCTCGGTCATCCCGTTATATCCTGGGAAGTTGTCGCCTAACGAACCTCAAACACGTAGAGGAGGCGAATCTAGCTTTAAGGAGAGCGTCCAACGCGTCTCGGGAACCGCTTACTGTATTTTCTGTTTTACAAGATATCAAACGAGTTCTGGTTCAAAGCGACAAGTCAGTGCTCGTCGATCCAAAATTCTTCCGATAAGTATCATCGAATCTATTCGCTACTGTTTTTACTATAATTTGTTTCTCATATACCATCACTTTATAAAAATATACCTAACATTTTATTTAGCTAAGTTCAATACTATGTGATAAGAGGAAAAAAAAACGAATATATATATGCATTTTTAACCGAGTTCGACTATCTGATACCGCGGATTTGACTATCTCAAATAGTAAAATTTCAGTAAAAATACAATTTTGGGTTGATTAACTGCAACAATCTTAGAAAATTTATTTTATAGCTGTGCCGCTATATACTTTAACTTGTTTGTTGCACGATTAATAAAATTGACTCAAACCTAAATCCGTTCTATTTATTAATTGTGTTTAAAAATGAAACTCGAGTATGTCAATTTTATTAAAGTGTCTGAACTATTATATACAATCTTTTTTTAATGCTTCATTAAGACATTAACAATTAGAAGTCGTTGCACTCTCCACTCTGCACTAAATTTGTTAAAATTTTCATTATCAACAAAACTTTTCTGGAAATATATACTATACATATTACAATAGTAAAATCTAATAAAAAAGACTTTGATTTATTGACTGTGTCTCAACGATTTGGCAAAAAAAAATTAGATTTAAGTTGAACTATTGAATTTTATAATTTCTGAACTATTGAATTTTATAATTTCTACCCTTTAGTATCGGTTATAGGCTTATACAATAAGTGATGGATGTTTTATTGCCAAAGACGTTAAGGATTCATGGATAGAAGTTTACTTAATTCTTTTTTTGCTAATAATTGGTCGACGCGTTTCTTTTGTCTTATAGTTGATCTTTCTTTTGTTATTCATATGAATTTCATTAATGTAACAAATAAATGTTTTACATAATACAGCACTTGAAATAGTAATTAAATATTTACTTTTGGTTAAACTTTTTTTCTATTGAAATTAATGAAATTTTAAATAAAATAAAAATTGTATCATTTTATGTATTGATTACAATTTTTTTTTAAATATTATTGTAAACATATGTAATACCCATTTTTATGTATTGCTTACAACATTTCTATTTTGTTTTATCAACAAACTGAAGAAAATATCAAGGAAATACATTTTATGTAGCCAAAAAGACAATAAAACTAATATAATTATGAAAACATTGCGATGTTTATAATGTACAATATGAAACAAAAATATAACTCGTAATATACAGTCATGTACAAAACCATAAAATTAAAATATTGATTATATGTACAATAACTCACAACCGTTCCTGCTAAGCATACCACGTAGAACGAAAATATGGTAAAAGCTCTTACATTCTTTCATATAATAAAATTACTAGAGTCACAAAAACAAAAACTGAAGAATAGTCAATAATAAAATTAATTCAAACTATTAAAATATTCGGAAATGAAAGAATGAGATAATTAAATAAATATGAAATTAAAACCTTTTCAAAATAGGGACCGTGAGAAGAGTTGCGTGGTGATTGCAAACTCTCCATATTTTAGCCGGCTTTCTTCAAAGAAGCTGAAAATTTTTAGATGGAAATATTATAATAGCTTATAAATGATGTTTAATCGAAACAAACACATCAAATAATCCCTTGCTCTTATTTGTGCCATGCCATCACCCAAAAACCTTCTTTTTATAGATTATATTTATTGTATCACTTTTCATGGAGAAATTTGCAAAAGCTATAACGATCCAAATATCATTGGGACAATAGAGCAACATTTTTCGGGAAACATAATTGAATAAGTTGCAATACCAGTATCATTGAAAGACCGGAGACAAACACATAATCTGTTATATGAGAGTCAAAAGAAAAAATGAGCAATTGCAATGTAAAGAAAGAGTAGATCCCAGAAATAAAAAGAGAAATTGCACCAAATAGTCAAATTGAAACTTTGATTTTGCAAAATAGCCAAACTTTGGTTAATTTTGTAAACTAGCCAATTAACATGAGGTGTCACATTTAATTCAAATTTTAATACTAAAATACCCTTTAATTAATCAATTTCGTTTATTATTTTCGTAATTAATTAAATTGGTAATTATCGTTATCCCACAAATCATGGTATGATTAATTGTGCACAAATTTTGGAATTTAATTACAAATTTTGAATCCTCTCTCTCTCTCTCTCTCTCTCTCTCTCTCTCTCTCTCTCTCTCTCTCTCTCTCTCTCGCCATTCTTCTTCTTCTCTCTTTGAACCATAACCAAAGCTTCTCTCTCTCCTCCGAGCTTTGTCGGCCATGGCGGACAGCGCGGCGGCGAAGCACGCCGTCCCGGTCATCTCCGACCTACGGAGGAGAGTCTCCGTCCACAACTCACCTTCGATCTGTGCCGCGCGGGATCGCTCTGCCGATCCGTCGTCGATGGAGATGATGTCGCCGACGGAGAAGTCGCGGAGTTCGTCGACGATTTCGTGGAGTCTGTTTTCGCGCTCAATCACCGAGGTAGGAGTCTAATAGGCATCGCCTTCTCTCTGAAGCGTCGAATCTGGGTTTGAACACCACCCACCACCTCTGCACGCACTGTCAAGCTCCGACCGCCATCAACGGAGTCGGTGAATTAATTCGTGTTGATGTTCATTAATTCATGTTAATTCGGTTTAGTAATGTTTAATTTTTTAATTTAAAAAATCATTTGATTTAATTTGTTGTAGATCCATATTAATGTCTTTAATCTGTGTGTATTTTAGTTTACTGATTATGTTTATTTTTTTAATATAAATTTTGTTTTATTTACTGTACATTTGTGTTTGTTAATTTGTGTTTATTTCAGTTTATCCTTCTTCGTCAATTTCACGTGCAGTGCGGGTATGGAGACCGTCGGGTCGTGCCTCGCCAACAAGTACTCCGATGGGTTGCGCGCTCGGAAACACGGAGGCCACGGTGATCGACGGCGAAGCTTCGGCGGTCTTACGGGAAAGAGAAAGAGAGAGATTATTTTTTGTATTTAAAATATTTGATTATTGTATTTACATTTTAATATGAATAATATTTTTTATTGTTAATTTACGTTGATTCGTTATTAATTTACGTTGATTCGTTGTTGATTTACGTTAATTCGTTGTTAATTTATGTTGATTAACACAATAAAAAACCGAAATTAAAAGTGGGTTTTTATATTAATTTCAGCAATTAAATTCGAAATTGAAAACCTAAAAATGTGGATTTAGTTTCCATAATAATAGCAATCTCCATAATAATAGCAATGATTAATAATTTTAAAACGTGTAATATATAAGGCAATTAAGGTGTTAATTATTTAATTGATGTAATTAATGTTGACCAAATCAATTATACATAAAATACGTTTTGTTTTTTTATTTATTTTTAATTTCGTTTTTAATTATTAAGGGTAATAATGTAATTAGAAATTCACTTAAATGGTTAATTGGCTAGTTTACAAAATTAACCAAAGTTTGGCTATTTTGCTAAACCCACTTTCAAGATTGGCTATTACCCTTAAGAACCCAAATAAAAATAGGGTTCTATAAAGAGTTTTTTTTTTTTTTTCCTAAAGGTTTCTGTTGTGGATAATTCAATGTAACTGTGGGAGAAAGAGGAAGAGGAAACCGGACTTCGAAGGTTGGAGACTTGTGGGAGCAAAGGGTACGGCGACTCGGCGAGTGCAAGTAAATGGACTGAATCGGCAGTGACGGAGTTCTAAAGTTGACTAAAATAAAACTTTAACACTTGCACATAACTAATACGTAGAGTTTCTCTTAGTTTAAATAAGTTCTATTGATTCCATCACAGTATAATATGATAGATGCTTTTGGAAAATCATCAATTATTCTCGAGATTTTGTGATGTTCATTCTTTGAAATTGTAATGCAATTAGTCTTACATACCTCATTTTCGAGTCAAAAGCCACGTGGCATTATGTTGACCGCCACATGGCATGTCTTGTCATCTGACTGTCACGCGGATTATTATTTTTATTTTTATTTTTTTTAAAATCTGAACTTATTTATTAAGACATTATTAATAATTTTTGAATAATTACAATACTCATGAACCGAAATGAAACAACCAGATTTAAATACTGTTTTTTTTTATACTCGGAATCCAAATTACCATAATTTCAGTTGTAAAGTAGTATGAGTTGTTGAATTTCTCTTGTAATTATATTAGCTGGATTAGGATTTTGATTTGGCTTTAATAATATTAGTTGATTTTATATCATTTGGTTGTCTTTAATAATAGTAGGAATATTAGGACTGGATTTGGTTGGATTTTTTTAATTAGCTAATTGGATTTGATTTGATTTGGTTCATTTTAATAATACTAGTTGGATTTGATTTCGTTACTTACGAGGATTTGGTTACGTAGTTGGATCTGACTATAGTAATTAAATAATAGAGAAAATAACGGCATATGTATTCAAAGTCTTTAAGGTATTTTTCCGCAAATAACCCATTAGACGTGGGTCAACTATTTGTCCATAATTCAGAATATAATAAAAGAATAACCCATTATTAGTATTGGGAAACTTCATAAAACATCCCTCAAAACACCATAAATTATTTTATTACACCTCAAAACATCATAATTAGAAATACATCTTTTTTAAATTTTATGTACCAAAATACCCAAAAAATCGACATATTGCCTCCTGAAAATGGACAAGTCGCGTCCGAAAAAATGGACACAACTAAGGATATTTTGGTACATAAAATTTAAAAAAGGATGTATTTCCAATTATAATGTTTTGAGGTGTAATAAAATAATTTATGGTGTTTTAAGAGATGTTTTTTGAAGTTTCCCTCGTTACATTTTTAGTCTTAGGTGTTATAAATGATCGATCACTCTACACTTCAGTAATTCACTTTAGGAAGAAGATATTGCCTCCTCAAAGTAGAGCACACAATCATGTCTTTTGTATCTACTGTGCAATCAACTAAACTCACACTCCAAGTTACTCGCCGGAGCGGCAATTCTAAACCCGCCGGCATTCTAAAATATGCTTATGAGCCTCAGGTATGTACACTACATTATTTCTCTAATTAATCTCGTATGCTTCGTTCTTGTTTAATCTTATAAACTATTAATTCTTCTATAAACTAGTATTATTTATACATATATGACCACACCAAAAATGCCCGTGAAAGTTTGCACAATCGTTTTTTAAATTGTCCTACAAGATCGTTTTGAATCATAATGTCGCTGCAGCCTGCAAACTCTAAATCTTCCTCAACAAGTAATTTCGGGAAATAATTTCCCGGAAAGATAATTCTTATACCTCCCAAAAATATCAAAGTACAAATTTTGAAACCGCATGCTATTCCGCCAAACAAATTTTCAGAAGAACATGAATATTAAATAAGATCAGATCTGAACATTTTCAGCTAATTTATGAATATATTCAAAACTTTTATACAAAGGAAGGATATGAGCATGAATCTATAATACACACATGAATATGAAAAAAAAAAGGAGACGACGATAAGATGGATGGGGCGGATCCACGGCCAAAGCTAAGGTGGCCGTGCCCCCCCAGATTTTCCGATGGTAATGGAGTCTGCTTCTCCGGCGACTTTATTCTACTCTCATCTAACCTTGCGGCCCCCCCGGATCGTTTTGAGTTTGCCAAAAGCTAAGTCTTCGTTCCTCCGCCACTGAACTTTTCTCCATGAAGATGACGAAGAATGAAGATGTCGAACTTCTGAACTCTGAACTTCTGAGTCAAACGACCTACAACTTTTCACTAATGATTTTTCATTTGACATTTTCTTGCCCTTGTATTTGAGAGTTATTACATAAGAATAAGAGTTATTACATTTCATTGAGGTTTTTAGGGAACCGTCATGTAAGCGTTTGTGTTTTCATTTTGGACGACAATTTTTTGAGTAACTGTCGTTCAAAGTATCTCGTGTAAGCCACTACTTGAGTGATAATTTTAGTCCCGCATACTTTCTTTTTTTGTGTACAATTAAAACACCAGAATAAGCTCTACCCAATTATTTTCTGAAAATAATATATATATATATATATATGCAGGGCCAGGGACATGAAATAAGAAAGGAAAAAGTGAAGAAGAAGATGCTAAGACGCACCAAATCTTTTGTGTCCGCGGTGCACTCAAACAAAGCCACACCCGAAATCACACGCCGGGGTGGTAATTTTCATCCCAACATTTGGGGTGATTATTTTCTCAAATATGCAAATGAACCTGAGGTATTATATTTTCTGATCACATCTTAGTTTTCTTTTTTCTTTTTACGTACTATTTTTTTTTTTCGTGCTTTTTAATTAGGTCCAGGCAGCTTATATTGTCGGATACTTTCAGTGGAGTGTCATGAGAGATAGACTTGACTGTATAATCTAACTCTAGATTAGTCGTCCAATTTCGTGAATTTTAATTAGATCTACAAAAAAACACTTGAAGAGTAAGTACATACTTTCCTGTCACCATATTAATAATTAATTACATATTTACTGCCAATATAAACTTAAGAACATATTAACAATTAAGTGGCAAGTAGAAAGAAAAAAAAACTAATACGATCCGAGAATATTAGAGTTTTCGCATCGATCCCATTGTTGAATATGGATCCCGGATTAGTGCTATTGGTTGAATGAACTTAAACCCGCGATTTCCTTGCATATATATATATATGTGTGTGTGTTTTTGTGTGTGTTAAATTAGGGAATTGACGATATAGCAGAACAAAACACATTGAAAAGACAAAGGGAAGAAGTGAGGAGCATGCTAAGAGTCACTGAATCGTCTACTCAAAGGATAATCCAACTGATTGACACAATTCAGCGCTTGGGGATGGCTATTCACTTCGAGAGTGAAATTGGAGACATATTGGGACAGATTCATAAAAAAATTTCAGAAGATGAATCCTCACATGATGATGATCTATACACTATTTCTCTCATATTTCGATTGTTGAGACAACAAGGGATCAACATATCAAGCGGTACGTGTTTTGCATAACAAGGGGTGAAATCCATTGTCAATCCAAGTTAAAAGTCCGTATTATTTTTTTAAAGAAAAGAAAAATGAAACCGAATTACCACTTTTCTTTTTGTGTTTTTTTTTTCTTTCTAAAAATAAATTACTGTACTTTTAGCCCGAGGGTTTTACTTAAGCCATATAAATCGGTGTAAAAAACAATTTGTGATATCACCTATAATCGACTCATTAAATATTGAAACTTTGAAAATGGGCAGCCTTGTCTAGGACGGTCTCATTCATATTCGATCATTTGCACGAACTTAATTATTATTCATTTGTGGATTGGTGATACGCAGACGTATTCAACAAATTTATAGATGAAGAAGGAAATTTTAAGGAAGAACTTCACAAAGATGTTCGAGGAATGTTAAGCTTATATGAAGCGACACATTTCTTAAAGCATGGAGAAATCATTCTCGATGAAGCGCTTTCTTTCACGACAGCCCGTCTTCAATCCTCAATCACGTCGTCTGATTTGAGCCGCTTTCTTGCAATGCAAGTGAAGCATGCCTTAAAGTATCCGATCAGAAAAGGAATGCCAAGAGTTGAGGTAAAGCATTTTATATCAATCTACCACGGAGACCCGTCGCACGATAAGTTTTTGCTTAGCCTTGCAAAACTGGAGTTCAACAATCTGCAAAAATTGCACCGCAAGGAAGTTGGTGAACTCACCAAGTAAGCAAGAACAACAAACTTCCATTTTCATTTTTTGAATTTTTGGTTAAAACAAAAATAAGACCGATCGATAGGCGAATCGATGTGCTGATTACATATGCATTTGGATCTAGAATTTACGATAAATATTTTAACTTAGTAGTTGTATTAGATCACTCAAACTTATACGCCTCTTTTACTCTGCACTCGTACTCTCAGATAAACTGTTTTTTTTTTTCATGCACGGAAGATGGTGAATTTATGTTGTTGATTTTCTACGCAAGTATACGTATAAAAACAAGTAATATAATGACAAGAAAAATCGATCCTACAAAAAATTGTTACTATTAACTTTGCTAATTACTAGATTTATGTCACCTTAATTTTATCTAAACAAATAAATTTGAAATACGATCAAGTAAATAACTATAGGAAAATAAAAATTGAAATTGAAAGCTTTGGGACAAATAGGGAAATATAGGATCACAATCAATACTCAACACATCACCTGATTATTCATATCATTCCTATGATAATTAAATTGCTATAAGTTGTTAACCAAGACCCCTAATGCATCAAATAGAATTCTTCCGATATTCAATTTGAATTATCTTTCCTAACTAATCCACTGTATTCTTATGTAAATTACGAACTATTCATCAAGCATGTGTTCTTAACGGGTTACACTTGTTACATAGGTATATTCTTATCCTATATAAACTCAAGATTTCCTTCATAGATCATGTGTTATTCTATCTACGACTAATCATAAATTTTCTTTTCCCAAAGTTCCTAGGTTTACCAAATCAATTTAATTGGTGATCAAGCAATCAAAAGCATGAAGAAAAAGATATAATAAACAAACTTAAAGCAATTGTCATTAATAAAAAATAATCCAAAACGGGCTACATGTGAGTTTTGATTGCAATCCTATGAACGGTTTAGCTCATGATGAATCTAGAACATAAACAAATCACAAAGATAGACATAATGGAGAAAGAAAACTCAGCAAAGAAGATGATACTAATGGACAAAATTTGTCAAGCTCTTCGTCTCCACCGTTCTTCTTCGCAAGACCCGATCTCCAATGGCATTCTTCGCGTTTCCTAGCATCTTGTGATGTTTTTCTCTCCCAAAATTCATCCATTAATCCCTCTTTATGATTCTCTTATATAACCTCCTCATTAGGTTATGATTAGGCAAAAAAAACCTAATTCGCGAAATAGTGGTGCTGGGGCACGATAAATACTATGCTGGGGCACATCGTGAATTCTGAGCTTCGTGCTGGGGCACCGAAAATCTGTGCCGCGGCACCAAGCTGCTGCCAAATTTTGGCTTATTTCGTAGCATGGAATTGGTTTTCAATTATGTTTCTTTTATCGTTCCATGTGTTGGTGCTCTAAACTTGCTCCAAATGACTTTATTCATCTCGATCTTTAATCAATCTGCAATCTACTCATGTCTCTTCTGAAATAGACTAACACACTAAAAGAAACACATTAAATAACTCTTGGATAAACGAAACTCAAAGTGAAAGTGCTCGATTTATCGGTATAAAACCTATTCGTCAATTTATCAAAAAAATTTGGTGGTTTTTTTTATTTGTTAATGGTGCTTGATATATAACATAAGCTATTGAACCTTAGGTGGTACAAAGAGAAGGACTTCAAAACAAAGACTCCTTTCGCGCGAGATCGAATGGTAGAAAATTATATGTACGGCTTTGGAGTACACTACGAAGCCAAATTCTCGCTTTGTAGGAGGATAGCGACTAAATTCCTTTGTACTGTATCGGTCATTGATGATATATATGATACTCACGGGACAATGGAAGAAATCCAAGTCTTAACAGACGCTATTCATAAGTAATTCTCTAACTTTTATAATCCCTTTTTTGCTCAATAATTACTAATTTATTAATGTTGTAGTATTTTATTTTGATGTCATTTAGATTGGACATCAACTGCATCAATCAACTCCCGGAGTATATAAAACCCATTTATCAAGCGTTGTTGGATGTATTTGAAGATATTGAGAAAATGGTGGCAACAGAAGGAAGAGGGTCGTATCGCATTCTCAGCTTTAAAAAGATGGTAAGTTAAAGTTTTACCAACTGATATATATATATATATATATATATATATATATATATATATATTATGTTTTAGGCCAATCACAAACAATTTCAAAAAACGTGCTTACAATTTGATTTGGTTGACTTCTAAATAATCAGGCGAAAAGATTTTTTCAAGCCTATTTTGATGAAGCAAAATGGTTCCATACGGATCACGTACCCGCAATGGACGAGTATATGGAGGTTGCTTTTGCGTCTAGTGCTGTTGATATGATTGTGGCCTGCAATTTCCTTGGAATGGGAGATATTGCAACAGATGAGGCCTTTAATTGGCTATGGGGACGACCAAAGTTCATGCGATTTGTGGCAATCATTGGCAGGACTCTAGACGACATTGCTAGCCACAAGGTAATCTTATACATACATGAAACCAGAGAAGATTTAGTCATATTAGTTATATGAGTCGGACTATACAAAAGTATTGTATTATCAAGGCTCTAATGTATTAGAACTTCAAGATCTGTATAATTAGATTACTAAAATACTGAACATAGACAAACTATAAAACCCCCTAATGACGACCTCGGTGAAACTAGTGTTGAAGATCACAAATTATGATGTCTCGATGATGCAAAATGTGATTTCTTATAGGGTAAACTGCGGCTAATGTACCCAATGTTTGATTTTCTGCGGATTATATACCCAATGTTTATTTTTGGCGGCTAATGTACCCAATGTTTGATCCGTTATATATTTTTGGGTTTTCCGTCAGTTGACCGTTAGAGAGTTATATGTACACTTTTCGTATTTTTGACATAACTCACTCATTTTTTATCCAAATTTTATGCACGACCTATGGTTGGAAAGATAAGAGATATATCTACAACTTTAATGTTTTAAGTTTTGTAAAATCAGTTTTAAAAAAATACGAAATTTCAAGTACAACGTAAAACTGGACATTAGTTTAATGCAAAATATTTGTTTCGAGCAAATTTTAATATACTTAATGACTTTTTATGATGAAACGTAAAACTAAAAAGTTGTAGATAAACTTTTTATCTTTCCAACGGTTATTTATTTATAAATTTTGGACAAAAAATGAGTGAGTTATGCCAAAAATATAAAAGATGTGATGTGAAATAATATTTCATATTTTTGGCATAACTCACTCGTTTTTTATCCAAAATTTATAAATAAACATCCTTTGGAAAGATAAAACATTTATCTACAACTTTTTACTTTTAAGTTTCATCATAAAAAGTCATTAAGTATATTAAAATTTGCTCGAAACAAATATTTTGCATTAAACTAATGTCCAGTTTTACGTTGTACATGAAATTTCGTATTTTTTTTAAACTGATTTTACAAAACTTAAAACATTAAAGTTGTAGATCTATCTCTTATCTTTCCAACCATAGGTCGTGCATAAAATTTGGACAAAAAATGAGTGAGTTATGTCAAAAATACGAAAAGTGTACATATAACTCTCTAACGGTCAACTGACGGAAAACCCAAAAATATCTAACGGATCAAACATTGAGTACATTAGCCGCCAAAAATAAACATTGGGTACATAATCCGCAGAAAATCAAACATTGGGTACATTAGCCGCAGTTTACCCTTTCTTATATGTACTTAGCACTTCGCAGCTTGAACGAGATAGAGGGCATTCTCCTTTAAGCGTCCAGTGTTACATGAAGCAATATGGCGTGACAGAGAAAGAAGCGTGCACTTGTCTTCGTTCCCAAATTGCAGAAACTTGGAAGAACGTGAATGAAGAGTGGCTCGAAAGCATAGATATGCCAAAGGCACTCCTTACTCCAGGAGTCAATATCGCAGGCTCTATAGAGTTCCTTTACAAGGACGAGAGTAGTTACACTGAATCACGAGGATTAATGAAAGATACTATCAAGTCATTGCTCATAGATCCCTTTCCCATGTAATGTACGTGATGCTATTGGTATGTTTATCATAATGCTCATATAAATCTTTGAAAAAAATTCGAATATATATGGGTAGTATATTTTACTAATTAGCTTTGCTTGTATTGGTATGCAGCTAGGGCAATATTACATGCACGTGACAGATGTGTCTAATAAAGTCATCTAAAGCACATTTTGAGTGGAAACGGCTCAACGTACAAAACTCAATGTCTTGCCTTGAACTCCGGAGTTTTGAGCTCCGAAACGTAAGGCTTTTTGTTTGTTTTTTGTTTTTTTTTACAGGTTTTCTATGCATGTAATATTTCCGGATTTTGAGCTATTCATTTCCGAATATTTGCAATTTCTTTTTATTTGCTTCCAAAAGACAGTGTCTCCATCAGCTTACCATAAATAAACAATTGAATTTACTTCTCTTCGGGATGTGTTTGAAGAAAGACAAGTCTTGCATGAGCAGTTAATTAACGGAAAAGGAAGATCGTGGACTGAAGATATAGGCGATCACTGAAGAAGTATTATTACTTAGTTATAATTAGCCAAAGATAATTATTAGTGCATAACACAAAATGTGGTCCGGAGCGGACCCATAATTTTATTCGGGGGTAACTAATAAAAAAAGTATACTTATAAATATTGCATGAATTAGTTTTATTTAATAATGGAACGTGATGGAGTATGGTTCTCATTTTATAAAATATATAATAGCAACAAATATACTTAAATTTAGGTAAAAATAGCATTTATGTACACAATGAAATTTCATTTGTAACCGTCGAAATACCCAAATTACATAAGTGTATATGCGTTCTCTGTCTCTACTATTTTTCTGCCATTATTTTTTAATGAAGTGTAATCACAATTATTATTTACCACGTCTTATCCACACATTTTTTGTTGTTGTATATATTATATTTAAATAACTATCTACTTCATTGTAAATTAAGTTTAATGATGAAGTAAATAACAGTTTAAACAGAAGTTGAGTACATATGGTCGATGTTTTTGGGAATGAAACATATATAAAGCTGAAAATGAACCATACATTAGTATTAAAACAATTAACAATATAGTTTAATTTTACTCGATAATTTAAGAAAACCCAAGAATTTGGGGGTGACATAGGCCACCCCAAGTCCCCTCGTTTCGTCCATGTATGTGGTCACTAAGCAGGCAGGGAGGAGATTCAACAACGACAAAGATGGGAAGAGTGCCGAGTGTGACCTTTTCTTTCACTCGTTGCTCACACAAATCAATTATGATGTAATCATGATAAGCTTTGACTTGTGAAAAAAAAAACGTGGTTTGCAAGTTTACTTGGTAAACAAGTTTTCTTGTACTATCACGTTATGAGTATTATAATAATCTTATTTGTGTTTTCTCTAGCTATAAAAGCAACAAGAATTAGTTGTATTCCTTTGGCTTCTTGGCATTCGCCAAAGAGAGGAAATGAGCGGAAGTAAGGGTGTTTACTTTGCCTTGTCATTACCGATTCGGTGCGGCATGCAGTTTCGGTAAAGCGATTCAAAGAGTGGAAACCAATATACGTTCCATGGTCGATGAAGATGCGAGTCACCTTGCTAGCTCAAACCGTGTGGGAGGCTATTGAGCAAAGCAACGTCGACGACTACATAGAATGGTTCTTGCTGTAATCTATTAAGCAACCTCCGAATATATACTCTTAACGTTGGCAGAGAAAGGCTCGTCCAAGGAAGCGTGGGAGAGGTGCTCAAAAAGATGCATATAGATTTTGGAGTGTGTCAAGGAGGCGAAAGTGCAAACTTTGAAGAATAGATTCGAGTTACTGCTTCGTATTTTCAAATGGTAAAGACGGTAGTTGACTTTTTCATGAAGTTGACCATGTTCGTCGACAACACAGGAGCATTGAGCGACACAAGAATAAGAATTTTATGTGTAATTTTTTTTTATAAAAATTAATTAATTTTTAACTAAATAATTAATATTTATAAATCTGTATTGATTATCTGTAGACAAAACCGCTAGTCTATTTTTAAAATTTTATAAAGAATTTATGGTAAACCAATACTTCTCTGCAGTGATTTTGGTTAACAGTTAGCACTTGAAGAGCAGAAGGCTGGCAAAATTAGAGATTCGTATAAATACAGACGTAAGCGAACAAACACGGAATCATTATCGCAATTAACATAAAAAATACAAACAAATCTTCAGTGCTATAACCACTATAGAATTTAGGGTTAATTGCGACAAAAATATTCAATTTTTAGTCAAATTCTCTGCTGTGTATACAACCTCTGTAAATGACGGTAAAAGTACTCAAATTTGGCATTTGAGAGTTGACCGAGAAAATCTACATATGTGGCAATCAGCCTTTACCACATGGCACTTGGCCGCCACGTGGCATGCCACATAATCATTTTTTTAAATAAATTTTTAAAAAATATTAAAAAAAATATTATTTTTATTTTTTAAACGAAATTATTTTTGATAAAAATTTTAATATTTTTTTCCAATAATAAAAAATAATGAATATTAAAATTTAAATATTCATTATTGGTTATAATTATTTATTTTTAAAAAAGTGGGTAGAACAAAATAAAAATCACCGCTCACGGTTCACTTGAACTCCGTTTTCGATCCGGTTCACGCGTCGAATAAATTTTTTTAATATGTTTAATAATAATAATAGCTAAGCTAATAAACACATACAAATTGTTTAAAAAGTCAAGACATAATTAAATACACACAAGTTATTCAAAAACAAAAAATAGTAGTCATATTTATATTTGCATGATATTTTTTTGTGTTTGCATTTTACAGTAATAATAATTTTTTAATATGTTTTTTTATTTATAAACAATTATTATAATAAAAATAGTAGTCATGTTTTTTTACAATAATAATAATAATTTTACATATTAAACAATTATTATTATTATAAAATGCAAGCACAAAAAATATCACGCAAACAAATAAAAATAATTTTTTTAAAATATAAATATGACTACTATTTTTTGTTTTTGAATAACTTGTGTGTATTTAATTATGTCTTGACTTTTTAACAATTTGTATGTGTTTATTAGTTATTATTATTATTATTAAACATATTACACAATATTCGACGCGTGAATTGGATCAGAAACGGAGTTCAAGTGAACCGTGAGCGATGATTTTTATTTCGTTCTAACCACTTTTTAAAAAATAAATAATTATAACCAATAATGAATATTTAAATTTAAATATTCATTATTTGTTATCATTGGAAAAAAAATTTATTAAAACATTTATAAAAAAATAATTTTGTTTAAAAAATAAATATATGATGTAAAAAAATTATTTAAAAATAATAATTACGTGACATGCCACGTGGCGGCCAATGGCCATGTGGCATGCCGTGTGGCAAAGGCTGATTGTCAAATAGGTAGATTTTCTCGGTCAACTCCCAAATACCAAGTTTGGATACTATTATCGCTATTTACAGAGGTTGTATACACATCGGAGAATTTGATCAAAGATTGGTATTTTTACCGCAATTAACCCTAGAATTTATTAATTATTCAAAGCCAATTTCATTTAGGATTATTAGTGGTACATGTTCCGATTTTCGTCTTTTCTACAAAACCGTCGTTTTATATTTATTTTGGTTTTTTACTCAACTCAAGAAACAAAAGCAATTCGAGAAAGTGGCCAATGTGTAGTGATGGACTGATGGCACCAGATAGGGCATTTCAAGTTTTCAACTCTCTTCCTATTATCTCGAGATGATTCGCACTTGCTTCCATTCTCCTTGCTTGCGTTTGCTTTGGTTAGATAAAAAAATAAAATAAAAATTGACAGAAGATGACGGAGGCTAATACTATAGACTTTAGAATCAGTGGCGGAGGTGAAACTTTTTCTAATTTTTTTAGAAAAAAAAATTGTAAATTTTATTTTCATGAACGGCTAAACTAGTAATGTCACATCGCACAATGTACAAGTAACAATATATGTATCTATAAATCACTACGATATACTTCTTAAATAAATAAAATAAGAAAATCAAGAATTTCCAACCTCCAATATGAGAAAAATCAAAACTAATGAGCTATGTTGATATCAACCTTCAATGCAATGTCGTTTTTATGAAAAGAATAAATGCCACTTCAAAAAATATATTAATTAAAATCATGTTAATTGCGTTAATTTATTGATAATGTAAAAAAACAATTAGTTATAAGAAAGTCAAGTAGAACTTGAACCTATTTAGTTTTATAACACTGTTTTACATATATTCCTTTTATATATTAGTTAAAACTAAGAAGAAGAATAAATGAACCAAAAAAGTATACACCCAAGGACTTGAACTCAGGTCAAAAGGATATGCGTGACTTGAAAAACAAAACTCCAACCACCTAGGCTGCTTGCATTAAATTTACATAATTGTGACTCATTAATTAAATAATTTGTACCTCTGTTTTTTTATTTTTATCTTAAAATCGTTATTTATTTATTTTTCATGGTTTTTTCAGGTGGTGCCCGGAGATACACTGGTCCGTGGGTAGCTCCGCCCCTGTTTAGAACACGTACCGAGCCAAAAGAGAATCGGAACACAACGATAATTTTTTTTTTTAAATGGAGCATATGCCGCTAATAACTCTTTTATTTATTGTATTACAAGGGGATAATCACAGTGAAAATATTTAAATTTGGATCAAGTAATAGTCGGATAAGAAAGGAAACATAGCAACCATTTTTGGAAAAAAAATATACTATAAGCACTATTAACTCTTTCATGTAGTGGTTGCTAGGGTAGCCTAGTGGTAATTCCACACTACCTTCAAAGTGGAGGTTGTGGGTTCGATCTCTACTGCAAGCTAAGTTGCCTTAAAAAAACGCTTTCTTGTATTATTGTTATTGTTAGGGGATAGTTGCGGCAAAAATATTTAAATTTAGATTAAATAATAGTGGAAGGAGTTTAAAGTAAAAAAAAAAATCTATGAAAAATTAATAAATGTGAAGGAGACTTAGTTTTCGTCCAATCATTTTGACGAACATTGGTTAATTTTTTTAGTATATTGCTTTAAATCATACCTTAAATATACTACTTAATATTATTGATGACTTTAGATAATTTTGTTGTGATTTTTCACTTTAAAGTTCTGCTACTTGAATTGATAAAAGTTTAACTACTTTTACCGCGATTACACATATTTTAAAACCACAAAGTGAACAAAAGAAACCAAAAAAAAACGTATTCCCGTTATCACCCCTGTGAATCCTTGCATTTTTTACGACTTCACCTTGCCACGCGGCACACAGCACGAGGTCAATTCCGTAAAATTACACTCGTCACTGATATTCCGGCGCGACTCGCACAAACTGACTGAACCTCATCGTCTTCCATTTCTGCTCCTTCGATCACTCTCCAATGGACTCCGCAATCTCTCTCCACCGTCCCTCTCCACCTCTCGCCCTCGCCAGACCCCACCGATTCCTCGCGCCCAGGCCCCTCGCCTTCTCGCCGGCTCCTCCGCGGCGTTTCGATGGCGTCCGCGTTTCTTCTCCGCGCGAAATCCGGCCGCGAAACGGTCTCGGCGGCGGACGGATCGCTCCGGCTAGGGTTTCCTCGAACGGAGCTCGGTTCGGGGATATTTCCGAGGAGAGCGAGGCGCAGGCGCCGAGCTTCGTGGAGTTCATCACGTCGGAGAGGGTCAAGGTGGCGGCGATGCTCGCCCTGGCTCTCGCGCTCTGCAATGCCGATCGGGTCGTCATGTCGGTGGCGATCGTCCCGCTCTCGCTCTCCAACGGTTGGACGAAGGCGTTCGCAGGAATCGTTCAGGTTTGTTTGATTTGAATTACGTAATCGTCTGTTCTTGAATTTGTGGCGAACTTGCTTTTTATGAACCGTGGTTCGTTGATTTCTCTACTGTTGACTTGAATGCTGCTAGATTACTGTATGTTAGCTTTCATACTTGAAATTGAACTCATGCAAGGAAACTTATAACAGTCTTCGTTCCTTTGGGGGTACTTGGTGTCTCCCATAGCTGGAGGGACTCTTGTGGACTTGTATGGAGGCAAGGTAGTCATGGCGTGGGGCGTGGCGTTGTGGTCCGTTGCTACCTTCCTCACGCCATGGGCGGCAGAGACGTCTCTGTGGGCTCTCCTTGCTATGAGGGCGCTGCTTGGGGTGGCCGAAGGCGTGGCTCTTCCATGCATGAACAACATGGTCGCGAGGTAGTTATAATGTTTGACTGTGAGCTTGAAGTTGATTGGTTGTTTGTTGCATGGTCGTTTCGTGAACGGAAGGTTGTTGCTTTTTTGTAGATGGTTTCCTCCGACTGAAAGAGCGAGAGCTGTGGGAATCGCAATGGGAGGTTTTCAGTTCGGAAGTGCGATTGGACTCACGCTTTCTCCGATTCTCATGTCACAGAGCGGCATATTTGGACCCTTCGTGATTTTCGGTTTATCTGGATTTCTTTGGGTGTTGGTGTGGCTGTCTGCGACGTCGAGTACTCCTGATCGTAATAGTCAGATCTCTAAGTATGAATTAAACTACATATTGAAGAAGGCGCCGAAATCCTTTTCGGTTGACGACAAACCAAAAACGACAAAAATCATGCCTCCATTTAGGCGTTTGCTTTCCAAAATGCCAACATGGTCCGTAATCGTTGCAAACGCCATGCACAGCTGGGTAATTCATACACATCCATATCTGGCTTGTTTCTTCCTAATAAAGTGATGAAAATCATGTGATAAACTGTAAATCCAATTAGAGCTGGCAATGGCATTTTTATTGGCATTAACGACCATATTAGCCTTATGTATTAACATTTTATTGTCTTAACGTTTCAGGGTTTCTTCGTCATTCTTTCCTGGATGCCGATTTACTTTAGCTTTGTAAGTACTATGCATTTCCATGAATTCTTATTTCTTTTAGAATCTTTCGTTGAGGCTTAGCTACAATGTTCTTGAAATAAATTGCTTTCTCCTAATAGGTATATCATGTTGAACTGAGACAAGCAGCTTGGTTTAGCGCTGTTCCGTGGAGTGTGATGGCTATCATGGGATATGTTGGTGGTTTGTGGTCTGACAATTTAATAAAAAATGGTACATCTATCACTTTGACTCGCAAGATCATGCAGGTATGCAATTTTTCAATATATAGAAACTAATTTGTGTTTTTTCTTTCTTTCAGCATAATAGAGTTAGCATATTTGCATGCCATATTAGGTATTTTGTAGAAAATGAAGGAACTGAGTAAAAGAAAAAAAAAAAACTTATAATTTTGCTAGTTTCTGCTATGATTAGAACATAATATTATAATTCCGTTTCTTGCCATTTCATTTTGATTCAAGGGAAAGTAACTCTTGATCTTTTATATACATACATAAATAAATACCTCTTTCTTCATCAAAAGAACTTTGTAAGGAAATAGTATCCAACCTTTGTGCTTATACATTACACCTTTTTTTAGGGAATATCATGGCATTTACTAAATGTCATTTAGTGAATGCTTTTATTTTTATTTTATTTTTGTTATCGTATCTCTATCTCATTTAATAAAAATGAACCTCAAATTATTTCCTAATTTATTTCTGTAGTGAAATGCCCAATATGTATTATGCATAGCAGTTTTATTACTTGCATTGAGATCTGTAATATATATTGGTCTCTTCTTCCCTGCAGTCGATTGGTTTCATTGGTCCCGGTATCGCTCTAGCTGCTTTGACCACAGCAAAACGCCCACTCGTAGCCTCCGCTTGGCTAACGATTGCTGTTGGGCTGAAATCTTTCAGTCATTCTGGGTTTCTCGTGAATCTCCAGGTTCTACTCACTAACCTTTTAATTTGGGCTGTATATATTGTTAATCTCTTTTCTTTCCTAGCTTAACTATTTTTTTCTCTCTAATTCCAGGAGATTGCTCCTGAATACTCGGGTGTTCTTCATGGTAATACTGGATAAACTGTTCTAACTATCAGATATTATTATCTATTGATTTCCGCACTAATAATAAAAAATACGCTCTAAACTGCATTTTCTTTTTTAGGAATGTCGAATACTGCAGGAACGCTTGCTGCGATCTTGGGAACAGTGGGAGCGGGTTTCTTCGTCGAATTAATGGGCTCTTTCCAAGGATTTCTGCTGCTTACGTCTTTCTTATATATTGTTGCTGCCATTTTCTACAATTTCTTTGCTACTGGGGAGAGGGTTAATTTTGACGAGCCAGGTAAATATAATATATCTTATTTCTGTGTATCTTGATATTTACTTCCATTCCATATCTTGTGAATGATTCTTACAACATGCTTATCATATGATATGGCTTTTTCTTATTCTTAGAGTTTTTGTTACAAATATTCCCTCAAAAGAAAATTACTCACGTAATTATATATTTCATTTGTCCGTTCTTTTTATTACGTTGGAAGACTTAAAAGAGCTAAATTACTCAAGGGTAAAAACGTCATTTTACAAATATTAGTTAATAATTAAAATAATTTATTAAATAAAAAGTAATGATAAATTATGGTAACAGCATAATTGCTTCGATAATATATTAATATTACTACCTAGTAGGATACTAATAATTTTTTAAGTAACAACCATTCATTATTTTGTTGTCCAAATATAAATTTTGCAAACGATGTTTTTGCCTCTAATTAATAAAATTCAAAACTAAAACAATACGCTTGTAGTTATAGTGAAATTATGAGAAAAAAATATTTCTGTAAATATATTTGGTTATCGAACCCTGCTACACATATTGTGGTTCCGTCTTTGGTTATAGCTTATAGGAATTATGTGCGTAATCTTCCGAGTTGAGTAACTATTTGCAGTTGCCATATATGCCAAAAGCTCTAATTCTAATGGATGGTAGGTATGTTGTGTTGACAGTGCTGTAAACGAGCATAAGTGGTATTAGGAAAGGCGGCATCTCTGTGAATGTTAGCGGAGCAGTACGTGACGTTGAAGCGGGAATTCGTCCGAAATATCAACTGATGCCTCAAACATCATATAGATGTCGATGTCGTCGAATGTACAGTCTTTTGAATCGATGGTGAGGGTTTTTTTGTCAATAAATTATGCTACACTTACAATAATGTCCCCAATTTAAAATTTGTAAATACCTTGTCCTGTTCGTGGCAATCCTCATGCTTCATTGTCGCAAAATAAACAACAATCTTTTTGTAGTTATTCTATGAAATTAGGGAAATGGAGGTGTGTTCTTGTTATTAAGAAGGCTTCATTTTGAAGGCAAATGGGTCTAATAAGTTTCTCATTGTGGGAATTGAATTTGGTATGTAGAAATAGCGGTACTTGTACATTTCCTCTTTACCCTTTGATTTACTCGTTTACACCCTTAGGGTAATTACGCTGTAACGTACCATTCTCAAATGGTAAAATATATCCATTAAACTTGGTCAATTGTGCCACCTGTTCTTACACTGAATATATCTAATAATGCGAGAATGCATTATAACTTTGACCAATAATGTCACCCTCATAAAAAAAAAATTATTTCCTCCAATTTCAAAGGTATATATAAATTATATTTCGTAATTAGTAACTTAGATGGAAAAAATATTTACTATAAATTAAAGGATTAATTGTGGTAAAAAGATCTGAACTTTGGTCAAATGCAATTTTTTTAAAGATTTAAAAAATAATATTTTTAAATTATTTAAAAATAATAATTACGTGGCATGCCACGTGGCGGCCAAGTGCCATGTGGCATACCACATGGCAAAGGCTAATAGTCACATGGACATATTTCTTCGGTCAACTCCCAAATGACGAGTTTGGGAGTAATTTTGTCGTCATTTACGGAGGTTGTATACACATCAGAGTATTTGATCAAAGATTAGGTCTTTTTACCGCAATTAACCCTAAATTAAATAGCAACTCCTCGCACAAACTGCATATATTTTTGTATTTGGCTATAATTTACTTTTTCTTTTCTTTTCAATTTCGACGATTCAAATCTCGAAACTAAGAGGTAGATTTACAACTTTCTAATTTTATGAAAATAAATTGAAGGGGGCTCAAAATAGCCCGAGAATTTGAAATAGTTTCGTGAATGTGTCCGTCTTCACTATCACCAATTACCTCTCGCTATATTCTTCCCTATCGAGCTTTCCAATAAGTAAAACAAAAATCTATACCAAGAATTATTTGTAAAAAAAAAATAAAAAATACACGACAATTACAAAATTCTAAACAGAAAAAAAAAAAAAAAATTCGACTCTCCTTAAAATCGATTATTTAAATAGAATCATTCCAGTCAAACAGACTTTCCGAGTTTCGTAACACCATTTCCTTGTAAGGATTTGTCACTTCACTTGCGGTTGCGTTGAACACTCTTGCGTATCAACAAAACTCGTTATTTTCATTATTATAATAAAACATTTTGTGTCATTGACCGACGAGAATAATCACAGCTCTTCCATTCCAATGGAGATTAATTACTAAGCGAACGAGGCACACACGACACGACTTGGCTTTTCCAAAGGGTCCTACACCCTTTAATAATTATTAAATGAGCACAACAAATCATTCATCTTCTCTCCTACGCACACGCAAAAATGGAGTCAAAATTCTTCATCCTCACCCGATGATGCGAACTCCAAGTCCTCACAGGCCTCACTCATGGCAAGGGAGACCAGACGACTCCAGGCTCCGACATGGGTCTCTTGACAATGGCGGAACCCACAAGTCAGACTCCGCCTTCAAGCTCATCGCCAAGAAAATCGCTGGGGTTTTGACGCTCTCCTTCCTCTTCAAGACCAAGAAGCCCGACGCCAAATCCAGCACCACCCACAGTCGAGGGGCTTCCTGTAAGTTTTCAGAATGTTCTGATTTCAGATGAGGATCTCTTTGATTAGAGGCTGATTGTTGTTCTGCCACAGTCGACTCTTCCGGTGGGAGCTATGGCAGAGATTCGTCCAAGGTTAGGTATTCCGATTCGTTTGGGTTTGGCTCTCTGAGTATCCCGGAGAGCGGGCCGATCGGGACTCCGAATTTCATGTTCGAAGAGATTAACAAGGCGACGCAGAAATTCTCGCCTGCGAATAAGCTGGGCGAGGGCGGCTTCGGAGCGGTGTACAAGGGCGCTCTCGAGAATGGACTTCTGGTCGCTGTGAAGCGCGCCAAAAGGGTAAAATCTCGGGCATTTTGTATGAACTTTCTCTGGATTGACATGACTTTATGAATCTTGCTAAAGCCCGTTGTCTTTTTTATTTTAAATTCCTGAGCTGAATCTCATTATCTTTGGTCGGTGCTCGTTTGAACTTTAAGTGACCGACTCTTAACACATGCTCCGTTAAAATGGTTGTTCTTTTGGCCCACTCGTCTTGAGCCGCCGCATTATCGTTAAACAAGTGCTTGTGAGCATTACAGGGTTTCATCTCATAACTAATTGGTAATGAGGAGAATAACACGTGACTTCATAAACGTTTCGAAGTCCCTCACATTCCTCATTAAGATGATGAGTCTTTTGGCTCACTCGCGTTGAACCAGATCTCGTTATCTTTTGACCTATGTTCGTTTAAGCATAAGCGGGAATAAGTCCTGACTTCATAAACCTTGTTAAGTGTCCCATTGTCTTCTTAATGTGCGATTCTGGCAACGCAGATTGCTTGGACCTATATTGCTTTCTCCTGAGTTCAAAAATAGGTTTAATGTCTTCTGTACTATCGGCTAAAGGATTAGGGTTTTATGGCAGAACACGTACGACAAGATTGTGTCCTCGGAGTTCAGGAATGAGATTGTGACGCTTTCGACGATCGAGCATATGAACTTGGTGAGGTTGTATGGTTATCTCGAGCACGGGGATGAGCGGATCATTGTGGTCGAGTACGTCGGCAATGGAACACTTCGAGATCACTTGGATGGTAAGTCACAACTGGTAATCTGTTGGTAATGGCTTTAAATTTAAGGTTTTCATAATTGTTTTTTGTTTGGTTACAAAACCGCATTTGATACAAGTTTTGAACAATTTGTCTGAAAACAGAAAATAAATAGACTGATGTTTAAAAGAAGCAGTTCAGTTGGTACGAACGAGTACTTGACTTAGTATCGTGAGATAAGAGTTCAAGACTCGCACTTACGAACTTTTTAAAAACGCTCACCTCAGCAATAAAAATAAAAAAGAAGTTTCTGAAATAAATTCTTCAAAAATCTGTTTTGTTGTGTTGTTATTTTGTGCCTTTAGGGTGCCTTAGATGGGGATAAATCTAGGGTGTCCAGGTAAGGAAAATGCTCAATGATATGGTAATGTTAACTGAAAACGGGTTGATTAGAACATGTATTCGTTTCCTCCCCAATGCAGGCAAACGGGGCGACGGGCTTGAAATGGCAGAGCGTCTCGATATTGCGATCGATGTTGCTCATGCAATTACTTACCTCCATATGTATACAGGTAAAATGAGCATACTGATTCTAATCTAAACTCCAAACAGTTTGTTGTTCAAGCAATAAGATCTTCTCTCTTGCGTACTTATTGGATATTCACCATGTAACTAACATTACAGAACCATTTTGGTTTATGCGTCCATTTGAGTATTTGCACAAATAGTCCTTCAAATAAAAAAATTGCACATATAATCTCTATAAATCAAAATTTAAGAAAACTTGCTGATAAAAATAATTAGGGGCAAAAACATCATTTTCATTTATTTAGATTTGAAATCATGTAAAATTAGAATATCTTTTTAAATTACGGTCAATAATAAATTATCATCATATTTATGCTATTTTAGTATTTTTACGTTGTAGTTATTTGTTATCAATTGTTATTTAATAAGATACTGTTATTTACAAAATAGTGACCATCAATTATTTCTTTGAATAGAATATATTACAAAAATTGTGTCACAGTCTTGGATTTCGTTAATTATCTGATTTGAAGGATTATTTGCACAAAAAAACTGTGCGTCAAAAGTGTCATTTGTGCCAAAATCTATATATATCGTTGTCAAGAAAATGATTGAAATATTAATCACGGTATTTTCCAGACCCTCCAATAATCCACAGAGACATTAAAGCATCGAACATTCTCATAACGGAGAAGCTTAAAGCAAAAGTGGCGGATTTCGGGTTTGCACGGGCTGCAGATTCAGACAACGGTGCAACTCACATTTCGACACAAGTGAAAGGAACGGCGGGCTATTTGGATCCGGAGTACCTCAGAACGTATCAACTCACTGATAAGAGCGATGTCTATTCCTTCGGTGTGTTGCTCGTGGAGCTTGTCACGGGAAGACAGCCGATCGATACAAAGAAGCCTACCAAAGAAAGGCTAACAACGAGATGGGTAAGTGTGTTCTATCTGGTTTTTGGATCAAGTAATTATTATATTCAATTATACTTATGTATTAGAGTTTATTTATGTTGGGCCTGTTCCGACCCATTAGGTCATAAATTGTAATCATTTTGGTCTGTCTAAGAGTCCTTAAGCTTATGTAAAAGGTAGCCAATAACCATTCATAAAACTTAATCTCTCTCAACAGAGCAGAGATTGAGTTTGATGAAAGTTAACGAAGCTCTCGTTTCGAGAACCGGTTTTGGGTCATATTAGGTACTGGTATATTTGCATAAACACCCACCTATTCCTGCATCACTTGCTTTTGCCTTTTCATAAGAAACAAGTATATTATCTTTGCACATACACCCACATGTTCCTTCATCAAATAACTCAGTGACGATCATGAAGTAAGGCTCTAACATGTCTTTGCTTTCTCGCTCCCGTGAGAAACAAGTGTGTTGTGTTTGCACATGAACCCACATGCTCCTCCATCATATAATTTGAGACGAAGCATCTCTTGAAACAGGACGTGTTACTCCATTTTCCTTCTCACATGGCCTCTCCCTTAAAACGGACAATCTTAGTTTCTGGTTAAAATGAGCCTAAGCATGTGAGTTGATATTTTAGTTAGAAAAAGATAGAACCCGAGCCAATGCGCTTTTATTGATAAACGATAACCCGGTATCTAATTCGAGAGTAAGACCGGGAAACTATCCCGATAATGTCTTGGAGGTACAGTACCAAACAATCCAAAACACGGGGCTAACCCTCACAATGAATCCTTATATAGGCTTAGACTTAATCCCAAACCTAAAATGACATAAAATGTGCGGGTCTAAGACAAGAGCTGTTGAAGGGTGTGTCACCAAAAGTATACACAAATTATACTAATAGCTCATAAGTGTGAATCAAATATTTATAATGCTCAAGTTTTGCGTTATTTTTTTTCCTCTCTAATTTGAAACCAATATCTTAGTCTTCATTTTAGATGCTAATTGTTACTAAATCATTGCGTAAAACCCAAAATCATCTTTCACAATCTTAGCTTTCAAGTCACTCCATTATCAGTTGCCCCCCTTATCGTATTATTTCAGACCAAAGATGTACCTTGTAAAGAGTAAAGACTACTAATCATATGTTTGAAAGACCAAACCGTCATTCTCTTTATGGGGTCGCTAAATAAAAATACGAATATGACTCGTGTATTCAATATTGCCGTGGATAATAATTATTTTGTGCTTATAATTTAAAGGAAACTCATTGAGATTTTAAGAAGAAAAGGATGTTACTAATACAGACTGCCGACTGATAAAAATTAGAAGGAAAAAAAGAAAAGAACAGAGATATGTGAGAACCCATTGACAAACATTTATATCCGCTGTTGCAGGCAATGCAGAAGCTGAAACAAGGAGAGAGCGTGCTCGCCATGGACCCTCGGCTCCGGCGAAACCCAGCCTCGACAATGGCGGTGGAGAGAATCCTGAAGCTGGCCCACCAGTGCCTAGCACCGCTGAGACAGTCGAGACCGGCCATGAAGAAATGCGCCGAGGTCTTATGGGAAGTGCGCAAAGAGTTCAGGGACAAAACCGTCCCCGCGTACCCTCCTCCCACGTCTCACCACTCCTCCAAATATCCGGAGAGAGATGCGAGACAGACCCGACACGCCATGTTCGGAAGTGGAGACGTAGATAGCAACAAGTTCATCTCAGCGTAATGAGTCTTTTCTTCTTCTTCTTCTTTCATTGTTACACCATATTTTTTAGTGGAAAGTTGTGAATAGTACATATGATTTATAGTCTTTACTTTTCTTTTCTTTTTTGTAAATTCTTTGAGAGATAGAGGTATATTGTAGGAGCATTGAAAATGGTGTTATATATTTATGGTTGTTGAGAAAGTTGGTTTTTGTTAAGGAATCTATTTGGTGTCTTAGAATCTTCCAAATGAATGATGCTTATTTATGCCTCTACAATCTCCAAGATATTTTCAAGTAATGCTCTCGTGCGATTTGTGTGCGTTCTAGTTAGAAATATCTTTTTTTTGTTTACGTGCCACACAAGCAAAGAGGGGACGGGGTCGGAAAATCCGACTAAAAGACACATAATCAATACATATTAAAATAATTATATAAATATAAACATAAACATAAATGTATATTTTATTTTTGAACTGTGTCTAATTGAGTTATGTCGTGCTTTCGTTTTCGAATCGTGTTAGGCTATGACAGAACTCAATTGCTAATTTCAAAATAAAACTACGACGTTTGCATTAAGGGATATTGGTGACATACATACTTAAACTCTGATTTATAAAAAGCTATGGATTTAAAATAAAAATTGTGACAAAAGTATTTATAGTCAACATAATTGAAACGGCGTATATTTCTGTCTATTTTATTTTAGAGACGTTGGTCGAATGACACATAGCGTCAAATTAACTAAAATATATGTCTGATCAAATTTGTCTAACATCTCATATACCACATTATAGTTGAGCAATGTCTATAAAAAATAATAATAAAAAATGGTCGGAAATATTGTCTGCATCAGTTTTGTTGACTTGAAGTACTTTCATTGCCATTTTTTTATAATATACCATACTGCTTAAGTTAATCAAAGTTTAGGAATTTATGCCGCTAATAACGCTTAAATTAATCAGAGTCGCGAATTTAAAGTCAAGCTGACTATGATCTATTATCACTCTTTGAGCCACGTGTCCTAAAGCCCGCTTCAGCATCTGATCCCGAAAAGCCCAATCTCGCCACGTAATCATGACTCGCTCCTCACTCACTCGCTGAGTTGAATTCTCTCTCCGATTCCATGTGATCTTCACGTTCATTTTCTGTCACTTTCCCGAGAAAAATGAGAGCAGAGCATCACACAAGGATAGCCAGAAGCAAAAGTTACCTCTTCTTCCTCGATATTTTGGTATAAGAAGCTCCCAAAAGTCTCACTTTCTCGACCGAGCCTGTTTGTTTCCCGAGAATCAAGCCTACGTAGCATATTCTCTCGCTCTTGGATTCTTGCTGGTAAAATATCTCCATTCTTCCGCTTTATTGGATCCGCTCCTTTTCCTTTTAGCTTTCTTCCGACTTTGGAGCTGGTAAACGCTTGCAAAAGATCCTCAAAAATGGCGATGTATGTATAGCTTCACTGTTTTGAATCGCTTTCGTTGTATCTGCTGCAGGATACTGAATAACCGTGGTTGCTGAACATGGCGGCTTCGGTGAAATCCAACGGCAAGAGCTCTGTTCCGTCCGCTGCTCCGTCGAAGATCCCGGCGATGGCGGTGCCGTTGGCCGAAGAGCCGTCGGAGATCGCGTCGAACATCAACTACCACGCGAAGTACAGTCCTCACTTCTCGCCGTTCAAGTTCGAGCCGGAGCAAGCCTTCTACGCCACTGCCGAGAGCGTCCATGACCGTCTCATCCAGGTTTCACTGTCAAGGCCTTGAAAACTTTCTGATACGTTCCCAATCTGGTCGTCTCTTGATTGTTTGAACTGCGTGTTTCTTTGGCAGCAATGGAACGAAACGTACCATCACTTTCACAAGGAAGATCCAAAGCAGACGTACTATCTGTCCATGGAGTATCTTCAAGGACGAGCTTTGACGAACGCGATTGGGAATCTGGGTGTGCAAAGTGCTTATGCTGGTGCTCTTAACAAGCTTGGACATGAACTTGAGGAGATTGTTGAGCAGGTAAAGCTTTGTGTTTCAAGTCAAGTGTTGATTATCGAATTTCGGACTCTATTTTTTTTCTTCGAAATAATTCTTAAGCTTTATCAACTGCTATTCTTTTTTTTTTCTTTTTTTTTAATTAAAGAAGAGTACGTGATTTTCTTTCATGTTTGAATTGGAGCTGCGAGGTCGTGATTTTTCGATGTTTTTTTTAACGAAGAGTACGTGATTTTCTTTCATGTTTGAATTGGAGCTGCGAGGTCGTGATTTTTCGGTGTTGAATCTTTGTAGGAGAAAGACGCGGCTCTGGGAAACGGTGGTCTGGGAAGGCTTGCTTCTTGTTTTCTGGATTCCATGGCAACACTAAATCTTCCTGCTTGGGGCTACGGTTTACGGTACAGATACGGGCTGTTCAAGCAACGGATAACCAAGGACGGCCAAGAAGAAGAGGCAGATGATTGGCTCGAGGTTTTCATTTCTGGTTCCCCTGAAAATATATGTTTTACATGAACCGTATTATATAGCAGATTTATATGTCTGTTTTACTGTGACTATGCAGAAGTTTAGTCCGTGGGAAGTTGTCAGGCACGATGTCGTATTCCCTGTCAGATTCTTCGGTCGTGTTGAGGTCAAGCCTGATGGATCGTGAGTGACAAACTTTCGTATTGGATTCACCTTCTAACCGAACAATTTCTTAGATTGCCTTAAAGCGATTTTTTTCAATGGAACTTTGTCATCTTTAATTGAAATTGAACATAGTAGCTTGAGCATACGTATGTTGACAAAGTTAAACTTGGACTAAATGGCTTGCAGACGAAAATGGGTTGAGGGTGAAGTATTCCAAGCTCTCGCGTATGACGTTCCAATTCCGGGATACAAAACCAAGAACACGATTAGCCTCCGTCTTTGGGAAGCAAAAGCTACTGCAGAGGATTTCAACCTATTTCAGTTCAACGACGGACAGTACGAGTCTGCTGCGCAGCTTCATTCTCGAGCCCAACAGGTGGGTGCTTATCACTATCAGTTCTAGAAGCATGAAAACTTTTATAATGGATCCTCCATCCATGCTTACACTTTTTAACACTTCTTCAATTGGGTGCTTATCGATACTACCGGAATATTTACAGATTTGTGCTGTGTTATATCCTGGAGATGCTACGGAAAGTGGAAAACTCTTACGGCTGAAGCAACAGTATTTCCTCTGCAGTGCGTCGCTTCAGGTTGGCTCTATTTTATTCATCTATTAATCTATTAATTAGTTTTCATTTTCTGTAATAATATTATTGACATTAATGATTTTGGAACCTGAAAAAATTTACAGGATATTATATTTAGGTTCAAGGAGAGGAAAAGCGGGACGGGCCCTCGGGAGTGGTCGGAGTTTTCCAGCAAAGTTGCAGTGCAATTAAATGACACTCATCCTACCCTTGCGATTCCGGAGCTTATGCGTTTGTTAATGGATGTGGAAGGGCTTGGATGGGATGAGGCATGGGGTGTTACAACAAGGTGATTAATATGTTCTCAAGATAATTTTAATTAGAATGTGCTTAAGATAAGCTTTCTGCTGTATCTTGCTTTCTTCATCGCATGTGTTCAGACTAATCTGTAAGATATTAAATATTTTACTTTGGAACCAGGACGGTTGCATATACGAACCACACAGTCCTTCCCGAAGCGCTTGAGAAGTGGTCGCAGCCAGTAATGTGGAAGCTTCTTCCTCGCCATATGGAAATCATACAAGAAATTGACAAACGAGTATGTCCTGCACCTTTTGCCACTCATACATTAATTCGATGGGATTATATTTTCATGGTATCTTGTAAATTCCTTGCAGTTCATTGCAATGATAAAGGCCACACGTCCTGATCTTGAAAGTAAGATTTCCAGCATTTGCATCTTGGACAATAATCCACAGAAGCCGGTAGTGCGAATGGCAAACTTATGTGTGGTTTCGGCTCATACGGTAAGATGCACATTAATGTAAACTAATTTCTTCTCTGTCCCACACTATATCACCTTTCTGTTTATATATAAGTTTCCACTCTCATATAGCAGTGTAAGTGTAGGAAGCACCAAAATTCCTGTCTCAAAAAGTAACTATTCAAGTTCCGGTTCTCCTTCTTGAATATATTATTTTTGCAGCAGTGGATACCGAAAACCCTTCTTTCTGATCGTTTGTAATAAATAAAAAAATTATTATGCGGCAAGTAGTATTTCTTTAACATTGCTTAATTATCACAGTCTCTTGTTTACTGATTTACTAAATGAATTTCTTTTGATTTCTTGCATAGTTACTGACTGCAATATCAACTGCAGGTTAATGGCGTTGCCCAATTGCACAGTGATATATTGAAGTCTGAGTTATTTGCGGACTATGTATCAATATGGCCTACCAAATTACAAAATAAAACCAATGGAATTACTCCCCGAAGATGGCTCCGATTTTGCAGCCCCGGACTGAGTAACATTATCACCAAATGGCTGAAAACGGATGAATGGACCACCAACCTTGATCTCCTTGTAGGTCTTCGTCAGGTGAGTCGCGAGTATGAAGTATATCTTATCTCTGTATGATATATGGAGTTAGGTTTAATTAGCTGTAAATAGTTATAGTGTTCATATATCCCAAAAATAATTACCCTGATCTCATAACTTCAACCGGTTATGTTGTTACCGACAGTATGCTGACAACGAAGATTTACAAGCTGAATGGGCATCGGCCAAGATGTCTAATAAACAGCGTTTAGCACAGTACATCGAACAAGTGACGGGTGAGGAGATCGATCCGAACAGCCTTTTTGACATACAAGTGAAGCGTATCCATGAATATAAAAGGCAGTTGCTGAATATTTTGGGTGCCATTTACAGATATAAGAAGTTGAAGGTACGGTTTTATCTTTGGATTTTACTCTAAAGTTGGAAATCATAACATGGTATATTTGGTCTTTCCGCTTGATAATTCTACAGGTTTTGAAAACTTGCATTATTAATTCAAAGAAGAAAAATAAACTCAATGGTAATATTAGGCAAAAGAATAAGTTCACTTTCAAGATTTGTAACAGAGTTTATCCTATCCTCCTAAACAAACCATATAAACCCTAATTCAAACGCCGACACTAATTTCATTTATTTGAGAGATTCTCTTAGATTGACAGGAAATTGAGTGACAGCTTTTGCAGTATCCCCTGCAGTGTGATAATTATGCAATTTATTATATTTTAAGGTGTTTAGAAACTTAAAAGCTAAAACATTGTGCTTTTGGTTTAATTCTCAGATACTCAGAATAGAATTCTCTAGGAAACTTTCACCGAGAATTTCGTTTTATTCACAAAGATTATAAGCTTCAATCGTGTATGATTATAACAAGCTTGAAAATTCACTTTGACAGGATATGAGCCCCGAAGAAAGGAAGAAAACAACTTCAAGAACAATCATGATTGGAGGAAAGGCTTTCGCAACATACACTAACGCCAAACGGATAGTGAAGCTAGTGAATGATGTTGGTGCCGTTGTCAATAACGACCCTGAAGTCAACAGCTATTTGAAGGTTAGATATTCTACCTTAACATCTCAAGTGTTGCTCTACGTGTATAACTCGGTTTTCGTATGATTGTTTTATATATCACATCAGATTGCCTGGATTAATATATAATTTTTCTACACAATGCTTTTAACATTTTAACGCTAATCCTACTTTTTTTTTTTTCTGACCCGTGATTTTCAGGTCGTATTTGTTCCAAACTACAATGTCTCAGTTGCAGAGATGCTTATCCCAGGAAGTGAGCTGTCACAGCATATAAGCACTGCAGGCATGGAGGCAAGCGGAACGAGCAACATGAAATTTGCTCTCAACGGTTGTCTCATCATTGGTACACTGGACGGGGCTAATGTGGAAATCAGGGAGGAGATTGGTGAAGAAAACTTCTTCCTATTTGGTGCCACGGCAGACCAGGTCCCAAAACTTCGGGAAGATAGAGTGAACGGGCTGGTATGGAGTTTTACTCCTGTTCTTTTCTTTCCAAACAAACCTTGCTTACCTGTGGGGTGAACTATCGCAAATTTGGTGCGGTTTTTTGCAAAGAAAATATTCAACTCTATTACTAATTACCGTCTTCTTAGGGTTAAACCGATTTTGCTGATACAAAAATTTCTGTTAAAATCGGTGCAATCAAAATTTTAGTACTCGTATATAATAATAAAGTCCAAAATATAAATAGTTATTATCTTTGTACAGTCCTATGGGCGTATCTAACGTTTCTTGTGACTCAGTTCAAACCGGACCCTCGGTTCGAAGAAGCAAAGGAGTTCATCAGAAGCGGAGTGTTTGGAAGCTATGACTACAACCCACTCCTTGATTCCCTCGAGGGGAACTCCGGTTACGGCCGTGGAGACTATTTTCTAGTTGGCTATGATTTCCCGACCTACATGGACGCTCAGGAAAAAGTCGATGAAGCGTACAAGTAAGATTATCCCTGACAATTTACAATCATATTCTCGACGAGCATCGCGACCAATGTGCGTATTTTCCATTGCAGGGATAGGAAGAGATGGCTAAAGATGTCGATTCTGAGCACCGCGGGGAGCGGAAAGTTCAGCAGCGACAGGACAATCGCTCAGTACGCCAAGGAGATATGGAACATAGAAGAGTGCCGTGTCCCATAAACAGTATGACAAATGATCAAAAAATGGTAAGAAATCCCTGCCATAGCCGATGCTCCGCCGGGAGCCTATTACGAGACGGAATAGTCCTACTTTTATTTTCTGCCTGCGGCGCGAAGACCCCGTGCCGTGATATAAAGGTAAATAAGTATATTGAATAATGTAATGAATAAGTGGATGTAATTTAGTTCTTGTGAACTCTTTCACGTAATTTGTATTTGCTTCATTCTATCACTCTATTCAATGGAGTAGTTACTTTATTTCTTGGTTCTTTAATTTTCATGTCATGCAACAAGCCTTCTCTTCAGAATAAATATTGAACAAAACTGTCACAAATGTTGGTTTTACGAAAGTTTGATCCGGGGCCGGAAAAAGTCATGAAATCTGGTTATTACGCAACTACCGATTCTGTAATAGAAAAGCGAAAGAAAAAAAAAAAAAAAAAAAAAGAAGAAGAAGAAGGTATGATCAATGATAAATTAAGGATGACAAGTTGGGTCGGGACCAAAATTAACACTTAGCACACAAAAGAATTGAGTTTGAGTTAATATCAAATGGATCGCTCGAGCGCATGATATAACAAAAAGATGACTTTTTAATCTCCGCCAAGCTCAGCTATTATTGCAGCCATTATTGCATATATAACACTCCTCAGTCGGTAAGATATTACTAGGTTTTTTATTTTTATAAATCTTACAAACTAATTAATTAACTACTCCATTGAAATAGACCAGGTTAAGCTAATATAAAACAAGTTGATAAATAAGACATGAACAAATTTATTTTCAAAATACAATTAAGTAATAAGATATTTCTCTCTTTTTCAAACAACATTAATTAATAAGATTTTTTGAACTATGCCCAGATTCCCCAAGGATAACCTCCTATAAACAACCGAACATTCAATAAATGCAATTTTTGCACTTTAAAATATCATACTCAATTTTAATATTTTTCAACAATATCTTTTTATTTGTATAGAATGTGAATTCAAGTAATTAGTCACTGTTGCTTTGTGTATATATATATATATAAAAAAGACCCCGCTAATTAACAAAACATGAAACAAACGAACGATTAAAACAAAAGTAATATAATCCGAAAGCAAACATGGTTCAGCTAAACAGTGCACGAAACAGCGAAAAAACCATTACATTATTACAGTTCTAAGTTCCTTCAATATTTGAGAATCTCTACTTCATGTCCCTTCAAGATGTAGGTGAACCTGAACCCGATCGCGAACAAGGAGATCTCGAAACCGACCTCGAGCTCTGGCTCAGGCTTCTGCTCCTACAGCTTCCGCTGTCAGTAGAAACGCTTCGGGAGTAACTCCTCGCGCTTGGAGACGCACTTCGTGAAACAGAACGGTAGCTGCGCCTCCTCTCATAGTAACGGTACTCCGGTGAATAATCCCTGGAGCGGTATCTTCTTTCGTAGAAGCGGTAATCCGGTGAGTAGTCCCAGGCGCGGTATCTTCTTTCGTAGTAGCGGTGATCCGGTGAATAGTCCCTGGAGCGGTGTCTATCTGGCGAACGGATCCTAGAGGAGTAAGGGGAGTAACTCCGATCACGGTGATACTCCGGTGACCTGTCACGAGGGGTACGAGAGCGAGAGTAGGATCTGCGATGACTTCTGCGATGGTATGGAGAATAAGATCTTCCACGGGTGAAGTAGGGCGAGCCTGATCTGCTCCTGCTTCGGTCGGGAGATCGAGGTGAGAGACTCAAACTCCTTTCATAAGGCGAGTAGCTAGGAGACCTGCGGCCAGGAGAATAGCTTGGGGTGCGTCGACCAACTGCAGCATGAATAAACAAAAATTCGTTACGATGAAGTATGGAACAGTGACAAATCAGACCTTAAATCAACCGCACCGAATTCCAGGATTGAACTCGCTTACGCAGTTTTTCTTAAAATTGAATCGATCGCCACATTCACATAAAAAATAAATTTAAAAAAAGGAAAATACCAATTACAAATATGAAGCATCAGTATCAAATCTTTAATTTGGCTTCGTTATATTATATAAACCCGTATATAATTCAAATCAGTACTTGGAAAGTTACATTCACTTTTAGTTATTGATGAAAACTGAAATGTATATAACATTAGAAATACCATAAATAGGCAGAACCTGCGACCAAATTAACAACAATGATAACAAAGTCAGCTTACCTCGCTCCGATCTTAGGCCAAGATACCGTCCCGGTGTGGGAGTACGCCCTCTCCTTCTCCTTGCCTGCAATATAAGGATTTTAAGTAAGATCGCGATAATACTAGGAAATGCACTAACAAGTAACAACAATTAAAAAGTGAAGAGAATGCCTTGAAGACTGTCATTATAAAATCGAACTGATAACATTTATAAATTTAACTCGCTAAAAAAAAAAGAGAGAGAGAGAATTGCAGGGCGTACAACCCCATGATCTGATACTCGATGTTGTATTTGATTTGTTCATTAGTTGTAGTTTGGATTTTGGTGAAGAGCGGCTTCACACAGCTAACCCTGCTGCTGTAAAAACACTTCAAAGTGGAAGAAACAAAATAGCTTTCAAACACAAATAACCTGTAGTAATTCATTCGTACTCGGATACCGCTTGGCTTCTTTAGAGCATTCAAGTGATCAAATATTCAATATCAATCAAATTGTACCTTTTCCACCGTAATCACACGCCCCTCAAGCACAGATCGGTCCAAGTACTTAATACAGCGGTTGGCTTCCTTGACATTGGCCATCGTAATAAATCCGAACCCACGGGATTCTCTAGTCCGTGGATCAATGACGAGATGCACATCCACCACCTATGAAAGGAGTGACCAAACAAATGAGGTAAGACAGTAACAATTAAAAATTATAATAGCCACCAGCAAAAATACACAATTTTGACATAACAGTGAGTTGCAAGGCATACCGTTCCCTCGGTTTCAAAGTGTTCCTCGAGTTTTCTCTTTGTTATCCGAGGCGACAACCCTGTAACATACAGATTATTACCGGGATTGTCTACATCTCTCGACATACTCCTGCTCAGACAAAATTCAACACATCATAAACCAAAAACAACAGAAAATACTAGTTATTTCATGACAAGGAACCAGGTAGTTCTACCTTGATCGCGATCTCGATCTCGATCTCGATCTCGACAATGATCTAGACCTGTAGTGCCTGCTAGGTGACGGGGAACGAGAGTACCTGAAACAGCGTATCAAATAACATAAACTCGCAAACAAAGGAACAATCGAACTCAATAAATCCCAATTTCCCGGATCAGGACGCACCTCGACCTTCTCGAGTACGACATCTGCCAAGATAAAAACACATTACCAGAGTTAGTCTCATGAATATCTAGTAAAGTGAAGCATAAATGATAAACCAACTCAATGATTATCCAATTGGTTGTTTTCAGATAGCAATTACGAATTAAAGATCAAACCAGTCCATTTCCAAAATAAAATGCTTCTCCAGAATCATAATTTCCTTCCAGTACACTCCATTTCTATGTGCGTGACTACGTGGAGATTAACAAACTTAAAGGGGTAGCAAAATCATCGGCGAAAAAAAATCTGATGATGATCGATTATCCAATTCTTCAATCTCAATTCCATGGTACGACAGGATTGCTTATGGAAATCGATAATCCAACATATTCCATGAAAACAAAAAAAACGAAAAAATCGACCAAAATTGATGAAGCAAAAGAACAACTACTCTGCATCAACCGATCATCAACTCAAACGCATAAAGAAGATAGATGATCTTACCTTGTAGCAGAAAGAAGAATTGAGAGGAAACTGCGAATTCGATGTCTCTGACTCTTGGGCTAAATCGCACGCAATGGCGAAATTTGGTGGTTGGCGCGAGAATATATAGGAACGAACATTGGAGAAGCTTCTGGAGAAGCGGACGCCAAAAATATTCAAAACCAGTTTTTTTTAGGGGTAATATTGGCAAAAGTAGCCAACTTGTTGTGTTTGTATCATTTATATGGCCAATGCGATTTAATCCTGACAATAGTATTCAAAGTTTGCTAAATCGTTTCAATCACAAATTATCATCCATTTAACTTTAACTCTGTTAGTCAAATGGTGAGGTGGCTGCGTTAACTGCCACGTGGGGTTCCAAGTGGACAACCACGTTATTTTTAATTATTTTTTTCTCTTTTTTTTTATTAAAATATCTTAATTTATTACTTAATATATTTTTTTCTTTAACGCGTAGGACCCACTCCCTTGTCCCTCTTTATTCTCACAATGCTCGAGCAAACTTTAAATACTATTAAGTGGATGGAAATTTACAATTGAGATGATTTAGCAAACTTTAAATACTATTGCCAGGATTAAATCGCATTGGCCATATAAATGAAACAAACACAACAAGTTAGCTACTTTTTCCAATATTACCCCTTTTTTTATAAATATTTGTTTGGGGCTTCTTATTTTTTGTTGAGTTATCGGCTCGGCTAGCGGAATGCAGCTTCAAGAAATCGTGAACGGTGAAAAACCGGTAGTTTATATTTACGGGTATTACCGTATTTTTTGAATTTTACAAGCAATACTGACGTGGCATTAAAAAGAGGCCAATCGGGCGCGGAATTACCAAGTTGCGGGATGAAGCGTGAGGAATTCGAGCGGCAACATACATAGATTTTTTCGAGCGATAGATTTATTAACAAACTTAAGTTTTTAATTTATAATAATATTGTCCAACAAATATAATTTACTGTATTTGTTTGATATGTTTGGGCCTTATAATTAAGTAACTTAATCAAATTAAACTTTTACTTAACTAAATCTAAAATTTTAATATTTTTGCCGCACATAGTGTAGAACGATGCTTGAAGAATGAAAAAAAATATATATTTATAAGGGCCCTATTTATAATTGTTAAGGTCGGATTTCGTCAAATCCCTCCTTAATACTATTCATGTCGTTTTCTCCTAAAACGACATAAAATGGAGGCAGGAAGATCCGTTGACCAAGAGTCAACGAAGGAGCGCGCCCGAGCAAGTATCAATCAGCGACGAGGTTCAGCCCGAGCAAGTACTTCCTCGCAATATGTCATCGGGATACTTGCTCGCACAAATCCATCGCAGAAGAACTTGTTCGCACAGAAGCCCATCGCAAGATCATGGCGAATTAATGAGGATAAAGGAGAATCAGTTAATCAGTGAGGAAATCGTGGAGTTCACTGCATATTCAAAGGAAGTCAGCAACAAATCGAGCGAGTTGAGAGAAAAACCTAGCGAGATTAGAGGAACAAGAAAGGAAACAATCACAGCAAACCCTAAGACTATAAATACGCATGTAAAACCTCAAATGAAGGCATTCATAATTCATCTAGCATTCGTGATTCAGTCATTCTTGTTGTATTGAGTCTATAATCTTATAGTGATTCCAATTGCAACGAGGTCCTAAAGAGTCCTTAGTTCTTTGTATTTCTAGTCCTTCTTTTGTCCGAGCTGTTAAACGGAAGAATCGAGCCCCATCGAAATATAATCAAACAGAGATATTCAGCCCACCATTATTATTTTGTGTCATTTTTTATTATCTTTGTGACTGGAAAAAGGACGGTGAAAATCACACTCAACAATAATACATAAAAGAAGAGAGAGAGAATGAGAGATTGTTAAAAGAAATAAAGTTTAAGTTATCTTCCACTTAGTAGTGCATGCAAAATTTGGATTGATAGAAATATGAATTAGACAAAATATTTTTTATTTTATTTTTTATCAATAAATTGAAGGAATAAAGATAATAAGAATCGAGAAATCACTAATAACTCTGACTCATATAAAAAAGGGTTCAGAGTAGTCCTGTGCATGACGGGTCGGGCCCACGGGCTACCCGCCACGCGTCGCACGTGCGGGCTGTGAAGCCCGAGGTGGCTCGGGTAAAGCCTGGCCCGTGCTCGAGGTAAAGCGCCCCGCCCGCAGCCCGAGGTGATGGCGGCCCCGCGGGCTTCAACTTTTTTTTTTTTTTTTTTTATAAAAAAAACAGCGACAGTTGGATGAGAAAATCCAAAGGCTCAGCGAATTTCACATGTATTCGTTGGAGAAGTACCAATTTTCATTAAAGACTCACATAAATTAATTAAAATGGGTAGGTAAAAGTACCTTATTGATGATAATAATGGCTATTTTGCCATTTTAATTACAAAAACGGCTAGTTTAACCTTAAAAAGTTAAAATATAAGTTTTAGGATGTAATTAATTATTTAAAACGGCTATATTCACTAAAATTACTTTAATGCTCTACTGAAGGCAGGGACTTTGGCTGCGTATTTACATTAACATTTATACAGGTTATATTAGTTACATTATATAAATTGATACAAATTATATTAAGTACAGTTTATAAATATAACATTTACAGTTTATACAAATTGATACAAATTATTATAACTTATATAAATATAACCTGTATAAATGTTATATAACTTAGTTACAGTTTATAAATATAACATTAATATAACTTATAACTTATATAAATATTAGTTACAGTTTATAAATATAACATTTATAATACATGTTCAATTGTATCACTACTATATAATACCACAGACATTTGGCATTAACGAGGCCCTCATTTGCATTTACCATTTTTTTTTTTAAAGAGGCAGGCGCGGGCCAGGCAGCCCGAATGACCCACGGGCTCGGGCCGGGCAGCCCCCGAATCACCTCGGGCTCGGGCCCCGCGGCCTGACAGCAACTCGGGTTCGGGCGGGCCGGGCCGAGGCCCGTGGGGCCCGCCCGAATGCACAGGAGCAGTCCAGAGTGACTTTTTTTTTTTGAATTATGTTCAGAGTGAATTGATGCGGAAGAAAAAAAAAATAGGCGAGAAATTGATGATATACTGTCGAATCGCGATAACTTGATTCTTTATCATTTTCTTTAATAATTATTTTGAGGGAATTTTATTAATTGTTACGGTTCACTTCATCTTCCACACAGAACCCCGCGAAAAGCTAAAAGAAAGGCATTCCAAATCCAATCAAACTCCACCACAGTCTTAAACCCTTCCAATTGGTTTTCCGCGAAACCCTAGAATTCGAATTCGAATGAGCTTCAATGGAGCCGATCAAAGCTGCGAATGAGCTCTACTTCCGGGTCGGGTTTTCCGGCCACAGCGGTCATCTCCGCCTCGAGCCTCTCTCCACCGTCGAGAGCTCCGATCCCGCCGAATGGCTTCCAGATTTCGTCCTGGTCAGTGTCCCGTTCTCTAGTCTAACTGGCGATATCTGGTCGCTCCATCCATGGCCTTTGTCTCTGATTATTTGGAGACCGAAGGGAAAATGCCTCAATTCTTTTGCCTCTTAGGGTTTGTGAGATAGTATTTCATGTGTCTTCCGAGCACCCAATCTGAACAATGTTCAGTGAACACTAACAGAACACACGGAGTTGCATAAATCGTAACTTTGGGTATTTCACCCGCGAAACAAACAATAAGATTATCTGTTGTTTATAAAATAAATAGAATGTTGAGATCATAGCCTAAGTGAATAATATCATTCATGCCGATGCATTCCTTTACAGCCACCTGCATTCCCTAAGGAAACACCCGAATCGATTAAGTCCCACATCGAGGAGACGTATCTGTTGCCGAGGTTGGACTCTGAATTGTTTTCACCGGAGAAAGCCGGAAGGCATTGGGATTTCGACTGGTTTGATAACGCAAACGTACCGCTGGAGCCATCGCTGCCGCAGTCCGTCATAACTCCCACATGGGAATTACCATTTAGACGCCGGAAGAAAGAAGAATGGGAACCGAGTTTCTCTCAGGTATGAAGCTTTCAAATGGACTTTTCCTTCTTTCCTCAAGACCTTTTTCGTAGGTTTGCTTGCATGTAATGTTTAGGTTTGTGTAATTGGCAACAATGCCCCTGAACTTTTCGAGACTGAGCACTTGGTCGCTGAACTTGATTTGTTACAGCAGTACCTTGTAATTTAAAAAAATCGCGGATTGCCCATTGGTATTCTATTTTTCGCATCAATATCCCGGTACTTTAAATATGTAGCAGGTTGCCCCTAATCCGCTTAAAGATAATAGAAATCAAATTAAAATGTGTTGAAAATGGGATTTACTTAAATGGATTCTGGTCAGTTTTTTTTTCTTTCTTTCTTGCTCTATACTAGTAGTCTCTATATCACTATACTGTATCGCTAAGAATTACGTACAAGAACCAAATAACAGAATTGACGAAAATACCTGACGCAGATACATTTTCAGCAGATAGTAGTTATTTATCTGATCTTTTAGTGCATAAGGAAGTAGGAACAGTCTGCTACATGCTTAAAGTACATGATGTACAAATCAATGAGGGACAATCTGCTATATTTTCAAAGTACAGAGAGTATGCTGCTGCATATCAAATTTCACGAGGAAAACTGTTCTGTCTTGGAAAGTTCGGGGCATTAGTTTCCATTACTCATTCAGGTTTAATATGCTACAAATGGGCAGCCAGGAAATATTTTTGGGGTTACTCAGGGACAATCTTTGATATCGTCATCACTACTTCTTGTTTCTGATGTTTTCACAGAATTATATAATTATTTTAGGTAGATGTATCAGAAATAACAGTGGGGGCTGAAGAATCTGGTTCATTGCCGCGTATCAGTAGTTCTGTGAAGGATTTTGTGAGAGGAAGTACCAGCTCTTCTCCTTTTCGTCCAGGCGGTTTAGACAATAGTGTTGGGAGGATCTTTCCAGAAGGTGTTTCCAATGGTGAATGGATTCATGAACTTCTTAGCGGTAGCTCTGCTCAGGATATTCCTCCGGGCTTTAAGCAAGGATTGGACCTCGGTGATCTCAAGGTTTTTTCATCGACGGGTGATTTTTTTTTTCTTTTTTCAAGTTGAAGAAACACTGTTAGTACTAATTTGTTTGTTTTATATTTTCTATAGTCGTTTCCATCTACATGGAATGTGTACAATGATCGAAGTTTGCCAGAGAGTATATCAGATGAAAAACAGGTTTCTCTTAGTGCTCATTGTCTTTAGAGTATAGTAGTTTCACAATTTATTTATTTATTTGTTTATTTATTTAACTTATCACTTGTGTTTGATGTATTGCTTCGTGGTATAGACCGATTTATCGGTACAGTTTGATGATTTATTCCAAAAGGCTTGGGAAGAGGATGTCACTGAGTTCAAGGAAGATGGTAATTTTGGAATGTTTTTCTAATCTAATCTTATAATGTTGGTAAATACAGATTGAATTTAATCTAATGTTAAAATGTTTGTCACTAGTTACTTTTAATGAAAATTTATCAACACATGTTCTTGATTAATGTTTTTATCTGTCTTCGTCTATTGTTTCTGTATATTATAGCTACTCTTAAGGGAAAGTTGTATGAATGAAAAGATATAATAGCTATGTAAAATAAATAACTGTCTGGTATAATTTTCATAAATTAGAGAGTGACTGGGAGGTTCTTTTATGAAAAAGCAAAATTTCTAGATTCTTTGGTCGGTTCAAGTGAAGTTGGGTTTGAACGATTTAATTTATATTAACTCATTCTTCTAGTTATGCAAATTGATTTTCATTCATGTAAATCTCATTGTTCAGAAAGGGAAGACGATGCATCCGTTAAGTTAGAAACTCAATGTGATGAATCGGAAGCAGAAACAGAACAGTTAGACGTCAAGGTGCAAGTATGTAATGCTGAATTGACTGCATTAGATGAAATTTTATCACCGAAAACAACTTTGGATGGTGGTGGAAACCAGGAGGTAAAAAAACTAAAATACGTATCTTTGATTTCATTTGTGTCTATATAATTAACATTAACTAGATTATATAAAATGACTCGTTACATGTTATGTACCTAACAATTAGGATTACGTAGTGTGTTTAAATAAAAAATCTAGCATATATATATATTTTCTTTTTCGTTTTGTTATGTCATTTAAATTATTTCTTTCCGTTTAGCTTGGTTAATAATGTTTAAGATGTTTATTTTAGTACTTGATATATTTAAGAGAGCTTAAGCAAATGAAAAAGTTAGCCAATAATCATTCACCAAGTTTAATCTCTCCTCAAAAGAAGGGAGATTGGCCTTGGTAAAAATCAGGCAAACTTCTATCAATTTTGATTGCATTAATTAGGAACAATATAACATCTTGTAACAGGTTACTAATTACAAGATAATTACTTAAACTAATTAGTAATCTTGTACATAAGTATCTAGGTAGCTATAACTACACAAATTAGCTAAACATAAGGTATACTTATGTTACAAAGTCTAACTTTCATATTTCTACACATTTAGGTGTGGGCTCTATCTGAGGGTAGCGAATGGATCTCACAACAGTTCCACAATCTTGTTCCGGATATGGCTCTTGACTTTCCCTTCGAACTTGATACATTTCAAAAGGAGGTAACAGAAAGTTTCATTTGTTTCGATACATTTTTTCTTAATTGTAAAAAAAAAAGAATGTTCCATTTTTACCATTTTTTGTTGTTGTGAAACATGATTGAAGGGAATAAAGTTGTATGTTAGAGTTTTAAAGTTGTAAAATGTATTTGGAAGTCATGTTCACTGTCACTGCGAGGTGGCTTGTTGAATTGTTTGTTGTAGATATGATTATTATACAATATTCTATCGTTTATGTGCTGTGTAATTTGCAGGCAATATATTATCTTGAAAAGGGGGAGTCGGTTTTTGTGGCTGCTCATACATCAGCAGGAAAGACGGTTGTGGCAGAATATGCTTTTGCTTTGGCTTCAAAAGTATGAAACTTACTGATGACATATGTTTATTCATTCATTTTTTTATAATAAAGTAATTGAATGAGCTTGAGGGCATTAGCTATGTGCAAAAAAATAATAATATTGGTGTTTAAATTATGCAGCATTGTACTAGGGCTGTGTACACTGCTCCGATTAAGACGATAAGCAATCAAAAGTACAGAGATTTCAGTGGGAAATTCGATGTGGGACTTTTGACTGGTGATGTTAGCTTGAGGCCAGAGGCATCTTGTCTCATTATGACCACCGAAATACTGAGGTCAATGCTCTATCGCGGTGCTGATATAATACGTGACATTGAATGGGTAAAAAGCGGTTGTTCCTATCAACTGTAATTCTCCCTCTTATTATTTATATTTTTTCTCATTCGGGCTCTCAATGTGAACTTGCTTTGTCATAAAATTTTTGTGAATGGCACGGGGTTTTTTTCTTCTTCTCAAACTCTGTCTATGTGATGATATAGGTTATCTTCGATGAAGTACACTATGTCAATGATGTTGAAAGAGGTGTTGTTTGGGAAGAAGTTATCATCATGCTTCCGAAACATATTAATATTGTCCTTCTCTCAGCCACGGTAATTGCTCTGCACTGATTGTTTCCATTTTCACATAGAAATAACCAGAATATCTGTTTGCCGTGGGAAAAAACCTTATATTTAGTTTTATCCTAAACTGATTTTAAAATCATTTTTGGTAGTGTTTGGCACCGGTTTTAACTGGAAACAAGTTTTGTAACCCGAAACTGGTTTTCAACCAAAATCTTCATTAAGAATTTAAATATTTTTCTATGCTGTGCTCTATAATTTAGACGACTTCTTATCGTTTGCAGGTTCCTAACACAGTTGAGTTTGCCGACTGGATTGGGCGGACGAAGAAAAAGCAAATTCGTGTTACGGGGTCTGTTTTAAGCTTGACCAACTTCTTGATTTCTTTTCTCGATTCTCTCGAATTTTCAGAATCTCTTCCTCTTTTTTTTTTTTTTTTTTTTTTACGTAATTATAATAAAGAAAGCATCCTGTTTTCAGGACCACAAAAAGGCCAGTCCCTTTGGAGCACTGCCTATTTTACTCTGGAGAACTTCACAAGATATGTGAAAGTGAAGTGTTTATGCCTCAGGGGCTAAAAGTGGCCAAGGATGCTCATAGGAAAAGAAATCTCTCTATTGGCAGTGGTTCAGGATCTTATGGTGGAGCCTCAGCAGCTCATGAGGGAAACCGATCGCAGAAACGTGAAAATTCTGGACGGGGACAGCAGAATAAGCATGTTGGTTCCCAGAATTTGGGGAAATCTTATGGGGCATATCAAAACAGTGGAAATGGCATGAACAATTGGGGTTTAAGGAGATCAGATGCCTCTTTGCTGCTCTCACTCATCACCAAGCTCTCAAAGAACTCTCTACTACCTGTATGTTCGACTCTGACCGCCTCTAAATTATCTTCACTTATAATTGCTATGCCGTGGCTTTGGGTTTTTATTTATAGAAATGAGAAGCTAGCTGATTAATTAGTTTATGACCCAAAATCTGATCTCGTGGCAGGATCTATTTGTTTCGTTTCTGAGCTTCACTCCTAACAAGCCTAGCCCCTCTATCCTAGAGAGAGACTAAGCTAACTAAATAAACAAGAATATGTTTTTTTTTTTTCTTCTTCTCATTCATTTATGGTTTCTTAAGTAGACCAAAATATTACAGTCTAATTGGTCCAGGCCAAACTTTAAAACCTGAATATGCCAAACCCTTAAAAATATTCAAAATTTATCCAATAACTAACCCAACGTATAATATTTGGTGGCGCATGCTGTAACCTAGTACTATTGTCTTTATCGCTAAGTGCTTGAATATGCAGCTTTGTTTTTTTTTTTTTTTTTTTATTTCGATTATACCTTAAACCTGAGAAAAGTTTTAAATGGCTAATTTTCTTCTTTTATATAATTTTTTATTTTTAAAGAATTTGCAGCTTCCTCTTCTTTTACATATATACACAAATTCCTGAACGTTAGTTGCATTCTTGTGTGTAGGTCGTTATATTTTGTTTCTCAAAAAATCGATGTGATAAATCAGCTGATAGTATGACTGGGACAGATCTCACGAGTAGTTCTGAGAAAAGTGAAATCCGTATTTTCTGTGACAAGGCATTTTCCCGGCTGAAGGGATCTGACAGGACCTTACCGCAGGTTTGTTGCGTAAATTCTACTTTTCATGGTTTATTTTAGGGTATGCTATATTTTTTTAGTGACGGAAAAGGAAGTACACATTTTAGGTTGTCAGAGTCCAAAATCTTCTACGTCGAGGGATCGGTGTGCATCATGCGGGGCTGCTACCTATTGTCAAGGAAGTTGTTGAAATGCTTTTTTGCCGAGGGGTAATCAAGGTAATTTAAATTTTCTTGTGGACTCTTTGACTATAAATTCAAGATTATGAACAACATAAATACTCTGAAAGTCTGAAACTCCTCACTCGACTCCGTGCCCCCAGAGGTCGTTGTTTCCTCCATTGCCTGCGCTTAACTTTAAGTTAAATTGCTTCTTCGCGTGTCATCACTTTGTTTTTGCAGTTGCTAATATTTCAATTCAATCTGTAGGTTTTGTTTTCAACCGAAACATTCGCCATGGGAGTTAATGCTCCTGCAAGAACGGTAAGTTTTTCACTAAATTATGTACATCAACAAATCATGAAGAATTTTACATAATTTGGCATCAGGGATCTTGAATTTTGGATGAAGGTGTTGTGTCAATGATCACGAGTTGTGGATTTTGTCACGGGTCTAGAACCAGTGAAACCTTTATCCTATGGCATATATTCTAAAACCCTTACTAAACTAACTTTCTCGAGAATACCTGTCTTCCTTTACTGTTTCATTGCTTATAGATCTGTAAATAAGCCAGTATTACACTTAATGACCCGTGCCGGGCCTTACATAAATAAACCCTAAACATAATTGAGGTAAACCTAAGTAAATGATTTAAACAATAAAATTAAATAACAAAATATAAAAATACATAAAGAAAACATTTCTTATATTTAGGTCTCATGAGAAAGAAAATTACGCTACATTTAAAAATAGAAAATAACTCCCTATAATAACAGTTAAATAATTACATGTTTACATCCAGTTGCAGAATTTAAATTTCAAGCTTTCGCAGGTGGTTTTTGATACATTAAGGAAATTCGACGGGAAGGAATTCAGAGACTTATTAGCTGGAGAGTATACTCAGATGGCGGGTCGCGCTGGTCGAAGAGGACTTGACAAAATAGGCACGGTTATTGTAATGTGCCGTGATGAAATACCCGGAGAGAGTGATTTGAAACGTGTTATCGTTGGAAGTGCAACAAAATTGGAGTCGCAGTTTCGGCTGACCTACATAATGATCATGCATCTCCTACGTGTTGAGGAATTAAAGGTGAATGAATTAGTTACTCTATTAGTTTTCCCAGGGAAACATGCAAGTGAATACAGATTTGGAAATAATACCTAACTTTAGAATATTTGACTTTCATTATCTCATGATAGTGCATTGTGACGAGGCATATAATGACATTGTCAATCAAATAGAAAATGTTCATTAATTTTGAATTGCCCTATCATAATTGAATAAAATCCGGATACTTCTAACTTCTAAGGCCGCTTCTGTGGCATTCTTAATAAATATAGATTTTCTTAATGTTCCTTTTCTTCTCAAAGTTCTATTCTCCGTTGTTTTATAAGTTTTTTACTGTTCCTTTTGTGGGCCACAACTTCAGGTAGAGGACATGCTGAAAAGAAGTTTTGCGGAGTTTCATGCTCAGAAGAATCTACCAGAAAAGCAGCGGCTTCTACTGCTAAAGCTTGCTGCGCCCAAAAAGGCGATAGAGTAAGTCAACTAGAATAGTAGCAGTTACGTCTTGTAATCAATGGTCTGTTGTCAATCATAAATGTAGAATTAATTCTATATGCTTATAATTGTATGTGGTAATATCAAATTTTCTAAAATGGTGGTTTTGTGTTTCTGGCAAAATATAATCGACCATGTAAACTCGGCTGTATATCATTCTCTTTTATTTTTTTTAATTGAAGTTTGGGGAATACATCTCAATTTATCTGTTTTTTTATTTATTTTTTATTTTTTATGATGTATATTGGCGTAATTGGTATGGCACATCTAATCAATATAATAATAGCTGCCGGTTAAAAATTATACATTTCTTGAATGAAGTCTGGTAGTAAAAGTAGGGTTTCTCAGTCAATTGGCTGTCATTCGTGGCTGTGTGAGCGCAGATGCATAAAGGGTGAACCCGCCATTGAAGAATATTATGAGATGTATTCAGAAGCTGAGAAGCATAACAGCGACATATTAGACGCAGTCATGCAAACCTCTAGTGCACAACAATACCTCACTCCGGGAAGAGTGGTTGTCGTCAAATCCGAATCTGTGAGTGCATTCTTCCAACACATTCTATGCATCAAAATTTATCAAAATACGAATTCTAGTTTCATATAATTTTTAACGTCCCAATAAATTATCTAGGCTATACTGAAGTTCGTAGGTTGCTACTAGGGGAGTGAAATTTACATATATTCAAAATCTGATCTTAAATCCAGTAAAAAGAACATATATCCTGATCTTATAAAAATAGCCATCTAAGAGGATACGTATACGAGACCGTATGCTATGAGAACTATATTTAGAAGTTTTAGTTAATATAATAGCCATAGTTGCACACCAACTATTTTGATTTTTCCTGGATTTCTATTACACCTACCCAGCTTGCTTATAAAAAAATAAATAAAAAGAAAAAATAAAAATCCTAAAAGTTGTTATCCATAGTGTGACAACTGAAGTGAAATTTGGTCGTGTTTGATATTAAAATTAACCAGTTCTTTAATCATTTACTGAAAATTTTGTTAATCAGTTCATTAATGTTTTCCAGCTTTTTCTGATTTAGAAGTTATGGTGCTAAGCTAATTTTTTCTCCATATAGTCTCAGCAGGCTCAGAACCACTTGCTCGGAGTTGTTGTGAAAGCGGCTTCCACTAATAACAACAACAAACAGCACATTGTTTTAGTTCTGAGACCAGATTTACCAGCCACGACACCAAAAAGTGTCGACTCACAAGATGCCAAAAACGGGAGTTTCCTACCAGGATATTTCGTGGTGCCCAAATCAAAACGTGGGCTCGACGAGGACTATCACTCTTCAACCACCTCTCGCAAGGGACCCGCTGCTGTCAAAATAACATTACCGCACTCTGGCGTGGCTTCTGGTGCAAGTTTTGAGGTCAGAAATATGGATAACAAGGAGTTCTTATGCATATGTGCTTGCAAAATAAAGATTGATCAGGCTGGGATTCTTGAGGATGCTAGTAATGGTGCATTTTCCAAGGCGGTTCAACAGCTTCAAGAGAAAAAATCTGATGGAGCTTCATACCCTCCACCTCTGGATCCGGTAAAAGGTATGTCCTGATCGTTGTCGACTACGAGTGAGAAGCAATGTCTGCTCGAATTATATGCAGTGATAAATAAAATGTGATAAATATGTCAAATTATTGTAGCGCACTTTGTCCCTTGAAATTTCATTTTGATTCATGAGAAAGTGCACGAAATTGAACTTTCAGCTGGGTAAATTACATCGGAATATAGTTTCAGCTGGGTAAACTGCAGATACCCAAAATGAGGGGAAGGAATGAAATTCCTTATGTGTCGTTTCTTTTACATTTGGTTCTTAACAGTTTGAAATTTATTCACAATTTTTCTAAGATCTGAAGCTGAAAGACATGGATCTCGTCGAGGCATACAAAAAGCGGACAAACCTGCTGCAGAAGATGGCGAAGAATAAGTGCCATGGTTGTATCAAGTTGAAGGAGCACCTTAAGTTAGCAGAAGATATTCACAAACATAAAGAGGAAGTTAAATTTCTCACATACGAAATGTCAGACGAAGCACTCAAACAAATGCCTGATTTCCAGGGCCGGGTATGTTTATTACTGTCCGTGCTTTTCGATAATTGCAAATTTGAACAAATTTAATTGATTACGTAAGTTCAAATTTTAGATAGACGTGCTGAAAACAATCGGCTGTATCGATGATGACCTTGTGGTACAAATAAAAGGCCGTGTTGCCTGTGAGATGAACTCGGGAGAGGAGTTGATATGCACAGAGTGTTTATTCGAGAATCAATTGGATGATCTTGAACCCGAGGAAGCGGTGGCCTTGATGTCGGCCTTTGTATTTCAGCAGAAGAAAGCCTCTGAACCGTCCCTCACACCCAAGCTGTCTCAGGCCTGTAAAAGGTCACCCCTACCCTGCAACTCTTGCAAGATGCTCGAGATTTATTTTTATTTTGCGTAATTATGAACCATGTCCTATGTTATGACCCAAAATCATTCTAGAACTTCAACAACCTTCACAAAATCCAATCTCCCAATTATTAAGAGAGATTAGTTTTATGTGAATGGTTATTAAGTGGATCAAAGATTACAACCGGGCCTGACCAAAATAAAACTCTACTACAAAATTAACCAAACTCAAAACATAAATAAATAATTCAAATGACATCATTACATAGCAAGACCTAATTAAACTGTTAAAAATTATTTAAGTAAGTAGCTGTAGCCCTAAATACTCATAAATCTTACATATGTAACACTTGTCTTGTTGCTTGCCGTTCTTCGCTGATATTTTTTACCACTAGTTTCTCCCTTGAAATTATAGTAGTAGCAACTAATTCCCAAATCGATAAAAAAATCAACAGAAACATTGACAGTTTTTTCAAATTTAAAGCCACGTGCAATAACATACTAGTGTTAAGTGATAAAATCATATAAGTTCATACATGCGCACTGCTTCTGGCCATATTTGATGGGTTTGTCCGACTTTTCAGAGGAAGTAACGAAAACACGTCAAAGTCAAGGGGCATAGCTGACAATTTAATGAGTTGACATGCTATTTTTATCTGGAATTTTAAGCTTCTACACAAACCATGGCTATTGCGGATTACTGTAGCTTGCCAAAAAAAGAAAAAGAGAGGCTAATTTGTAAGCTACAAGTGTCGGGAAAGCTAATCTGAGCTTTTTTATCTTTGCAGATTGTATGATACGGCAATAAGACTAGGCGAGCTCCAAGGCAAAATGAAAGTTCAGATAAATCCTGAAGAGTACACCAGAGAAAACCTCAAGTTTGGACTTGTCGAAGTGGTTTACGAATGGGCTAAGGTACGTTCCACAGAGGCGCTCCTTATTTTACGTTTCTGCTCGTTTTGAATGTATTGTCCGCTCACTGATTTTTGCTATTTAGGGCACTCCATTTGCGGAGATATGCGAACTCACGGACGTACCTGAAGGCATGATAGTGCGCACCATCGTCAGACTAGACGAAACGTGTCGCGAGTTCAGAAATGCTGCGTCTATTATGGGCAATTCTGCGCTTTTCAAGAAAATGGAAGCAGCTTCGAACGCCATTAAGCGCGATATCGTCTTTGCAGCTAGCTTATACGTCACCGGAGTTTGAGCTTTTTGTTGTAACTGAAAAGGTATGTGTACCTTCGGCCGTATATATTCTCCGGTTAATACTGAGATTCGAAGATCATTGTAACGTGCTCTGTATATTATTATGTATTTCTTTTAGCAGGCAAAAGATAACTCAGAGAAAGTTAAAAGACATTTTCTTTAGTAGCCAATGTTCTTGTGGAAATTGTCTATTCTTTCCTTGTCGTGCTTCACTTAACTAATTAAAATAAGGTTATTTGCCGCGTAAATACCTATATTTTTCAATTTTACTATATAAACACTTAAGTTTTTTATGGCAAAATATCAAACATGTTATATTTTCGTTGCTATGTTTATTTTCTTACCTTGTAAACTCCACTCAGCACAACTCATTGTGTCACGACTTAACTTAGGTATACAAGTGTTACAAAGTGAAAAACAACCCATTAAAATACCATAAAAACATGGAAAATAAATATGGCCTCGAATTTGTAGCGAACAATAATAGGCAACATTTGTATTAGTTTGAGAAACCTCCATTGACGGAAACTACTCGAGTGAATATAAATTGTTCAGGAGATACAAGATGTCCTCCAAAAAAGGCATATAAATCGCTCTCACAAGAACGTAGCACTTTCAGCTCTCGCTCCTATTTGGCTTGCCTGAATCAGTGTGTCCCTGAAAATACAGCAAAGGGCCATCAATGAAATTGTGAAGAAAAGAAATTCAATAATAAATTTATGGAAATCAAGAAGAAAAAGTACATTGTTATTGGGAGATTCTTCTGGGAGAGGAATCCAGTCGTTGGTGGCAGGGTTAGACATGGAAGAATGATGGGAGGAGGTGAGAGAATCAGACTCCAAACTGTAACGTTTATCTTCTCTGTTCTCCACCTTTATGAAACCTGTTCCCGTCTGCATATATAACAAACATTTTAGCCAATTTATATTCTATCAAGAGATTGGCAAATGTATTCAATTTTATATTCAATTAAGACGGTACAATCTCAAGTTTTCTTTATTTCTTTTAGAAATTGTGCGTAATGCCCATTTTGTGTTAAATGTTTAAAAAAAATGCCCATGTGTGAGAGTCAAAAATACACACAGTGGGCATTTTTCTTAAACCTTTGACACAAAATGTGCATTTTGTACGATAACCCTTTTTTTAATGACAAATGTACTTAAGTTTTACTTTTACTTAGGATTTGATTTTTTTAAGCTTAAGGTAGTGTAATTTACGTGCATTCAAACTACAGTAAAGTGAAATCTGAATACATTTGCCACTGAAAAAGACTTGGGTATATGCGCCCTAGTTGAGTACAACCTAGGTACATTTGCCACCATTGACTCTATTGTCAACTTTTGCTAATTTTTTGCCCGTGCCAGTTTGGTTTCACCACGAGAACTGGACCTCTTTGTAAAATTTTTTTTGCAAACCTAACTCTGCCCGGTCCAAGTTAATAAATAGTACATGAGAAAATCAGGCAGATTGAGACTAAGGAATGTGTTAGTTTTACTTGGTATTTGGTAAAATTAACAACTAAAGAAGATCATAGAGAAATAAAATGGTAGTGTTGCATTGATAAGTTTTTGCCAGTTCAGTTTCAGCACGAAAATTGGGCCTTGTTGTCAAAATACCGCAAAACCTGGCCCTCCCCAGTCATGGTTCATAAATCGGGACCCAGGACTTTTAAAAACCGGGCAGATTTAGACCAAGGAATGTGTTAGTTGTACGTAAATAAAAATTAACAACTAAAGAAGATCGTAGACAAATTAACTCAAGGTTTGTACGTTATTATTAATTGAAACATTTTTTGGATTGAAATAAAAAAAATAATCACATGGTCTTTGGTAGGATATAGTACCGTATGATGTCGCTTGTCCACAGAGTTGAGATCCGTATAGTACTCCGTCTCTACGAACTCTTCCTCAACTTTGCTTCCTTCATAAACCAACTTCTGCTCTCCAAATAAATAATTGAACTCATTAATTGAAGAAAATATTGTTTGACAACAAGAAGTCAACAGTATCTCAAACACGAAAAAATAACCAAAGATGTAATCCTATTCGAGAAAAGAAAAAGAAAAAAAGATCAAAATCGAAGAAGTGTTACCAGAGAAAAGTAGAAAAATAAATGTGTGATATTCAATCAATTCTGAAACGATCTCAATGTCGCATTTTGAAACTAGGAAACGGACCGGTCAAGAAAACGGATCCAGGTCACAAGTTATCATCAATGGAAAAACAAATAAAAAAAGAAAACCTGATGATCGCTTTCGAGGCGCTGAAACTCAGTGAGCTCGGGAATACCCCCGTCGGAGGAGAGAGGGAGAGTGTCTACGTATTGCGAGGAGTACTCGCTGCGCTGCGGCTTAGAGTGTCGTTTGGGGACAACATTGTCAAAGTAATCTCTGGTTTGTGCCTCTATCTTTGCCTCTTCCTCCATTGACAACCGAACGTCACTCCTGTTAGGCCTCTCCATTGCGTTCCTCTCCATTGAAGGATCGTCAAATAGTTGCTTTATTTATTATATGAACGAGAGAAGATTTTTGTGAAGGAATGGACCAATAATATCAAGCTTTGATTGAGAAAATATCTTGGCATCCTTATCTCTTGCACTAATTAGGTGGGTCTACTTTTCTTCTTTTGCTTTTAGATTTTGAAGTTTGACGTACCATTTGGTCCCATGCATTCAATAAAATCAACCACATCTATTTTAGCTTGTAGCTATATGTTTATATCAGATACATCTTTTTGCCTATCTCGATTTTTGGATAGTATTTTTTCAATATGTCTACAAAAGGTATAGGGATACAATAAAACCTCTAAATTAATACTAGAAAATTTTATTATTTTATCGAGAGAAAATTTAATTATGTTAGTTAGAGTTGAGATTATACAAAAGTATTATTTTATCGAGATTTTACTTTATTTGGGGCACAAATACCCGAAAGATAGTAGATGTAGCGATATATTCTACTCTTTTTTTTTCCTGCAATGTATATTTTCAGTATTGAACAAGTGTAAATCCTAAATTACTAGTACTAGACATTGGTATCTAGATTTTCATTTTTTATGATATTGAGAATATAAGCCGCGATATAATTAGAAGTAGCATATGTCGCAACTTTCACTTTAACTTGTAGTTATTTGTTGGTGTAGAACTACCTTCGAGAATATTGTTAATTCGAAATTACGTGATTTAATTACACTTAATTAAATCTAATAATGTATTGGATCATTATTTGACACATTCATTTATTCGAATTCAAAATGATTGAGATCCATGGCCCAACACAAAGGTGCAACTTGCAAGTCAAGTTACCCAACCTAAAAGCCTATAGAAATTAAGCCCAAGGCTAAGCTGGTAATTTACCATATAATGTACAATTTATTTGAATTGACAAACCGAGTTAAAGGAACACGACTTCCCCCGGAATTCATTTTTCAACGGGAGTATTTTATTCAAGCGCTCAACTCGGAGTTAAAAGAATTCCACGGGAGTATGTTTTTGTCAATTTTTTGTTTTGTTTTGTAAAGCATGATATAACTTGTAAGTAGATAGGTATGAGTTCCGCACAATAGGATATCATTTTGAATATCGCGATTTGTGCTGACAAATAACATGTATCAGCTCACTTTGCAATAACTTACGCGTATTTAAGTTGGCGTGTTTTAATAAATAACGGAATTCGAAGGCCAATAAAAATAAAGCAAACCCTATGGAGAGCCAACGGTCTCTCCTCGAGTCATGAGACTACATCAAATCAAATGTTGCAGAAATGCGTCCAAACACTTGTGTGCCAAATTAACACATTGTCCCCAATACAACAACTTGTCTCCTAAATTGTGCGTTTGTCGCATTGTACTTTCTAAATCAAACCCCAAACCCCAAATACCATATATTATTTCATTTACAGTACATATTATACAATAATAATATTAGAAAATCAATCATTATCCTGCACATGTTTTCTGACTGTCGATCAATTGATGGTCGCATCAAAATCCACAACTTACTCTATGTGTTAAAAACACTGCTCAATTTTCAGAAGTAAAATGTGTACATATTTGGAGTGGAACATATAATATAATTATAGATATTTATTTGCTGTTCAATGGCTGTGTTTAATTTGATTGAGAAGAATGGAATTTTGACACTCACTAAATTGCATCAAGAAGTGTTCGGGGACAGTCAGCGGCCCTGGCCAAGGCTCTTCTTCAGCATGACGCGTGTGCGTATGTCTTTGGATTATTAGCGGCACAAGTAGTAGTTCTCTTCCAAAAACTAGCGGTAAGTACTTTTTCTTGAAGGACGTATTTTCCCGCCTGAAGAGATAGGCAGAAGTGCAGAACTATGATCGATCTATGCAAAGAAGGTGGTTAACGGTTCCGATGTGATAGTTAGGCATCAACAAAGCAAGGCCCCCGTTGAGCTTGGCCTAGAGGCGAGCAGATCGAAAAGGTCTCGCGAAGCCGGGTTCCTTTGTTTCGGATATGAAAGCTTTAACGAGAGGTGCTATGTTGAGATATTGTGACTATTCTTATCTTATTTCAAAGCCTTCCGATGTTTCTGGTCGAACATAATTATCAAACTCTAATAATATGTTAGCATGTATCAAATTAACTTATACAAAAATACTTGTGGCATGTCATTATTAGAGTTTGAAAATTGTGTTTAATTAAAAATAATAATATTTACTGATACATTTTGAAAGAAAAAAAGTATTTATGCCGCTAATTATATCTCTATTTTTTTTATACGTTCTATTTAACTGACGGATATTCTTTTGTCATCATCTCTTTAGAGACTTCAATGATATTGAACTTTAGTCCATGTCGATACATAAGAAGAATTATTATATGCCCGTTTAATTAGAGCTTAAATTTATGGCTTTACATCGAACTTTTTACTTAGAAATGCGACGACGTGATTGATGCCGTTACAAAATTTGGCGATTAGACTTAGAGCCCTTACTTTGATATCTACTAAATCAAATTTCGAAATACTTAAATAATATTAATTGTTAAAATACGATTTCGTCGTCCAATTTGTATAAATGATCAAATCTATTTAAGACATATTTGAGCTTGGTTAATACATTAGAAGTCCGGCACAAGGCTTAAAGAGTCAACGAAGGCAAAGAGGTGGACCCATCACAAAAAGAAGCTCGAAGAGGGCAATCCGGTCCATGAAGCAACCTCGCCGACGTGGTTATCTATAAACTGGTGAGGAGAGCATTGGATTCCAATGAAGACATTGGACTCTGGTGACGGCTGACGGGAGCATTGGATCCCGGTCATTAACTAAGCGTTAATTACAACAGTTTAAGAGACTCAATGAGCCAATGAAGCTCATCCATTAAGCCAGTCATTAAATCATTGCATTTATCATTCACGGATTATAAACCTCCTTGGATAGGCGACGAGGAGGGCATCTTGACGACGAGGAATCTTAGGCAAGCTGGTCTAGAAATCCTATAAATACTAGATTGTGACGATGAAACAAGGATCCCAATAAGATCACTGCATGAGCTTGCACTACGAAATGTGTACTTGTTATTCATGCATTAAAACCTTCGACTATTATCTTCATATATGATCATTATTTTTCTAAGATCAATCTTACTTTGCTTTCTCAATCAATCAATATGAGTTAGTTTTAACGGAAAGACTCGGATTCAAACTCGTCGATAATTCCTTATATATGTGCAGTGGTGTGATTGTGATTTGAGGCAATTCCCATGTGGTATATGTCGGAATAAAGGATCACCCTCCAAATACCTCCGCCAAATACTTTGAAAGCTCATTAAGATACGTTCCTTTCCAATAAGTCTTCCCATGCACCACTTTTATTGTCTTTTTCCCAGCTCAATATTATGTACTACCGATATTTACGGCAAAAATATGGATATGTTACGAAAAATATGACTTATATACTCAATATTTTTTGTGGCAAATATTCTTAATGATATAATTTTTTTTGGCAAAAGTAATTAAGCTTTAATTAAATCCCTACCGTGAAGTCTTACATGATGACATATGACTTGTTAACATATTCGCTCCTTTCCACCAAGTTTTGATCCCTTTTGACCACGTATAGCGACATGCCTAACTTATGTTACCATAGTTTTGGCATCGCGGAACATGTTTTGGTTACACTAAAAAATTTAGTTTTTGTTGTCAAGTTTTTGAAGTTCTTACAGGTCATATGCGGTCAAAATGGCGCAAAAGTGGACAAATTATCATAAATCGTCAATACTTGAAACTTCACGATAGAGATTTAATAAAAAAAAATAAGATTGAAAATATATCATATTTCTTGTCACATATAGTTATTTTTGCCACCAATACCCCATTTATTAGTACATAGATTAGACATACATTCTTAATAACAGTATATGATCTGGCCAAGTTTAGAGCTGCGGCTCGCGACTGCTGAGGAGGGATCGCGATGCGTCGCGACTGTTTGCGGGGAATCGCGACGAGTCGCAATTCCCGCCTTGAAGTCGCGATTCTTCGCGATGTCCTCTCTCTCTCTCTCTCGCTCTCCCTCCCTCTGATCTGTCTCTCCGTCTCACTCTCTCTCTATCGGCCTCATCGCGACCGATCGCGACCGGAAACATCGCGACGCGTCGCGACGGCAGCATTCGCAATTTTCGGCGACCAAGTCGCGACGGGTCGCGACGTCGCCGCCCCCAGCTCTAGCCAAGTTACACCTGAGATTAATTTCTAAATAAGTTTACACACTTTAACAAGACCATACGATACTGTCGTTGCATTGCCATTTACCGTACTACAGTGCGATTTTTTATAGTAGAATTGCTCCAGAATTTGGAGCTTCTTCATACTTGGAGATCATCATAATATGCCTATGGTCTCTTTCCGAGCTGTCAATTTAATGATGTTTTTTTTTTTATAAAAAAAAAATTATTATTGCTAAAGGAAGATGACCCTTTTACGTACACTCCATCACACGTTATTCAACAGAAATGTTTAGTCCTACATGTCGGTATAGCAAGTTGTGTTCTTCGTATCTATCACTATACAATAATAGGAAGAATACTTGCACTAGAAAAACAACAAACTATTATATTATTTCACAACAATTAAATAATTTACACCATGTGAGAGAGCTTTCAATGCAAGTCCCTATAAATAATTGTGAGCTTCTCGTATTATTAATCATTTCATCAGAGCTCTCTCTCTCTCTCAGCCAACTGCAATGATGTTTCCTAAAATCCTACTCTGTTCCTCCAGTATTGAAAGGTAATAACCAATTCTATATATCATTTCTAAATTTATTTTTCAACGTATCTATCCATGCCATGCAATGCATGCACATACATCGAACCAGCTATTAATTAGTCAAATATTGTTTTACGAAATGCTACTTAAGTTTAGTCTTAATGTTATTTTTTTTTTACTGGATAAGTACATATGTTGTCGTTTCGTTGACAGATGAGTCTCTTGATATAAGTCGTTGGACATTAATTTAAATTTTAGACGTTAAATTGATATGTGGAAACATGTGTATTGTGATATTGATATAAGTGCTTTTAAAGTAAAAAAATCCAACATCAACGTCTAGATGTCTTATGTTTGCCAACAAAATAATAATATATGTACTTTTTCCGTTAAAAAAACACATAAGGACTAAACTCCACTAAATGATGAGCATATATTCTTTTGGAGTCAAATATTGACATGACTAAAAAAATGTTAAGTACTTTTGCCGCCAATAAAACAATATAAAGACATATATGTCAACAAAATAACAACATATATGAAATGCCCCCGTAAACAATTAAAGAATTAAACTGCATTAAGTAGCAAAATGTAAGTACTTTCGTCACAATTAGAAAAGATAGACCAAATACTGAAATAAATTGCTAAAATATAGCCGTTAAGATTTTATTTAGAAACATATTCCTCAAATACCTCTTCTTAAGAAACAAAAACACTAAGTTTTGAAGCTAAATAAAAACTCAAATAAAACTATTCTTAAAAAAAAAAAAACCCAAATATTAACATACATGCATATGTCTCGCGAATGAGGGCATTATTGTAAACTCACTCGGCTATTGTTTTTTAACCGTAGGCAGGCACGGTATCATCCCATGATGTGCTTGTTTGGTTTCCTTCAGAAATAAATGATATTCTACTATTCCTTTCCTACCATATCTTATCATCACTATTTGTTTGCATTTAGATTTTGACATAATCTGAAAACTCTATTCAACTCATTAAATATAATAAAACTTCTCTGAGCCATAGCATATAAACGCACTCAGATCTTAAGAAAATCTCACTTAATCTTGTAACTATCAAGAATATTATATTTAGTATATATTATTTGTAGCTTTGAAAGTGACCGGTGATTGCCGGTGTCTCAGGAAGAGAAAGAAGAAGAAAGCCGAGTTTCACCTCGAGTCGGCCTGGAGAAGCCTGGAAACAGGAATCCAAGACCCACCGCTGTCGAACTCCAACCCCGCAAAGTTCTCTTTCTCCTCCGACCTCTATAGTAACAGGTAATTATAATATTATTATTTAAAGCATACTATTTGATTTAATTAATCATAACATAATATAGAGTAATTATTGGCACGTAATTTTGAGGATATATGGGCAAATGACTCTCTCAACTTGCATTTCTATTATTGTTTTTTTTTTACTAACATGCAATATTCATTGTTCTTCATGCTTACTTTCTTTATACACTGTCTATGCTGAATTTTATTCTCTTTCTAATTTCTAGGGAATATTCAATTCAATCTTAATATTGCATAAACTGAGAAGGGTCCAAATAAGTGAGACTTTTCTTAAAAAAATTATGTAACCTGAAAATATTGAATACTAATGACGCAATTAGCCTTAATACATTATAATCCATTTGACCCCACCTTATAGCATGGGTCCCGAGAAAAATAAATAAATTATATTATATATAAGTATATACATATATATATGTGTGTGTTTTAACTCGTGCTCGCTCACTGAGTCGTTCACTCGCTGAGCAAGCTAAATCTGGTTCGTTGGGACAGTTTCAGAGAGACGAAGAGAGCCGGGGAAGCGAGAATGAGCAAGGTCTCCAATCTCTCCGATCTGCTCCAGCGCGTCACCGCCTCCTGCCTCCTCCACCCCCTCGCCGGCGCCGACCGCCATCACTCCGGCGAGATCCGCGACGCCGCCGAGGTCTACGACTACGAAACCGACGAAGCCTACGGCGAGGGAGAGCAAGAAGAAGAAGAAGAAGAAGTAATCGACGCCGCTAGGGTTAGGGGCAGCGGAATGGAAGCGCCGGAGGAGGCGGAGGAGGAGGAGGGGATACTGTGGGAGGTGTTCGACGCCGTGGCGGCGATGAAGAAGGCGTACGTGCGGCTCCAGGAGGCGCACTCGCCGTGGGACGCCGAGAGGATGCGCTCGGCGGACGCGGCCGTGGTGGCGGAGATGCGGAGGATCGGCGTGCTGCGAGAGAGGTTCCGGCGCGGCGGCGCCGGCAGAGGAGGAGCGAGGGGAATGGCGGCGGCGGGGGCTACGGTGAGGGAGGTGGTGGCGCCGTACGAGGCGGCGGTGGCGGAGCTGCGGAGGGAGGCGAAGGCGAGGGACGCCGAGGTGGAGAGCCTGAAGGAGAAGCTCAAGAGCTTGGGTGGGTTCGACAATGGCGGCGGCGGGAAGAAGGGAAGGTCTCTGTCGAGGAGGAAAGTCAGCTGTATTCAGGCTCAAGGTCAGTCACTTCTCTGCTTCGCCGGAAAACTTTTTCGCCGTTTGCTTAGAATTACGTAAATACCCTCGAACTTTTCGGGGCTGTGTCTATGGAAAAGTCGTCGTGCTTTTGTGTTTCCGAAGCTCTGACGTGGCGGGTAATCATTGGTTCCTCTGCTTTGACCTTGAAAGTCTTATCTTTTGGCCTTCATAAAGATGATCAGATGCCAGAACCAGTTAATAAATTTACGTGACAAAGCAATCTTCTTACAAAAATATCCCCAATGATTTCAAAATGTGTATATTTAGTCCATTCTTTTACGATGAATACTAATTTTTTAAAATCCTAAACATTTTTTTAGAACGTTTTATTTGTCTTTAATATAGAAAAACCGTTAATTATATTGTTAGTTGACGATCACATGGCCAAATCCACACCAATCGAGACCAAAATCAAGGTCATTTCCGTTACACGATGGGTTAATTTTGCGTATCCATTATAAAGAGAGGGCTATTTCGGTTATTTTTATTACGAAAGGGGTAAATCCATACATTCTTCATAATAGAGGGACCAATAACGTCAATAATTCAGAATATATTTATTTAAATTGACTTTGCTGCATTGCTTCACAATTAAATCAAAACTTAAAACAAGTTAGCAACCTTTACGTGAGAAGCAATCTTCTAACAATAATTTGGAATGACCTTACAGTTGCGCTGTCACCGTCGCCGGAGATCTTCGAAGTGACGATGAGCAAAGTAAATGAGGGACTGAAATCTTTCACGTCGCTGCTTCTCTCCCTAATGCGCTCCGCGCACTGGGACATCGCCGCGGCTGTGCGCTCCATCGAAGCCGCCTCCGACGGTGGAGGCTTCGGCTTTGGCTCCGGCGCGGCGATCTCAGCGCAGCACCCGAAGTTCGCACTGGAGTCGTATGTGTCGCGCAAGGTGTTCCAGGGATTCGACCACGAGACGTTCTACATGGACGGAAGCCTGTCGTCGCTGCTGAACCCGGAGCAGTTCCGGCGCGGCTGCTTCACGCAGTACCGCGACATGAAGGCCATGGCGCCCGGCGAGCTCCTCGGCGTGCTTCCCACGTGCCACTTCGGGCAGTTCTGCTCCAAGAAGTACCTCTCCCTCATCCACCCCAAGATGGAGGAGTCCCTATTCGGGAACCTCGACCAGCACCGGCAGGTCATCGCCGGGGCCCACCCCCGAAGCCGCTTCTATGGAGAATTCCTCGAGCTCGCCAAGGCCGTGTGGCTGCTCCACCTGCTCGCCTTCTCGCTTGACCCTGTCCCCAGCCAATTTGTCGCCTCCAGGGGCGCGGAGTTTCACCCTGAATACATGGAGAGCGTGGTGAAGATCCCTGCCGGGAGGCATCCGGCGGGCCTTGCTGTCGGGCTTCCGGTGAGCCCGGGGTTCAAGATGTGGACTGGCTCAGTCATCAAGGCCCGGGTTTACCTGGTGTCGTCTAGGAGTTGAGGGTGGTTCAGTCAGGGTCTGGGTCCTTAAGTGTTGTTAGTTGTTGTGTTAGTGACGTAATTAATGTGTACTTTATGTTTGAATCTATATATATAGTTTTACAATAATGTGTAATTTGGGACTTATTTAATGGACCTGTTAGTTTGTTTTGCTGATGCCCTAATATAATGAACTTGCTTGTTAAACAAACCAAATTTGGATTTGTATCGTTGAGATAGCACAGTTAAAAAAAAATATTAATAAAGATAAATTTACAATGCAAAGATAGAGAATAGTTTACAATCATCCAACCATACTGGCTATATAGACCAAACTCCACTATAAAAAAGATTGAAAAGCAAAGACTACTCATTAAAGAAAGCCAGTCCAATCACTCAAAAGATCATCAAGAGAATACATCGAAAACTCATCTCATAAGAAAGAAAAAAAAAAACAAAAAGCAATACAATGGCTAATTATCCCATATTATCTTTTAGAAGAATGTAGAAAGTTCGAAAATGATGATGATAATAATATCATGCTTTTGTTTAATGGACGTGTTAGTTTTCTTCAGTGATACCACACTCCACTGTTAAGCAAATCAAAATTGGAAAAATATTACAAATTGGCTAGTGAGTGTTTTGAGTAATTGAATTTGTACCATTGAGATACAAATTCATATAACAATATGGTGTATTCATTCATATAAATAAAAATGCTTGTCCGAACGAATACATATGGCGTATTATTGCTACTAATACTATAATTGATAGATACAATACAATCGAGTAGAACAAACAATGAAATATTATAGCATGTTTAATACAACCTGTTAGGGAAAAAGAATACGAGTTTAGCAATCTCCCAGGAACACATTCATGGAGACCCTCGCACAAATTTCTTCGTCTGTCATCACGAATTACGAGAAATCACTCTCTTTATAGAAGCAGATAAAAAAGTATTTGAGATAAAAAATTAATAAACATAATCACGCTTATCTTACTTGCTCGAATGTCAGAAACATAATCACGCTCCAAGTTCCGATCCGACCGAAGTTCGGGAGGAAACCTTTGTAGAAGGCAAAAAGTCCCTGCAATGTTGTAAACAATACATGGTTTAAGCTCTATCAATGACATTATAATATTGTGGTAAACAATACATAATTTATATTTATGGCAGGGTTGAAATATACATAATGGAGGAATATTTTGGTAAAAGATAAGGGTGAAGTCTAAATTCTCCTATTGAATTCTCACCTCAATCAATGATTAAATAACACCTAACTGCGACAATTAGTCGAGACGAGAAATATAACAAAATTGAAAGTATTCTGATAGGACCCACCCCAAGGTAGAAATTAAATACAAGCCAACGGAAATTCACCAAAGATATTAATTCCCGACTATCTTAATGAACAAAATAAAACTGACCCGAGCTTTAAGAAAATATGGGAAAACTCATTTTCCGTTATACCTTGTGGTAGGTGCCTAATATAGGGATTTTGGAAAACCTAAACCCTACTAAAAACTATCTTAAGGCCCCTAATTATGGCCTTAATAACCCAAGACATAAATCGAGGGTTTATTTAATTAATTACTAATAAATAAAGGTCTAACATATTCAGAAATTAGACAAATGAGCTTACCTCGGTCTTAAAAGTTTTGACAAAACAATCAAGTGTGTTTTTATAGGTTGAAATTGAATCTCCCATCATCCTTGACTTAACCTGAAGAAAAGAAAAATTAACCTTAAAAATTTGGTCACTTGGTTTCCATCAATACTATAGAAGAATGCTGAAAATCAGAAGAAAAACATGACCGATGTAAATGGAGATATAACCAACACACAGTAAAATTTACAGACCAGAAACCGGCAAAGTCCGGTTTGTAAGGGAATCATTTAAACGATTTTTTACCAGTACAAGTTTCCGGTCCGCGTCAAGAACTGGTAACCAGTCAGAAATAGAATGCCTTCCCTAAATGACTAGTTTAGGTGATTTTATGTTTTATAGAATATGTTATTTTCATTTGGACTGGATTTTGACACATTATTATGATTTGGAGTATGGACAGAGGACTGTTCGACACGTATGATTTGGAATCTTTGTTATTTCTTGGAAACAAAACAAGTTTTCAAGAAATAAAAACCGGTTCCAATTTTAAGTAAATAAGCCAGAAAACCAGCAAAACATTGAAAACGTCAAAAACCATATCCGTTTACCATACATACCACATCGACAGGAGAACCTATACAGACAGCAAAGAATCCCGATCCTATGCCAGCAAGGAGGTGAGTCAGCACACTGTCCGTGAACCCTGGAATTTCCAAAATCGTCTGCATGAGTATCGCGAAAACAGAAAACCGAGTGATCAACACAAATCTACAGACCAGCTATGAACTGCGTATTATTAATATACTTCAAGCACTTGGCAATTACCTGTTTAACCTGGTCATAGCTCGCCAGCTCAGCAGCGTTTATGGTGGCATTTCTTAGTACATTTGGTCCTAACCCAGTCCATAGAGCCCCCAATCCTTCCTAAAATTTGTGCCAAGAAAAGAAAACGGTACGTTCGATTTCCGTCAATTAAAACAGCACGAAAACGAGCGCAGTGTAATTGTAGATAAACTAACCTGTCTAACTATAGTATAATATGCATTTAGAGCTCCTGAATAACGCTTTGGAACTCCAGAAGGCAACTTCCCCTCCGCTTGGAGCCGGATTTTCACAAGATCCGTCGGATTCGCCACTGCAATGGCGAAAGCACCTGGATTAAAGTGAAACAACGCAACCGAATCAGTTTACACTCCTGAACAGCATAAATATCAATTCGAAAAGTTCGTTTTTACACGCTTCGGATACGATGTTTATTCACGAGTGTCTCGTACTATACTAACCGGTTATCAGAGCAGCAAGTATTTTACACAACAAAGGAAAATCGCCAACAAAAGCAGTGCCCACAAAGAAAGTCTTGACCTGTATAAATACCATATTTTCACATATCACACATAAAATCACCTATATCTATCTTATCAATCCAAAAATACTACGGTTTCGAGTCGGGGTCGCTCACCGGATCGTACAAGCCAATCCTCAAGCCGCCATAGATACACTGGCGCTGCAGCCCTGGGACAATGCCTTTCCAGAGAGCAGATAAACCTTCTTCACTGGCAATGGTGGCAACTGTACCCAACAAGCCCTTGTATTTCGGAGACGGCGCTCCGTCGCCCTGAGGCGCTTTCCTCTGGAGCTGCAGCCTCACCTTAGCAATGTCCAAAGGAATCGTGCAAAACTGCAAAAATAAAATAAAATTGAATAACAACGAGCTTGAAGAATTCAGAAGCGAAGTGACAATGGCGTTACCTCGGCGAAGCAGGCGGCGAAGGCGCTGCAGAGGAAGGTCTCGGCGAAGGAGATCTCGGGCTTGGGTCCGAGATCCGCCATGGGAGATCGCGGGAAGCTCAGAAGGGGAGAGATTGGGGGAGGAAGGGTGTAAATGAAAGAAAAAGATGAAAGCGAGGTGGAAATGAGTGAAAGAGAAGGAAAGGGGCTTGAAGTTGAAGAACGTGTTCATTTGTGGCTATTTGAAGAAATGAACCCAAGCTTTACTCACACCTGATTCGTTGTTGTGGTAGTTGATGGAGACTTTATTTGTATATTCATTCCACTAATTTTGATATAAAAATATATTTTAGCTGTAAAACGACACGTAGTTTATGGGTTTAAGCTCAACTGTCGGTTGATGATTTTTTGTTTCTTTTTTGGAAAATTAATGATTCTAATCCATGTCCTCAATTGCATTAAGTTTATCTAACATTAATATAATGTTATAAACGGTAAAAGTACATATATTATTTAACAAATGCGTCCTTAAATGTTGAACAGGGCCGGCTTAAACTTAAAGGTGGTTGCTTTTTTGTAGGAATTCTTGGTCAAATATTTTTTTGGATCCTTAAAATATTAGAAATTGATTTCTAAATATTTTATAGTATATACAAAATTAGGCCCCTATAAGTTTAGGAGATTGAAGCACCGACCTTGCTCGCTGATAATTAAGGCCGACTTTGATGTTAAATATTAATTTTTGATGTTAAGTGTCTTTATGAACATTGTATTTTTATTCTTAAGATTATTGGATAATTCTATTTAAGAAATATTATTATTTTATTTCAACGTTAAAAACAAATTTATTTTTATTTTTAATGTTTACAAAATAAAGATACTACTAGAAAATAATATAAAAACGTTTAGTATATATATTTTTGTGGCAAATTACTAAAAATAAAACTACAGGTCGTCCACATGAAAAGACAAAAACCTCCTCTCATACGTGGAGGGTATCGACAACAAGGGCACAGGAACCCTTCATACACCTACGCCGCACTGGATCACAATCCCAGCAGCGCACTTTAAGCCCCAAATCACATGGCGGGAACTAAAGTACGCCAAAACCCGCCCAATTATTTTCATTTTATTTTCAAAACCACTAAAATCCTCGTATATATAAACCGAACCGGCTTATCGCGATAAATCGATTCGTCATTTCCCTCCAAAATCTCCATTTCGAAACCCTAACCCTAGAAATTCTCCAGAGAAGATGTTGGAGCTTCGTTTGGTTCAGGGATCGCTGTTGAAGAAGGTCCTCGAGTCGCTCAAGGACCTGGTCACCGATGCCAACTTTGACTGCTCGGCGACTGGCTTGTCGCTGCAGGCCATGGACTCCAGCCACGTCGCGCTGGTGGGCCTCCTCCTCAGATCGGAGGGCTTCGAGCACTACCGCTGCGACCGGAACCTCTCCATGGGCATGAACCTCTCCAACATGGCCAAGATGCTCAAGTGCGCCGGGAACGATGACATCATCACCATCAAGGCCGACGATGGCAGCGACACCGTCACCTTCATGTTCGAAAGTCCAAGTATGTTTCCTTCTCTTTCTCTCTCTGGTCTTTCGAGTTGGGAGGTCTAGCTTGATACTGTTAGTTTCATGATTTCGAATGCTATATGAAGTTAGTTTACTTTGATTTGACTGTTCTGCTCTGTTATGTTGAAAAGTCTACTTGAAGAAATTGATATAGTGATACTAGTTTCAATCGTTATTAACTTAGGATTTTGTCTGTCTGAACCTGGATTTAGATTTTCAACCTATGGATCATGCCCTATAATTTAGCTTTAACTGCTCTGTTTTTTGTATGAATTCTGATTGACGGTTGATCGATTACAGCCCAAGACAAAATTGCCGACTTTGAGATGAAGCTAATGGATATCGATAGCGAGCATCTTGGTATCCCGGAAGCTGAGTACCATGCTATTGTCAGGATGCCATCAGCTGAGTTCGCTAGAATATGCAAAGATCTAAGCAGCATTGGCGATACCGGTATTTCATAAGTGATTACTTGTTGAATTTACTCTATTCATGGTCGGTATTGGTTATCTAAATTGGAGGTTTCTTTTTTCGTCTAGTTGTTATCTCTGTTACTAAGGACGGCGTGAAGTTCTCTACAAGAGGTGATATTGGAACTGCCAATATAGTATGCAGGCAAAATACCACAGTTGACAAGGTAATATTAATTTTGCTTGGTTATCATTTTGTTCGATTGCAACTTGTAATGCCTTGACATTTGTCTTTCGGATATATTGCAGCCGGAAGAGGCGACGGTCATAGAGATGAACGAACCGGTTTCTCTAACGTTTGCACTGCGATACATGAACTCCTTCACAAAGGCAACCCCGTTGTCGAACACTGTTACCATCAGCTTGTCGTCGGAGTTGCCTGTTGTTGTTGAGTACAAGATTGCGGAGATGGGCTATGTCAGGTTCTACCTGGCTCCGAAGATAGAGGAGGAAGAAGAGGATACCAAGCCTGCAGTTTAGGCAATAGGAACCGAAAGTGTTTTTTTTTTCGTATTCTCCTGGATGCACTCTTTCTAACTTCATTATGGAATTGCTCAAATGTAGCTCTAGATGTTTTATGAGATTCATGGTGTAGTTGTAGCTTTCTTACTATGTACTATTTTGAGTATTGGGTGTTTATATATGCTATTTGACACTACAACGTTTTGGTCATTCTCCTGATGTGTAACAAATTTCATATGTTTTACAATTTATGATTTATATTCGAAAAAGGTTTCCTTTGGATTCTGGAAAACTAAACAGATTAAAAAAAAGGTTTATAAGGTTTCTCCTACTATATCTATCGTTTCTCAAAATATGAAAAAAGTATTTAGAATATTTCATGCTTTCAATTCAACCAGTATCTGCTTAAACGTTTCTCAAAATGCTTAGAATTTGGTATCTGCTTCAGTGTAGTATTCCCACCCATTGATGTGATTGTGCTATTTAGTTCTAACTTCTTTCAAGTTCAAACTGTAAGATGAAATAAACGTCTAAAAAATGTCCTAGTTTTTGAAAAATGTCGTGGCTCTCCAAAACGATGACGTCCTCTAAGCGAGCCAGAAGTGCGCCTCCGCGTTCCTTGCCCACACTCTGCCTCTAACCACTGTTAATCACTTAATCATCGTGTCATGCGTAGGATTTTCGGAGAGCCTGAAGAGGATTTGTCGTTGGCGCTTCGAGAAGGGGCTTCAGTGCTGAATAATTTTGGTTGTGATACATTTCATGCATCTTGAGAATACAGCTTAAATTACCGTCTGTTAATGTAGGGACATGACGTTAATTAGGTGGCTTTTAATTGTATTTTGTGTAGTTTTTAGGTCTGATTAACACCAGGTCTTGTACAAATATTAGTAGTCTATTAAAGGGTCCTAGGCAAGGTTCAAAAACGCCATTTTTGCCGATAAAACGGTTACTGTTTTCTAGGATTATCGATAGATGTTTGAGGATAATAGACGTAAATCTACTAAAAATGTAGCTTATCGTTACCGACACTTATCGATGATTATTGATGGATTATCGACACGTACGGAGGATTATTGATGATCCGCTAAAATATTTTTAAGAATATATTTACTAAGTTTGCATTTGTAAATAAAATCTTACTCTCACATAGGTAAATACTCAAATAAAATCATGTCATACTCAAACAAATGTAACTAAAATCATGTCATACTCAAACATAAGAAAATAATAATAAAAAAATAAATTCAAAAGATACTACGTAATTTGATAACACATAATAACTATTTTACTTTGTCGAGAAATCTCACATCACATGGAGCAAATAGAAATGAATGAAGAACAAACTTTTGTTTGGATTTAGAAAATCCTACACGGAATAGATACAAATAAAACAATAACATTGCTAGTATATAAATGACAATCTCCATGTCCAACCCAAGCAACTCAACTAGCTAAAACTTGAGAGTGTTCATGAATGTGAGGGAGGGCACGTGTCGAACTTTGTAGAAATCTTCGCCGCCTTGCTCAGTCCTCCTCTTGAATTGCTTGAGCATGTGTTGGATCACCATTTCCTTGAGCGTAATCACGTGCCTCAGCCCTTCCGGAACCGTTATCAATCTTAAACAGTTCACAATGTGCAAACGCTCAAGACTCGGCAACGCCCCTTCTTCCACTTCCCACTCTTTCAGATTGTTAATGTAACAAATGTAGAGCGACTTGAGCCGAGGAAATCCTTTCTTGCTGCAAAACAGCACGTTGCCTTTGAAGGCGTCGTGATCAAAGAAAAGGATCCTCAGATTCGGAAGCTTTTCTAACGTCGCCATTGGATCATCCTCAAGGCAGGTTCGGACAAGGGTTAACTTGATTAGATTCGGAGAGAAGTCGCTAGCTTTAGGTAGCTTGACAATCGGTACATGCAGATGAAGCTTACGTATAAATGGACTATTCAAGATAAGCGAAAAGACATCTTGTTCATCAAAGTTAGCTCTCTGTCTTTGCTCATCTTGAACTCGGAACTCAAAGGAACCGAGACCCGAAAAATAAATGGCTAGGGATCGAAGGTTGTTAAATCTAATTTTCACACCCTCAAAGTGAGGACCCAAATTAACTTTCAATTTGATGAGATTAGTCAGACTCTGCTGCCTAGCAAAGTAACAGTGATTAGCAGACACATTCACAACGGTTTGTAAATTGGCAAGATTATCGAGCCTCAACATATTTTCTTTGAGAAAGCTTCCTTCAACTCGGCCAACGGTATGGTTTTGCGGTAGATAGAGATGCCTCAACTGTCCCAATTTCCATAAGACAGGTGGTACCTCAGAATCTTGAACCGATTTCTCATTATATAATGTTTTTACCCTTAAATCTAAGGTTTCTAGACGCCTCAGATCGCCTATGGATTTTGGAAACTTTTGCACATAACTGTCTCTCAGACTGAACAACCTCAAGTGAATGAGCTTTCCAATTTCTGCAGGAAACTCCCCAACAAAACGGCGACCAAGATTTTCAAACTTCAAGACTCTGAGCAAACAGAAGCGAATTAGTACAGGTCTCACTACTTGATAATACGAAGAACCTGGTTCTGGGTTGAAACACATGAGAGACCTAACGCAACCATCGATCTTTCTAATTAAAGAAAGCACTTCCTCAGTACCGCTGCTATTCATATAGACGGAGAGTCTACGCACCTTCTTGGTCGGCGTCAAGTTTGTAGTAGAAGAATCCATCGTCTCTTTTCTGTTAGAGAGATCGAGAGTTCGTAGAAAGTTGTCGTCCCGAGCCTTTGCCAAGCACAAGTCTCGCATGAGGTTGTGAATTCGACACTTTTTGATTCTTTTGGTTGAGCCCCACTCCGGCACCTGAAGAATGCACCTCTCTACCATTTCACTCAAACATTCGTACGCTCTTTCCTCGGTGGACACAAAGCCTTCTGCTACCCAAATCCGGCATAGTTCTTTGGCCCTTATTTCATAATCTTCGGGGTAATAAGCCAAGTGCAAAAGGCAGGGCTTCAAGTAATACGGCAACTCGTCAAAACTTAAACCGAGAACCCAGGAAATACCAAAGTTGGAGTCTTCTTGCTCATTGATTTTTCCCTTCCTCATGTAAGTCTTGATGTTCTTGTTCAAAGACTCCCACTCTTCGACTGTTTCTCTATTAGAAAGGAGTCCTCCCAGCACTGTAATGGCTAATGGCAAACCTCCACAGAATTCAAGCATATTTCGTCCTAAAATTTCCTTGATTCGGTCCTCTTCCGAATCTGCAAAATCCAAAGGGAAAGTATTGAATAAATAGAGACATACACAAAAATAATTCTCTCTGCCGTTGAGTTGTAATGAGAAGACGTTACCGTTCTTTCCCAGCTGTGCTTTCTTGGCAAACAACTCCCAACTTAGGGTGTCGGTGAAACACTTGGGTTCGTGGAGGAAGCTATTACGGTCAGCGTACGAAGCCACGTCTCGGTTGCGGGTGGTGAAGAGCAGCTTGCTTTCCGTCCTCACGTCCGGGAATGCAGACTTGAGACAGTCCCATGTGAGAGTAGTCCAAATGTCATCAAGCACCACCAGACACCTCTTATCTTTCTGCAGATCGAAAAGCGCCTTCGAGATCTCGCCGTCCGTCAACTCCTTGATTTCTCTCCTTTTCTCTGCCGTGAGCGAAATCAGCTTCACCAGGATTCCCTCCCAAATATCTCTAGGTTGGCACTTCTGAGACACAGACACCCAAGCGAAGCAGTGGAAATGCTTCCTAACGCCAGGGTGAAAGTAAACCTGTCTGGCGAGAGTGGTCTTTCCGAGTCCACCCATCCCGCATATGGAAACAACTCTGTGAACACTTGCCTCACTCGTCAAGCACGCAACAAGTTCGCTGACATTATCTTCAAATCCCACGAAATCGGATTCGATGTAGTGCGAGAACGTCCTGCGAAGATCCTGTCTCTGCCTCTCGATCGATTCCGAACTCGTTGCAGCTTCCTTCGTCGCAACCCCATAAGCCAGGAGACTCGACCTGGACTTAAATATCTTTGCAGAAATTCGCTCAATTTCCGATCCAGTTCGGTGCAGATTAACCAGGAAGCAAGAAAAGTGACTTCTTCTACTAGTTGAATTCCGGGCTTCTTTTCCAGAAAAAGTGAGGATGGCGTCATCGAGATCATAAGCGGCTTCTCGAATCTCCGCGACATGGTTCCGAACGGTCTTGTCCCCGTGCCTTGCACGCACATCAGCGTCTTCTAAGAGACATCGGATTCGTTGGAGCTCGGCTCTGGCGTCTTCGACTTGGTCGCTGACCGAAGCCAAGAGCTTGGCCTCGGTGAGGATCGAGTCTCCGATCCTTTCTACGAGGAAGGAGACGACAGCCTCTGCCATTCCCGTTGGACAGACGAGCAAGACAAGCCTCTCGTTTGAGCAGAATTATTCTGAGTTAAGTCAAGTCAACTGTTTTTTTTTTTTTTTTTGGCAAGTCAAGTCAACTGTTGAGATAGCCAGGCAGAAACTTGCCAAGTCTTTTCCTTTTCACAACTTGGCTTCGATATTTACTTTGGAAGTGTGACATGGCTCTTGAGTCAAGATGGCCCACGGGGCTTTTGCTCCCAACGCGTTCATTCGCACTTCATAACAGTGTATTATTACACCAAAATACAAAAAACTGCAGGTTTAAAGTGTACAAGAATAAGTATTGTGTGATATTTCAGCGTTATATTCCGATTGGAATTCCTGGATATATTATGATAGACTTGTTACAAGTATGAAGTGTACAATTATGCTTTCTATAGCGCTGTAGTTAGATTTTCAAGACTACTATTAAATGGATTCAAAGAATTTCAAAGGTGTATTGTATTCCCCTACTAGCATTGATGGATAAAAAATGAATTTTTCTTTTCACACTCACGTTTCACAATACACTTAAAATCGCTTACAAGTTGCAATACATATAATGTTCCATAGTTTCAGTTCTCTCCTCCATAAACACCAAAAAGAAGAAAGAGTGTTTCTAATTAATGTAATACGTCACTGCCTCCAATCTTCACCGGCATATATTGCATTATCACCGAGCTCTTCTTCGATGCGGAGCAACTGCATCGAGGTTAAGTTAGTTACAGGTAAACAAGCATATTGATGCAAGTCTACATTTTCGAGAATCATTTCGGAAAATAAAGCAAAACCAAATCACGCCTGTCACCACAGCTTTTGTTTGTGATGCACTTTGCCCCCATGAACCTATATTTACAGAGAGGCACTTTGCACAAAATGAAAATTTAAAAGGCAAAGTGCACGAAAATGAAACGGAGAGAGCGAAATTCAAAAAGGATTACCGCGATTATTCAAAGCTCAAATTTCAGGGCACTCATTCTATTATTGAATTGGCATGCATGCGAGAAAATTTTCAGTATTTAAAAAAGAAGACTAAAGATATAGATATAAGGACCTGATTGTACTTTGCCAGGCGCTCTCCTCTGCAAGGAGCGCCGGATTTGAATTGACCAGTGGAAAGGCCAACGGCTAAATCAGCGATGAAGGAGTCTTCGGTTTCGCCACACCTGTGAGACGTGATGACTCCCCACTGGGCATCCTTTGCCAGCTTCACCACTTCTATCGCCTCTGTCACTGTCCCAATTTGATTTATCTGTAGTTCAGCCACAACAATTAGCAAATTACCAAAATAGTTAGCAAGAGTACAACTTCCTTTTTCCAATTTATGTATACCTTTAGAAGAAGAGCATTGCAAGTGGATTCGTTTATCGCCCGCTCAATACGTTTTGGATTTGACATTAATAAGTCATCCCCTACTACCTGCAAAAACCCGGCTCTTTTGAAATATACAAATTTCTGTGGGTGGACAACTGGAAAGGCAAGTTAAAACATCCAAGCTAAAACAGACTAACACTTGCTTAAATCTGTTCCATATAGCTATCGAATATTTAGTTATATTTTGAATTTGTATAAAAAATCTAAATGGACCAAGCTAAGTAATTAATTTCATTCGACTTTATAAAATCATAATATATAAATGATATCCAAAACCAGTGACTTGTGGAAAGAATGTAAACATACCTGACAAAGGCCGAGCCCAGAAAAGTGCTTGACATGTTCCCAATCTTCCTTATCAAATGGGTCCTCAATTGAGACTATTGGGTACTCTAGAAAGTCATAAAGAGAAAGAAACAAGAATAGGATTCAGTAAAAATAAATAAAAATTTAAGAGAGAAGGTTATTATATAAGACAATTATATACCAGAGCAAAGTTCCTTGTACATGTCAATCATATCTTCTCCCGACTTAAAATTTTGTCCCGATTTATTCGGAGATTTGAAGTCCAGATCGTATTTTGTACCTACATCAGAGAGAGGTAAAGCTTCATTTACTAAAACAAGCACAGGAAAAAAATTGCACTAAGTAGCTAGAAATCAGAAAGGAAGGAGCTAGTATTTTTCCGGTACTCAAATATAATTAATTATCAGAAAATAAAAGATTACCGATGCAAAAGTCCGTGGCAGCAACGTCAATTGCTATCTTTATTTTCTCAATGTAACCCGTTCGGCTGATGGCTTCTTTTACGAGATCCAAACCTTCCTCAACACTGTATGTTTTAAAATCACAAAACAAAGGTTTTATATTTCTGAACAAGTTTTTGGCTTTTATGCCTGGCATGAAGTTAAGCTTCTGTTACATATTGCAAAAGTTTCATCTATAATATTTCACCCTCGGAATGCGAGGTAAGGAATTTACTGAAAAGCGATACATACCTAGAGATATTTGGAGCAAATCCACCATCTTCACCGATATTGCACGCATGAGCTCCGTGCTTTTCTGTAATAACAGCCTGCTCTTTTTGTTAACAATACATCAATGATCCAGTAAAAATGCTTATTTATTCCTTTAAAAAAAACATGGAAGTTGATATAAAAACCCAACTAAGTTAATACTTGACTAGTAACGGTTCATATCAAGAAAGTATCATGACCCAAAATCAATCTCGGAGCGGGAGCTTCACCAACCTTCACAAAACCCAGTCTACCTTTCTCATTAGCTTAAGGTCTTCTAGACCAAGGATTACAACCTAATTGGCTGGAACGCACCGGACTAAATTAAACCCTAAAATATAATTAACCAAATCCTTAACATAATTTAATAAGAGAAATTGCACCAAATAGCCAAATTGAAACATAAGTTTAGCAAAATAGCCAAACTTTGGTTAATTTTGTAAACTAGCCAATTAACCATTTAAGTGAATTTCTAATTTGGCTAGTTTACAAAACTAACCAAAATTTTGTAAATGGTTAATTGGCTAGTTTACAAAATTAACCAAAATTTGGCTATTTTGCTAAATCTATGTTTCAATTTGGCTATTACCCTTAAGAGCCCATTTAATAATTCAAATGACATAATCAATTAACAAAGCATAATTAAATAGGCAAGAATAGCATAAGTAAATAATTTTGATTATTCCTAGCTTAAGAAAAACAAAGAACTTAAGCTTAATTAAAAATGAGAACAGATGGATAACCTTCAGGTGATGATAAGTTTCAGAACCCATTTGCAATGCCTCTTCAAAATTGACAGCTCCGATCGGGAGAATCATAATTTCCTGATGAAAATTTAGTATTAAGGTGACATCATGTTCTATAAATAAGCATCTCTTCTTTAGTTATTTCAGTGACCCCATATTTCAAGATCAACATAACATACCTGTATGGCTAAATTGTTCCCAGCATGCCTTCCTCCACTTATAACAGTAAAAGCAGGGACAGGAAGAGTCAGAATCGGCTTTCCTGATAGATCCGCGATATGTTTGTATAGCGGAACCTGTTATTTGTCTTTTGTTAGAGCGTTTTTTTTTCTTTTCTTCTGCAGAGCATACATTTCCTGATATCTAAACCTATTACATAATATGACAATGAGAAGTAACGAAAAACGATCATACCTCTTTTTCAGCCGCACCAGCTTTACATGCAGCAATCGACACAGCTAACATGGCATTTGCTCCAAGTTCTCCCTGAAAACAATGAGCTAAGTAACATTAACAATCTAAGCAGGTGTTTAACGATGTCGGAAATTGTACCATTCTTGACCTACGTGACTAAACAACACGGAAACAGATACACCCAGTATAAACCAAGAATATGACACGTTACTTTTCTGACCATCACCAGGCCTCAAGTCTGGTAGCTTTTTTCCCCGATCTATTTTAACATTTTAAAAAGGAAAAGAAATTCAAGTCCTTAGGTCCACAAGTAGAAATCTATCCTTAGTAGCATATCTGGATATTATGAGAATGTTATAAGGCAACTGCTTGTTGTTTGTATTTTATCTTGTAAGTACCTTGGGTTTTCCATAATGTAAAAATTTGTATTGTTCTCGACCTAGAGCGATAAAACGTAAACAGATACAAGCAGCACAAACCAAGGGAGGTCTCTGATGATGTTTCAATCTTTTATACCAGGTAATCTAGTATCCTTATTTATCAAGATCATAAATTCGGACGTTGTAATCAAACTCTATTATAGATTACCGACCACATTCTTCACACTTTATCTCCTCCTTCTTCGGGAAAGCTAATGAAGTTCATGTCAATCTATTACGTGCCTAAGGCCTAAAACCAAAGCAACTTGAACAACTACGAAAAGAAAGCGCAAGCACAACCTTTTTCTCTGTCCTGTCAAGATCTATCATAGCTTGATCAATCTGGGCCTGAAGGGTCGGGTCCATGCCAATCAGCGCTTCGGATATCTTCTCGTTGACGTTCTTCACGGCCCGGTTCACGCTGTTCCCCAGATACATCCCCTTGTCCCCGTCCCGCAATTCAACGGCCTCGTACCTGCGTTCAATACAGTATTCCGTCGCTCATTCTCCAACAATGCAAGCTCACAGTAATGAATTAAGAAGAACCAAGATCCATGAACTAAATTCAAGCTTCTCAATCATTCACCCATGAAACATTTTCTCGAGAACCAAACAGAAAAGAACAAAGAGTAGACCATACATTCCAGTGGAGTCGCCGCTCGGAGCCGAAGCGCGAAACATTCCTTTACTGGTGTACAAATCAACTTCAACAGTCGGAATTCCTCTGCTATCCAGAATCTGCCTCGCTCTCACCTTCGTGATCGCCGACGGGACCGATTTCTTCATGTGATTCGACTGAAATCCAGAACCACCCGAAAAAGTAAGAAGGCGAGATTGAAAAGGCATGGGTTCATGGGGGAAGAGAGGGATGGTTACGATGAAGAGGACGGGATCGGAGGTCTTGGCCCTGACGGCGGCATTGACGGCGTCTTCGATCCTCCGAGAGAGCATGTGCTGCTCCAGATACTCCTGCACCGACATTGCTCCGACCTCTGGATTCCGCGTGCAACCACGAAGAAGAAGGAGCTGCTCGGGATCCAAATACACTGCTTTCGTGCTTCGGACTCTACTTTGTCGTTTTGTTTGAAAACGACGAGTAGTTTCTGTGAAAACTCTTTCTCCGTGAGTAGGCGTGGGCAACCCGTTCTCGGTTTTCATTCGACTTTATTTTAATATATTTCCTATCTGAAAAGACGGGCGGGCAATGCCCGCAGTCCGCTCAATTTCGGATAATGAGTTGAGCTGCTCTTGGCGGCAGCCACATGGAGCCGACATGCTGTGGTGGAACTAGGATTCGGAGACAGGGAGGGTTCAAAAAATTTTCCATTAAATTTACATAGTAACACAACGTCAAAATATAAAATTAAATATTTCTAAAATGAACCTGATTCAAATTATATTGTAAATTTGGAGAAAATTAGACTAGGCTTTGAGTGTGGTGGTTAGACTTTAATTTGGAGATGTTTATGTACATAAGTTTAACATATTTCGGTACTATTAATGCAATTTTTAAAATCTTGGGGATGGTTTCAGCCACACGACACCATCAAGTACGTCCGCCTTGCCGACATGCACCCTTTTGAACAACATAATTTTGTGACTGGAAAATACGAAGATGCTAACAACTTTCAACGGTAGTCCATATTTTGAATACATATCCTCACGAAATGATCGTATCGAAGCGTGGGCTTTATCGACAAAACCGTTCTTACTGCCAAAAATAAAGTGATCGGTTTCAATGATATAAATCTCAACTCAGCGGAACCGAAAGATAGAGACTGAGAAAGAGACTACGAGCATCTCCAATGTATTACGTTATAAACTAGGTTTTACTTCAAAGCACAGTAGTCAAGTGCTTCTGCTTCAATGCTGTACAACTTAAAATTTTACTCTAAATAATTCTATATTTATACAATTGCTCTCTACTTTGTAAATTTATAAAAGTAACCCATCTTCAACTAATTTCATACATTTCCATCCATGATTATGTAAACGAATATTATATTAAAATTAACAATCACTACATGAAAAGTAAAAAATTACATAGAGGATAAACATTACATGGAAAATAAATATAAGACATAGAGTTAGTGTACTTTCAAGTTTTAATATATGTGTTGTATAATTAATTTTTGAATTTATTTAATTGATAGTTGTATACGATTCTCTTATTTTCATGATGAGGATAATTGGCGTCAATACCCTCGAACTTTCAACTTTGAGTACGCTTACATATGCACCCTTCCAACTTTGAAAATACCTGTCAAACTCTCTCATCAATTTTAAATTCTTTGATATCTGCACCCTTGAATTTTGAGAATAATACAAATACAGTTGCATCCCCTTAGATTTTAACTGATGTATGGAAGACTTCGATGAATGAAGCCGCCTATAGAAAATTCTCAAGTCGTGTTCCTGAAAAAGGAATCAATTTTGGTGCTCAACCCTAAATTAATTTGTGCGCAAATCAATGGTTGTTTATCGGAAGAGCTTCGATTAGCATCCGTGCGCAGTACACGAATCAACAACCGAACTTATTAATGATCTCTTCGTAGAAATAGTTAGGGTTTGGGTATTTACCCCTTAAGAATATCGCTCCTTTTTAATCTCAATCTAGCAACATGTGATAAAAATCTACTTACGCATAGACTGAAGTAAAGCAACAAAACTCTTTCCTATACATCTATATAAATCGTACGTGAATATGAAATAATGTAATTTTTTTATGTACGCTAAAATTATTATATGTAACATCGATCATTAATTTCATATAAATTAACAAACTTAATATTCATTAATGCGCTAGGCATCATCATTATATCTTACATACACACAGCATAACGTTGATCTGGCTGATCATACATTACACATGGCATTTGCATCCATTTTATTATCCATACAGCCACGCAAATACTTAAAACACACACTTACATATATAGAGGACGATCAAAGTACGTAGCTGGTTTCATCATTTTGATAACAGAAGGCGTTGATTAACCACAAGTGCCTCCGTTCGGGTTGTCGCAGCGCAAGGGAAAGCAGCAGTTGTAGTCCGTAAGGCTGCAAAATCCGCCGGCTGCTGTGCAAGAATGCACCTGGCTGCACGTTCCTCCGAAAGTTGTGTCGGAGCACGTGAGCGATCCGCAGCACCAGGTGACCAACGAGCATGACCCGCCCGGTCCGTTGCAGCCGAGCTTCCCCGGCTGCCGCTCCCGCGAGAGCGTCAATCGTTTCCCTTCTGGTAACAGGAAACTCCCGTACTCTAGATCCGCGCCACCCGGGGACGACGAGAGTGGTTTGTCCACCACCATGAGAATCTCCTGGCTGTTCGATGGTCGCGCAGCTGCAGCCAAGCTCGGGCTCAGGATCGCGACGGCCAGCAGCAGCATTGCTGCCATGTTGGTGCTCATCTTCTTGGAAGGACTTGAGAGGTGTTATGGTGAAATGAAATGTGTGCTATAGACAGAAGTGTTTGTGATGTGGTGATGGTGTGAGGTTTTTGAATCCCTACTTATAGAAATCGAAAGGCGAAGCCACATTTGATTTGATACTAGGTTTCCGTATTATCATAGTAATCAAAAACAGCATTATCAGTTATTGAAAGAAGTCGTACTTTATAAAAAAGTATACCATGAGATGAGAGTCGCACGTTTTTGCCAAGATTAATTCACGTCCCGCTAATTGCTGAAAAGATACCCATTGTTTGCAAAAGTCATGCTTTATGGGTCTTAAAAAAAAGAACGTTAAAATTGGACACGTGCCACACTAAGATAATAAAATGGGACGGTTGTCACACTAAGCGTAAAAACCCAGTGTGATGTCGTTGGATCCCGGGGTGCAACGATGTTGCCAATAGGATAGCTAAAACCCGCCTGCGGATTCTATCCCCGTCATGTGATCGAGGGAATGCCCGGAGTGGCTTGTACATGTCTTTCAAAGGGATTTATCCCTCATTTTGGCTTAATGAGAATTATTCTGTTTTCAAAAAAAAAAAAATGAAATAATGAGATAATAACGGTAAAAGTATACTTTTTTTTTCACCCAGTGTATAATATGCTCTCAGGAGGGAATGGAAAAAACACGTGTAAAAACTAAAAACTAATACATTCGATAGATGAAGACATGAAGTTGAAGTGGCTTCAAGAGGAAAGAGGCGACAATATTATAGTAATGTGATGTTGAAGAGAGATTTGGCGAAGTGATATTAGTTATGGGTGAGAATATGAAGGGATGTTGAGTTTGAATTTAGAATGGAGACCACTTTTTGAGTTAGATGTTAATTTAAAAATAAGAAGGCGACTCTTGAGTGTCCAAAACAAATGTGTCTGTACGTATTCTTTGTCACACACTACAAATTCCGTCCATGTCCCAATAAAAAAAAAAACATTAAATAAAATGTCATTATATCATATTTCAAGGGAAAATTCGAATTAAGTTAGATCCAAATTTAGTAAAGTTTAGAGATTTAATCCTTAATATATATATATGCCTCGTTAAATTTGCAAAGATTAACAAGTATTATTGCAGCTAATATTCATTTCCATGACATAGATAGATTACGAAAATATTTAATGATCTAATATTTCTTTACAAGATAAATAAATTCAAAAACAAACAAACAAAAATGACAAACTTGTTTTTTTTTTTAAATAATAAAAATAAAAAAGACAGGTACTTACCTAGCAACTTGTAATTGAAAACAACATTAAAGAAATGTTCCGAGACATAAATAACCGTTAATTTAGATGATAAAGATAATGGAACTAACCAAACAATAGAATATTGCATGATCGATCTCAGGTTTCGATATGTGAAATCTTTCATATCATTAATGAATTTTATCCCGTTAATACATTCATACTAAGTTCAGTAATATTCTTCAGTGACAATAGTACTCGAGAAATATATACACTCAAATTATGAATCAACGAAATTCTTTGGATTAAAGCTCTTTTCAATATTCTAGTGGTAAAGAAAGTCAATTTCTTCGACAATCAGACATACCAACGATATCAATCATTTCTGCTTCCGCATATTTACAGGAGATAATCTCGTGATTAAGCTGTCGTGCAAAGCTTGTGCAACAACGTTTTTCCGCCGTGGAACCCAAATTTCTATAATCATCGGACAAACTTGTTTGCAAATTTATTTTCGTCCAGCAAACTAAAAATAAACAGTGTCTAGTTGCTACTATTTTCATTAAGATCAGTAATGAAAGAAGAGGTTTTCTAAAATATACAATGCATAGTTTCACGTTTTTTTTATCAAATTATTATTATTATTATCATACTTTGCAGATTATATTATCCTCATGGTACAACGATCTTATTGTTTCTGTTCACAAATCTTTTATAATTAGTGGTGATATCATGGTTTTTGTTGTCGTGATCTAATAATTACAGATAAATATGTCTTAATTAATGAGCGACAATACATGGTGATGTTTTTTTTTTTTTTTAATTATGTAGGGGCAACAAATAGTGAAGCTTGTTTAATCTTTTTAGGAAAGAAAAAAAAAAGCGACATATGTTAATTTTAATAAGTTGTCCTTATATAGATAGATAATATATAAAATCCTTATCAGGATGATATCTTGATGGTAATTATGACTCGATTGTAATGAGTGTTACACATGGGTGATTGTTGTAGTAGAGAAAATTCACTAACTAATAATCAATATACTTTAAATTAAAAACTACTCCGATCGATAAATTTATAAACTCTATTTTTCCTCTCAAAATATAGTTCTGTTCACGGTAACACATCAAGGATCAACCGAAGCCTTTCAAAAGGATTAGCTACGATATCAAGGACGAGGATTATCCTCGATCATTGTTTTAACACAGATCTAATCGAGGATTAACTCCGATATATATATATATATTGTGACTACCCAAGCACAATCACCTTAGTTTTATTCTAATAATATAACGATTATTCTCAATCAAACTATATAAATTGTAGGTATTTTGAAAATTATCGTAATATAATTGAAAGCTCATAAAGAACAAGTCACATTAATCACTTTTCAGAAAGATCAATGCGTGAATAATTTGACATAGGGAACTTGGTTTCTGTTGGGATCTAGAGGAAAGGAAATGGTCATAAAAAGTCTTGGCTATAATAGACAATCAAATGGGACATAATGAGCATAAGTTCAAAGTTAAGACTAAGAAAATTTGACATGCAAGAGGATTTATCACCTATACTTATTTTCGGGTATGTTCTTCTTCAGAAATGACTTAAGGACGTTTCTTAGAGACAAATGGTTGAAGGGAGAGTTTAAATTTCGAGTTGGCCAAATATTTATTTCATCTCTTCTCTTTTGACATATCCGAATGTTTATTAATTCAAACAATTTTGAATTAATCCAATTATGTATAAACTTCCTACTCTTTAGGAAATAAGCTGTTTGAGAAAGAACAATTCATACTATCTAAAAATAACAATGCTCATATATTAAAAGGCGTGCAATAAGCATATTACCTAAATATAACTTTCAAAATCACCACAAGAGATCAGTATAAAGCTTGAGTTTAGCGTCTCAATTTATCCAAGCACAACATATATAGAGCGATATGAAGAAGAGAAACGGCGTGCCTACGATGAAGAGCGGTAGTCTTGTCGTTTTTGCCGTGCTACTTTTGGCGAGCGAGCTTTGTGAGGGAGCCAAGAAGGAAGTGCGGATCACAAACAGATTGGGGGGAAATCTATTGCTTACTGTTGATTGTAGTGACAACGGGCACGATACGATATTCACTGTCCTGGCAGGCAAGACCGTCAGGTACAGTATTTCGGGAAAAACGTTCCTAGTTAGGTGTAAATTCCGTTGGGAAGCGAATGACAACAATTGGTTCGACATATACAACGCCTCAAACAAAGGCAACAGTGCCTGCGAGAATTGCGAATGGATTATCACTAAAGCTGGGCCATGCCATTTCACTGCCGATAAGAGTTCTTTCCAATGCTCAACCTTCAAGAAAATACCGTCTTGATCTTCTTCTCGCCTTTGGGACGAAACTTTTTTATTTTTTATTTCTACAAAAATATTTTGGATTTGGACAACTATCATATGTATGTATAATAAATATAACAGAAGATCAACCGCCTGAATTTTCTTTATATGGTTTATGCTTTGCCTATACGACTTGTATGAAACTTTAGGGTAAAATTTAAGAATAAAGATGAAACTTGACCAGATTCTTGCCCGTTTTGAGTGGTTCCGCCGCTACCGGCATAGATGGCAATTAGTTTTCTATATATGTACTCTTTTCTGTTTTCTTTCTATGTTAACCCTAACGTAACATAATGATTCGACATCAGTGCCAATCAAAGAAACCTGTAGCCACAGAATCTACGCGTGGGGTATCAATCAAACCCATGTTTTGTCGAGAAGGAAAAATAATCACATTGGGAACTTTCGCCACTAAAAAATAGATGAGAAGCTTTTACCGCTCTTAGATGAAAACTTTAAAAACTTTTGCCGCTGAAAAAACGATTGAGAACTCTGGCTGCAAAAAAAAATAGTAATCATACATATATATATTCTCTTTTAGTCATATTTTGAAAATCTATTTTGTAATCTCTCAAATTGGGATTCACAAAACCTAAATTTACACGTACTGTCGTACACTTGCATGGACCCGCGCATGTACATAATTAAGCTCCAACGGAGTCTAAGTTTTATTAATCCTGAGCCTATTCCATTAAAAGCTTGTGACGACAGTACTATATTATATTGTATAGGACGGTAAATTATAGTCTTCATTTTCTGCTTTAAGTTGTGAACGGATAAAATTGAAATCGTTTTTCACCATTTCAATAATGATTCACCTCTCAAGTTGTTTTCACCAAAGATCGAGACGACACTTATAGTTAGATTGGCTCTTCCAGTCACAATCTAGGCAGCTTGTACGTCGTGTCTTAGTTTTCGAACCTTACATTTTATGTTTTTCATTTGTGATGTATGGAAGACTTCAATGAAGAAAACGCTATAGAAAATTCTCAATTTGCGTACTTGGTAAATTATTCGACGTTGGTGCCTAGCTATTTGTGCCCAAATCAATAGGTGTTTATCCTAAGAACTTCAATTAGCATTCATGCGCGAATCAGACGTAACATCCGCTCCATCAATTATATAGTTCTCATAATCCAAAAAGAAATATTATATAGTTCTCTTTTTATATCGTAGGTTCGGCACATCTGATGATCTCCTCATAGAAATAAAGGTTTTATTTATACAAATTGAAAGGCTAAGCCGTATTAGATTCTAGGTTTCATTCTTACCATATTAATGTTAGTCATACAAAACAGCAATATTTTGAAAGAAGTCTTGCTTTTTTAAGAGTATACAGTGAGAAGCCGGACGATTTTGCCACGATTATTGTACGTTGCGCTAATTAATTAGTTTCTGTTTGCAAACTAAGTCCTGCATTAATGTTTGTTTTGCTTGGAAAAATACCATTGTTTGCAAAAGTCATGCCTTATGAGTTCCCATCGACTTATTTAACGAGTGTCAAATTAAATACATTTAAGAAAAATGTTTTCAAAAATGGGATAACTGACGGAAAAATATAATCAAATTTTCACCAATTTGTAGCGACGTGTTCTATTTTTTAGCGGCTGATATAGTACTACCTCCGTTATTACTTAACACCTCTGTTATTACTTAGCACCTCTATTTTTCTAGCGGCTGATATAGGATTAGGAATATATAAAAGAAATATGTTTGAAGGAGGCTTTGGCAAAACCTAAAGGCTATTTGGATTCCTATTTTCTTAGTTTTTTTTTTTTTTTTTTTTTTTAATGAAACAGCATTATATTTGTAATATTACACTCATTAGATTTTAGGGTTAATTGCGGCAATAATGCACAACTTTTGGTCAAGAAGGGTTTTAGGTCCCCAACCTTTCAAAGTGTGGGCAAAAATACACAATCTTTGTTAAATGTAAAATCCGTTGGTCCTTCCGTTAGGGATGTTAAATTCTGATGATGTGGCATCGTTAAACTGCCAAATGGACTGTTAACTTGTAATAATTTAATTAATAAGAATAAATTAAATCATATTTTAATTATGATTCAAAAATAATTAATACTTTAAATTAAATAAATAATTTTTACCCCCCCCCCTAAAAATCTAACAGACTCTTCGTCAAACACGAATAATTTTTTTGAAAAACGACGGATTATTAAATACGACAAAATTTGCAAAGATTACATAACGACAGTTTATTAGAAACGCGACTAAAATTTTGATAAAACGACCGATTATTAAAAACAAATGTAATTTAAAAAAGGACATAGTAAAGATGTGAATAATATTGAAGCACGAGTTCAAAAATAAGAATTAAGCGTTAAATAAGCATTGCTCGTTAATTTAAAGTTTTAATTTATTTTTTGAATCATAATTAAAATATTTTAATTTATTCTTATTAATTAGGTTATGTAATTAATATTACAAATTTACGATTCATTTGACAGTTTAACGATACCACATCAGCAAAAGTTAACATCCCTAACGGAAGGACCAACTGATTTTACATTCAACAAACGTTGTGTATTTTTGCCCACACTTTGAAAGGTTGAGGACCTAAAACCCCTCTTGACCAAAGGTTGTGCGTTATTGCCGCAATTAACCCTAGATTTTATATAGTGTACAACTTTCCGGTGAAGGTTTAAGAATGTGTGAAATGATGCATTCATTGTATAAGTCCATCACATATGCGTTCGAGTCCCAACATATTCGGCAGTGCTCCTTTTGGAGCCTTGGGACAACTTGAGAAAGACCCACGGTACATGTGGACCGCTTAACACGTGTCATGTGGCACTGAATGGAATGCTCTAACGGCTAAAAAAAAAGAAGGATACCAACATTTTATACTTTTGCCACAACAAAAAAGTATGATAATATAAGTCAAATTTTAAATAAGGGCTTTTTAGCAAAATACTCAATTCAGGTGAAACTTTTTTTAAAAACACTCAAAAGTTTACCATAATTAAAGAAACACTCATTTGGTCTTATATGGACAATTATACCCTCAATATATTCTTTCACATCTTTACTCTAATTCCTTGTGATTCCTTCAAAGATGATATTCATTCCTTGCAAAGCATTCGATATTCATTCTTCTTCTACGAAGCTCAGGATCTCCTTCTGATTCCTTGCGATTCCTTGAGAAGCTAGGGTTTCGATCACGTTCTCTGCGATTACTTGCGATTCAATCATCTTCTCAAGGTTCATTTTCATTGATTTTGAAAACGGCGTTGTTTGGCTGCCGAGACTTACCCTGGAAACCTCATCGGCATTGATAAGCACGAACTCGTTCCTATTGTGAGAGCCCGCAATGAGGCGGCCATTGGTCCCCATGGAAGCCGAAGAAGAAGAATAAGAAAGCGGAGCCCTAGTATAGAGTAGTTTTCAGAGAAGCTCAGCTTCCATGGTGTCTCTCTCGAGAGAGAGAATTGAGCAGCAAAATAATTGGGATTCTTTGCTTGCGATCTGACTTTGTAGAGAGAGAAAATCTATGTGGAAAAATCAAACAGTGACGCACATGGGTGATAAAAAAGAGTAGAGAAAATTCGTTTTCATTGCAATGGAGATTTAGGATTTTCGCAATCGTTATGTTATGGGTTTTAGTTTCTTTAAGTAATGAAGTATTTGATTCAATCCATTCTGCATATTAGGTCCATATGGTTGGCTACATGTGCATTGGAATTTGGAGCTAACTGTAAATAAGTGCATTGGCTATAAGTGCATTGGAACCCCCGACTTTTAAATTATAATCAAATTTCACCTTAAGAAAATAAAAATCGGCCTCCGATGGATCATCAAGATCGTCGCACACTAAAAATTTGGCCAACCATGGTAATATTAGATTAAGAACTCTTATTTCATACACAATTTTAATTTCTAGTTGTTACATAAGCGTAACTTGTAACTATAGTTACAATAGTGTACTAAAGTTACACTTATGTAACTGAAGTTACATTTATGTACATCTGAACTTACACTTTTATAACTGGAGTTACAATTTTGTAATTATAGTCATTAGGGGTGCAACCGGGTAGGGTACCCAGTTTTTTCGAGGTACCCGGTACCGGAATCCGGGTATCCGAAAATTGATACCCGGAACCGGTATCCGAAATCAAGGTACCCGAATTCCGGGTACCTATATTTTGGTACCGGGTACCCGGACTTTACCCGGTACCCGGACTATTAGTCATATATAACTACACTTATGTTACATATTAAGAGATTCTACATAAGAAATGGTGCAAGTTTGTAAGTCAGAGAAACGGTGTTTTTCGCTCTTTTAGCGATAATACAAAACGATATTAAAAGTGTATTCATTATGGAATCAAATTTCAATATATTTCTTCAAATAATAATTTAATGCTTTTTCTTTATTTGAATTAATTTGGAAGTGTTAAAACAATTTTTGTAACCGAAGTTACACTTTCGTAACTTTTGTTACTCTTATGTAACTGGAGTTACACTTTTGTAACTGGAGTTACGATTTTGTAATTATAGTAATATATAATTACACTTATGTTACATATTAAGAGATTCTCCATAAGAAATGGTGCAAGTTTGTAAGTGAGAGAAACGGTGTGTTTTCGCTCTTTTAGCGATAAAACAAAACAATATTAAAAGTATATTTATTATGAATCAAATTTCAATATATTTCCAAAAATAATAATTTAGTGTTTTTTCTTTATTGGAATTAATTTGGAAGTATTAAAACAATTTTTGTTACCGAAGTTACACTTTTGTAACTTCTGTTACACTTATGTAACTGGAGTTACGATTTTGTAATTATAGTCATATATAATTACACTTATGTTACATATTAAGTGATTCTACATAAAAAAATGGCGCAAGTTTGTAAGTCAGAGAAACGGTGTGTTTTCGCTCTTTTAGCGATAAAATTAAACGATATTAAAAGTGTATTCATTATGGAGTCAAATTTCAATATATTTCTTGAAATAATAATTTAATGTTTTTACTTTATTGGAATTAATTTGGAAGTATTAAAACAATTTTTGTAACCGATGTTATACTTTTGTAACTGAAGTTACACTTATGTAACGGGACTTACACTTATGTCTTAATTATGTAACATCAATTATTTATGCTTCTGTTTAAACACATGTAATCCGAAAAGTAAAGGTAATAGTCATAAGAGTTTAAAAAGGAAAAAAAAAAGTAAAGGAAACAAATTGGTCAAAGACCCAATGTTCGAACATGTTAATGACTATCTTTCTTCGTCGATGGGTGTTTCGACTTCATTTTCGGGCTAGAGGACGTCGCCTTTGCTAAATCGCCACGTCTTTTCGATTTCATACCTACAATAATGCACACTTAGTGTCAAATTAGGAAGATAAATCTATACTTCTAGAAGTTAACCCACACATATATGTTGGGTGATAGTATTGTACATAAAATTGCCCTGTATATTGAACTACAGTTACATATAAGAGTTATAATTGCAATTACATAAGTGAAATATCACGTCGAGGGATGATAAATAAATACAAGTTCAATGAAGATGATAATCATGAATTCTTTAGGGACATCGTCATAGCTCCTTTTTAGCATGTGCATATATTATATATATATATATATATATATATATATATATATATATATATATATATATGAGAAATAGCATGAGATAGCCAAATTGAAATGTTTGATTTGCCAAATAGCCAACCTTTTATTTTTCTTTGTGAAATAGCCAAATAGTTATTTAATAACATATTCTATACCTATAATACCCTTTTAACATATTAACGGTATTAACGTGGTTAATTTATTTTTTTTTTAAATAATTTTTTATTGAAAAAAAAATTATTTTTTTTTTGAAAAAAAAATTATTTAAAAAAAAATAATATTTTTTTGTTAAAATTTTAATCAAGATTTTTTATTTTTAAACAAATAACTACGTTAATACGTTTATTAATGTGTATTAACGTGTATTAACGGAGTTAATTTGTTTAAAAAATAAAAAATCGTGATTAAAATTTTAACAAAAAATTTATTTATTTTTTTAAAAAAATTATTTATTTTATTTGAATTTTTTTTATTTATTTTTAAATAAATTAACCACGTTAATACGTTAATAAACGTATTAATGTGTATTAACGGAGTTAATTTGTTTAAAAATAAAAATCGTGATTAAAATTTTAACAAAAAAATAATTTTTTTTTTTTAAAAAAAATAATTTATTTAAAAAAAAAATTATTATTTTTAAACAAATTAACCACGTTAATACACGTTAATACAAGGGTAATCAGGTCTTTCGTGATTTATTAACATAGTTAATTGGCTATTTGACAATATTAGTAAAAACATTGGCTATTTGGCTAATTATAGTTTGAAGTTTGGCTATTTGACTATTTGCCCCTATATATATATATATGTATATTATTATATACGAGCATTTGCACTGTATGTTACTTTGATGAATTGTATAATTGTGTATACATGTTAATGGAAAAGTTTTGTTTGGTGATAGCTCTAAATTGGTTCTTAATTTTTAAGGTTCTAATTCGAATAAGAAGGATGTGATCATCTATTTACTCCACTCCAAACATATCACTGTATATATATCTATATAGTGTATAATGTCTTATTTTCAGGTTTAATGATGATAGATTAGGCCATATAATCGCAAATCAACAGATATAATGTCCTATTTTTAGGTAAAGTGTTGAGACTGAATGTGTTTGAAACTTTGAAAAGTGAGAAAATATGTCAAATTGCGTCCAAAGGGGTCAATCCGAAGAGGAGCAAAACAGCCTCGTGGCACACACCTTTTAAGCAAGCAATTGATCCCATTTACCCCATCTCACCTACTGAATCTGCAGAAACCCGAAGCCCGAATCCCAAAAACGCACCTTACGAGGTAATCGGAGACGAGCTGCTTGGTCTTCTTGCCGAGAGTGTGCCAAATGGGATCCAACTGCTTCCTCACGATCTCGTCGAAGGACTTGAACAACCCGTCCTCAACCGTCGAAGGAGTTCGGGGAAGGAGATCGTCGCGAGGAGCTCAAATCAAACTATTGCAGAGAAGGAGCTCGAGAGAGAAAACGCGGGTTAGGGCTCGCGATTTGCAGAGGAGAGCTCGAGAGAGAAAACGCGGGTTAGGGCTCGCGATTTGAGGAGAGCTCGAGAGAGAAAACGCAGAGTTAGGGCTTGAGAGAGAAGGAGAGCTCGAGAGGAGAAAAGACAGAGTTAGAGTTTGAGGGTAATTAGGGAAAACAAAATATAAAATGAGTATAATATAGATTATGTAAACCTTGAGTACTTTTTTAAATAGTTTGATTTTCATTAAGGCTTTTACTAATAAGCCCTTTAAATAATTTGTAAGTTCTCTTGCTGTAAATATCCCCTTATATTATAAAACATTGTATGATTTTTATGCATTATTTCCACAAATATACAATGCTCTCTTGCTACCGGTACTTCCTTATGTTGTAAACAACGCCCATTAAGAAATCTAAGCAGATAATCGGTCTTCCTCCTTGCTCTCAGCGGCTTCTGCTGCCAGCGACGAAACACTCTTGAGGGTTCGCCATAAGCACGATTTATTATCATTGGTATCGATTGTGGCAATAAGATTTTATGGGTAAACCACAAAATTGATGGGCATAACGATAGAATTTTTTATAATAATAAAAAATAAACAAATCATAGATTTTAGGGGGGAAAATCATATTTCTTTTTAAAATGGAATTTTGGAAGAGTTTAAAGGGATTATAGCGTTTAATGAAAAATGATGAAAATATTTAGATCTTCTTTATCAAGAAAGAAAGTTGAGGACCAAGATAAATATCAGAAAAACGGTTTTCATTTTCCTGTGCCGCTGGGGTTTTAGCCCAATTCAATTTTATGCGTATATCATTTTTTATTTTATTTTTGTTCACTCGTCATAAAGGGTTAACATAGGTATATGGGAGTTTTAAAACCTTTTTCAAGAAGGGTTAATTGCGGCAAAAATACCCAACCTTTGTAAATATTCTCCGATAGGTACCCAACCTCAATAAACGTAGGCAAAAGTACCCAACGTCACACTTTTGTCGCCGACCAACTAACGCCGTTAGACACTGCCTACGTGGCCGTTAGGGTGTCTCGTGTGGAATGGCCCATGGCCAAAAGTTGGGTACTTTTGCCGCCACGTGGCCAAAGGTTAGGTACTTTTGCCGCCACATGGCATTTAAAAAATAATTTTTTTAATTTTTTCTTTCTCATTAGCCAGTATGTTTTTATTCTTTTACGTATATCAAACATGATCAAATAATTTCATAAAATATGTACTTATAAAAATTATGTTATTTTTTAAATAATCAAATAATTCCTTAAATTTATTAGTTTTAATTTATTTAAAAAAAAATATTTCCCGTGACTCATATTTTTATTTTTTTACATATGTTAAATCTAAAAAAAATAATTTTATAAAATATTTTTATAAAAAATATTTTTTCTTATAGGGATAATTTATAATTTTTTAATAGATTATATTAAAATTTTGAAACTAAAACATTATTGTATATAATAACACGAGCATTTTAATATTAATATTAAGGCATGATATGATTTTTGCAGACATATAACATATTTGAAACTAAGGCATGATTAAAACAAATAATTGTATCAAATACAGTTCAAGCTTAATTTAAACTGAAAGTTTGGTGATTGGTAAAAATTATGTTTAACCTTATTATTTTTTGTTTTAAAGTGAAAAAAGAAAAGTAACATTTTTTTAGTTTTTCTTTAACATTTTTTTTATAAGTACATTGTTTATAAAATTATTTGATCATGTTTGATGTACATAAAAAAAATAAAAACATATTGGCTAACGGGAAAGAAAAAATTATAAAAAAAATTTGTTTTTTAATGCCACGTGGCGGCGAAAGTACCCAACCTTTGATCATGTGGCGGCGAAAATACCCAACCTTTGGCCACGTGGCATTCCACATGAGACAGCGTAACGGCCACGTAGGCAGCGTCTAACGACGTTAGTTGGTCGGCGACAAAAGTGTGACGTTGGGTATTTTTGCCTACGTTTATTGAGGTTGGGTACCTATCGGAGAATATTGAAAAAGGTTGGGTATTTTTGCCGCAATTAACCCTTTCAAGAATAGCCAATATCTATAAAGTTGACGAAGGCCTAAATAATGAAATTTAGCTAAAATCCTAAGTACAAAGCGATGAATCCATGAATCCTCTTTGTCGGGCTGTTTCCATTCAAAAAATGCCAAATGATGGTAATTTTGTACTCGAATGTATACTGGTTCATTTTGTATTGTTTTGGTGCATTTTTTCTTCTTCTTTCTTTCCCATCTTTATTTAGACTGCAATTTATCTTTCTGGCATTTTATTTTAGCACAAAGCACTCTTTGAATCCCATGGTATAGAGCAGTGGATGAGACTTGTAAAAACAAACAAAAAAACTGAGACAAATATGCAGCTAAATAAAGTTCAAATGATAATGTGAACCTATAAGTAAAATCTAGGGGACTGGGCGTGTAATTAATTACCTTCAATGTAAACTAGCCTACAACATTGCAGGCAATAGAACCGATCGTGTCTGCTCATTCGTCCGAAATATACAGAACTCAGAAGCTTCACTTTGATTCTCACTGCTACACAACAACAAAGGCACTCGATGACCCCATAAAATGGCGGATCGATCTGAAGAGGCTCTTCGAGGCGCCAAAATGCCTGATTCTGTACACGCCGGGAGTTGCAGTCTTCGGGATTCTCCACTCTATGGTCGCCTGACTCTGGGTACTGAGTCTCGAGGGTCGTGCCCACTTGAACCGCAGGCAGAAATCGTCATCGTCGTAGGCAGGGACCCAGTCATCTTTTCCATGAAGAATCTCCACGAGGGCAAATGTTCCTTCAGTCATGAGGTCGTTGCGCGGGCAAGCAGTCCAGAAGACGGCCGACGCCATTTCGCCTCTCTTGAAGGTGGAGTTCCGGGGAATGTCGGTGGCGATGTCGCCGAATTTGATGCCTCGGGGAGTCCCGTCCATCACGACAGGCGTGAGCAGGCCTATCTGCTTGTTTAGGAGATCTGGCGGCTGCGGGCCGGGCTTGACGGATTCGCCGGTGACGAGAGCTTCAGCGAGCTTTTTGAACTCCTGGATGTAGCCACTTAGGGTGTGCGGACCGTACAAAGTAGAAGCGCCCTGAGAAACATTGTGATATGATCAAACAGGTTGGAATCGTTAAATGAGTATTTTGCGCGCGCATAAGGATTTCCGCGACTATTTTTCTGCCTTCTACGATCTTAAGCTTGACATGGTATGGAAAAAGGGATAGATTTCAAATTCTTTTTTATACCTTAGTGTCTTTGAAATTTTTCGTGTAAAATACTTCAATATATTTGAGTTTCCAGTATTGTGTTGGGCTTTCTAATTATATGAACACACATTTCCCATTATTCGGCTTAAAAATAAAGGGAAGATAAGAACTATAGAATTACATACGAATTCCCAGTTCCGTTTCACGTGTCAAAGCCGAGCTAAAGGCGGAGCAATATCTTCAAGTGGCTAGGAATTAGAAGTAGCGGGAGAATTTATTTATCGCTTTAATCGAGTCCAATGAAACCGTGTTGCATTTGTCGTTTGTTTTAGATACTTTCCGAATTTGTTAATTTCCTGATTAAGAGGCTTCCCGTTTTGTTGAGCCTATATATAGGCCAAGTTAATTAATAAAAAATAACTTCCAGCAATAACATTGGAATTGACAAACACATTTTAGTTGGTATTTAGGTGCTATAATGCACAAATTTTAACTTTAACGTGTACAAATATGGTGAAACCTGTGTTTCAGCTTTTCTGGAAGTAAAACCCTAAAAACCCCAAAACAAATCTAAATAATTCTTAATTTTTTTCCAAGTATCAAAACATTTATTTCTTTATTTATTTTTCCAGTTTTCGGTTTCCAGGTTCAGCTATTATATCAGTTACAATGGTAAAACTCTCTCCCCGGTGGAGAAATACCGGTACCGGGTATCAAAATACAAATACCCGGAAACAGGGTACCCGGAAACAGGGTACCCGGAAACAGGGTACCCGGATTTCAGGGTACCGGTTCCGGGTACAAGTTTTCAGATACCCGGATTCCGGTACCGGGTACCGGGTACCTCGAAAAACAGGGTACCCTACCCGGTTGCACCCCTAATGTGAAGCCAAGGCCAGCGCAAGGGCAAATTTTTTCTGTATTGAGTTTTTTAAACCACGTTTTTTCATGATATTATTAGTAGAAGGACACTACTCCATAAAAAGGACTTACCTCATATCTCTGCACCTCATATTCTTCGTAAGTAGTGACATACTGTGAGTACGTGTTTGTCAGCCCAGCTATTACAACGTGAAGATTCTCTCCGTTACTGGAAAGGACTGTCTTCACCGCATCGCGAAGACGCCTGCCGGCCATTGACGTGAATTCTGTTGGTAAATTAAAAAAAATGGCCATGAGAAAATAAATATCAACCAAAAAGAAACAAGTTTTGCATTTTATTGCAAGCTACTACCTCCCGGGACACTGAGTATCGCGAGCTGCCCTATCCGGAGAATCTGGATTGGAAGTATTGAAGGCTACAGAAATTACGAACGGAAGGAGTTTAGGTTTTCGTTTCTGATAGATCTGATAACATACTTTAGGAATATTATCGAGTTAAAGCATCAAAAACTCATGCACGGCACGGTAATAAGAGTAGAGATCCTGAAAGTCTACTTAATTGGTGGCTTAGTTATAATCTGGTGTTAGATTCTGAAAATCAATTTGCAAGTTCTTAAGCAGCTAGGCTTTCAATATTTCATTGGTGACAAGTCCCAAACAAAAATCGGATTCAACAAGGTGATGAATCCCAGAAACTTTATCCCAAATCAACCAAAAAGCCGCTGTTCCTCCCAGAGCAAGGAAAAAACTCTCCTATGATGTCTTGATGAATCAAAATCGAAGAAAGCAACATGAGAAACCACACGGCTGCCCAAATTAGACTTGTTCCTAAATGACAAAAATACCCTTAGTGACAATAACAGATAAAAGACAAGAAATGACATAGAATAAAACACTAATTCCCGTCTGTTCCCTTTCCTTTGCACCTATATTAAGGGCTTCTCACATAGCTATAATCCTGTGTCGATTTTGAAAACCTCTTTTTGTAATTTCTTAAGCAGCTACGACTTTCTATACAGCTACATGTTTATGCAACCTGTAATTCAGATGAACATACAGTACCAATCAGGCATTGGCAGAATAACTACTAGAGAATCCCAGGAGATAACAGAGGATAAAGTAATATAAAGTAGCGAACAAAATATTATCTTATATATGATTGGACTTGACAACTTTGGGTTTGAAATGCTCGTCACTTTTGTTGGTAGCGTAAATATTATACAATAGCGAGAAAAGTATGAAACAATATAATTAAAAGTATAGGTTTAATCAAGCATCCTAATTCCTTAGCCTTTCTCTTTAAGTTCAACACCACATATATATACTGTATACACACATACATATATAAACATACCGCCCAATCGTATGGTTTATCCATTTCACCGGTATCAAGCAAGATTGGCTTTGGGCGTTGGCAATCAACTTGTTTCTGATCTGGCGTTTTGAGAAGATTGCGGACCAATTTCCAAAATGGATTTCCCTGTTATGACGGCATAATAGATAAATGCAACAGAAACAAGATAAAACTCAGGAGCTTGAATACCATGAAAACACATGACCTGTAAAAGTCAAACCTTTTAACCTACCTTATCGTCACCTTGCTTGAAGTCGAAAGCGCCAGGCCCATCAGTTGTGCCGGCGGCAAATCCGAAACCCATTGAAGCCGGACAGGTTTTTGCTACCTCATAACCTCCTTCCTTGTTTTGGATCTTCACTTCCAGTTTGGAGAAGTCGATATAAGCGTGCCGGAAGTCAATTTTTCCCTTTAGCATTTCCGTCGCTTTGTCGAAAAGATCCACGGCTTTTTTATATTGCCGCTCTCCAATAATACGAGTGCTCTCGAATTCATCAGGGTAACTAGCAGTTTTAAATTTGATGTAATTTAGTGCCAAACAAATAAAGCATGCATGCTATATAGAAAGGCTAAAGCACCAGAATACCAAAGAGCTCGATACTTGTTTGAAACTTATAAATGGAAAACAATTATAGACAAAACAAGATTTCAATTTCCTAACAAAATGTAGAGGACAATGTTTTCGCTTCGTGATAGATTTTCAAATGTATTTTATGAATTTTCTTTTCATGTCAATTGCGCCATTGAGGTCTTGTCAGCACTTGACACGATATCAACTCTCAATGCAGCGCTCAATGAATTACGAACAAAACTTCTTTCAAATTTTCTTTCATTTCAAACACAAGTAATAAAAATTACCATTTTCTCTTCATTCCAGATTTTATTTTCCTAAATAAATATCATTTCCTAAAAATTAGCTTGGAGAACAAATTACCCGGGTCCTCTTCCATAGCACAACTCGTTCTTCCCACCACAGGTACTGTGGTTAAACTCACAAGGTAAGCCAGTATCTATACAGAAAGCTCCAAGAACATTTGGGCTAACATCACCACAATTTGACTGGCAAAAGGCAGACACGAACGCAGGCTTGTTAGCTTGCCTCAGAGCATTTCTGACACGCCTTGCAACACTCAGAGTCCGGGTAGCAGGTTTACCCCGAGCAGACTGAAACGATGCAGCAATTTCCAGTAACTCGTGGTCTGCATCACAGAATCTTAAAACAATATATTAACAGTTAACTGAAGCTGATTGAACCCATAGAGGTTGTTTTGAACAAGAGATCTCCCTATTTATTGCCCGTCAGTCTTATAAATTTTGTTTAGATTGAATGAAATAGTTTCTTGTTAGAGCACATATTTAGATTGTTCTTGCCTGCTTATTTTCTGTAAATATCAAGGATAAGTACTCCGCCATAAGCAATGATTTCATTGACAAACTTGAGACAGGATTACATGACAAACTTGAGACAGGATTACAAGCATATAGATAGTCTGTTCTAAATAGAATGGAAAAGCAAGAAAAACTCACGATTATCAGGATAGTTTGAAATTATGTCTGATATTCTTCGAGGAATGCCTTCTGGTCTAGATTCATCGGCAAGTATGCTTCTGACACCACTCTTCTCGAACCAGTCTTCCATGAAACGCGCTGCAGCGCCCTTGTTATCCCCGCTAATCAGTCCATTTGTACGGCTCATAGAAGTTCCGTGAGTGGCAAACCAGTTGAAGCTACCAACTGGGCCCCACTGATCATCAACAAACTTCAAAAGAGTCATCTCTTTGTCAACGTCGTACTTGTACTTACTGCGCTCTGATGCCGGGTTATTCAGATAGCTACTAGGGCTGCGATTCACACCAGCATCTAGGAGCTCTCCTATGAATTAAGTCAAATAAAAATCGTAGAAGAATTAGCCGTTAATTTTCTTCAAAAGTGAACGGCCTTGCGTCAAATTATGACATGTTTTTTCCCCACCTTTGTTAACAAAAACCGATCCTGGACTGAGATTTTCATGAGCTTGAATGATGCACTTCTCGATTCCATCAACTAGGACATCAAATGACTCCCGCACGAATCCAAGAGATGTCACAATGTATACGACGTACTGGAGATACCCTCCAGGGCCAGCATGAGTGTGAATCCCGCTGATTGCAACGTTCTTTTCGGTGTATAGATCCCCGTACCTTCACAAGAAGTCACAGATATATTGATACGTATTCACGGAGGAAGAAATGAATGTTCAAAGGGTACTCATAGCATTCAATACCTCACTTTCAACCTCTCCAGAACTTTGATCGTCACGATTTGAGAAGCCATACACGCATCGAGATTCACGAACACGACTCTTTTCCCCTGAGGCTCCGCGACGATGAAGCTGCGCGCTCGGAGCCTGAAGTGAATGCCAGACGCTACCTGCTCCGTGTTAGCGTATCCCATCATGTTCACATCCGCCGCCGGTCCGGTGATGTCGTAACTGCCGAGGCCGATCAAGTAGTCCGAATCCGACAAGACCACTCTAGCGCAATTTAGCGACAGGAATAGCATGGCCCAGAATCCAAACACGAGGCGTGCCCTCAAACTGTCGAAACTGCTTTGGGGAAACAACTCCATTGTACGGAACTACAAAGATTCAACGTTTCACAGCATAGTAGATTTCTCAATTTTTCTGTTAATTGAGAGAACCAAACACCAAATCAACTCCTTTACACGATGAAGACGACTAAATCTCTGAAAACTTCCCAAGTACAATGCATAATGAATTTCCCGTACACCGTTTGAAATCATAGACGTAAGAAATTGCGTGGGTAATCTATACACGCATATAGTATTAACGATACACTACACGTATAATCTACAACGATTTTCAGAGAAACCAGTGAAACTGTATTAATCAGGAGCTACAAATTCCCAAATCGCTGAAAGAAGAAAAAATACCCATAAAATTCGCAGTAATTGTACCTTTGAGCTTGAGGAAGCTGAAGCTCCGAATCCACGGAGAGCGAGATCTCTGCTTGCAAGAATGATCTACGCCATTGATGATGGGGAGAGAGAGAAGAGAGCAACTACACTTCAAAATGGAGTCAGAGAAAGAGAATGGAGCAGTATACCGGTAGTTGTGACTTGTGAGGAAAGCATTGACACACTGTTCTTTGATGTTATTGATTTTTTTTTTATATAATATTTATATGTTTAAATTGAATTATATATTGGACGTGGGCCATTGAGCAAAAAATATATATTAGACGTGGGCCATTCCGTATTTCAGCTTCCAATGCGTATAGATGTAGTTGAACCTCGGTATATTGAATTTGGATCCTTTCGAGACAAAACATAATATTTATTTACATCCATGTCTAATTGTCTATTCTTACTTTTTTTTTTATGAAGATATAAGAGGAATCTTATCTTGTATTTTCACTGTTATTTTATATGCGTCATTTTATCGTAATAATTTATTTATTTTTTAATATCGCGGGAAAAATTTGGAGCTTACACCCATATTTTATGACAATTTTTTTATCTTTTCTCAAAGATTTTAGAATTTAATTGTAATAGAAAAGAACTTTGTTTGTGATACTTTTGCCGCCAATAAGAATAGGATATCGATGTATATAAATAGTCCACCGTTGAGTTAAGTATAGGGTACGTGTCACCATCCCCCAAATATCCATCTACGAGTACCATTATTTTTGTGTGTGTTCATAATATATTCCTTCATATAAATTGTCACATTACGTTGAAACTTGATAAACACAAATAGATAATAGCTAACAATAATAGGAAACTTCGTGTCACTTGTGTACATCCCAAATTTGTCGTTGCTTTCCCTTTAAGCGTACTCACTCGACTGGGGCAAACATAAACGGATAATTAGTCCCTTACTTTCTAAAATTGTCCGTTGTCTAATTTTGTAGATTATTCTCTTCTCGAAATATATCAATCGCTCTTATACTATTTTATATCTTAGTTTTTTTAGTTCATGACTTTTCCTTTTCCTTTTTTTTTTTTTTTTTGTCTCCATGGTCTATTTATGTTTTTTTACATATTAACGAATATAGAAAACTATGAGTTATATAGGGATAAACTTATAAAAATAGCGAATACAGAAAAAAAATGTTTTTAATAAGATACATATTAACTCAAGCAAAAAAAAATTAAAAGAAAAAGGTTTAAATTCATAAAATGGCAACATAGAAAATGGAAAATACAAAGTCCAAGAGTGGTATATCATTTTACAAAAGAAATTACTACATGCGAACAAAAATTATCATAAAAACTCAAAGATACTTGTAACAAGAAAAACAAAAAATAAATCAAACGATAATTTAAAATGACACGTTTCGTTCACTTTTTTTTTTTTTTTGGCAAAAAATCAGCTAAGCATTGTGCCAAAATTGCTAAGGTCACTAGGAAGCATCGTTGAAACTCTCATGGGTCCGTCCATGAGTGTCCTCATCACAACAACAACCATTTATATAATATAATATTATAATATATCCTATTGAAATTAGAGTGTAATATACAGTTTTGTTTTGCTTACTTAGTTGCCATGTGTTAATGTTTTGGTTCTCCAATAGATAAAAGGCGGAATGTTATCGGGAAGAAGAAGTATCTTAATTTGTTTTCATCACGAATATTTTTCTAATAAATAGGAGTTAAACGACTTTGGCGTTACGTTGATTCAAACAAAATGATGATTATATTTTTTATTTTTTTTAATCCTTAGAGAACTAAGAAATATTATGCAAGGCTTATGATGAGTAAAGTAGTATATTGATACATATATAATTAAGTCCTTGAAAAATTACAAAAACGCACTTAATACAATTGCAAATCATCAAATGTTAACACTTGGATCCTAATTTTCTTTATTTATTTTTTGATAATTCATTGCAAAGCTTCTACAACAATGTACTAAAACAACTAAGTCGATACATGTTCATAAATTAACTATTGTATCTTCTAATATTGTACAACCACTGCATAGCTCTTCCATGGTCATTTACTTTGATGCACATTGCGAGCGTCATTGTTGCTGATACAAGCAAGCATTTGGATAAGATCTTTTTTGGCCAGGACTTGTGCAGATTTCGACGAGTTCAATGGAATCTTGAAGGTTTAACTTCAAGGTTTGAGTCTCTTTGCCTTCCATTTGATATTTTATTGGATTGATTCTCCGATAAGTGCCTTGGACTCGTATACTCTTGGTTTTTTTTTTAAAAATATATGTTATTATACAAAGAGATCACAAGCAAGGGAAGATGTTTTTGAAGTCCTCAATTGATGGAGAGACGCATAACATAACGAGGAAACGCTATCAACCCTTCTCACCAGCCCACATATTCTGAGTAATATAGTTTCATTTCGAAGGTGCCGTAGTGGAATGTTCAGTCTTGCCCTGTAAATCAAACGAGCTATATGATGTTGTTCGGCTTAATTTGACGGGACCAACGACGGGATAAAGTTACAGTATCAATATTTTCCTCCCTATTGACGAGCATGATATATTAAAGAACATCCTCTCCCAACATTTCATGTGGGCTCTCGAAGACCTTGAACATTTTGAAAGTAAATTGTTACATGTCTTCATTCCACGGGTGCACTTCTCTTCCACACGGGATGTTATGGAGGCCGCAAAAGAAGCTTGGCCCACCTATATATCATAGATTCAGTCCTCATTAAGCAAAAGAGTCAATTGTAACCATATGGTGAAAATAAAAAGGAAAGAAATGTGTTATTTCAATTCTCGATTGCTCAATATTGCATCATTGTAGCATTGACCCCTCTCCACGACCATCAATCGCAGTGTATAGAGGAGGTTTCCAAGACGGTGTAGATGCCTTATCAAGCTTCTTTGGGTTCTCCGTCTTCTGGACCTCTTTAAACTCTGAAAGGTAGCTGAGCGCTCTCCCAACAATATTCTCTTGAGTCTTTGGTTTACTTCCATTCACGACATTATTTCTATTATTCCAGATCTGCTACCCTAGATCTAATAGCAAAAAGAGCAGATTCACTCGGGCTGAGAGAGGTGAGAACAGATGACACGAGGCAAAGAATGTCGATTCCTTGTTCGAACAAGTCCAACATACCACCTAACTCTGCCAGTTTCCAGACTCTACGAACACATTTACACCCCCAAAAGCAATGACCAACATTCTCGTGCTCAAGATGACAAAGAGGGCATCTTGTACCATTTGCTTATTTAGTGTGCAAGAATTGAATTGAAACTTAACATTATTTTGTGATTTCTCATATTTTTGAAGGTTTCACTCTATTGCGGCAAAGGTAACAATCTTATATAGATAACAAATTGTCAATTATTTGACAGTAATATTCTTTCTTATCACATACAACATGGTATACTATAATTGCAAACAATTAAGAAAGAGAGAGTAAAACATATGGATTTAATTTCACCTGTTTTCGGCAATAATACTCTTAGAAAAAATGTTACTACTTACTAGTGATGTTTGGTAAAATTTCGGGCAATAACAGTTATCCACATGTTTATTGCATTTCTACTTTTTTTTTTTATCAACTAAAAATAATTCATTATAATCTTAATCATCGATTTTCGTTATAATTAAATATATCTTTCTTTATATACACAAATACAATATTATTTTTTAGCATTTTATTTTCATTCTATTGCGTATTTCTATGGACAGTAATTAACAATATATAATTATTAAATAATTTGCTATTTTATCCCTAATTAATTATATTAAAGAATTTTTAATTGTAAAAATAATAATCACACGTTATATTATTATTAAAATGATATCTCCAAGTTCTGGATATTAATTTTTTGGGTGAATGATTTTTTTTTTAATTTTTGAATACTCAATTATCATATTGATAAATTAATATTCGAATGTGTTTTAAATAAGAAAGGTTTAATTAATAATATTAGTTAAAATAAACTTTATACTAATGTCATTTGAGAATACAAAACAATTAAGAAAAAGTATATGCTTATGGTGAGAATTGAAATTTAGACCCCTAAAAAATAAAATAAAATAAAAAAGAGTTAAGCTGTATGATTTTCGCACTACACTAGTACAATGCAAGTTTGACTATATAAAGATTAATTCTTTTAATATTATTGTTTACGTAAATATATCAACATATTAAAAATAATAAAGACGAATCTCCAAATGAGTGGGGACGGCCGATCCCGCTTGACCCTACATAAATTCGCCCCGTCAACACGAACGTAACGTGAATGATCATCTAGTTTCACGTAATAAAATAATACATTACTGTGTTACACTACATGGAATTTGCATCCATTTTATTATGACCACCAAAGCATAGATATAGCCATATCTGGCTTAAAGACATTGACATTGGAATAAAAATAAAGGCTGATTAAAGGTTTCATCATCTTGATCATCACTCACAAACGGCTTTGTAGGTGTTGCACTTCATGGGGAAGCAACACAGATCGTAGTATTCGTCGTAGCAATCTCTGCCGGCAGGTACGCACGGGTTCACCTGGCTGCATGTTCCTCCCCAAGCCGTGGAAGAGCACGTGAGCGAACCACAGCAATGGGTGAACAGCCCACATTCCTCGCCTGTCCCGACGCAGCCGGGACTCCTTGGCTGACGCTTCCGCGAGAGCTTCAATGATCTCTCGTCCGGTAACTGGAAACGCGCCCCTCCCGAATACGACGACTGTGGCTCGTCCACCACCATGCTAATGTCCCGATCCTCCAACGATGCAGCTGCAGCAAAGCTCATCATCGCGGCCACGACCGCAAACGGAAGGAGTGTTGCGCACATATTGTTGATGCAATTCGTCTTGCTCACCATGCTTGTGCTTTTTTTTTTTTTTAAGTAATTTGATTTCATTCAATCAAACAAGTTGGGGAGAAAAATCCCTCAACACCGTTGCTACAAGCCACTCCGGGCAATAAGGACACATGAGGTCCGGTACAAAAGAAGAGAGACGTCTCTTAGCCAAAGCATTGGCCACCTCGTTACATTCCCGTGGAACCCATGTCCACTCTCCGGTCCCGCCTAGTTCGCGGCCGAGCTCTCGCACCTCCGCAATAATCGGGCCTTGCAAGCCCAACGAGTCTCGTGCCTTGGTGAGGTGGGAGGCCCGCAAGCAATCCGTCTCGGCATACTCGATCTTCCACCCCCGTTCGCGGGCAAAAAGAAGCCCCCGTCGCATCGCAATGCACTCTCCGGTAAGTGCCGAATCGACATGGTCTACCAAGGAAGCCAAGACTCCCATAACCCGACCGTGGTGGTCTCGCACAACCGCGCCCACTGCTGCCCGTCCCGTCTCCCTGTCCCATGCCGCATCTACGTTGAGCTTGAGGCTCCCCGCAGCCGGCTCGGACCATGCCCTCGGTACCTCCTCCCTCGGCGAGCGGTGGTTCTCCGTCGTGTGCGCATCGCTTGTAACTTGTGAACCATCCGTCGACTTCTTCCACCCAAGTCTCTGAGGCCCGTACACGGTGCTCGAAGTGCTTTTGGTGCAACTGTAAGAGGTCATATACGAGAGAGAGAGAGAGGAGAGTTTTTGGGTGTGGTAATCACGTGCAATATTGGAGCCTATTTATACTATCTTGTGATCATAATTTCCATGCAGTTCAACTACAAAATGATCATAAGTTCCATGCCTACCAAGTACAAAGTGCACAGTGATCACTCAAATTGAAAGCAGCGACTTGTCAATTATTCGACAGTGACATTTTTATTATCACATAGTGAGTCATTTATGCCAATCAGGTCTTAACTCTTAACCAATAATTTTTTGGTTTTTTTTTATATAATTAAAAAAAAAAACAATCTCTCTCGTGATCAGAGTGTTGGCTGCAAACTGGCGATATATACCAGATCATAAAGAAGAAGGAAAGATAAAAGGAAGAATAATGACAAACAGCAAGAATGGGAGAAAATGTTCTCTCTGGTTGAACAAAAAGTTGTTGAATACAATTGCGGGAAAGTTAATGGAAATTGCAACTAAAGTTACTATTTAAAGGGAAAACTAAACATAACAATTATATTCCTAAAATATTTATGTTTCGTTAATAAGGAAGACTAATTAATAATTAATTATCTTTGACTTGCTCCTTAGGAACTTCCTTGACTAGCTCCTCGATTTCCTCGATTCAAGGACACTCGAGCCGGGTTGATCGGTCTTCGTAAAGTCGCCTTAATCTCACACAGAGCACGTCCAACCAAACTCCATTCTGACTCTAAATTATTAGAGCGTCATTTATTATGCCAAAATGGCATGAGATAGATTCCATGAACAACGTCTCGTCATTAAATATGACGTGACATTTTTTGTAGACGCTTTTATTTTCGCCATATTATTTTTAGTCTTCTTATAATTTGTTATTACATAATTATCTTTTTTTTTTTACTTATTTCATATTCATATTTACCTCTAAAATTATTTATATTGACAATTTAAAATTATAATTTATGAATAAATAATTTAAAAGAGTGCACAATATTTTAAATACAATCATTACTTTGCGAATATTAAATGACATTATTAATATTGAAACACAATAATATTACAAGTTGTAATTTACAATCTCGAATTACAAATTTAAAGATAGAAAATAAAATTAGAATAGATAAACTAATACGCCGGAAGATTTAAGTTAAGAAAGAAATTAAGTTAAGAAAGAAACACCGCCGGTGGACGTTAAAATAATGAGTTATTAGAATAATTGAAAGATATTCAACACCTGTATGGGTATAAACATAAATAAGAAAAATTAAATATGAAAGAACATTGAGTCCGTAAAAAATGTCTCAATAATACCAAATTATATTTTTCCTTTTCTTATTATATGTTTTAGAGGCCGCTTAACTACCGTAAACCGCAAGCAATCCAATTTACAAGTGTATATACCAAGGCCGGTATGGACATATTGATAAGGAATTTTAGTATGATTTTTAAAAACCAATACTCATCGACACGAATGTCATGAATATAACATAGAAGTAAGATATAATTATGAATCATGATTTTTTTTATTTTATTTTTTGTTATTTTGATCAGTGAAATAATTGTGATGAATTATTAGGATTGTAGAATTCTATCACATGTTTCACAACTCACAAGAGTGCTCCTGAATACTGACTTCATAAATCACGTGATGGTTACAGTGTACGTACCATGTCTTGGCAATTTGTTTGACATTACAATCTTAACCGATTCGCGAGAAATATTCCTCAGAGATTCGCGAGACACGTCAGGATTTTCTCTTTGCGTGTAGGTTTTATATTGGTTTATAACTTTATATTACGAGAACTTTTTGCTTCATAACGTGAGGGTAAATCCTTCTTAGTTTCCCACTACAGGACAGGATGAAGATGAAGTATATAGCTATATATTTTTGTAAAATTATTAATTAATGAAGGGATATTAAGTAAGTAAGGTTCAAAAATATTCAAAACCCTTTTCATTAAGCATTGTATATATTCATAATCATAGGTAAGACCGTAAGTAAGACAACATTCAACATAGCTGTTGCCGATGAAAAATATATATGACTCGATTTTAGGGTTGAAAAAGTTGTGGTGGATAAGATGTCGACTATGGCTATAAGCAAAAACGACAACTTACATTTTGTGATTTACGAATTTACTGCTTTTAACTTATAGTTTCGGATCGCTTTAATTAAATCACAGTGAAAATAATAGAATTGTGCCTTGACATTTCAAATGTGTGAGAAAAATAAATATAATACACTTTAGTTATTAGATTTAATTATTGACTAGAATTTAAATCTAGATTATTAATTAATAGTTAAAATATTTGTATTGTATAAATACTATATGTATTATATATATATATATTAAAATTGAATATTTTATATTATATATATTGAATCTGAAAGCGTTTTCATTTGTGTTTGTATTTTTACAAAACAGTTGTATAAAAATATTTTTTTTTAAATATGACTAATTACTATTTTGTACCACCGTTTTTTCAAAAGAAAAAATAATATAGTATTTGTTTTAATTTATAACCAAGCAAGTTTGACTTAGTATTCAACTATACCTCTATTTATTTATTTTTCCAAACAAAAATAAATAAATATATATATATATATATATATATATATATATATATTGGCGCTACTGCTACAGCCTACAGGTTTGGTGGTTCATTTATTAGGAATATCATCGATATATATATATATATTTATTTATTTATTGATGATTAAAAGACACATACATAAAATTTTAGAGAATAGTGATGTTTGACGAGTACTAAAAAAACTCCCTTAGAACATTTTTCCTTAACTCGGAACCTGTAGAACCAGATTTCAAATAAGTTCCGAGGACCCACAACCGGGATCTGGCCGTACTAACCGGTTCCGGGTATTTCAATCCGCGGAACAAAAAAAAATCAATTCCGGAAATGTTGTATAGCCGGCCTAGCAATATCTATTTTTTGTCTATTATCTATTTTTTGTTCATTAATCTACTATCATACCAATTAAAATATAGTCTATTATCTATTTTTTGTTCATTAATCTATTATTAATGGTAGTCTGATATAATATACTCGACGTTCGTCACACACCGATTCAATCGTCCCTACTCCCTACCCTTTTGGAATCCTGATCATAATAAGAATAGAAATTGTAAGAAATGCTCATTATGTGTCAAAAGTTTAAGAAAAATACCCATGTATGAGAGTAAAAAATACACAGTAGACATTTCTCTTAAACATTTTACATAAAATAGACATTTTTTAAAATAACCCTAATAAGAATACGCACGTCGTATAAATTCAATACGTGAAATATTCAAGAAAAAAAATTGTTAATTTGAAAAAGAAAAGAATCGGCAGAGGCAGAGGCGTGCCTGAATCGTTTGACCATTCCTACTTTACCACCTGTGACTGTGAGTGAGGCTGTACTGTACCTGCTCTATCTTCTCTCATGAAAGATATTATTCCTCACTCCTCAGAGAGTCACAAGATTTTTTTTTTTTTTTTGACATAATCTATAATTGTTGTTGTTCTATAGTTTTCCGAGTCTTTCAGAATCTCCTCGCTCTTTCTATCATATCTCTTTATCCTAAACTTCCTCACAATCTGTGATGTAAATTTAGAGCATCATATGATCATGATGTGATTTAAAACACAGTAATACGGAATCATCATAATGTAACCAAATCCGCTTCTTTTTTGCACAATAGATATCCTTAAACTCCCGCTAATATTCGATCTGTATATAAAATAGATGGGTGTAGATATTAAAGTATTTGATGAACTAATATTGTTTTTTTTTTTTTTTGCAGAATGAACTAATATTGTTGTCGTAGAGCATATAAAAGTTTCTTTTCCAATTCCAAACATAAATTAATTTACCAGAGGACAAAAATAATAATGGGAATCTAATTACAATTTTAATTTAAAAAAAATGTCCGTATCCTATAATTTTATTTGATAATTGATGGTAACTGCTCAACTTGATAATTGATGATACCTACCTACCAACTTGATAAAGTATAATAATTGAGATAGATATTTAAAAAATGATAGAAAATCAACCACACAATAGAAAGAAGGATCGACTATGATCAATCGATGTCAGGTGTAAATAAGTGATAAATTTCTTTTTTGCATTGGAATTTATCAATAAAGTTCAACAATAATCTCCGGTGACAATCAATTACTTTAGTACTTTTACGTGTACAATCCGTACCCTAATTAAACTCTTGGCTTTGACCCATCGAGCTTAAGATTATTTTCAAGGTATATACCCAAAGAAAAGTCATGTACCGAACCCATTGGCAGAGAGCTTAGCTTGAAATACAACGGTCTTATTCGGAATTTATCGAAATGGTATGTTAAAAAGTATATAAATGAAGAATAGCAATAATTCATGTTCGCTAGGCATTGTGTCATATTGTACAAACAACATTGATCTCGCACAACGTGGATGATCATCTTATAATTAATTTCACACAATACATCAGATGGCTTATACATCCATTACATTATCACCCATATAGACAGCCATATTTAAACACACTTACAGATTGGAGTAATGGAAGATCCGAGGTTACATTATTTTGATCACTACACAATAAATTATAGGCATACGGAAGGCGTTGACTATCTACAACCACGGGGATAGTCGCAGGTCAACGGATAGCAGCAGGTAAATGGGTAATTAACACTGCAAAATCCGCCGGCCCCTTCGCAATGGTCCACCTGGCTGCATGTTCCTCCCCAAGCCGTGGAAGAGCACGTGAGCGATCCACAGCAATGGGTGAACAGCCCACATTTCTCGCCCGTCCCGGCGCAGCCGAGATTCCCAGGCTTACGTTTCCGCGAGAGCGTCAATGATTTCCCGTCCGGTAACTGGAAACGCCCATGCTGTACGCCTCCCGAATACGACGACTGCGGGTCGTCCACCACCATGACAATCTCCTGATGATCCACCGAGGACGCAGCGGCAGCAAAGCTCATCATCGCCGCCACGGCCGCAAACAGAAGGAGTACTGTTGCGCCCATGTTGATGTAATAATTCGTCTTCTTGGCACTATCTACGGCCATGCTTGTGGTTAATTTGGTGCAACTTCAAGAGGTTATATAATTATATACGAGAGAGAAGTGTTTTTGGTGTGGTAGTCACGTGAGCCTATTTATACTACCGTGATCATAAGTTCCATGCCTACCACCAACTACAAAACGATCATAAGTTCTATGCCTACCAACTGCACAGTGATCAGCCATTGCAATTAAGCAGCGATTTGTCAATTATATTTGACCGTAATATTTGTCTTATTACACAGTGCGTCGTTTATCTTGATTCTTGACGATTGAGGATATGTTGTTTATGGTGTTTGTATTTGTGTGTACATGAAGGAAGCCCTATAATATAATATAAGGGCTCTATATATGTACATATAAACTGCGTTTAATGTATCTAATCTTTGATTTACTGCGAATTATTACTCAATGTTTAATTTTCGACGGTTAATGTACTCAAAGTTTATTCCGCTAGATTTTTTCGTGTTTTTTGTCACTTGACCGTCCTCCTCTATTTGTACATTTTTTGTATTTTTGACATAACTCACTAATTTTTTGTCCAAAATTTATAAATAAACTACCGTTGGAAAAATAAAAGATTTATCTCCAACTTTTTAGTTATACATTTTATCAGAAAAATTCATTAAGTATATTAAAATTTGCTCGAAATAAATATTTTGCATTAAACTAATATCCATTTTTATAATATTGAAATTGCATATTGAAGCTTTTTTATATCACAGCTTTCGTATTTTTGGCATAACTCACTCATATTTTTCCCAAAATTTATAAATAAACTACCGTTGAAAAAATAAAATATTTATCTACAGCTTTTTGGTTTTATATGTCATCATAAAAATTCATTAAGTATATTAAATTTTTCTCAAAACAAATATTTTACATTAAACTAATGTCAAGTTTTACGTTGTAATTGAAATTTCGTATTTTTTAACAACTTTTTTTACAAAACTTAAACACACCAAAGTTGTAGATCTATCTCTTATCTTTCCAACCGTATGTCGTGCATAATATCTGGACAAAAGATGAGTGTTATGTCAAAAATACAAAAAATGTACAGATAGAGGATGACGATCAAGTGACGGAAAACACGAAAAAACCTAACAGAAATAACTTTGGGTACATTAGCCGTCAAAAATAAAAATTAGGTATATAATCCGCAGCCAATCAAACATTGGGTATATTAGCCGTTATCCATATATATATATATGAGGGCCCTATAATACAAGAAGTTTTTTTTTATCCTTGATTTCTTGTTTTCGCGAAAATATCTCTCGCTTTTTAAACACAAACAAAATATTCTTTTTATTTTTAATTAATTTTTTTTAATTTATAAGTTATAGTTGGTAACATTTTGGTTTTCTAAAAATATAAATATATTTTATTAAAAAATAAAAATAGAAAGTATATACAAATAAACTTAATCTAAAATATGAGGAATAAGAGGAAATTTTTGGTTTTGAACAAATTAAATAGTATGAAGGTATAAAAATAAAACTAAACTAGACTTTGAGGGATAGTTTTAGACTAGTTGTTTCAATTTCAAAAACACATTGTGTATTTTGAAAAATTAAATATATGTAAAATTATAATTCCATAAAATAATTATAAGGAAATCAAATAATTTAGGTAGAAAAGCTGTATATTTCCCGTTAATGCTCTTCTCCATCTGCTGAGCAGTAAATGCAGAATGCGATCTCGTTCTTATCTACGTTATTGCCAATTTTTTTATTTATTATTATTATTTATATTTCATCACTTAATAATAATTAATTAATATTAAAATAAATTAATAAAAATATTCATTTATGTGTAAATTCTTTTACTAAAATACTCATTTTATTGATACTATTGAATATTAATTTCTTTTTCTTTCAAAAATGTGTGATCAAATTCATGTTGATACTATTGTTTATATTTTCATGTTGATATTATTGGCGGTTGAAATATCCAAAATTCATCCATTTTTTATAAATAAGTCGCTAACGTTAGTTTAACATTTAAGGGTCATATAGCGTCCAATTAATTACCACGTGACTTTCTAAATGTTGGAATCAAGATATGTTTTTATGATAAATACTAAACTAAGCTTATAAAAATTAGTGGGTGCAAGACATTTTCCTGATTATACAAAACTCCTTATATAAACATGAAAATATAACTTAAAAGTTTGTATAGAATGGATCTCAACCATTCGAAGTCAAAGAAAAGTCATAGCAAAAGCCATTGGCGGAGAGCTAGCAATTGCATGGACTAGTTAAATGCCCAGATCATCAGCCGCGATCATAATTATATTCAATACATACATAGGTTTGAAAAACAACGTTTTATCATACCACATTAATCGTGCTTATTCAGATCTCATCGAAATATAGAGGTTTATTATATAAATGATGAACATCAGTATACAACGATTGATCATCATCATCTCCTGATCACATAATACATAATAACACTATAGCATATAGCAGAATTAGTCAACTTGGAAGAAAGGGCGATGATCAAAGGTCTCATCATTTTATTATTACTATATATAACGTACGGCTTACGGAAGATACGTTGATTAAGCAGCGTATGTTTGGTTCACACAAGTGCCCGCCCACATTTCACCGCGGCAGCTCGAGGGATAGCAGCAGGCTATGGTTTCACCGGAGCAGAATCCGCCGGGAGCTATGCATTTCCACATCTGGCTGCACGTTCCGGCAGACGTTGAGCTAGAGCACTCGAGCGATCCGCAGCACCAGATGTCCTCATTATAATTGCATTCCTCGCCTGGTTTGCTGCAGGTGTAATCGCCCAGTCCAACTGGCCGACGCTGCTGCGGGAGCGTCAATGGTTTCCCGTACTCTCGGCCAGCTGCACCGCCTGGAAACGGCGACAGTGGCTTCTCCACCAGGATCAGAATCTTCTGATCGTGCGATGGCCGCGCGGCTGTAGCCAAGCTCGCGCTGAGGATCGCAGCCAGCAGCAGCATTGCTCCCATGTTGATGCTCATCATCTTCTTGGTGCTCACAAGTGTCTGTGAAGGTGTGAGGTTTTGGAGCGCTGATTATACTATCAGTGTGATAAATGAGACATGTCCTACCTTATCTTCTTCTTCTGCAAGTGGCAATCAGAAAAGCAACACGTTTCTAACTCTTTTCTCATAAAAGTATTTTTAGGATATTTGATGTCTGCTTCGCTGAACAAATTCCTTGGGCTAATTAAATAATGCTATAAAAAAGAAAGAAAAGAAAAACTAATTAATCTTTTTATTGGTAGCTAAGCTCGAGCCCGCGACCGCAGAGAGCAACACGAGCGCAGTGTTGATAGTAATTTAGCAACACGAGAGCTAAATTATGACATATATATTGTTACAAGAAGGTATGCATTTACCTCAGGTCTCAGGATTTGATAATTAAACCTATCAAATTAATAATTTATATTTAAATTATTCATTATATGTAACAGTAGTTTAAAATTAAATAAATTGATTTTCTTTTCGTCGTTAACGATGAACTCTGTGTTTTTTTTTTAAATACGTATATGTAATTTTAGTTACTTATTTTACATGAATCATTCATGATGAATGTAATATTACTTACATATATGTAATTTTAGTTACTAAATATGAAAACAAAATTATATATATATATATGTACTGACCTCAAAAGTCCTAGTCAATGTAACTGTTATTCATGTGTGCCAATCAAGCTATAGTTGCTATAAATCCTTATTTTTTTAATTAAAAATGGAGGCTCGAAATCTTGCTGAGTGAATTTGAATCCAAACTAGGTTGGCACCCAAATAACATAAAGTAAGAACCGAGGCTCATAATAATATAAATAAAATATCAAAAATTACAAACGAAACCAAAAGAGAAGAGAACTATCGAAACCTAAAGTTCTCTCTCGAACAAATGTCATCGTTTACAAAACACGAAGAAAAATCCGGGTGCGAAGGCCACCAATGATGACCTAAATTTTGAGCACAAATCCTAGCTAATGCGTCGGCTACTCTATTTCCTTCTCGGAAGATATGAGAAACTTTTAAATTGATGACATCCACGTATCGAATGCATTTGGACCTGCGAGCCCGTAACTTCCAAGGAACCGAACTCGATTTCTTCTGAAAAAGTTGAACGACGTATGTAGAATCACACTCGAGCCATATGTTTTCCCAGTGAAATTCCATAGCCTTTTCCACCGCAAATTTTGCAGCCATCACTTCAGCTTCATACGCGTAAGCGGAGTCAATATGAAAAGAGAACGAGCCATGAGGAAATCCACGACATGTTCTAAAAATGCCTCCAGCTCCCGCCACTCCCGGGGTGCCCATAGAAGAGTCGTCCGTGTTGCATTTCTACCACGTTGTAGGAGGGAACCGCCACACAACAAGAATGATTATTTGAGCTTCTCTGGGTTGAATGTCAATGCCGAAAATCTCAAAACTCTGAGATCCTCCAAGGTGTTTCCCGTCCCCAACTTGAAAAAATTTGCCTCCCTAATAAGTCGCCAAACATGTCTCAAAAAAGCGTGAATGTTAAGGCCATCGTCATCAAATAAACAAGCATTTCTAGTTCGCCAAGTTAACCAAATTGTTGAAATAATAGCAGTATTCCAGAGCGCAAAAACCTGGGGACCCTCCTCTATTAACTGAAGCGGCGTTGGAGAGTAATAAGGCTAGAGACCCTCCTCTATTAACAGGTTTAAGAAAAATACCAGAAATAGCAGACCAAACCGAACCAGCAAAATTGCAATGGACAAAGATATGGTCAGAGTCTTCCACCTGATTATGGCAAAAACGACACATAGAGGCTAAAGAGAATCATTTTTTCTGCAAAATTAGCTCCGTTGGGAGGAAACCTAAGAAAGCTCTCCAACAAGTAATTGACCTCGATGGCGGGAGAAATTCTTTCCATAAAAACTTTTGTCACTGAGGAAACAAATTATGGTTAGAGCAAAATTTATTATACAGGGATTTGACAAAAAACTTACCATCGTTATGGGGTTTCCAGACACACACATCATATGGTTCCTCGATAAATATGTAATTCCTGATTTCGTCTGAGAGTTTGGTCGACAAGTTCAGGGGCAAATTCCAATTATCATCAACTCAAAAATCAAAAACTTTAGCCGTGAGATAGACATTGTTATATCTTACATACACACAACATAACATTGATCTCGCACGCACACCTGACATGGATGATCATACAATTATATAAAACATGGCTTTTGCATCCATTTTAATTATCCCCCGTAGATATCCACATACAACACTCACATATTGGATTAAATAAGGACGTTTCATCATGATCATCGCTATAACAGGTAAGAAAGGCGTTGATTTAATTATGCACAAACGCTATAGACGTTGCAGCTCAAGGGAAAGCAACACACGTCTAACACATGGCTGCAAAATCTGCCGGCAGGTGCGCACGAGTGCTCCTGGCTGCAAGTTCCTCCATGAATTGTGGAAGAGCACCAGAGCATTCCACAGCACCAGGTGGTCAGCCCGCATTCCTCTCCCGTCCTGGCACAACCTAGCCCCCCTGCAGGCCGACTCTTGCGCGAAAGCGTCAATGGTCTCCCGTCTGGTGACAGGAGATTGCCATGGTACTCTAGATCAGCGCCGCCCGGGAATGATGGCGCCAGTGGTTCGTCCACCACCATCGGATTCTCCTGATTGTCTGAAGGCGGCACAGCTGCAGCCAAGCTCGGGCCCAGGATCGCAACCAGCTAGCAGCAGCATTGCTGCCATGTTGATGCTCATCTTCTTAGAATTCTTGTTATGTATATGGTGAAGTGGAATGTTCTCTGTTAAGATAAATGTTTGTGATAGGGTGATGGTGTGAGGTTTTGGGTCCGTATTTATACTATCAACGTGATTAATATACATGCATGTCCTTGTTGGGATTTAACCTTAACTAAAAATTAATATTAAATCATAATATCTAGATATTATTATATGTTCCCGAATGTCTTAATTTTATGAGAGAACATTATGATATTATAAAGTATAAACTACATCCTATCATTTTAACATTTTTAATATATAAAACCAATGTTTGATTTTTGGGTGATGACATGGAGCCATAAATCAAGAGAATAGAGAATTGCTAATTTTTTAAAATTTTAACCAAAAAAATATCAAAATTCATTTATGTCATAATCTTCATACAAATTATAAATGAAATACACAAAACTGCCATTATAAATGCATATAAATAAAATACACAAAAGTGTTATTGCATCATATAACTGCATTTCTTAAAGACTCGAAACTGTCATATTAGAACACTATATTAAAACGGCATGCGGTTATTAATGATTTTCATTTTATATTTATGTAATTTATTTTTTTTATATAAACTGCAGGTTGTTTAATCAAAAGACCATTCTTAAAATAAATAAATATTCCTCAATTTGAATTGAATCATATATACATTTCACTCCTGTATAATTTATTATAAGAAAACTTGGCAAAATAGCCTAAAAACACCAAACTACCTTTTTAATCCCAAATCTAAAAAATCAAGGACAATTTTTTTGTGTTATAGAGTACAATTTTTGTGTTATCATTCTAAAATGTCCTTGATAACACAATAAATTAACCAAAAGTGAAAAGACCATTCATGAAATAAATAAATAAATAATTATTCTTCAACTTGAATTAAATCATATATACATTTCACTCTTATAAATAATTTATTACAAGAAAACTTGCCAAAATGGCCTAAAAGCACCTTATTAACTTTTTTAACCCTAAATCTAAAAAAATATTAAATTCTAAACTTTCACTCACACTGAGACCCTTTTACCTTTAAGTTTCTGTTTCTTATATAATTAAGAACAATGTTTTTATGTTATGCTGGTTAGTTTTTGTGTTATCATTATAAATTTTCTTGATAACACAAAAAGATGCCTAAATTGTCCTTGGCAATAGAAGAAATTAATTTGAGGGTAAGAGTGTCCCAAAAATGGTGAAAGTTCATAATTTTATAGTTTTAAATTTTGAGGTTAAAAGTTAATTATAGTATTTTTAAGACTTTTTAGGCAAGTTTCCTTTTCAAATTATCAAATACATATTGTTCATATTAAAAAAATGGAAAAGACAGGACACAACAAATTGAACTGATCAATGCATAATCAAATATTCAATTTATTCACTATTTGTCTTTAAAGTTTACAAGGAAAAATACTAGCGCTGGTTTCGCGTGATGACTGTCCACTAGTATTCTGAATAATTTTTAAGATAAAATAAAAGAATATATCAAAGTTTTTAAAATGTTACTCATATACCGTGTGAGATATGCTCATATTTAATAACAAAATTTATATAATTTTATTGAAAAATTAAAAAGGTTATCGAGTTTGGTGTTCCTTACATAAAATTTAGTTAAATCGATTAATTGAATATATGAAATTTAAAAAAAATTGTGAATATAATTATTTTCTTTTATAAAAACGAAAAACCTACATATAATAACATTAAATATTTATTTGGTCATAAACTTATATATATTATAATTTGCGGGTTATGAAAACCGAACCGAGATTCGTTTTTTCGATGGAGCAACACAGGGTTTAAAACAGAGTTAATTTCACACACCACTTCGGGTCAAAACGTTGTGCATCATCGCACCGCTTTGGGCTCTGAAATCTCCGTCTTCTCCAAGCTTCTGTGAGTCTCTCTTTCTCCCTTCTCTTTCGCCATTTCCAATGCAAGCTTCGACCTTTGCTTTCTCTCTTGAGCTTCTAGAGGCGTTCCTAATCGACTCGACCAAGGCATTTCCATGTCCGGCAAGACTCAATTCTATTGGTTTCCTCTTTGATTTTTCATTTTTTTTCCTCCTCTAGGGTTTAAGAATCAGGGTTTCTTCGTTGCGATTGCAGTTCTGCGATCTCTTCTGGATTGTCCTGTGTCGATTTCGCCAGAATTTTCAAGTGAATGTGGAACCAATTAGTAGTTTTTCGTTTCTGGATTTGTTCGAAATGGGTGTATCGCGGTTTCTCATGTTGAAGATTGTTGATCGTTTTTAACTATTTTTGGTCTCCTTTTTTCAGGCTGATGGAGGGAGTGGTCGGTTAAGCTTGAGCTGAAATCGTTGACGCACCATGGGATTCGACAATGAGTGTATCTTGAACATTCAGTCTCTCGCCGGAGAGTATTTTTGCCCGGTTTGTCGTCTGCTTGTTTACCCCAATGAGGCATGGCAATCTCTGTGTACCCATCTCTATTGCAAGCCGTGTTTGTCTTATGTCGCGAACACTACCCGAGCCTGTCCCTACGACGGATATCTAGTGACTGAAGCAGATTCCAAGGTCCCTCGCTCGAACCATGAACTATTAACCGCAAATGGGATAAATGTCTTTGAATTAATTTTGGTTCTTTTATCGCGCTATTGCAGCCACTCGTCGAGTCAAACAAATCGCTCGCCGAAACCATTGGCAAAGTAGCAGTTCATTGCCTATTTCACAGGAGTGGGTGCACCTGGCAGGGATCTCTATCGGATTGCACGCCTCATTGTTCTGGCTGTGCCTTTGGCAACTCGCCTGTGATATGCAACAGGTGCGGGATTCAGATTCTTCATCGCCAAGTTCAGGAGCACGCTCAGAGTTGTGCCGTGAGTGAAATCTATATCTCTGTAGCGAAACTTTAGTGAAACGAGTTTTCTTGTTTTTAACCGGATGTTGATTTGATTACAACGCAGGGAGTACAGACTCAAGCTCAAGGAGAAACCGGTGCTGTTGCTCAGGGTCAGTCAGCAAATCCAGGCACAACTGTGGCTTCTCAGTTTCAAGCTGCTCAAACTGCTGTCGACACGACCGGGAAGGATCCCAACCAACAAGCCCAAGCCAATGTACCCACCGCTGAACAATTGTACCAGCAGCAGTATGAGCAATTTTACCAGCAATACCCTGGATATGACCAGTATCAGCAATATTATGCTCACCAACAACAGCATCTACTAGCTCATGCTTCGCAGCCTCAGCCTCAGCCTCAAGCCTCACTTGTCCCGGCTCCGGTGGGTACTCAATCTCAGACCCAGGCAGTTACTAATTTGCATCACCAAGTTCATTCGATGGTCCCGCCATATACTACAGGTCAGCCCAAAGCTCATTTACCAGCGCATCACGGTCAGCTTCCCCCGCCGCCACCTGGGCAATATCAGCAGGCTCATCCTCAGCCCCATATGCAGCAACAGATTCAAACGCATGTCCAACCACATTTGCTTGCACAGAACCCGACAACCAATGCTGTGGCGGGTCACCACTTATATGCCCAACCTAAGATGGAAACTGGAGTGCAACAAACACACGCCATTCAGTTGCAGAGTCAGTTTCCTCAGCAACAGCTGTCGGCCCGTCCACAGCATTCTCATGCTGCAATTGGGACCCAGCAACAACAGTCCTTGGTGCATTCACGAGGTCAAGTACAAAACACAACGGCGCAAAAGCTGTTCCAACAACCTTATCTTCAACAATCTGGACAGACCGTTCACCATCACGCGGTTGTGCAACCAGTTCAGAAAGCTCACATGTTCCCTCAACAGACATCTCATGGCTTGCAACATGCTAATTCTCCTATTCCTATAGGAAGGCCTTCCTTGCCAAGTCAAGGTTTACCGTCTCATCCATATTCACAACATGTTGCTGGCCCGGCCGGGTCAATGCATCACGGTATGAATCAAGAAACACTGAATCATAACAATTTGCTCAAAACTTCCAATCAGATTCAACCACCTTTTGAGCATTCAGGTGCAACTGATTCGGGCGTTAAACCTTTACAAGTAGTGGCTAATGCAAGTACTGGACCGGAGAATGAGAAGTCCATACAGGGGAATACAACTTCAAAGGAGTCAAAAAATTCTACAGGGGAGTCCAAAGAGAATGAAAATCTGCAAAACAGTGAAGGTGCTCTTAATGAAGGCCCGGAAAATGTAAAGCACTTCCCACCTCCTACATTGGACAGCTCTCAACAGAATAACCCTCCGGTTCAAGCACCCGTACATTATCATGACACTACTGCTCCATTATATCAACACAGTGTTCAGGGCACGAGTAATCCTCAAGTTAACGGAGTTCAGGTGCAAGCTGGCAGTTTTATAGAACCTGCACATCCTTTATCAAATCAAGGTATGCCTCAATCATTACCAGATCATTATAGGGCTCCTAATCTCCAACAACTGCCTGGCCCGCCTCCGCTAGGACCGGCCCAAGCACATTTTGGGCCTCAGGTACGAGCCCATCCTATTCCGCCACATGGCAGCTTCCCTGACCCATCACATATTGGGATGATGCCAAGAGAAACACCCCACGGCCCTGAAATGTTCATGAGTCGAAGGCCCAATCACATGGATCATAGATGGCCGGATCCGCACTTTCCAGACCCTTTGGCTCATGGACCTGAGGATGGCAGGTCCGATTTCCAGGCTGAGCGGTTTAAGCCCGTTCCGGCGGGCCCAAATAATCACTTTATGGATCGAGCAGAAGACTTTCCTAGGCCCTTTGATTGGGGACCCAACGGGCCGCGGTACGATGCTATGATTAAAATGGATTCAAGGGCCAGCTCTATTCCCCAGAGATTTTTGCCACCTTATGATGGCGGCCCGGGCAATTATCGAGGAGAGAGAATGGATCATCGTGAGTTTTTTGGCCCGGGTCCGTCATTGGATCGTCGCCGCCACATGGAAGGATTCGGATCATGGAGTCCTAGTAGATTTGCAGGTCCGGGCCTTGATGAGCTTCATGGGAGGGAGCTACATCGGTTTGGTGATCCGTTTGCAGAGAGTAGGTTCCCTATGTTGCCTAGCGGCCATCTTCGTAGCGGTAATAGGGGTATTGGCGATTTTATTGGACAAGAGGGTTTCTCTAGTCATCTTAGTAGGTTCCCTAACTTGCATAGTCACTTGCGCTCGAGAGAGAGAGATGGTTTCGGTGCTGGTCGGCCAAGTTCCCCACACATTGGTGAACCGGGATTTAGAAGCAGTTATTCACTTCATGGCTTTCCTAATGGCGGTGGAGCTTTTGCAGTTAAGATCACATTATTCTACTAATTATATATTAATTTTCCACACCGGCTTAGTACTTTTCGTTCGTAAAAGCAAGATCAGATTTTTATTTCTTTTGTTGAATTGGTTGCTAATAATTTTTTGTAGCTGCAAATTCATATGGATTTTTTTATTCACTAATGTTGAAATCTTCAGGAGGAATTGGCCTTTGAGAATTCAAAAAAGAGGAAACAACCTAGTACGGGATGGTGTAGAATTTGTAAAATTGATTGTGAGACGGTTGAAGGCTTGGAGTTGCATTCACAAACCGGAGAACACCAGAAAACGGCGATGGATATTGTTATTACCATCAAGCAGAATGCTAAAAAGAAAAAAGTGTATGTCGTCGAACTTCGTGAATATTTCCCTTCAGTTTGTATCATAATAAGGGTTAATGGCGGCAAATATACCTCAAGTTACTGCAATTGGAGTCAAATATACCAAAGAGGCTCAATATTTGTAGCATCTCTTTGGAAATTATACGGCGAGATTATGTCCAATTTGAATACAACTTCTAAAAGGATGCTGCAAATGTTGAAACTTAGGTATTTTTTCCCTCAAAATATTAATATTCGCGTATAAGTGGACCAAATAACTGAGATATATTTGCCGCCGAATTCCTTAGAATAAACCTGCATTGGTTGCCGTATTTATCATTTTGCGGTGTTATTAGAAATTCGGTCGAACAATCCTCTGTTGGAGATGCGAGCATTGTCGGGAATGGTGACAGCGAGGTCCCTGAGAAAGAGAGCTGACTTCTGATGGTGCTCCATTGAGGATCTTAGGGTAGCTTTGTCATTCCAGGTGGCTGCCATGTTACAAGATGAATTTTGGAACTGAAGTTCTATGGCAGTTAAGTTTGTTAACATATGATATCATTAGTTTCTTTTTTCTTCTTTTTTTTCGTGACAGTTTCACTAGCTTTTGCTGGTGTCCTCATTTGCAAAAATTTTGCTCATTTAATTTGATCAGTTTTTGTTCTGTCTTTCAATACAAGCATTTGTTTTGCTAAAAAATAATTACTCACCTACATTCCAACCTTGACTCTAGTCCTTTGACCCTTAGTTTGTATAGACATATAGGAAGTTAGGATAGGTGTAAATTAGCTGTAAATATACACTTAATAGTTCTGTTATTCGATTTCTTAATTATATTGGTATATATTAGTTATTTTCCTTATTTAATAATAAGTAGGTTGATAAAGACCCAAAATCGGTTACTCGAATTGGGAGATTCGCCAACTTTCACTAAACCCAATCTCCCGACTTTTGAGAGAGATTAAGTTTTATGAATGGTTATTGGCTACTTTTTTTATTAACAGGTGGCCTCATCGTGTATAGACAAGGGAAATACAAACTATTGAGCCGGACCGGGCGTGACCTAATTAGACTTTTATATAATATTAAATAAATAAAACAAACAAACAAACTCTAAACGAGACCACGTGTTAATGAAAAAGGTAGAACATTTATAAAAGTTCTATCTCTTTCAAAAACGTGAGATTGAGTTTAATGAAGGTTGGCAAAGCTCCCGTTTCAAGTAACTAATTTTGGGTCGTATCATAGGATTAGTTTTTTTTAATCCATAGGATTAGTTAGTTCTATTGCTGATATTCAAAATAGTATCTGTATTACTGTCGATTAGTTTTTTCCCTTAATGGGATTGATTAAAAAATATCCCAGAAGATAAGTTAGTCTTAGCTCACAGGTTGTTAGAACCCTGCTATTGTCAGAATGATATTCGGAATTATTATCCCGTAAAAACAATGGCTTGTAATGCATGCACCATGCACTAATCTTACAACACTATGTTCTTACTCCACCATGGTTCAAACTATTTCCCTCACTGTTGCAAGTAACATAAATTTAAACAATTTACTCTCTAGGTTTTTTAATTGCTTTCCTAAGGTTTAAAAATATCATGTTTAAGCCTCAAGGCGTGTTTGTTTCGTGAGATTGAGGCGCAAAAAATATAATATATTATTCCATACAAGTTTAAATCTCTCATAAAACTCATGAATCTTGTGAACTTAAAAATTCGAATATTTCATAAAATGCTTCATAGACTAAAATTTAGATATTAATGTCGCATAAAGTAGTGTCTCGAAACTCATTAATTAGGTCAACATTTTCTTACGCAATGGGAGGATTTTTATCCTTTACCATCCAAATAAATGATATAGAATATATACCCTTACTGAGAGCTACTACTTGTTTGATTGAAATCTTTCAGATTAATAAAAACAATAGGTTGTTTCTTCAATCATACGAATAATTATCAGATGAAACGTTGACATGTTCCCGACATGAAGTAAAAAAAAAAATCAATTATAAAAACCTGGAAAAGAAGGAACAAAGATTAGGATATAGTTCTTATAAACAGCGATTAGGATATAGTGATGATTTTGTACATTATAGGTCTTACTGAATAGTGATGATAGGTGAAGATTGTGATTTATTTTTTATTTTTGGTGGAATTTTTGTTCTACTATAGATCTTTTCAAACTCGGCCTGTCTTTTTGGGCGAAGCAGACGACATAAGATTGAGAATGGTTTGGCGAAGAGGTTTTCTTCATTTTGTGGTGGTAAGGTTGTTAAGACTAATTTATTTTGTGGCAACTGCTTGTTGATATTATTACGCTTCAGTTCATCAATAATCAGGATTTTTTCCTTCTAGACTTTTACTTTATTAGAATTTGATATTATCACAAAGCTTATGATAGCTAGAGTTTATTATCCTAAACTTCTTAGGAAGATATTTGACTAGGGGAATCATGGTCGTTTAGGTTTTTAAACCCTAACCAAGGTTCCGCCATTAGAGTTCGAGGGTGTGCTGATTATTGCCAAGAGATGGTCTTTATCGTACTCCAAGTTAAGTTTTGGATAGAATGGCTTACCTCTCGAATCGGAAGCCGTACTAGGGAATCTGAGGGAATCATGGTAATATAGATTTTTAAACTTTAATGAAGATTAGTTTGAATAAGAAGCCATCATTATAGTTATAGTGTGTGCTGATTATTGCCAAGAGAGAGAGAGAAACTTTTTAGCTTAGCTCAAGTTTGGGAGAGAACGGCCAACCTCCTGAATCATAGGCCGTACCTGGTGTGGGATTTTCTTCTGATTATTGTTTGTTGATAAATCTGCCTTGATTGTTAATTTATCTCTGTTTGCTTCCTATCAGCTTACTCGAGTCAGAATAAACTTTTATGTTTCATTTTATGGAAACCCAAGTACTTATTCAATCTAAAACTAGGACTGATGTGCTAATCTGTAGCGCCCGCTTCAATCGGAGTGCTTTATTCAGTTTAAAATTAACTAGGACTGAAAACTAGTTTTTTTTTTTAATAAGAAGAAACAAAGATTTTATTGATAAAAGAAGATTACAGTGTTAGACAGAGGGCCGGATAATATCAGCTGGCCCACAAACCGACCCAGCCACCTAATTCAACCCAACCGAAAGAAATAATAAAATTAAGAAAGCTGCTCGTTAAGGGGAGATAGCCCAATCCGAGAAAAGTAGTTCAAATTGTATAAATCTCTAAAAGACATCTAAGTAGACTATACCCACTTTGAAGATCTGATCAATGAAGTGAAATCATTCTGTGAGAACAGGGATTCGAATCGCGATTGAGGTGCTAAGTCTGGATTGAAATCCTCTCTCATGGACCGGAAGCATAGTGGCCCATTAATCCACAGGTTCTAAGATCGGAACCGGGCTCTTACCATGTTAAATTAGAGAAAAGTTGAATCACTACTTTTCATTTCTCAATATCATGTCTTTAGAGTACAACCTAGTAGAGAGGGTATCTACTATCTAGTGTTAAGTGATGATTTTATAGAATATATATGATAAATGAGAATATTCTAGAAAATCTAGAATTAACCAGATTATATAGCATGTCTAGAAACAGGAAATAAAATAATAAACTGCGTCAAATCTTATTAAATTCTATGAAACAAAATCTAAACACTAGCTCCTAGGATTCATATACACTTTGAATTCAACCTAATTGAACATATAATCTCCCGTCATAAATAAGTTCTAAAATCTCTGGAGCTAAATATTCTTGTATCAAACATGTAAGTGAACTGGTATAAACCTAAATATCAAGGATTTCATCTTTTCGCTCATAAAACTCGATAACAGATCACATGTTATCTTAGTCAATAGGCGAGATTTGTTTTCTTTTTTTTTTCTTCTTTCTCATTCACCTTGTTAGAATTTCAAATCACTTCCTATCATGCAAATTCTGGATTGTTTTGAAGTCGTGGAGGAGCCTTCTTGTTGGACGGCAATTTTGGTGGTCGATTATTTTTCAGGTTTGAGTCTTCCTAGTCGGCTTGTTCCTGTATTTACCTGTATTTGTGTCCCTAACTATCATTTAGTTTCGTTTAGTTTCCATGTCTAAGGAATTTTAAGTAAATTTTCTTAAAGAGATATGCTGAACTTATTGCATGGACCGAGTTCGTTGTGGGCATTTCTGCCTCGCTTTTAAATTAAGCTAACAGCTTTTTATAAATCCTGAACCACAAACACACAAGTTAAGCCAATCGAGACTTGCCGGGAACTTTGTCCCAGTAGCAATAGAAGTTCTTTCCTTTGAGCGCAAGGTAAAAGCTCTCAACAAAATGTCTTGCAAGTTCAAACACAAACGATTCAAAGAAAACCAAAATCCCGCAATGAGGACGCCTATATTAGGTTTATTAAAACTAATTGAGCTTTATTCCACTTACTAAAATACCCTTTATAAAAATGTAGTTAGGCGCCGTAAACCAAAATATCTATTTCCCCTTGTTGGCCCGAGCCTTGTCTCGAATTTTACCGCCTTAACACTTGTTAATGTTATAATGATCGAAAAACACTTCACGGGTTTGGATTCAGGGCTCAATCATTGAAGCTATACATGTGTAACTTGTTTGTACTTGCTTTCTATGTGTAGTTTGTGTGAATTTTAATATTTTTTAGCACATTATCTAAGCCTTATTATTATTAGAACATACATAAATGTTAAGCTAAAATAATTGTTCCCTGGGATCGAGTTATGCTCATCTTATAATAATTGGCTCACCTCAAAATCAATAAACATCATATATTATAGTTTATAAGGTCTTAATCGTTACCATAAGTCTGAATTCTTTTATTATGTAGTGCTTTTCTCTTTGAGAATAAAAATTTGTAATCTCCACCTAAAAATTCATGACATGCCACCTAAAATTTTAACGTTATGATCATTAAACTTGCAACATTCCACCTAAAAACCTAATGATAAAAATATCTCATTATATAGTTACAAAACGTTGTCGTTTCTTAAGATTACTAGTGATTTTGCACCACTAATTACTTGTATTGTCATTGTCGTTTCTGTTTAGAAATCATCTCATCTCTTTGGTGAAGCTTTGATTGCGAGTCTCCGCGAAGAAGAAATTGAAGAAATTAATTGTTACTAATTTTATTTTATATTTATTATAATTTCCTAGGAATTTAGGTGTCCTTTCTTTTTGTTTTTATGCTATTTTGAGCTTTGATATTTATTTTGTTTAAATCGTACGCTTGTTTAGTGGGGACGAGGCAATAATGTCTTCTTTTTTTCTTATCTGTTTCTGTTTGTTTCTTTCTTCTCAATCCTTCCAATGCCGTATCTTGTTAGTTACCTTACATATTCCATATGTACAACCCTTGATGGGTCTTTAAGCAAAGAATAAATAAATAAATATTTTTTAATAATAAAATAAAAACAAAGGATAATAAACAATTGTTGATTGTCACGTTACACGTTACATATAGTGGTATCTGAGATGAGAATGGTCCAAAGTCCAAACAGCCCTTGAAGTTGACAGTATAGATAAGGAAAATGGTAAATGATGACCCTAAAAAGAAGAAAGAAAAATTTCTATTGGAAAATTTGGAAATATTGCTATTTATTCTGACCTGACAAAAGACCCGTATTCTTTTTTCTTCTTTTTCTTTTAAGATTTTAAGTACATTTTTAAGAGGTGTATTAGCCACAAAAGGGTTCAAACTCAAGGGAATAAAATAAGTAAGGTAAGCCATGGCCTCAAACACCTTAATTTGTTATTGAAATGCATTCCATATCTCTAAAATTTTATCTTTGCAAGTAACTTTTTGGGAGTAACAGTTTACCTAATTTTTACAAAAAGAAAATAGGAGAAGAGAGAACAAAGTGATTTATTATTTTGAAAAAAGTGAAATAAGAGAGAAAATAATACATGTGGTCGTATTCTCATTAATTATTAGATGTAATTTATATTAAATTACAATTATAATCTTTATTTTTATATAAAATATAATTATAACTTATAATATAATAATAACTTATATTAACATAATTAAATTATAATTATAAACTATATTTTTTATAAAAAAAAATATGTCGGTTAGTGGTTTACCCGTAAAATCTTATCAGTAACTTATATGTCGATATATTATTATTGTTCTTTATAAACCCATTATCCGTTAGCATACCCGTAAAATGGAGATTGTAGCTTTCCAACCCCATTTTGGTAATTTACTAAAAAGAACAAATGTCTTATTTGAAAAGATAACAATTGTATAGTTGGTATTCGGTTGAGGTGGTATCGTATTTTATACGAATTTTACCAATTAAAAGAATATGATCAAAATTGAGCAAATATCAATCAATACATATTATAAAAAATCCAATTACATAATCATTATTTAAGAAATGGAAATTTGCCTTTTTACACCCTTAGCTTTTATTTTTGGCAAAAATATATCCTCAAAGTCTATTTTCTTTTCCTTTATATACCGTCTAATAAATATAATTCTTTAAAACTCAAAATTACTCCTTATTAACAATTTTTGAATTTTTTTTATATTTCGTCTACTTTCATTTTTCACAAAAAATATATTTTATGTTTAGAGTTTTATGTTTTTAATTGTTTAAGTCAATAATTAAAAAATACGAAGATGAAGGGTAAAATTATTAAATCATACACCAAGGGTATACTTTAATTGTTTATGGAACTTGAGTGTATATTTTTACCAAAAATATTTTTACCAAAAATAAAAGTTGATAGTATAAAAAAGCAAATTTCCCAATAAGAAAGTATTGGTAAATATAGTCTTGAAACTAATAAACTGGATAAATAATATCGTAATTGAGGTTAATATATTGTGCAAATCTAAATTTATATAGTATTAATTGTTGACGTGGTTTCCCACCTCAAACAGTCAAGTGTGACTTGTGAGTGTATGATATTTTTGGAATAAGATGATTTGGTGGAAATCGATCTCTCACGTTGCAAGCTCTCGATTCACTATATAAGCAATATAAATGAGACGAGGGTTTTTTTTTATAGAGGTTCGTCCCAAGGCTGTAGTTGACTACTTCCTCTGTTAGTTTATTGCGACAATTGACATAGACGGATAGCTACATGCAGCACAATCACGCCTAGAAAGGGAAAAGAGTAAGAAGGAAGAAATAATACAACAAAATCTCAAAGTGAGCAAAAATGCCGGGTAGAAGCTTTCGGTGTATTCTCTCAGAGTCATGCGTGTGCGTATATCTGTTGATCTGAGCTTGAGCTTGATATTTATAGACTTCAATTCTTCCCGTTGGTCTTTCATGAATCATGGGGTCTTCTATCCGTGCTGACCGGGTTGAATGGATGATCTTGCTACACGTGTCCCACGACTTCGTTCTCTTCGTCGTGTTTGAATTATGCCCGTTGGAGACTTGACTCCGTGCTCCTGGTCTTCCGCTTGAGTTTGAAGTGGGATGCCGGGTAGAGAATATGACAACTCTACCCTCGTCTTTCTGGATTGATGTCGAATAGATATTGGGCCTTCGGGCTTTTTGGGCCGAGTGGCTTTGTATCCGTTGGGCTTTGTCTGATTGAGAATTTCACTGGGCTTCTCAATTGGGCTTTTGTGAATATCGATGTATTTCTTTAAAGCCTTTTATCTTTGTTTGTAAATTTAATTAATTCATAACTTTAGCACTTTATGTCATATTAAATAATGACAAATTTGTACATCAACATTAATAGGTCGTGGATTTCCTTGGAAAACTTGCTAATGTGCCTCTTGTATCTTTGGAGAAATAAAAAAGGTGTGACATTTTCCAAGCGTGGTGAGGACATGCCGATTCCGATCGGAGCTTAGAGGAATTTTGCCCCTCGGGCTTTTTACTGCCACGTGTAAATTATTTATGCCGCAATTATATTCATGATATTACAACGTTTACTTGATGAGGTAAAATGGGTTTAAATGTAATAATAATACAAAATAAGAAACAAAAAAGAAATTTATTTTACGAAAACCGTGGGTTGTCTAGTGAGAGAAAACTTAATTTATATTATTATTAATAGGTTGTGGATTTCCTTGGAAAGCCTGCTAATGTGCATCTTGTATTTTCGGAGAAATTAAAAAGGTGGGACATTTTCATAGCCAGGTGAGGACATGCCGATTCTGATAGGAGCTCAAAAGAATTTGGCCCCTCGGTCTTTTTACTTCCACGTGTATATTATTTATACCGCGATTATCGTCATGATATTACAACGTTTACTTGATGAGGTAAAATAGGTTTAAATATAATAATAATACAAAAATAAGAAAGACAAAAGAAATTTATTTTACAAAAATAATATGTTGTCTATTGAGAGAAAAACATAATTCTAATTATAAATTGGCGTTGCTACGCAGTTCTCTTACAATGCGTTTTCAATAATAAAAGAGAAAACTAAAAAGAAAAGAAAAAATAGTAAACAAATTAAATAGTTCTTGAAAGAGCAAAGCAAATTAAATAGTAGGTTGATACAATTAAACTATATTATATAATCCGGATCCGATCCAAATTTGACATACAAATCTAGTACATTACTAGTAGCACTAGACAGTGTACACATGGGTCACAATTATTCAAATTTCCCTAACATGACTCTTCAGCGCCATAATAATAAAATAATAATAAAACAATTATTCAATTTCAGATCACTGGTTATACAGATACTAGTAACATTATTACATTTATACCCTCAAGGCCAGGATATATTTCCTGTTTTTCCTTGTCTTCTACTAGTTATTATTTATTCCCATTAATTAAAAACAATAAAAGAAAGCGCGGTCAAAAACATATGTCATGTCCAGCTGTGACTCCTTTTTGAAATTCAAAAATACCTCTTCCATTATTAACCGTTAGCCCCTAAACCGACTGCTGACGTGGCACTCATCCTCACCCTCCATTCTAGGGCAAATCCTCGATTCACCGAAGCCCAGTTTATTATTTTCTAATTTTAAATATTTTATTCTTTTTTTCGGAACCGCAAAGAGCCGTTATCTCCTATATAAGCCCATTTCCATTACCGCACTCTCTCGCACTCGCTCTCTCTCACTTCCCCAGATCTGAACCTCTCTCTCTCTCCTCTCATCGCTTTCTATCTCCTCCGAAGAATCTCAAGATGAGGGAGATCCTTCACGTCCAGGGAGGCCAATGCGGTAACCAGATCGGAGCCAAGTTCTGGGAGGTCGTCTGCGCCGAGCACGGCATCGACTCCACCGGTCGCTTCAATGGCGACACGGATCTGCAGTTGGAGAGGATCAACGTCTACTACAACGAGGCCAGCACCGGGAGGTACGTGCCACGCGCCGTGCTCATGGATCTTGAGCCCGGTGTCATGGACAGCATCAGATCTGGGCCCTACGGCCAGATCTTCCGCCCCGACAACTTCGTGTTCGGGCAGAACGGCGCCGGAAACAACTGGGCCAAAGGTCATTACACCGAGGGCGCGGAGCTGATCGACTCTGTCCTGGATGTTGTCCGCAAGGAGGCCGAGAACTGTGACTGTTTACAAGGTATGTAGATCTAGAACGAGCGTGCTAGCTTTTGAGTTTTTCATTTGAGAATGTAGATCTAGCTTTGTAAAAATATCTTTGAATCGGACGTATTTGATTGTGAAATTGTAGATCTAGATTTTAGTTTTCTACTAGAGTCGGATTTGTTAGGGTTTCGGTTTTGCTTGTGAAAATGTAGATCTGTGGTGGGAGATTTGTAGATCTGTTGTCTGAGAATGTAGATCTTGATTTTCCTCTGTCTCGTTTGAGGTTTTGCTGTATTGTAATCGGAGAAATTGTTAGATCTACGGGTTTAGTGGATGGATTTTTTCAGATCTGATGTTGGTTCGCGATATCTGCGGCTGCCAAAAGTTAGCATTTGGCTGTTCGCGATTTTGTTATTCTGATTGAGGCATTGGTTTTGATTGTTGCAGGGTTTCAGGTGTGCCATTCTCTCGGAGGTGGTACCGGATCTGGAATGGGAACTCTTCTGATCTCAAAGATCAGAGAAGAGTACCCTGACCGTATGTTGATGACTTTCTCTGTCTTCCCATCCCCGAAGGTCTCCGACACTGTTGTTGAGCCTTACAACGCCACCCTCTCTGTTCACCAGCTCGTCGAGAACGCAGACGAGTGCATGGTTCTTGATAACGAGGCCTTGTACGACATCTGCTTCCGCACGCTCAAGCTCTCCACTCCTAGCTGTGAGTCTTTCATTTGCTCTGTACTTTTGATTATATGTTTGAACAATATTTCATAAGTACTAATTTATTCTGGTTTAAATTTAACACGAGATATCATTGATTCATGGATTACCTTCTTCAATCAGGGTTTAATCAGTATAGAGTAGAGTAGTGGAGTATAATTGATAACTTAATTGGGGTTTTATCATATAGTTGTATGGTGGACATTGTATGGATATTTCTGACTATTTACTAATGTTCCGTTTCTGTCGACTTGCAGTCGGTGATTTGAACCACTTGATCTCTGCGACTATGTCTGGAGTAACGTGCTGCCTTCGGTTCCCTGGACAGCTGAACTCTGACCTCCGGAAGTTGGCTGTCAACCTTATCCCCTTCCCCCGTCTCCACTTCTTCATGGTCGGGTTCGCCCCGCTCACCTCCCGTGGTTCTCAGCAGTACCGTGCCCTCACCGTCCCCGAGCTGACCCAGCAGATGTGGGATGCCAAGAACATGATGTGCGCTGCTGACCCCCGTCACGGACGCTACCTCACTGCCTCTGCCATGTTCCGTGGCAAGATGAGCACCAAGGAGGTTGACGAGCAGATGCTGAATGTGCAGAACAAGAACTCTTCATACTTCGTCGAGTGGATCCCCAACAACGTGAAGTCCACTGTCTGTGACATCCCTCCTACCGGCCTGAAGATGGCTTCCACCTTTGTTGGAAACTCGACCTCCATCCAGGAGATGTTCCGGCGTGTGAGCGAGCAGTTTACTGCTATGTTCCGCAGAAAGGCTTTCTTGCATTGGTATACTGGTGAGGGCATGGACGAGATGGAATTCACAGAGGCGGAGAGCAACATGAACGACTTGGTCTCTGAGTACCAGCAGTACCAGGATGCCACCGCCGAGGAAGAGGAGTACGAGGAGGAGGAGGCCGAGTATGAGGAATGAGAGTAGAGGGGAGATGAGAGGTTAATAGTTCTTAACCTCGCCTTTTCAAGTTGTCGGGAAACGTGGGACCGCTTGTTTCTCTTTTTTTTTTTGGTTGGTTGCTGCGTATTTTGAATTCTTATTAATGACTTTGAACTTGTGATGTATTATATTTCCCGTCATCTTTCTTTCTTTGAATCCGTAAACAGTATTGTATTGTTGTCCATGTCTGCTTCTCTTTCTTATTGTTTTTCGTTGGCACAAAGTGTATTGAAACCGATTTAAGATACAAGAAACGACAACGATGAAACAGACCAAAACAGTAAGTTGTTGTATGAGACAAGTACCACAAACGGCAACGTTGAAACTACATTTGAAATAAAGTTATTTCTAGATTTGAGAAACCGATTCTGTTGTTTTGTAAGCAGGTGTCGATTTGTCAACCCGTGGCTGCTCTGTTTCTCCAATCGGTATTACTAAATAAAAGTTTTGCCGGCATCACTAAACCCTCAATTAGAAAACCTTCATTTCTCTTAGTAAAAATGGGGAAAATCCCGAGTAATGATCGGAAAAGCCAGTTCATTCACGGTGGTCAATGGTGCAGAATCCCCCCACCGTGGGGAGTGTTGTAATTAGGAAGGCTGCGAGGTCATTGGATGCGAAGGAGAGCATGAGTCACGTCAATTGAATGTTGTTCTACCGAATTATTCAAATTTCGAATCAATTGAATGTTGTTCGATGTATCCTCAAATTATAAACACAGAGAAATTCAGATAGGGTCTTCTTCGTTTGGCTGTTTGCTCATAGTGGCGATTTGATAATCATATTAAATAAACCAAAGAAAAAAATGAAAATCAACAATTTGTCATTTTTTAAATGGGAACGTCGTTTTCAATTGAAGCATTGGACTTGACATGTCGTTTTGATTTGTACCCAACTATAAAACGACACGAGAAGACAAAGTCGTTTTTCAGAACTACATTCTCTTTGTTTCTGAGTGCTCCAAACTCAAATCAAAAGGCCATCTTCTCAGAGCAGCACCGCCATAGCCAAACCTCGAAAAGAGCACGAAAATGGCGAACAGTCTCGCTAATCGAATGACTGTAGATCGAACTCACAGCCTCTTCAAGCTCGCGTCTAGCTTCTTCAGAACCAGAAGCTTCAGCGCTGCTGCTCCTGCTGCTTCAGACTCCGCGGCGAACCCTAGCGCCTCCTCCTCGAAGAAGCCGAAGCGGAAGAAGAAGAAGAATCTCTTCGAGGTCATCCAGTTCCTGCCGAATTGGGGGATCGGATACCACATGGCCAAGACGCACTGGACCGGCGTCTCCTACGAGATCACCAAGATCAATCTCTACAAGGTCTTTTTCTCTCTTCCATCATTTCGAATATTGAATTTGTGTCTGGGTTTTTGAGGGTTTAAGAGTTGTTTCTGTTGGTTTTCTCTTGGCATTTGTTGCAGGATGGTAGGCATGGAAAAGCATGGGGGATTGTACACAAGGAAGGTCAGTGCAATCTCTTCTATGATATAATTAGGGTTTGGTTCGGAGATTCTTCTTCCATGAGTTCTCATCAGATACATAGCTCCCCGTTAGATATGGAAGTGTTTTTAAATAAATAATGAGACATTTTCTCGGTTTGCTTGCTTTGTTTTCCAGTTCATCGCGCCCATAAGCGATCCAAGAACTGCTTTGTATCTCTAGTAGTAGCTTTAATTTAAGCCTGAATGTGCATTTCCGACCTCGTTAGAGTTAGATTTTGAATGCTTAATGGTCGATCAGTAAAGTAAAAGCAGGCCAGATAAGCTCCGTGAATCGCTCGGTAAATTGTCACGTAGAAGTAGTAGGGCCAGTGGCAATTAATTCTATCGAATTATGACGATCATTCTTGTCATGTTCGATAGACCCGAGTCGTTTTCCGAGAAAATCGGATAAGAAAGCATAATCTTTATGCACTTATAGTGCTACGGCCGACAATTTCTTCATAGAAAAATATTTGTTTCTTTTCAGTCTCTGATTTGGTGCATGTGAATTTAATGCAGGTCTCCCGCCGGCGGAGGCTCCCAAGAAAATGAGCGGGGTCCACAAACGATGTTGGCGATATATCCCGAATTTAAGCAAGCCGTTGCCTGCAATTAAACCTACAGAAAATGCTCCTAAAGCTGAACCGCAAGCAGTCTGATGTAATTCCTTCAGAATCATCGGTACCCTTTCACTGATTAGATGCTCTTCCCGCCATTAGCGTCAGTTTTTCTCATAATTCCAGCGACGCATTGTACGCATTTTTCTTTCAAGTTGAAGCTTTTGTCAGAGTAATGATCGGCGAAATTGTTGAGATTTGAGGGTCGGGTTTTTCTTATTTGTGGGTATCTTACAGACCCGTTTATGAATTTGTTTTCGTCGGTGTTATGTAACTTCCAGGAGGCATCAAGAGTTTACTCCATGGATCAGATTAGGATATTGATAGATTCACCTTTGCTTTTGCTTTTGCTTTTAATACTGGGAAAACTGAAAGTTTTAGCATTGCTCAATCCAATCCTCACCAAGAACATCGGTGTAAAAAATAAATAAAAAATCTGTCTTGTGCGAACCACTCTTGTTTCACCCTAATTCTGTCATATTGTATATATATATTTCATAAATTAACAAATTTAAAATATGAGGAGGTTTTGGAAGTTTTTGTAAACACAGTACTTAATAAAATAAATTCGAAATTGAAAGTATGGTTCTTGAGAAAATCCGGAATATGGATTCTTTATTTTGTCCTGTTTTTATATGATTTTTTTTTTACTGATTGTTCATGAATTGATGTCCGGACTACGGACTAATTTATATTTCAAGTAAAAGTTACAGTGTTAAGAAACAGATATTTGGAAAATTAATTCCAGATTCTGGGAAAACCCCGAGTCGGAATTCCTGTTCCAGATTTTTCAGAAGGGAATTCCTGTTGCGTTTTTTTTTTTTTCTTTCTTTTCGAAAAGAAGAAAATAAGAATTTATCCAACGGAGAACTTGGTTATAGTTGTTTCTATCTAGGGCTGTAACTAAAATCCGGAATCTGGTTTAAAATCCGCATCCGCGTCCGATTTTAAAATCCGAATCCGAAGCCGAAATCCGGATACGGATATTCGGATCCGGATTTAAAACCGGATTCGAATAAGGGTTTTGGTATTTAAAAATCCGGATATCCGGATCCGGTTTAAAACCCGGTTTATTTTAATATTTTAATTTTTTAATTCATTTTTATGTTACTAGAGTTACAATTTTCAACACTCTCATTTCATCTCTAGAAATATACAAAGACTCTCTCCCCTGAACACATTCTCGTAGGCGAGCTTCTTATCTCAATTTATATCTATTTGTATATGTATTGATTGTAACTAGATAGTTAGTTAGATACTGTGATTATATATATACATAATATATGTATGTGTGAGCATTTTTTCGAGTCAATTGGTGAGAAACAAAGAAAGAGGGAAGAGCTGAGAAGGGTTTTGATTTGTTTTCTTGAGAATTTTTTTTAATAAATAAAAACCGAATCCGGATTTTAAAACCGAATTCGGATACCGGATTCGGGTTTTGAAAAACCATATCCGGATTTTCGGATCCGGATATTTTCGGATATTAGGAAATTCGGATCCGGGTTCGGATAGTTCGGAAAAACCGGATATCCGCTTCGGTTAGAGCCCTATTTCCATCAGTAGTTTGGAGTTTGGACAAAGGGCTTGGAAAATATGGTACTTGAATGAAACATTTGATGTGAGGTAGAAAGTTTCCCTTTATATGACCATCTTAGGCTGCTAACAAGTAAAATGTTAAATACAACTAATATAGAAGGGCTTGCCGACATGAGACCAAACTCCGCTATTTTAGCATCAACTAAGTACAAATAGTAACTTGATTACTTTGTTTATTTCTGAATAAAATAAGGAAAACTGAAAGGCCCAAATGCACTTGGAAGATAATGAAAAGGAAAAACGGAAAGAGAGAGAGAGAGGCGCATGCAAACTTGAGAAGTTGAGTCCCCACAACACAAGTGAGCGTGAATAATGATGTTTCATTTCACTTTCACACTGACTTGCTCATAGCCAGGAGAAACTCTGACACTCCTCCATGGTTAAACCAAACAAAGAGTGAAAAACATCACCTAACTCATTACCCCACAATCATTTCTCCTTTCATTTCTTCACCCTCTCCAAGCTCAAGCCTTGATCTGACCGAAGAACCCACCAAGCTCGGAGCTTCCTTCCCATGACAGCTCCACTCCTCGCTCATGGCTGCCGTTGACGCCCGCCGTGGCCGCGGAGCTTCGGCGTCCGACGAGCAGCCATGGGTCCGCGGGGAGTCACCTGACTTGGATTTGGAGTGCGGAGCGATGCAGCTGCAGGGCAAAGGTGAGAGAGATTGCAGGATTTGCCAGGTGGACTTGGACGAGGAGGAGGCAGAGTGTGGAGCTCCCATTCACCTGGGTTGCTCTTGTAAAGGCGATTTGGGCTCTGCCCACAAGCATTGTGCAGAGACTTGGTTCAAGATCAAGGGTGACACGTAAGACTCTTCTCTTCTCTTCTCTTATTCGATAAACTCAATGAACCCTCTACACTCTTGATTGCATTCCCTTTCTGCTTTGGATTACTCAGTCTATTATTCTTTTACGGATAAATGATCAACTAGTGTTTATAAGGTTATCGGGTTACTTCCTGCCTGTGTAGTAATTTTAGGGCACTCGTCAAGCCCGTCTTGGCGAGACGTCTTCCACGTTATGGACGATTTGTAATGGGTTGTGCCCGCATATGCCTGCGTGGCACTCGACAAGTCCATCTTGGCGAGTTAGCCTTCCACGTCAAGGACAATATTGTCTTGGGCTCATCGCGGAAGCGGCTCCGATCCCCAACCAGCTCTACGATCAGGCATAAATAGTTAATACTTCCAACCTGCCGCAGGCACTCGCCTTCAATAGCCTCGCTCAAGTATACTTGTTCCACCTGTCTTGCAGCTTGACTTTCAAGGCTGTATAGTTCCGATTGTTTTGAAGTGAAACTCCATGATAATTAACAGGCATAAGTACTCGTAAATTTGGTCTACCTCCTCAGTAAGTATCACTTTGCTCCATTGCAAAATTCCATTTCACGTACTCGAGAAAGAATGGGAACATTCCGCCTCTAAACTTCAGTATGTACTATTCAAAAAGTGCCTAAAATGTGCATAACGCGCTTATTGAATTCATTTTGTGCTTTGGTTCTTTGACTTTATTATAACTTCAGGCCTTTGGCTCCAATTCTAGAGTCTTTAAGTTTAAACCCCTTACAACCCTCACCTTTCTATTACGATTTCAACCTAAATTCCCAAATCGAATACGAATCAAAAGCGCGAAAATGAATTAACACTTTCTACAATCTACACTGTCAGATACATGAGAACTAGGGCTACACCAACTACAAGTGAAATGCCTAGCTTGAGTGCTCTCTGTGTCGGGTCTTCGTAGTGGTTCCGGTGAATTAACACTTTCTTCTACAATCTACAATGTCAGATACATGTCAAACTTAGCTAGGGAAGCTTGTTGCTACAAAGCATTGCTTTCCACTTACTCCGAAAGTGACCGTTTTTGCAGGACATGCGAAATCTGCGGCGTAGTTGCAGTCAACATCGGCGTCCACGAGCGGACGAGTGAGCCTAACACCGTCGGCGTTGCAGCCCCATCAGCGGGGCCGGTGATCCTGGTGGAGACGATCTGGCACGGCCGTCGCATAATAAACTTTCTGCTCGCGTGCATGGTCCTCGCCTTCATAACTTCTTGGCTTTTCCACTTCAAAATACTCTGATCTCTGCGGTGATTGCTTCTTGTGCAGAGATAAATCTACTAAGTTGATAATTGTTTTAAATTAGTTTCAGTGTTATCCATTACTACTACCAGATATGAAATGCGATGAGCAATTGTTTCTAATTTGGATTCTTCGAAAATGGCCGACAAGCAAAAGGGTACTCAAAAACTTCCAAGGCTAGTACGAACGAACGACATGAAAAAGTTAATCAATTATTTCTGCTTAAGAAATCAAAGTTGATATATAGATTTAATCTGATTTTTATTCTTTAGATATCAAATTATGATTTTGATTTTCAAATTTAGTTTTATAGAATAACACATTATGATTTTTTTTATTATTTCTGCTCCAAGATTGCTTGAAATTAAAACCCAAGTAAACTAAGTTCTGATATTCAAGCTAAAGCGAGGTCACGGTGTTGAGGGTGTACAATAGACAATGGAGTCTTCGGTTTGGTTTTTACAATTATTAGAACCAAATTCACAATTTTTTTTTTCTTTTTTATTTTCAACAGGGTTATTACCTGTATATGTATTTATTTGTTGTTGCAAAAGTCCCATTATTAGTATATTTTAAATTCGAATTATTACCTGCATTAAACTCGATTTTAGTCCCTCATGATAAATATAATAATCTACTTAGAATTCTTTTACATCTAAATCTAAGGACTAATTTTTTTGGTGAAACTTTTCATTACCAAGCACAAGTAATAACTATTCATGCCAATCAATTAGCAAACCTCTAATGCACATAATTTAAGAAAATAAAATATATTGGAAATAAAAAATACATGTCTTCTAATTTCTAAACGTTCATAGAAACTTTTCAACAAAAACCACAAAATCGGTACCTTTTAGCAAAAAACTGTAACGGACTTAGCTGCATTTCTTCAACTTTGATAAATAAATCTGAGGGTACGGTAAATTTCAGTTTTTTTAAACCCCCCTTACTAGGTGTTTAGATATTTAGCGTGAGAATAGAGAGAAATAAAAAAATTCAAAGGGACTGAAGTTTAGTAACTTTGATTAGGTCTAAACGAGCAATCCTTGTACTAAGCAACTACATGCAAAACAAAGCAATCCTCATCAACCGCATTTACCAGAAAAACTAACATGTCAAAGTGTGTCAGTTACTTGAGATGTCCCGAAACTAATCACAACTCGTGTCTTCCAACACGCAAACACATCGACACACGCATCTTTCATCACGCCCTTCGCCGGATCATCTGCCAAAGTTCAAGCGAGAAGTGCATTAATGGAGATACAGAGAAAGAGATATCCTCTTTTGTATCAAGAAATGGGGATTAGGTCACAGCTTAAGACTAAATATTACTCTTTAGTCTAATGAAACAAGATTTTATCTCATTATACCATACAGCCTAATGAAACTAGCGTAATAATCAAAATTAATAAATATATACCTAAAATGACCTTCACCATTTTACATATGACAATCTCGGATCTCGGTGCAGCTTCACCCAACGGTTGCCCACAAACAAGTCGATGACCAACGGACTTCCGTACAACCTCCATTTCTCTATCGTTTGCAACCACGCCATTCCCAAGACCATGTCAACATGTTCTAACAGGTCATACGGAATGAAGTCCTGGCAGATTTTAACGCCTTGGATGTCCAACTTCACGCTCTTACAAACTCCCCGACTTCGCCCAATTGCTCCCATCACGACGTCCATGTCGAAACGTTCTTTCGTCGTTACCTTGATTCCCAACTTGTCAACTATCTGATTCGAGATAAAATTGTGAGTAGTCCCTGTACCGATCACCACTGCCACGCCGTGTTTCGCGATTTCTCCTCTATACATCAAGATAGAATCTGATGTATCTCCCTGTACTACTAGGAGAGAGAGTCGTGCCACACCCACGGGTGAGGGCTCCGGAGCAAGCTTCTTCTTTCCACGTGGACGCCGCTTACTATTTGCTTGCTTATCACACGCCTCTGATTTCATGACCTGTTTCAGATTACTTGCCGATTGCTCTTCGTTAGTACTTGAGACACTTGAGGTGCCAGTTTTGCATTGGTTTTCCCTGATCGTATCCTCGATCACTTGGGCAAGTCCTATCATTTCGTCCAAATTTTGCAGTTTCATTTGTAGCAACACTGCACGGATTTCAGCTTTCAGTCCTTTCATAAAATTTTCTTCCAACGTGGCCTCCGACAACCCAACAAGCCCGCTCGAAAGGAGCTGAAACCTTTCTTGATATTCCCCAAATGTCCCTTCTTGGGTCAAGGCAAAGAACTGATCATATAGATCGCCATCTTGGGTGTCTCTGAAGTGCCCTAACAGACGAGCTACAAATTCTTCCCATGACCTAAATGGTTGTCGATTCTCTTGCTGTTGATACCACGCAAGTGCCCTTCCTTCTAGGCACCGAGTAGCTTCCACCATCTTTTCATCTTCGGTTACCCCATTTGCATCAAAATACTTCTCGGCACAGTACACCCACTCATGTACATCCTCACCCTCAAAGATTGGAATCTTTAGATTTTGTAACTTCGAATCCACGTCAGTGTCTTTGACTGCCAAACCTGTTTCTGCCACCGGAGCTGAGCGAGTGTGCAGTTCAAGCAACTGCTTCATCATACCCTCCATCGAGGAAAACCGTTGATTAATTGCCGTGAGACACACTTCCAAGTTCCCGAAGTTCTTAGCCTCCTTCTCGAGTTTCTCTTCCAATGCATTTACTTTGTTCGCCAAAGTTTCTAGAAATGATAACCAAACTAGTAAAACCAAAATTAGGACATAATTAGGGTTAATTCTATAAACAAATAACTAAGCATATACAAACATGACTACTATGTGTGAGGTTGGCAAATCTGACCGAGAACTACTAAGCAATGAACAACTCTGAAACAGTGATCAATTAATGATGCCTCTTGACAACGCTTGTTCCTAATCATATTCGAAGTTCGTAGTTGTCCTAGATAAGAATTATACAGGCCTAACACGAGCATAGTAAACCTAGAACACAATTTTTATTTATTTTTTCATTCAACTAACTCGACGGATCCAGAATACGTTGGTCATTGTCCGACTTAGATGTTCGATTTATTTTTATCCAGCAAACAAAGAAATACGAAATTGCTACTCTTAAATCCTAATCAAATTATTTCTTAAGGAAAAGTACTTCCACAACCGAGATTTTAAGCGTTCAAGATATCAATCATGCATCATCCTGAATTCGTGATCGGTAATAGAAATATACAATGACAGATTAAGTGCGTACCTGAAGTCTGATTTCTGATATTAGCCAGGTTATCAGATAAAGAACTTCCAGGACTGCAACAAATAACAACAAATAGTTTATTTCTCTGTTGATTTCACAGATATCGCTAGACTATGGCCAAACATTGAAGAAAAAAATTGTATGAGAAAGAACTTGATAGGTGTAATAAAGCATTCAATAGATTAGGACACGAAAATCAAAATTATTATATCTAAAAAATTCAGAGATTGAGTACCGACAGTACAAAAGGAAACGAACAATGAAGATCACAGAGAGAGCCTTACTCTTCTTTCAAGGTGGATCTGGCACCATTTTCGAGTGTGTGATCTTCATCAAATATTGAGAATGTCGACTTCGTGTGCTCCATTGAACCAGAAAGATTCTATCGAAGACCAAAAGACAAAACACAGAACGAAAAACTCCATTTAAGCAAGCTTTTGGCGCCAAAATTCCAAAATGTCTAGGTTAAGCACAAACAAAATCGGATTCTTGCATCGCAAACCAGCAAAAGAAGGACAAAGGAAAAGGTCCTCACTAGTCAAAAATCCATAGGAAGTAGTAAGAAATGGCGTAAACACTTCAAACAAAATCGTCAAGCAAGAAAGAAGTTTGAAATCGCCATAACCAAGAATCAGAAAAGCTTAAAGCGAGAGAGAGTACCTTTCACTCCAAATGCTACTATTTCGAACGAAGGAAAAAGGATTTGTCAGTTTATATAGTAGTACTACGGGAATATGAAATGACAGTTTTATCCCTCATTTCTTGGGCGTCAATTATCGCTAAGTTTAAAAAGAATTTTTTTTAAAATTTGATTGTCCTCACTCCTCATTTCTCGGTCGTCAATTATTGCTAATTTATAGTATAGTATACTATAGTGTATGTTTTTATGCTTTTTATTTTCAATATTTGTAAACATAATATATTATATTTTGAAAAATACCTATAAGGCTATAGCAATAGTACCCTCTTTTCTACTACTACTTTTTTTTTTTTTTTAATATAGCTAAAACCAAATTCTATATATTCGTTGTCCTCACTCACTCACCCTCGCCAAGCTTTGTCGCGTCACTGCCACGGCTCGCCGTCTGTTCTTCACGTTTGTTTGTTGTCCTTGTCCGCGTCACTGCCACGGCTCGCCGTCTGTTCTTCACGTTTGTTTATTGTCCTTGTCGCTACTCGCTACCTCGTTGTGTTTCATTTATTCTACACTTCCGTATTTGGTAAATCGGGATTTCAGTTTTTGAAATTATTTGATGCGTAATCACTGTAGTAAGATAAAATTGATGATACATGAGAGGTACTACTTTGACTTTTTGGAAACTAACGAGTATATTCTTAATAAAAACAAAATCAGAAGGTATGTTAACGTGGCTTCTGATATCTCTCCAAGCCAGCTCGAGAGGAACGCAGACCTTTCTTGATATCTATAAATGTCCCTTTTTGGGTCAAGGAAAATAATTGCTCGTATAAATTCTACCCATGAGCTAAATGGGAGACGATTTTCTTGCTGTCGATACCACGTTCTGTGAGAGCCTTTTCTTCTAGGAACCGGGTGATCTCCACCATCTTTTAATTTTAGGTCGACCCATTTGCATCAAAACACTGCTCAGCACGCTTCACCCATCCAAGTACATGAAAAAAAGTCCTTAACTTTGAACATTCAAAGGTAATTGTCTGACTGACTGAACATTAGTAACTTTGATTAGGTCTAAAGAAGCAACTAAACGCAAAACAAAGCAACCCTCATCAACCACATTTACCAGTAAAGCTAACATGTCAAATTGTATCTGTTACTTGAGATGTCCAAAAACTAATCACAACTCGTGTTGGAAGTAAACACGTCGACTTAAGATCTTGGCACGCACCTTTCCTTACACCCTTAGCCGGATCACCTGCCAAATTCAAGCAACAATCATCAATGGAGATACAGAGAAAGAAATATCCTCTTTCGTATTAAGAAATGAGAATTAGGTCACAGCTTAAGACTAAATATTACTCTTTAACAAGAATTTATCTCATTATACCATACCGGCTAATGAAAATCGCGTAGTAACCAAAATTAATAAATAAATACCTATGATGACCTTCACCATTTGATAGAAGACAAGCTCGGATCTCGGTGCAGCTTCACCCAACGGTTGCCCAAAAGCAACTCGATGACCATTGGACTTCCGTACACCTTCCATTGCTCGAAGGTTTGCAACCACGCCATTCCCAAGACCACGTCAACATGTTCAATCAGGCCAAACGGAATGAAGTCCTGGCACAGTTTAACGCTTTGGATGTCTAAATTCAGGCTCTTACACACTCCCCGGCTTCGCTTTACTGCTCCAAACCCCATGTCCACATCAAATCGTTCAGTCGTTGTTACCTTGATTCCTAACTCGTCAACTATCTGATTAGAGATGAAATTGTGGGTTGTCCCAGTACCGATCACTACTGTCACGCTGCGTTTTGCAATTTCTCCTCTATACATCAAGAGAGAATCTGATGTACTTCCCTGTAATACCACGAGAGAGAGTTGTGCTTCACTCACGTGTGCGGGCTCCGGAGCAAGCTTCTTCTTTCCACATGGACGGCTTCTACTTGCTTGCTTATCATGCGCCTCTGATTTCGTGACATGTTTAAGATTACTTCCAGATTGCTCTTCGTTAGTGTTTGAGTAACTTGAGTTGCCGGTTTTTGGTTGGTTAGCCCTGATCTTATCCTCGATCACTTGGGCAAGTCCTATCATTTCGTCCAAATTTTGCGGTTTTGTTTGTAGCAACTCTGTACGGATTTCAGCTTTCAGTCCTTTCATGAAATTTTCTTCCAACGTGGCCTCCGACAACCCAACCAGCCCGCTCGAGAGGAACTCAAACCTTTCTTGATATTCTCTAAGTGTCCCTTCTTGGGTCAAGGCAAAGAACTGGTCATATAGATCACCATCTTGGGTGTCTCTGAAGCGCCCTAATAGACGAGCTTTAAATTCTTCCCAAGACCTAAATGGTTGTCGATTTTCTTGCCGTTGATACCAAACAAGTGCCCTTCCTTCTAGGCACCGAGTAACTTCCGCCATCTTTTTAGCTTCGGTTACCCCAATTGCATCAAAATACTTCTCAGCACGGTAAACCCACCCATGTACATCCTCGCCCTCAAAAATCGGCATCTTTTGATTTCTTAACCTTGAATCCACGTCAGCATCTTTCATCGTCAAACCTGCTTCAGCCATCGGAGCTGGACGACTGTTCAGTTCAAGCAGCTGCTTCATCATACCCTCCACAGAGGATAATCGTTGGTTAATGGCTGTATTACACTCCTCCAAGTTCCTGAAGTTCTTGAGCAATTTCTCCTCCAATGCATCTACTTTGGCCGGCAAAGTTTCTAGAAATGATGACCAAATTAGTAAAATGGTTAATAAGGGTTAATTATTATATTAACAAAGAACTAATCATATACAAGGATGACTATTATATGAGAGGTTGGCCAATCTCCCCAATAACTAGTTTGCAATGAACGATTCTTAAACTAATCAACTAATGATGCCTCGTAATGACGTTCATTTCCTAATAACATTCAAGGTTCGGTCATTCTGTGCTTCATTGTTTTCTGCACATTATTCTACATGGGATGGTTGTCTTAAATAAGAATTATACAGGCCTAACATGACCAATGCATAGTAAACCTAGAACACAACCTGCTTCTGCACTGTCCATAATCATTTTTTCCCATTCGACAAATCCAAGACACATTGGTCATTCTACGAACCAAGTGTCCGCCTTAGATGTTTGATTTAAATTCGTATCCAACAAAGGAGTTTTTTTATTTTTATTTTGGTTGTTGACTTCGTGACCGCTAATAGATTAAAAAAAGATAGATTAAGTGTGTACCTGAAGTCTGATTTCTGTTATTAGTCCGGTCTTCAGCCCGGTATATAGAGTAAGATGTCCTAAAACTGCAACAAATAACAACAAAATTGATCCTCTGTTAATTTCACAAATATAACTAGACTATGGCCAAATAAAGCACCTGATAATTCAAAGATCTCACCAACAGTACAAAAAGAAACGAACAATGAAGATCACAGAGAGAGGCTTACTCTTGATTCAAGGTGGATCTGCCAGCATTTGCGTGTGTGTGATCCATTGAACAAGAAAGCTTCTACACAGAAAGAAAAACTCCATTAAAACAAGCTTTTAGCGCCAAATCTCCAAAATGCCCTAGGTTAACCACAAACAAAATCGGATTCTTGCTTCACAAATCACATACCAGCAAAAGAAAGACAAAAAAAGCTTCATAGTAGTCAAAATTATAAGAAATGGCGTAACAGTTCCCACAAAATCGTCAAGCAAGAAAGAAGTTTGGAATCGCCATAACCAAGAATCAAGAAAGCTTAAAGCGAGCAAAAAGAGAGAGAGACAGAGAGAGAGTATACCTTTCGCTCCAAATGTTACTATTGAATGAAGGAAAAAGAATTTGTCGGTTTATATAGTACTAAGAAAATGAAATTACATTTTTGTCCCTTCTTTCCTGGGCGTCAATTATCGCCAAATTTAAAAGGAAATTTTTTTGAATTTGATTGTCCCCATTTCTCGGTCGTCAATTATTGCTAAATTAAAGTGTACGATTTTTATTTTTATTTTCAATATTTGTAAAGTATATTTTTTATTTTGAAAAAGGCCTAAAAGTACCCCTTTTCTTCTATTTTTTTTTTAAATATAACTAAATCCGAAAATCCGTAAACCATATTTCTCTAAATTTGTCGTCCTCGCTCGCTCGCTCACTCACTCACTCGTGCCAAGCTTTGTCGCCTCACTGCCACGGCTTGTTGTCTCCTTAGAGTCGTCTGATGTTCACATTTTATTCTAGTCGATGTCGCTACCTCGTTGTGTTTCATATATTCTACACTTTCGTATTTGGTAAATCTATATTTTTGTGTTTGTAATCGTTTGATTAATCATTTAATAATAATGATACACGATACGTACTATTTAGAGTTTTGAAAAATAGAAAGTATATTGATAGGTTATAGTAGTTCACGGACATGTCGTATGCCGAAGGCATGCCGGATAATTTAAAACCATGCTCTTGATTGATTGCCTACTAAACAGGGTGTTAGGTGCTACATTTTCTCGCTTGTGAAAATTGAAAACTTTGTGAAAATTGAAAACTTTGATTTCGGATTGAGTACTAAAAATCACATTATTGATTATTTTTTTTACTTTTAAAACTCAATGTTGCACTATTAGTCACTTTATTGATATTTTTTTTTTCACTTTTGAGGTTAAAAATATTTTTTCTCAATTTATTAAATTTTATTTATTTATTTGAAAGACGAATTTCACCGTATTATAACAAAAAGTAATATATAATAAGTTTGTAAAATCTAATTGACTACTAGAAAATTCAATCAGTTCAGCAATAAGTTTTTAAAATATAAAACCTCTATGACTATTAAACAAAAATTTGTTCCGTTTAGAATTAATTCTCATTACGAGATATGAAATAGTATAGGAAAACTTTGAGCCTTGTAGTAACGTGTTAAGCAAGTTAATAATTAAAAATATTTCTATAACCTAGACCCAGCTTTAATCTGATTTTTAATCCCTTCCCAAAATGTTATAGATTTTAAATTTTAGAGCTAGTTTTACATGCATATATAAAATGAAACTGTGAATATTCGGGACTTAATTTTTGTTCTTAAGTAGCTAGATACAAAATAGCAATTTTTTTAATAGAGCAATATTCATCAACTACATTTACCAGTAAAATCGGACAGTCCGAACTCATGTCTTCATCAGACGAATTAGCCTTAAAATCCCCGACAGCCTTCGAAAATGCTGACACATCAACATCAGGTTCACCTGCGAAATTCTAAGCAAAGACCGCCTGAATGCCAAATAACCACATGATGTTTGGTTTCCCATAACACTTGCAATGGACTTCATGTTCTTAGTTTGAAGTTTCTTTTTAAACGCCCGGAATTAAGCCGATGTGAATTAGGGAAGAATGCACTAGAAACACAGCCTAGGATTCGAAAATATTCTCCAAATATTACTAAGCTACTAATCTTAAACAAGATATTCATCACATGGTACCTCCTAATGAAACTTGTATATCTAGTTCTTTAAGGTTATTAATCACGTCAAAGAGTTCCACCGTTGACTTGAAGTTTGGTCAGATCTTCGAACTTCAGAATCTTTTTTAGTTACCAAGCTAAATAGCTAACCTTCACGATTTTTTTAGCGACCCAAAGTTGACGTTAAGCTTAGATCTGATCTCAATGTCACCAAACGGCCGCCCAATTGAAACTCCATGACCATCGAATCGTCCCAGTAAATCTCAATTTTCCCTAAAGTTTCCAGCCACGTCATTCCCAAAATCACGTCGACGCCTTTCATCAGGTCAAATGGAATGAACTCCTCGCGCAGTTGAATACCTTGGACTTGAAGGTCTAAAGTAAAGCCACGACATAATCCCTGGCCTGGCTCGATTCTTCCTGTCCCCACGACCTCCACGCCGAAACTTCTGGTCTTCAATATTCGGATTCCCAGCTTGTCAACTACCCGATTTGAGATGAAATTGTGGGATGTTCGAGAAGCAACCGCCACTGTCACCTTGTAATCACCTATGGCTCCTCTAAATATCATAAGGTTACTTGATGAACCCTCTACTACGAAGAGAGAGAGCCGTGCCACATTCGGGTATGAGTCCTCCTTAGCAGGCTTCTTCTTTCCACGTGAACATGGCCGATCTGCTTGCTTACCATGAACCTCAGATTTCGTGAAATATTTGAGATTACCTCCCGATTGCTCCTCCTTATGTGCATCACTTGAAGTGCCGGGTCTACCTTGGACAGCCATGATCTTGTCCTCTATCCTTTGAGCAAGCCCTATCATTTGTTCTAAGCTTCGCGGTTCATATAGTCGCAACTCTTCTCGGATTTCGGATTTCAGTCCTCTCATGAAAGTTCCCTCCAACGTGGCTTTTGAAATCTCACCAAGCCAGCTCGAGAAGAACACAAACTTTTCTTGATATTCCATAACTGTTTTTTCTTGGGTCATGGCAAAGAACTGCTCGTGTAAATCCCCAGCTTTGTTGCCTCGGAAGCGCCCCAATAGACAAGCTTTAAATTCTTCCCATGAGCTAAAGGGTAGACGATTTTCTTGCTGTTGATACCAAGTGAGTGCCTCTCCTTCAAGGCACCGAGTACCTTCCACCATCTTTTCATCGTCGGTCAACCCATGTGCATCAAAGCACTGCTCAGCACGGCTCACCCATCCAAGTACATCATCGCCATCAAAAAGCAGAATATTTAGAGTATGTAACTTTGAAACCACGTCACCTTCTTTAACAGCCGAACCCAATTCTGTTTTGACCACCACCGGAACAGGGAGGCTGTTCAATTCAAGCAACTGCTTCATCATACCCTCCAACGAGGAAAAACGTTGGTCAATGGCCGTCATACAGTCCTCCAAGTTCCTGAAGTTCTTGACCTCCTCCAATGCATCTACTTTGACCGGCAAAGTTTCTAGAAATGATGACCAAATTAGTAAAATGGTAATCAGGACATAATTAGGGTTGATTCAATTTACAAACAACTAATCATATACTACTATGTGAGAGGTTGCCCAATCCCTCCGAGAACTACGAAGCAATGAACTAGTCAACAAATGATGCCTCGTAATGACGCTTATTTCCTAATTATATTCAAAGTTCATTGCTTCTGCACATTATTCTTCACGAACATATGAAAACTATACAGGCCTACTTGTGCATTGTCCATAATCATTTATTCCACTCAACTGATTCGACGGATCCAGGACATGTTTACAAACTACGTGACCGACTTAGATTTTCATTAGAACTTTTTTAAGCAACAACGAGAACAAAGAAAAACAAAAATTGCTACTCTATCAAGTTTTTTCTTTACAGAATCGACCAAACAAGAAAAAAATACTGCCACAACCCGAGAATTTAAGACTTCGAAATATCAATCACGCATTGTCCTGAAGTCGTGATCGCTAATAGAATAAAACAAAGAAAGATTAAGTGTGTACCTGTAGTCTGAATTCTGGTATCATCCCGGTCTCCAGAGGAAGAACTCTTAGCACTGCAACAAATAACGACAAAATAGTTTTATTCTCTGTTGATTTCAAAAATATAACTAGACTATGGCCAAGTGTGAGCAAGAATTTCATAGATGTTACAAAGCACTAGATAATTCAAAGACTGAAATCGAAACGAACAATGACGATGAAAAAGAGAGGCTTACTCTTGATTCAAGATGGACCTGGTCGCAGCATCATCACTCGCTGAGGATGTCGACTTTCTATGATCCATTGAGCCACAAAGATTCTATTGAAGACCAAACTGAAATGCGGTAAGAGAAAACTCCATTAAAACAAGCTTTTAGCGCCAAAATTCCAAAATAGGTTAACCACAAACAAATTCGGATACCAGAAGAAAAAAAAAAGGTCTGTATCAGTCAAAATTTCGATGTCAAGTAAGAAAATGGCAGCACACTTCAGAATCGCCATAGCCAAGCAAGAAAACCTTGGAATCGCATAACCAAGAGAATGAAGAAAAATTAAAGCGAGGGAAGAGCGAGAGAGTGTACCTGTCACTCCAAATGTGTGTTTCTATTTTGAATGAAAAAGAATTTGTCGTATTTTATATAGGCTGAGAAAATGAAAATGACAGTTTTGTCCCCGTTTCTTGGGCGTCAATCCTCTCTAATTTACGAAGGAGCCGAAATTTATTTCCCTTTTTGGTCGTCAATAAAGCGAAATTAATATATATATATATATATATAAATATTTAATTACTTTTTTATACTTAATTTTTTCTTTATTTATAAAAATTTACTTTTTTAATGGTATAAAAATATATTTGTATTTTCACAAACACCTAAAAATACTGGTATCTTATCTTCTACTCTTCTTTTATAATTAATTTTAAAAAAATTAGGACTAAATAAAAAATCCGTAAACGTTCGCTTTTTGCGAACTCGTCGTCTTCGCTCACTCATCCCCACCAAGTTTTGTGGCCTCACTCTAATTACCTCAAAGTATTTTACCGCCTTCTCATCGTGTTTCATATATTTATATTGGAAAACTCTAGTCAATGACCTACAAAATACCATTTATTCTTAAAATAATTCACCAAGTCTCGTTAAGTCTTAAATGACCTTTTCAGGACAACATTTGTCCAAAAATGGGTTATTTCCATAATTATGAAACTTAAAGGATTAGTTTGAGAATATATCATATATATATATATATATATATATATATATATTGAATTATTGAGTGAAGTTTCTCTTTATATTTTGGTATTTCGTAACTCTGTATTTTGTTTATTTTGTGTTTGTAGTCATTTCGACTTTTAATCTATTAAATAAGTTAAAACTGGCGATCAGTACTATTTTGACATTAAGGAGTATAATTTTAATGAAAATTAAAATTAAATGGTACATAAATGTAAAAGTTTTAAATTTAAATAATGAGTAAATTTGTGGTTTTTAACAAGTCTTTTTTCAATCACAAATGTAATCGAGTTTCACTTAGTGTGGCTTGAATTCATTTTGTCCAGATTTTCTCAACGGCATTAAGTGCCGGTTAAAGCTCTAGTACTTTTGCACACAACTTGAATACTTTTACCGGCATCAACCAAAAAAATGTTTTCTTCATTAACAACTGATTGATTTGAAATGCGATAGGGAAAGTTTGAACCTTGTAGTAACGTGTTCAGCAAGTTAAGAACTGAAAGTGAAAATATTGCCAAAACCAGACCCAGCTTTAATCTGACTTTTAATTCCTTTCCAAAATGTTATAGCTAAAATTTAAATCAGAACCAGTTTTACAAGAATACACATAACACAACAAAAGGAAAATGTCTGATTAATCGGAGTTTGATTGAGCATTTATAACCTTGATTAAGTGTTCATAGCAATTTTTGCTAAGCAGCTAGATTCAAAATAGCAAATCTTTGGATAGAGCATTCATCCACTACATTTTCCAATAAAACCGAAGAATCAGAACTCACGTCTTCATCAGAAGATTTATCCTTAAAAACCCGCAACAGCCTTCGAACATGCACGCATTTTTCACTGCGTCCTTGCCGGATCACCTGCCAAATTTCAAGCAAGAACTACATCAATGGAGATGCAGAGAAAGATATTACAAAAACATTAGCAATCTCAAGATTGATGCCTAGAAACAAACGTGTACAATCTATCTACCAATAATGATCATACCGAGTATTCCTATTAGAGTTTAATATCGCTAATTAGTTAAATAATTTAGGGTATTTAATTTGATTTGATAGTTAAATAAGTCATTATTATTAAGCAACCTACGATTCAAGAACTACTTTTAAACTAGACATACTGTTTTATCTTTTCATCTTTAATAGGCCTAACAACACTCCTTAATATAAGTATTCAAACTTGCTAAATTCTTACTGAATTCTAATTGCGAGCCAAGTTGTCATAAGCTCGGATCTCCTTGCAGCGTCAGCGAGCGGTCGCCAATTCGGAACTCCATGAGCAACCTCTTCCAGTTTATCTTCACCTCTTCCAGCGATTCCAGCCACTTCATTCCCAATACCACGTCGATGTTCGCCAGCTCAAATGGAACGAGTTCCTCGCACAATTGAATGCATTGGAGGTTTATAACAATGCGCCCATACATTCCGCGTACTCGCTCTGTTTTCCTGTCCCTGCGACGAGCACGTCGAATCTTTTTGTGTTCGATAACGGCATATCCAACATGTCAACTACCCGGTTAGCGATGAAATTGTGGCTCGAGCCATTAGCTACCACCATTGTCAAGCTGTGACCTCCAACTGCTCCTCTAAACTTCATAAGGGGAACCAATGAACATCCCACTACAACGGTGAGAGAAAGATATGCCACTTCGATCTTCTTGTGAGGCTTGATCTCATCCTCGATCCTTTCGGCAAGCACTTTCATTTGCTCTAAGTTTTTCGGGTTACATTGTTGCAGCTCCGCACGGATTTCGGGTTTCAGTCCTTTCATGAAATGTACTTCCAATGTGGCCTCCGATATCACGAAAAGCCTGCTCGAGACGAATTCAAACCTTTCTCGATACTCCCCAACTGTCCCTTCTTGGGTCAGGGCAAAGAATTGATCTAATAGATTGCCGTCCTGGGTGTCTCCAAAGCGCCCTAATAGACGAGCTTTAAACTCTTCCCAAGACGGAAATGGTTGTCGATTTTCTTGCCGTTGATACCACGTGAGTGCTTTTCCCTCGAGGCACCGAGTAACTTCCACCATCTTTTCATCTTCGGTTCCTCCATTTGCATAAAAATACTTCTCGGCACAGTACACCCACCCATGTACATCCTCGCCCTCAAATATTGGCGCCTTTAGATTTCGAGTCCTTGAGTCCACGGCGACGCCAGCTTCTTTTATCGCCACACCCGCTTCTGCCACCGAAGCTGGGCGACTATGCAAATCAAGCAGCTTCTTCATCATACCCTCCAACGACGAAAACCGTTGGTTAACGGCCGTGATACGCTCCTCCAAGTTCCTGAAGTTCTCGACCATCATAGCTTCTAATTTTCCCTCCAACGCTTCCAACTTGGCCGTCATAGTTTCTGAATTCGATCATCCAATTTATACAACAGTAATCAATACACAACCAATCAAACATTCTACGAATCATGCGTGTGATCTTCATCAAGTCAATGAGAATGTTAGGGTTTGAGTGATTCGATAACAAACAACTATGGATTCTTGTTTCAAAGAAATTGTTCAACCAAAATCGTCGAAAGAGAAGTTTGGAATCAACAAGATTTAATAACAAAGAAGACAGTTCAAACAGTGTAGAGCGGGACAGAACAGCATAACTCCAAAGGTTTTCGATTCAGAACACCATGACAGCGAACAAAATCCGAAGAAGGAATCTAACCGTGACAGGCGGAAGAAAGAGGATGTTGGGGAGAAGGCGAGCTCGGCGTCGATCGGAGGATTTCGTGAGGGTATTTCGGGAATCAAATGATAAGAAAGGCTAGAAATGAACTTCTTAACATTTTATAATGGGACTAAAAAATGAATTTTCCCGCGCTCAATGTTAACATAAGTATTTTTTCATGTCAGCAATTTTTAAAGTTAAATTTGAAAGCTGAAATCAATTATAATACGATAAAAAAATTATATAATAATAATAATAGTCGAGTATATGTTGATTATGTTCTAAGTTGTTCAACTCATGGTTCAACTTATCGATGTTACCGATAAACCGATTACCGTTTTCGACGAATTAATCGATAGCTTACCGATTAACCGACGGAAAACCTATAACACTGTAGCTTACCGATTATCGACGGATTATTGATACTTTTCGACAGAAAACTTATAAAATATTTTGATAATATCATACCACAAAACATATGTTAAATTATTAAATGTATATGTATAATATTAATATTAGTTGAAGTGTATAATATTAAATGAATATACATATTAAGTGTATATGTATGTTAGGTGAAGTTAGTATGTATGGTAAGTGTATAATATTATTTGAAGTGTGTAATATTAGGTTAAATTATTAAATGAAGTGTATGTGTATGTATGTTAAGTGTGAATAACAAAAAGTCCCACATTGATAGATGACAAGAGTTTGGTGATGTTTATATACCAAATATTAGGGACAAGGGCTTGGGCCCTTTTGGTCATAGGATTTTGTGGATGTGGAGGACTCACACAAATGTTACACCACCACGCGCGCGCGTGGCGGGGCTGGGCGGGGTGCTCTTGTGTAAGTATAATTATTTTTTCCGAAAGTTTAATTCAATTTGTCGAAAATCGGTTGGAAAAGGTTTTATCGAAAAGCTCGATAATCGTCGAAAAGTATATAAAAACGATAAGTATTACAGCCGGTAACTATCGAAAAGACCGATTTTCGCCGATTATCGTCGAAAATGCGATCCATGGTTCAACTTACCGAACTTGTTGATAAATCGCTTGCCGTTATCGACGGATTAATCGATAACTTACCGGATTATCGACAGAAAACTAATAATATTGTAGCTTGCCGATTACCGATCTTTTTGATGATTATCGACACTTATCGAGGATTATCGATGAAAAACCACTAAAATATTTTTAAGAATATATTTACTAAGTTTATAATGTTGATAAAACATTAAAAATGCCAAAAATAAAATCCTTTCATACTTAAACATAAGTAAATAAAATATAGTCTCACTCTCACATATGTAAATAAAATCATCGAAAAGTGCAAAATTTCTTGAAAAATACATATTTTTGTTATCTTGAAGATGTTTGCCGATTTTCGGCAAAAATCGTGAAAAAGTACTGACATGGCCGTCTTACCGATAACTACCGGCAAGACGGATAATCGAAGATTATCGAAGATAATCGTGGAAAAGTCGAACCTTACTTCTAACCAATGTTTTAGCAACGGTTAATCGCAAACCACCCAAGTATAATAAACAGGTCTACCGATAGGGGTTTTTGTAAGAGTATAAGAAACCGTTTTTTGATTGTGCCGATCCAATTTTATGGTATACTGCAAAACCGGTTGGATTTTTGTAAAATAATAATAGTTATAAATATTTATTATTTATAGAGAAATTTAATTAAAAAATTATAAATAGGGTCTATGTTTTTTTGTTTTTTCATGCAAGTTTTAAGGTTTGTAGAATTCCATAAACTCCAACACAAATCGATTAATAGAAATTTTACATATATGCGAAGTAGTGAGAGTATACTATTCTGCGGGGCCTGAACCGAAGAGAAATAATTTTTTTTTGCATACTTAGCCAACATTAAACAGTGCTTCACCTGAACCAAAAGGTTGGCTCTCCGCCACTGCTTATCATAATTACCTCTAGGCTTTTCCGCTTCAAAATAACTCTTCACACTAAACGGGGTGTTATGTGCTTCATTTTCTCTTTAGTTCTAATTCTTCGTAGGGGTACCTATGTCTGAAAATTCGTGTTCGGTTTTCATAAATGTTAGTAATAAAAATTGTTTTTTTGTTGTTGTTGTCATTTTTAATACTAAAGGCCGCTTTGTTGAGGTTAAAAACATTTTTCTCAATCGATTTTAACCGTATTATATATAAAAAAAGTAAAATATATTACCAATAAATTTCTAAAATCTAATGAGTACTAGAAAATTTAATCAATCCAACCATAAGTTTGTAAGATATAAAAGTAACCATGACAATTAAACAAAAAAAAAAAAGCATAATCTCTAAACAGTAAAACCGATAATGGGTAGCGATTAAAAATCCCAATCTTTTTATTTTATAACATATGTCGGTTTTATTAAATAGGCTTTATAACATATATCGGTTATATAAATACATAATGAAATATGATGCGAAAAAATCGATTCATTTTAAGAGTCTTCTATACAATTTTACAACACAATCTTTATTCTTCTTCGTTTGATGGGGATATATATCACTAAATTTTTATAGGTTCGAGTTCTTACGTTTATGGCTTCATTACTTCCCATCACTTGAGATATGAATTAGGATAGGAAAACTTCGAAACTTGTAGTAACGTGTTCAGCAAGTTAATAATTAAAAATATTGCCAAAACCCAGACCCAGCTTTAACTCTTAGTTTTAATCCCTTCCCAAAATGTTGTGGCTAAACTTTTGATTTTTAGAACTAGTTTTACATTTATAAAAGGAAACAATCTGATTACTCAGAACTTGGTTTTTATTTTTAAGAAGCTAGGTACAAAGTAGAAAATTTCTGAATAGAGCAATATTCATCCGCTACATTTACCAGTAAAACCGAACCATCAAAACTCATGTCTTCATCAGACGAATTATCCTGAAAATCCCCGACAGACTTCGAAAATGCTGATACATCGACATCAGATTTGGCACGCACCCATGGCCCGATCACCTGCCAAATTTCAAGTAACAACTGCTTCAATTCCAAATAACTATACGTGTGTTAGTTCATTTAATTATTTTGATAATCATAACATGATATTTGGTTTCCCATAACTCTTGTAGGACTACGTTTACTACTACAAGCCCGGATTCCGGAATCAAGCTGAGCTGAATTAGGGCAGAATGTACTAGAACACAGCCTAGGATTCGTCAAGTAGGAAGTTCTCTAGATATTACTACGCTACTACTTTAAACAAGATTTTCATCATGTGGTACCTCCTAATGATACTTCCATATCTAGTTTTTTGAGGTAATTAATCACATCAAAGAGTTTTACTGTTGTCTTGAAGTTTGGTCGGGTCTTCAATCTTTTTTCGTAAACAAACTAAATAACTAACCTTTTAGCGACCCACAGATGAATATAAGCTTGGATCTGCTTTCAGCGACACCGGATGACCGCCCCTTTGAAACTCCATGACCATCAAACCATTCCTAAGGCTCACCCCAAATCTCCCTAACGTTCCCAACCAAGTCATTCCCAAAATCACGTCAACGCCTTTCGTCAGGTCAAATGGAATAAGGTCCACGAGCACGCGCAGTTGAGCATCTTGGACTTTGAAGTCTAAATTCACGCCCCTACATAATCCCTGACATGGCTCGATTCTTCCCGTCCCCACGTCGACCACGGTGAAACTTGGAATTTTCTTTATTTGGATTCCCAGTTGGTCAACTACCCGATTAGAGATGAAGCAGTGGGATGTTCCGGAAGCGATCACCACTGTCACGTTGAAATCATCGATGGCTCCTCTAAGTATCATAAGGTTACTTGATGAACCCTCTACTATGAAGAGAGAAAGCCTTGCCACAAGCGAGCATGAGTCCTCCTTAGCAGGCTCTTTCCCACGTGAACATGGCCGACTTACTTGCTCACCATGAACCTCCGAATTCGATTTCGTGAAATATTTGACATAACTTCCCGAACGCTCTTCGTTATGTGTATCACTTGAGGTTTCGGCTCTACCTTGGACAGCCATGATCTTAGCCTCTATCCTTAGAGCAAGCCCTATCATTTGCCCTAAGCTTCGCGGTTTATATCGTAGCAACTCTTCTTGGATTTCGGATTTCAGTCCTCTCATGAAATTTCTTTCCAACGTGGCTATCGATATCTCACCAACCCAGCTAGAGAGGCACAAAAACCTTTCTTGATACTCCATAACTGTCCCTTCTTGGGTCAAGCGAAAAAATTGCCCAATTATATCCCCAGTGTCACTGCTTTGGAAGTGCCCCAATAGACAAGTTCTAAATTCTTCCCATGAGCTAAATGGTAGACGATTTTCTTGCTGTTGATACCACTTGAGAGCCTTTCCTTCAAGGCGCCGAGTAACTTCCACCATCTTTTCATCTTCGGTCAACCCATTTGCATCAAAACACTGCTCGGCACAGTTCACCCATCCAAATACATCCTCGCCATTATAATGCGGCATCTTTAGAGTCTGTAACCTTGAATCCACGTCTGTTTCTTTAGCTCCCAAAACCGATTTTGTTTTAACCGCCTCCGGAACTGGGAGGTTGTGAAATTCAAGCAGCAGCTTTATCATATCCTCCAACGAGGAAAAACGCTGCTTCATCATATCCTCTAAGGTCCTGAAGTTCTTAACCTCCTTCTCTAATTTCTCCTCCAATGTATTTACATTGGCAGGCAAAGTTTCTATAAATGATAACCAATTAGTAAATCGGTAATTAGGACATAATTAAGGTTAGTTCTATTAAGAAACAACTACATATAAACATGACTACTATTTGAGGGGTTGGCCAATCTCCCCGATGCAATTAACGACTCTTAAACAATGATCAAGAATGATGATGCCTCGAAATGACGTTTATTTCCTAATAATATTCAAAGTTCATTGTGACATAGCTGTCTTAAATAAGAATATACCAGCCTAACATGAGCATAGTAAACCTAGAACACAATGTACTTCTGCGTTATCCATAATCGTTTTCCAAACTAATTCGACTGATCCTAGACACAGTTGTCATTCTACGAACTACGCGTCGTATTTAAAATTTTATCCAACAGTGCGAACAAAGAAATAAGAAATTGTTTATCAAGTTTTCTAAAAAAAAAAACCACCAAAACAACCATTTAATGTGGTATAGAACAAAAATACAGAATAGAAATATACTTCTACAAGTCAAGATTTTTAGGAATTCAAAATATCGATCATGCATTATCATGAATTCGTGATCGGTAATCCGTAATAGAATACAAAAAAAAAATGAAAGATTAAGGGTGCACCTGTCGTTTGAATTCTGATATGATCCCGGTATCCAGCGAGAGAACTCATAGGTCTGCAACAAATAGTTTATTCTCAGAGAAGTTTTTTTGGTTTTCAACATGAACTCTTTGAAATTAACTTGATAGATATTACAAAGCACTTGATAATTAAAGAAAAATTATTATAATAAATTTAAAGATTGAGTACCAACAGTACAAAAGGAAACGAACAATGAAGATCGCAGAGAGAGGCTTACTCTTGATTCAAGGTGGTTCTGGCACCATCTGCGAGTTTGTGATCTTCATCACTCAATGAGAATGTCGACTTCCTGTGCTCCATTGAACCAGAAAGATTCTATAGAAGAAAAAAAAAAGTAGTGTATGAAAAATTCCACGAAGAAATTGGCATTGTTAAAGAAATGTCCAAAAGAAAGACTAGAAATGTCTGTATATCGATGATCATCAAAGTTCTAGCCATTGTTAAGGAAATCGACATACTCAAACTGAGAGAGCTTCGAAATCGCCATAACCAAGAATCAGAGAGAGAGAGAGAGAGAGTACCGTAGCTCCTAAGCTTGAAGGTAGTTTGATTTTTGAATGAATTAAAAATTATTTGTCGGAAATATATACATTATACACCAAGAATTCGCGCTAAATGAAATGACAGAACTGCCCCCCATTTCTTGGTCGTCAAATGACGGTCCTTCCTTTGACGATTTGGTGACGTGTCGTATTTTCATTCGGTTAACGGTAAAACCCTTCCGTCTACCCCGAAGGCTCCGTTTAGTCTTTCTTTAAACCCTCAATCGAGTGTATATTAGCTTCGGGGAAGAACGAACAAAGCTAGGGCTTTCGTCGAACGCTAAATTGAATCTCTGGGAGAGCGAATCGGACTCGGAGAGAGGTTTTTCGAATCAAGGTATGGAGTCTCTGCCGATCGAAATGCGTGATTCGTCAAGTGTTCTCGTAAGGGTCTCTCATGGATTTTGGTTTCGAGAATTTGCAGGTTCTAATGGCTGCGAATCAAAATGCTCAACAGTCCTTGGAAAAGGAACAGGTTTGGAAACTTTTTATCTTTTTTCTTCTTCAGATTTGTCCCAGGATTGTCTTTGAATATCAATTCAAGCGTTTAGTGAGAAGTCAGAATAGAACGGAGTGTGTGTTTTTTTTTTTTTAAATTATAATCGTAGATTTTTTTTTCCCGAAGAAATACGTGGTTTTCGAGTCTCTTGAACTCGATATGAATTTTGAGCAATTTTTTTTCTTTCGATTTTCTGCAGATCTTTGGCATGGCAGAAAAGGAGATGGAATACAGAGTGGAATTATTTAACAAGTGAGTTATTCACATAGAAATGTAGATATGATCTTCTGAGCTTAAACTCTGCAGTTAGAAGCAATGGTTTTTAAAGCTTCTACTCTGAAACCCAAAATCGCATTTGTCCTCAGATTCATTCCTTGCCCGATATCATGCTCATTTAGGCGTTTTCGTTGCTCTCTAAGAATAATTTTGGTAATCGATTCATTTGTTAAGCTTGATGTGTCTAAATGAGTAGCTATATCATTAATGTGATAGGAACCAATTCGAAAACTTAGCGAAAAGCACACTGAAGCCACTAGATAGTTTATTGCAATCAACAAAAAAACCGAACAATCGTTCCTTCGAATTGTAGTCAAAGCTCTCCCAATAGGTGTCTTGAGTCAATTTACAAAACAAAACTTGCTTCCCCCACTAGCCCTAGGTCGTTCATGGAGTATTAGGGTTCTAATTCCCCACTTATCGCTTAATACTAAATAATTATTACTTGTGTGGAAACATACTGACATAACACGTAACATAATATAAATACTAATCTCAATTATTACCGGCATTTCAGAATGATGATTCTCTGTTTACTTTTGTCAATCACCGAGAATTTTCTCCAAGCACTAATTGTGACTCATTTTCTTTCTGTTTCAGGCTTACCCACACATGTTTTAGCAAGTGTGTTGACAAGAAGTAGGTGGTTTCTTTCTTCCTCCACTCTTATTACTAGTTATCTTTGTGAATATACAACTTCATGCTCGGATAAATTTCTAGGTACAAGGAGTCGGAGCTAAACATGGGCGAAAACAGCTGCATCGATCGCTGTGTCTCAAAGTATTGGAACGTAAGCACAGTGCTGAATAGTGATGAATCTTAAACTCTGGCTTCTTTCTGTTTTCATGCATATTAATGTTTGGACATTTGTGCGTGTGCGTGTGTTCACAGGTGACTAATTTGGTCGGTCAGCTGCTCGGCTCTGGTCGACCGCCCATGTGAAAATGGCTTGCTCGGATTCTCATCCTTCGAAACGGGCGATTGTTACTGTTCACTGTTATCTCTTAAGTTAAATTTTCAGCAGTTGATAACGTGATTAATTTCATGTTTGATGATTAAGAATTGGTGGCAGTTTTTTTTTAAATTTTGCTGCCATGATAGAATCAAACATTTTTAATAAAGCTTTTAATCAATAAATTTTGGTTTATTTATATGTTTATCCTTTGTTCTTTGTGAAAAATTATGTACCCTAATAGTTTGACAGATTTGAGTTTTCTTGGTATCCAAGAAAAGGAGCTGAAATGATTTATATTTGGTTATTTTATTCACTTAACCGTTATTAATATTCAATTATGCACTTTACTTACATAATTTATTATTTTGTTATGAAATTTATTTATTGCAAGTAGAAAAACCCATTCTAAGTTTACATTAACTCGCGACCTAGCGATCTACATATAAATGAGTCACGTTGATGAAGATAATTTTTTTCTCTAAATTATCAACCTCTAACTTAAGATTTTAGTTTATACGGGCTTACGATTTCCGGTACGGCTCCTGCCACGAGACTGCAATCTCGGGTAGAGTTAGAATGACGGAGATCTTTTGGAAGATCATCTTTCAAGTAAATCATCAATCTCTTTCAAGGGAAGATTAATTTTAATAGTGTTTCCCTTCGCGTAACAACGGGTCCCATCACAGAACCATGGTCTCGGGCCGTATCAGAATCGTTCAATCTCGAGTCCTTCAAGGCAGTTCCCTAGACACAGCTATAGCCTCTGCTGAAGTACGGAAACTACACGGATACTACATACTAGCATAAAGACTTGCACAATTCTATCCTTTTGATAAGTAGGAATTCAAATACCAAAGAAGAATGGACAAAATTAGATACAAGTTTTAGTAATGAAGTGGCAAAGAGAAAATCTATACACTTCAATAATCTCTGCTTCTTCTGGCTTCCAAGGACGACCCGTCTTTGAGCGTTTCCTCGGCGTCGTTTTCCATTCCCAGGCTCTTCAAGGCTGCAGCCTGAAGATAGAAGGCGGTGGGCCACTCGGGATTCACCACCTGGGCTTGCATGGCGTCACCGAGAGCTTCTTGCGACATGTCATTCATCAGGTAGCACAAGCACCGTCTGGCGAACACTGTCGGAGATAATATGGTTCCGCCGTCAATGAACTGCACAAGAAATCGACAGTGTTTCATATTTCAATTAGTTTTCAGTAAAGATGGACAAATTCTTGCTTTACTTCAAGAGCGGAAACTTACCTTAGTATAAGCTTCTATTGCTACATTGAAGTCTTTGGATCGAAACGCAGAATCTCCACGCTTTTTGGAGTTGAGTGTATCCTGTATTTGATTCGTCCACATCTGGAACGAAAGCTGCAAGTAGAGTTTCAAGTGATCAGATACAAAATGGTTGTGCAAAAGGAAATAAATTGCTAGCAAATATGAACTGATGAAGCCCACGAGGCCTATGACTTCTTTGAATTAACGATCTGGGTTTCCGATAGAATCCGAGCCTCAAGTTCATCCATTTAATCACGAAAACAACCCGCTAGGACAATCGGTTAATCGCCGAGGTGGTGATTAACCAGAAACTTTATCCCACCAACAAAATTAATGCAAAACAGTCTCCCTCTCTCGAGAACTAGACCAATAATACTCTCCCACGAGTAAATTATTGCAATGCACTTATTGTCATAATAAACAGGTAGACTTAAAAGACATAAAAACATTCTACACGACCCTTCCTCCTTCGGTAAGTGATTTTGGGAGGTCGAAAAAACAATTTCCTTGTTCATTATTCCTATATTCAATTTTTGGTAATCTAATTATTTTTAAGTTAAGTCTTGATAAAGGAACATAATAACTGGCACTGAACATAAAGGTGACGTACCTCATTGGCAACTCCTTCGTCGTCCCTGTATCCGGTCTTCTCCAATATTTCGTGGATTGCAGTGAGGTCTAATCTTGAGCAAGCTTCAGCGAGAGGCGATAACGGTACTTTCTTTGGTGACCCATTTTCATTTGGAATACCCATCAGAACATACGAGAGAGTCTGCATTATTTCAATGAATTAGCCCAATTGATTTTGCAAATAGAAAAGGGTAATGTTGGTTTTATTTTAGTATTAACCAGATCTCCGGGGCAATATCGGTATTTAACTGTAAATGTATATGCTACTATTATAATATTGTCTATATAAACGACTTAATTGTAATTAATTAACGAGACTCAGGGTATATTTTTTTATGATATTATCATATTATTGATAGTTACAAGTTACAACTCAAAGTAGAAGTTACCAAAAAGACAAATACTTATACTGATATAATAGGATTATGGTCACATTCTAGCACATTTTCTTATCATTATTCTCTTGACCTCTCAAAAAGAATGTAATAAAAGGTTGATGTGGATAGAAAAGAAAAAAAAAACTCACAATTCGAAATCAGATTTCTGGATTCAATCCAAGCAGGCAAGTACATTTTCTATGTACTGTGTTCTTAATGATTGAACACGATTACAGATCTAACACAAATCTTTATGGAGGAAAAGAAACACGCATACCTCGCTCTCTTTCTGCAGAGGAGTAAGAGCAGTAACAAGTGACTTGGCATTAGGTCTGTCGCGCGCTTCATATTGCAGACATCTTGAAGCCAACTGAACAAGTTCCGTTCCGTCATCATTCGAAAAGTGACCTTCCAAGCAGGAATCCATCAGCATCGACACGTTTTTCCCTCGTATCAGGTCAAGTGCCTGGCAAAAGAGGAAAGTGGAAAACCCTTTTAATACTCTTACTGCCCGGTATTATATGCATAATCCAAGTAGCATATATTTGAGCAAGCCATTTTATTTAAATCTCTCAACCATAAACGACGATGCGGCTTTTAACACAGATGAAAGCTTACATGACTAGGTGGAATGTGTTTCCCGCTTAGCAAATCGAGCAGCAGAGTGCCAAAGCTGTAAATCACACTCTCTGGTGTCACTCTACCTGTCATGGAAATAAAAAAAAATATTTTACATCCGGGATAGCTGAGACGAAAAATACAGATGCATGCAGATATCTGAAAATTCGAGCAAAAGCAAATACACACTGCCATATTCAACCGAGGCTTGTATTAACGGTATCGAGTTACGAATAAATTACCTGTCCTTAAATATTCCGGAGGAGTGAAAGCCAGGTTGGTACTGTAACTCTTTCCATCTCTGCTATTCTTCATTAGACCAAAGCACGACAGCCTCGGATTACCCTCCTGAGAAGTCAAAATTATTAGAAACCAAAACGCCTATAAGATTAGATACAAGAGATAATCTAGAAGGAAAGTGAACCTGATCAAATAACACTCTGTAAGCGTTAAGATCGTGATATAACGCTCGCCCTTTGCAGCTGCAATATTCCAACGCTTGTGCGAGATACAACGCAACTCGCAGCCTCATCGCCCATTTCATCGGCTGGCTCTCCCCTGAATCAACCCAAAATTCGTGTTAGTAATCCCTAATTTCAATTATCAAAACTCAATATGTGTAACAACAATCTCCAATAAAGACCCCCAAAAGCATTCACACAATCTTTCGAAACAAGGCATTTATAGTCATTGTCTCTAGAAGCTCAATCATTTATCCCAAACATTTTCTCGTCAAATTTATATGTTTTTCAATCAAACAAGGTGGTCGAGATTCATTCCGCTACGAGCTGGAAACAGAAACCAAAAAAACAATGTGGCCACGGACTAGACAATCCGAACCAGAAAGCTGCAAAGATCTTAAAAACTACGCATAAGCAAACACGAACAGGAGCGAGATATGTACAATGGAAAAGATGCTTAGATAGCGTCTCGTTCGGCATGAACTCAGCGACGAGGATCCTCTCCTCGCCCTCGCAGCAGCATCCGATCAGATTCGCCAACCGCTCGCTGCGGAGAAGCCCCACGGCCCTCGCCTCTTCCTTAAAACACCGGACGAAAACACGAATCAGAAACGAAACAATCGAAGCTAAACTATACATTGAACAACAGCAACCGAAATCAGACCAGAAATTGGCGAGCGTCGGGCCAAGCCGAGCGGTTGAAGCGCTTGACGGCGATCATCTGGTCGCCGGCGAGCGCGCCTCTGTAAACGACGTTGGGAGCTTTCTCACCGTGTTCCGAAACTATGTTCTCCGACGAAAACCCCCCCGTGGCCGCTCTCAGCTGGTCCAAGCTGAACTCGCTGAATCCAGGCAACGAGTCCTCGTTCTTGCTCCCATTTTCTACGCCATACAAACGAAATGAGCCTCAAATTTTCCCGAGAAAGTGACAGAAAACCAAAAAAAAAAAACTACCAGAATCGGAAGTATCGTTGATGCTGGACTTGAATTTAATCTGGCAAGGCAAGAAGCAAAGAGAGAACTTCGAGCAGCGAACTCCCATTGCAACTCTCTCTCTCTCTCTCCTCTCTCTCTCTTTCTCTCTCTATATATACACAAGTTTGTATAGAGAGAGAGGGTTTCCAAAAGGAGATAGGGTGAGAGAAAAGGAGAGAGATGAATAAATAGCAATAGTTTATTGCAATGCTCGCGCTTTTAAGCCCTGTTTGGCAAGCCAGAAAGTGACCGAGAAAATTGTCTCAAATTTAAATAAATTAAATTTATAAAAAAATTGAAAGAGCTTTTTTGGATCCAAGGTTTTGCAGTTGATTTGCTCGTCGGAGTTTCCCACAGCTCATCATTCCTTCTTTTTATTATTTATATTTATATTTATTTTCCCTCCAATTTCCTTTCCAGGTAATTACAAAGTTAGTTCATGTCGGGAGTTGGACTCCCACGCGGCTCTTCCGCGCGTGGCGGTCAGTCGCGTTTGCTAATTATCGCGGTGGGTTTGTTAATTATGGTTTTAAAGAAGCTACGATTGCTATTTATGAAATTAGTGGGCGAAAACCACAGTGTGGGAGTTAGTTAATTAATTTGTTAATCACACGCCTAATTGGTTTCAATTAATGGATAATTCACTTGTCATCCATAGTTCCCTATCCTAATTGGCCTAAGCTTAAGCGACGGTTTCATTGGCTCTCTCGAATCTTACTTTTTACATTTTCTTAATTTACCACAGATTTTTTTATTATTACTTTTTTATGTAATTATTATATTTAATAGGGATAATAGCGGCATAAGTCCTCAACCTTTACTCAACTGGGGCGGCATAGCCCCAACCCCATTTAATAGCGGTATAAGTACCAAAAGATAATTTCCGTCCATATTTGACTAACGAAAGTAGTCAACGTTTGCGTGGTCAGCTTCTCATCAACATGGACGCCACGTAATTTGACACGTCACCATACACGTCATCAAATTTAATGCAATCGCCATTAATTTTGCATTAAATTTAATGACGCGAGGATAACATGTATGGTGACATGTCGGATTACGTGGCGTCCACGTTGACGAGAAGCTGACCACACAAACGTTGACTACTTCCGTTAGTCAAATATGGACGGAAATCATCTTTTAGTACTTATACCGCTATTAAATGAGGTTGGGGGGGCTATGCCCCCCAGTTGAGTAAAGGTTGAGGACTTATGCCGCTATTATCCCTATTTAATACAACAAAATATTTAATGTATTTAATTAAACTATAGTTTTGATAATAGCAGTAAATAATTCTCATGATACATTTAAGAAAATTAAGTGATAAAATAAGTTGTTGTTTTTTTAATTGAGTGACTTTATTGGTCAACATTACGTATTCGTATAAAAAAAATAATAAGTTAATAATATAAGTACTATCGACTAAGATTACAAATATACAAAATTTATATGTCTTGGTGGGATTGAATTCAAGACATATCCCGAATTTTGTAATGGGTTTGTCACTAGTTGAAACAAAATTAGTTTGCCGAATAAATTTAAAGCGCAAAGTATCAAATTGATGACGTATAGTTAAGTGATTGGATTAAATTAAATGCAATAAGAATGATTTATTATTTTTTAGTGTTTTTGTGTGTGGAAGAAATGGGCTCACACTATGATTCACCCAACCAAGTACACTAGTCTTCTTTTCAATGTGACCAAAGATTTTATATATTATTTTCATGTGACCTTCACTCGTTTTTGCAGTGCTATTATTGCTCCAATTCATGTCCCTACTTTGTTCATTGATTCATAATATCTAGTATCAAGCCCTATTACGAGGTCTAAGGTATTGTATTAATAGAAGCGGGGAGAGTCAGGTCCGATCTTCGTTATAGGCGAACAAGATTAGCGCCTTGATCTCTCAAATTTATAGGTCTTACTTTTTTTACATATCATGTAATATTTAATTATATATAAAACATTAATTTTTAAATACTATTGTGACTCTTCTTCTTCAATTCATCATAGCAATGAAATAATAAGGTCGAAATAGGTGAAAGGACAGAGGGAAAACAGGTGAGCGTGAAGAACTTGCCTCTCTCTAATAAATAAGTTTCCATTTTCAGAGTGTAAAACCAAAACCTGAAGAGAAAAAATGGAGATTGAAACGTGGAAATACAGAGGAGCGAATCGTGTATCGTATCTCATCTCCAATGATGATAAGCACCATTGACCAACTTTAACACCTCACTATTCTCAGATAGGCTAAAAGTAAAAATTAAACCCCCCCCAAATTAAACCACCCCCCCAACCCCCCCCCCCCCCCCCCCCCCCAAGTCTTTTTTTGACCCGTCCCGGCGCAAAAAAATAAACCCTAAAGCCAAATAAACCGGGAACGGGGATAGGGCCTAAGAAACCCAGTTCTCGCTTTCAGTACTTTTTTATTTTTAACGGTCTGGATTTTGGACAATTTAGCCAGTTTTCGGTCTCAATTTCACTCATATAAATAAAGTACCTATTTTATATTGCAAAAAAAACAAAACAAATGGAACTTTCTAATTTTATTTTTAATAAAATTCCGGCTCTTTAAAAAAAATAGTTTTATAAGAAAATACAATATATATATATATATAAAGGGCGTATTTATAAATAAGAATGATGAAGTGCGTGCATGCAATGCAAGAGAACCCCACAAGTATAATTAATTGCAGAAGAGCAAGCCAGCGTAAGCTTCTCTTTATTGTTTGAGTATTGTGCTCGCATTTTTTGGAACACAGACACACTGGATATTTCCACAGATGCAGATCCCTGTTTGCAAACTCACAACATGCCTCAACATCAGCCTTGATTTTTAAACCATTATATAGTTTTTCGGAAATACGAAATTTTTCGTTTCCGATATTCTTATTTTCTGATTCCGAAAGGGCTAAAAAATAAATCGGTGTCCTTATTTATTCATTTCACTTATAAAAAGTGATATAAAAATAGGACATGGAATTTCTTTTACGAGAACAGCGGATATCAAATTATTTTTATATATCTTTTAACAGTTTTGTAGTGAAATAATTAGTTCATATAATAATTATGTTTATCTATTCAAAATATTATCACTAAGGAGAGATCATTTAGTTTTCATAATGTAATAAAATATACTGATTACTTATTATAGTAAATTTTGTTGTAGTAAAGTAAAAAAAGTACTAAAATTGACTTAATTAATTGGATTTTTAACATTAAAATAATGTTCATAATTGGAGTTGCCCTCACTAGTAGAATAGAAACTAGAAACCCATTCAAAAAAAAAAAAGAATAGAAACTAGAAAGAAAGATAAAAAGGAAAATGAGCTTTAGCCTAATGCTTTATCACTTGGCTATAAATTTAAATAAAAAAAATAGTCTAAAAGATCTTTTAACCAACATGTTTGGGCAAAAGGTCTCCTTATTTTTTAACTTATTTTTCTGAATCACATCTATTTCTATTCCTTGCTGTCTTTCCTCATTGACTTGAGCTCTTACGGTAATAATAAACATTATCTAAAAAAAGAAAAACGAAAAAAAAAAAAAAAACTGATTTGTAGTAATAGGCTAATAGCATTACCACATGTAATCATTATATCCACAATTCAAAAGTTTTTCATGATACAAAACCAGCTAATATTTACTTATGCATTTTTAGTGGCTCAAATGACAACAAAACCCTTGCCTCTTTCCAGAATCTTTATCTCCAAATAATAAGCTCTTCTACTTCTAGAATAGATAACTCATAATTCTGTTGATTAAAAAAATCATTTTCTTCTACAAATTAAATCCTTAATGCAAAGCAGAAGAGAGTAGCTTTTCTGTTTAGGGATGTTAGAGGATTGCAAGACAAAGTAAGAATCAGAGAGAAAAGGAAGAGGGAACAGAAGTGAACATGAAGTAGCAACTGCAAGAGAGACATGCCTCAACATCCACAAGAAAGAATGTGCAAATAATTCAAAGAAAATCACAACAAAAAAGAGTTTGTGTTTGTGGTCCAATCTCTCTCTGGGACAACAAGCATTGTTAAATAAAATGGAAACTCTTCTCTTAGACCACGCTACTTAAAATTGCCATCTGTCAGAGAGCCTAGTGTTTGGCTGACCTATTATTTCCTAGAATATAATTTGCCAATATAACCATAAAAAAACCGACTTGAAATTATCGACGACCGGGAGAAACCGTAAAAAAAAAATAAAAAAAAATTGTAAAAAACGAGGAAAATAGGGCGAAACCCAAAAAATCGTCAAAAACTTTGATAAATTTTTTCTATCAGTTGAAAATATCAGGGAGGGTAAATTGGTCACTTTTGGTAAATTAAAGATAGTTTTCAAAAATTAGAATCACGGCAAAAATACCCAACCTTTGGTCAAACTGCCTCCCGGGTACCCAACCTTTAAAACTGGTGGCAAAAATACCCAACTTGCAATGACCGTGACTTTGGCATGAAAACGTTAATTTTTCCGTTAAAATTCGTCATGTGGCCGTTAAAGGCAAAAATACCCAACCTTTTTTTTTTAAATAATTTTTAATTTTTTTAATTTATGTTTTTCTTTTTCTTTTATTGATTAGTGATAATTACTTGAATTCCAAATACATGGAATAACACAAAAGTTAGTCAAAACATCTATTGATTTCTCAATGTGCTTGTATAAGCTACATTTGGTAATAAAAATCTTATTATTATGAGAGTATTAATTCGATCTAAAATGGTCTATTACTGGCATATATTCTTAAGCCATTTTTTTTCAATACAGTGACAATAATTAAGAGTATTAATTCGATCTAAAATGGTCTATTACCAATAAAAATGGTAATTAGGGCTGTAACCGGAGCGGTTATCCGGTTTTTTTGAACTACCCGTATCCGGATTCGGTTTTACGGGTATCCAAAAATCACTACCCGTATCCGGATTCGAAAATCCGGATACCCTGAAATCCAGATACCTATTTTCAAAACCTTGTTCAATTACTTAAAATACCCGTAACATTATGTTTAAAATTTCTCATAATAATAAGATTTTTATCACTTAATATAGCTTATACAAGCACATTAATAAATCAATAGATGTTTTGACTAACTTTTGTGTTAGTCCATGTATTTGGAATTCAAGTAATTATCACTAATCAAGTAAAGAAAAAATAAATAAATTTAAAAAAAAATTAATTTTTTTTAAAAGGTTGGGTATTTTTGCCGCTAACGGCCACATGAGGGATGTTAACGTAAAAATTAACGTTTTCATGCCAAAGTCACGGTCAATGCAGGTTGGGTATTTTTGCCACCAGTTTTAAAGGTTGGGTACCCAGGAGGCAGTTTGACCAAAAGTTGGGTATTTTTGCCGTAATTTTCCCATAAATAAATATTTTTATTTACCAACGTACAAATGGGAAATGGCGCGTTGCGCTTGCGCATAACTGTACCGTACGTAACATTCTCTGTGTCTGTTCTGTTGCATGTGTCCATTGAAATGACCCATATACCCTTTTTGTACAGTGACTTTGCTAGGGTTTCTTCTAGGTTTTTGGGTGGGCTGACGCTCCACGGCCCATGAGTTGAGACTAGACTATAAATTTAATATAATTCATTGAATCAAAATTCAAATTTCTAAATTTTCAGAAAGTCACTTAAATTAAAGAACTAATAAATTGTCAATAATCTGACATCCGCCTAAACTAATAAGATCTAATAGTTTTTATTTTTATTTTTAACTTTATTAATTTATTTAAAAGAACTATAAATTTAATATAATTCATTGAATCAAAATTCAAATTTCTAAATTTTCAGAAAGTCACTTAAATTAAAGAACTAATAAATTGTCAATAATCTGACATCCGCCTAAACTAATAAGATCTAATAGTTTTTATTTTTATTTTTAACTTTATTAATTTATTTAAAAGAACTATTATAATTTATCAACGACATGGAGTATTTGAAAAGGAACCAATTACTTAAAATATGATCATCATATTTAGATTCTTAAAATATCTAAAATTCATATTTTTATTATTTACATAATAATAACTATTTGGTTAAGTTTACGAAATCTCATCTTAAGGACTAATGACATGAAATATTATGTGACATAAAAAATGATACAATATTATATTACACAATAAAATTTCGAGCACATCTGTTCGTTCGTTCGTATTAATTAAATCCCTTTTTTAGTATTTTAATTAAATATAAAGTTTGTTACGTCTGTCTGTCCTTTCCAAATTGCGAATGACCAAAATACCCTCTCACTCTCTCATCGTCGTCACTGTCAACACTCACTACATAATACAGATACTCGTCTCTCGAGGTTGATTTCTTCCTTCCTTCGAGCTTCGTTCATCTCGCAATGTTCGTTTCCTTTGCTTCATTTCTTCGCTGCTTTAGGTTTGATTTCTTTCTTAGCTTTTGAGGTGTAATTTCTCCCTTTTTGCTTCGCTAGTTCTTGTTTCCATTGCTAGGTTTTTTCTTATTTCTTTCTCTTCAGCTCACTGCTTTTTCCGTGAGTGTTCGGTGTTGCTCACTCTGAGAGTCTGAGTTGATTTCTTTCTGGTTCTTAGCTTTTCAGTGTGGAGTTTTTGAGAGTTAGCATTGCTTTTGAGAGTAGTGTTCTATTCACTCTCTGAGCAGGGAGTTGTTTGAGTGCTAGCCATTGTTGCTTTCATTCGTTACTGTGTTTTTGTTTTATTTCCTTCTTTCTCTTCTGGTTTTTTTCACTCTGATCTGAGTTGATTATTTTTCCGCTTATTCCGTGAGTGGTAGTCGTCTCTCAGTTTGGACTTCTTCGTTCTCCCATTTTTTATTATTAGCTACTGTAATTTGTATTTTATGTGCTAACTTTTATTTAATTATATGACTTCTTTTTTTCAGGTTGTAAATGTCGCTTTCACATATTTTGACGAGGTCTGCATCGAGCGGCTCCCGGTCAGTCAACTCTGAGAGACGGGAGCCTCCTTCTGAAGATGCGCGAGTCTCTATTGATCCGGTGCCGGACCCTGCTCAAATTGAGTGGACACCTCGAGGAAATTTTACTCTTTTCGCAAGCTCGACCGGTATTTTTGTCGGGAGCTTATGCGCCATCTTTGTCGCTACGATTTTCTCCGTATACAGCGCCAACCTAGGAAAAACGCTTAGTGGTTTGAATGCCACAGTTCTGCCCGTCTCCGGAGTAGTGGGTTTAACCAGTCTTCTTGTGGGCTTTCTTTTACTTGGAATGGAAGGCGGTACAGTCCGACCATCTACGATTTGGTTTGGTAGGTTCATTGGACTGTCGGTTCTTTGCGCTTTCGTTTGTGTAAACCTAGTGCTTTTTGACGTCGCAGGTTGGAGTTGTTTGATAGTGGTATTGTTGTTTCAGGCATTTTGCATCTTCCAAATCTTTTATGTACACGGTGGGTACACGGCTATGAAAAGCCATTTGCTCTAGATTAGGTTAATATATAGCTTTCTGTCGGTTTTATTTGTAGTCGTAACCCTTCTTTACCTTTGTTTGTACTCAGAACTGTTTTCATAATCCTTGAATTTCAAGACTTTATTTTCTCGCTTCTGTTATGCGTCTTCACAGACCGAGCCAATGCAAGACTAGTTTTCTGTGTAATAAATTTGGTACTTTTATAATAATATGTCGTCTGTGTCCTACTCCTACATATATATGTCTGACCTGAACATACGCATGTTCTTATCAAGTATTATGAGAACATTAGGAAACCTTGACGTAATTAAACTTAATTCGTATTATAAAAATTTGAAATTAATATAATGACATTATGAGATTAAAATTCCCCATATTTTATCTTTCAAAATCAGTTTTCAAGATAACGCTTCTTAAGCTAACGAAGTACAGCTCTACTCATAGAACAATACCAAACTACCTTAATGATCCAACTCCATTTTTTGTATACATGAATATATACTATATCATATATTTCATTATACATATAAATTGTTTTATCTAAATATACATGTATCTGGGGTCAGCCCGTTAAGGATCTCGAGTCGTACCTCGGGCTTCCGGTCAACGTGAGAAGGAAAAAATGGGAGGTGTTTAGCACAATCATTAGCCGAGTCCTAAAGCATCTTCGGTAGTGGAAAGCTAAACTTTTTTCGGCGGGAGGAAGGGAGGTATTGGTGAAAGCCGTGGTCCAAGCCATTCCTACGTACCTCATGAGCTTATTCCGCATTCCGATCATCAAAGTCATCAATGAGATTCATAGGCTCATCGCAAGGTTTTGATGGGGAGGCACGGAGGATAAACGTAAGATCCATTGGAACGGTTGGATCTCATCAAAGCCATTAATTTATTTGATTATGAGATATAATTAGATGTATTTTATCAAAATCAAATTCAATAATAAGATTCATAATAGCAATAAAAAATAATTTATTTTTCATCTAAGTAAACATGTAAAATGATGATTTTTTTATTAATATGAATCAATTTATTATAATTATATAAATATAATGTAAACATGGTATGAATGTAGATAGGTATTTAAGATAATTATCTTTTCAAGGGTAAATGAAGCAAATGCCCATTTGTGACTCAAGGTTTCAAAAAAATGCTCAAATCTATTTTTGGTAATTAAAATACCAACTAATAAAAATATTGACTAATATGCCCTTCCTTTTTTTCACGTGTAAATAATTTAATAACGAAAAATCCATAATTATTCTAATTAATTAAAACAAAATAAATTAGTTTCCTTAAATATAGGTTACGTAAAAATCAAATATTTATTTGAATTAATTATATCAAATACAATTCTTTCCTTAAATATAGGTAAATCATTATTCAACATTCAATTAATTCTTTTTTAACGATTTTATTTGAAAAATCGAAAATTTATATTAATTTAACGATTTAAATTACAAAATTAAATTAGTTCCTTAAATATAGGTAAGTTGTGTGAAAAAAATGGGAGTTAAATGGTGTATTTATAGGGAAAAATGTGTAGGAATTCGAGTAAAGTGGTGTTTTTGAGGTCCAACGGCTATTTTCGGGGACCTGACAACAATTTCGACCATTGCCCCCAACGGCTCTATTTTTGCGCCACGTGTCCAGCTACTTTTGCCGCCCCCAACGGCTCTTTAATCTGAGCCGTTGCTAAACCCTAAACCCTACGATCCAACGGCCCAGATTAAAGAGCCGTTGGCTTTTTTTTTTTTTAAATCCCGGATATTTATATATCTGGGTTTTAAAAAACCCGAATACCGAAATATCTGGATCCGGATATTTCGGTATCCGGGTTTTTTATTTTTTTATTTTTTTGCGAATCCGGGTTTAACCCGGTTCGCACATTTTGAGGACTAGACGTGCCAAAAGCTCACGCAGAGGTATCGCGTCGGGGCTTCGGCGGACGTGGCGTCTCGGGGCCCGGAGCCGAGCAAGTGCGATAGGGATAAAAGGACGTTCTTGTTTCTCTAATCGTTGCGCTTAATTGTAGAGGAATATTGAATTTTCATGATTACAGAAGAACAAGATTTGGATCTCTCACGACTCACGAGAAGTAATACGAAAGAAATTTTCATTTAAATTTAATTCTTCATATTTAAGATAAATTTAATTATAGTTATTAAAAAAACAACGGATAAAAATTGTAATGATAATCAATGTACACTGATTGACTACGAATAAAAAAAGTGTTAAAGATTTTTTAATGTATAAATACTACAAAAAATAAATAGGCTTTGAAAGTTTCTTATTGGTAGTGGTGATTCGTGAATAATGATAAATTGTAGGGTTTGTAAGATGTGGCGAGATCCAAAAATAAAGGAGATGCTCTTCTATTATTTTTTTAGCCTGCGATGTTCTTGTTTTCCTTCAAGCAAGCAAACACTACTTTCAACGTTCCTAGAGATGAGAAAACAACCACTCCTCCTCCTCTCCACCACCGTCCTCGGCCTCCTCGTCACCATCGCCGACGCCCATATCAACACTGTAACGATCAACCTAAACGACCGTCGAACGGTCTTCTTGGAGGAGTTCGGTTTCACCCATACCGGCCACGCCAACATCTCTATCGAGCAAATTGCCGCCGAATCCTACACCGCCACTCCGCCAGATACGTCCCGTCTAGGCTTGGTCCTCCTCGCCAAAGTAGCTCTCCCGATAGTTGAATCAAACACGCAGAAGAATCCTGATTTCTGCCTTCTCAATTCACACTACGTTCTCCGTACCTTCAATTTTCAAGAACTCTCTCCGGTCAATTACTCGTGCCTCGTCCAAACTCGGAACATGTATCGCCTCTTGTTTGTGAACTGCGCGTCGCCGCTCAGCGCCGTCACCATGACCGTCCGCGTGGAGCTCTACAACCTAAACGACGGTGCTTCCCGGGATTATCTCTCCACCGCTTGCATGTACCTCCCTCACATATTCCTCTTCCTCTCCCTGGCTTATTTCTCTTTGCTAGGGTTTTGGATCTGCATCTGCTTGTCCAACAAGACTTTGATCCTCCGGGTCCATTTCTTAATAGCCGGGATCCTGCTCGTTAAGATGCTCAGCTTCATATGCGCCTTTGAGGATCAGCACCACGTGAAGGTCACCGGGACGCCGCATGGCTGGAACGCAGCGTTCCGCATCTTCGAGATAGTGAGTGCCGTGCAGCTCTTCACGGCCATCCTTCTGATCAGTAGCGGTTGGTCAACGTCTTGGAAGGCGCTTGAGAGGGACGCGAAGAAAGTATTGAAGATCATGATTACGCTCCAAGTCGTGGGCAACGCCGGCCCCCGGGAAGATTATAGAGTGAAGCTGTTATCAATGGGGACAAACACATTTTGCACTGTAGTGGCGTTGTGTGACAACTGGTCGACGAGGGAGCTGTGGGAGTTAATGTATGGCAAAGCGTTAATCTACTTGAGTTGTATGCTGATATTGGATATTTTAGAAGCGCTTACCATAGAGGAGAATGCGCTCATAATCAACCATTACATTACTGTCGTCGGCCATATGGGCAGCCTCGTCTTTACCTCGCTTCTGATCTACGTGTTCGCACCGAGCCAATACCACAACCGAAAGCAAGACTAGCTACTTTTCTTTGTAACTTCGTTCGGTGAATCAAAATCCGTGACAAAACATTTGGTATTTTTGTAATATGTACGACTCTTACATCTGAACTCGTAGTCAGATCATATATATAGAATTAAATGTATATGTTCTTATCAAGTATTATGAGAAATATTAAGAAACCTTGACGTAAACTTAATCCGTATTACAAAATAGACTACCACAAAATACTAGATATTACCGTAATTTTGACCGATTGAGACGACCAGCTCAAAGTGGAAAAATAACGGCAAAAAAAAAAAAGCAATTAAAATATACCAATTGAGACAAGTTCAAAATTAACAAACGTGAAGCGGCACATTTTTTCATCAAATTTTTCGACGGAAATTGGTCATTTTTTCTGCATACTTGTACTATATTAAATCATACCTATTATATACATTTTTCTCTATTTTAGTTAAAATAGTTGTTTAATTTGCTAAAATTTTAGGGTTTTCATAAAGGGATTTATTGTTGTTGTTAAATCGTTGTATGGTTTATACAATAATGGACATTTTATGGATATTTTTATATAGTTTGAGGACATTTTGTGGACAGTTTAAATTAGTTTCTAGACTGATTTACAAAATTTCTAGAAATTTTCACACTGGACAGTCATTTTAACACAGTTATTAGACAATTATTTGGACAATTTGTGGACATAGAGTTTGTTAACTTACTAACCACGTAAAATTTTGCATGTTGCTTTTACGATTTGGCTCGCCTTAGCTTATTTAGCTCATATGCGTAATTTTTTTTATTACACCTTAATAAACAAATTCGGCGTCGTCGAAAAATTTGAGTCAAACACTAAGCATCAATCAATACAAAAAATGAATGCATGATAATCCATATATAACAAACAAAACAAGAATAAACCTTTTCATTTATGTTCGCAAAAATTAAATAAATAGAGATCAACCTATTCAAAAATTCAAAAAGTAAATCTTCTTTCTTTTGTTTTTTCCTTTCTGTGCACACTCTTCTTCTTTTTTTCCTTATATTTTGTACTGTGATTTATTATACATAACCAATAAAGAATAGTGGAAAGCAAAAAATAACGACCCAAAAAGAAACCCTAGCTATGTTCAAAAGAGAAGAAGCAACTGCTTCGTAGATCTCCGAAATTATTAAAAGCAATGTTGCACGGCGGAGCGTGGAGGCATATATACAATACAACGAGCTTCGTGTATTGAATATATGTGGTCTTGCAATTTTCAAATGAAGGAAAAGCGCTGCATAATATATGCATGCCCTGCATGGTGAAGGTGTTGATGTTCCTCGTTCATCTTTCGATGTCACAGTCGTATTCTTCGCCGGCTTTCACGAATCTTCCCTTGACGCGTTTGCGAGTATTAGCTCTCGCTTTTCGAGAAGCATATCGTATTTGCTTTCCGAACCTGCAAACAAAAACTTTCAATATTCGGTGAAAATGTTTATCTTTGTAACCGGTTTGAGTACTGGTTCCTAGTTCCTGAATACAGGTTTAAAAACTATTACCGATCATCGAAAATTAATAACTTTTACAAAATCGGTCGTAATGTGCCGTTTAGAAGAGCCATGTATTAGAGCATGCATGCAATATTTAGAAGAAAAGTGTTGGATTAGTAGCCCAATTGAATGAGCCCAGCCCACTAGCATTGTGAGTAGCCAAATACATGTCATTTCAGTAAAACGACATGTAGTTTGAAGCTGCCTGGCTAGTTGTCGATCTGGACCGTCCGTTGAGCGATTGATCCAACGGCTCCACTTAGGTCTCACTTGTGCTTAGAATTAAGGTTCATTCGAACAAGCCCGTAACCCCAAGATCAAGCTATCTCTCTCTCGCACTCTCTCTCGCTCACGACGAAGGATCATCGCCGGAGAATCGTCGTCGATCGGAGGCGCGCTGCTCGGAAGCTGGACGCTGTTCGAAGGAGGCTTGTTGCTCGGAGGTTCTCGTGGAGGACGCTCGCTGCTCGGAGATTGCTCGCTGCTCGGTGAAGCACGGTGGAGCACGAAGAAGCACGAAGCTGCACGGAGGAGCACGGTGGAGGAAGGAGAAGAGAGTCGGAGAAGAGATTGCATGGTGATCATCGGGAACGGCGTGGACTGATGACTGATCGATCAAGATCAATCGCGCTGAGCCCTCGTAATCAGGTTTAGTCGTTCCTCATCTTTTCTTGAGTGTTCTTTGTATTCATAGTCGTGTATGTGCGTTGATTCGGTGGATCAGAGATCCGTTTTCTTGCTGCGATTGTTGTTCGGTTCATTTAGATTCTGGTTTGCAGTTTTGGTTTAATTGCTGCGCTTCGGTTTGTGTTCGGTGTTCATTGATTGTGCATATTCTAGGTCTGGATTTCTAACAGTGGTATCAGAGCCATAAATCGTGAAATTCGGTTTCGTAATCTCACGATTTTCGGTCGATCGATAACTTCGATTTGTTCGTTGGGTGATTCCGCATCTGGTGTTGTTTGGCTTTGTCTCTGATTGATTCTTTCTTGTTGATTAGTTTGAATCTTGTTGGCTAGGTTTTCTCGGTGGTGTGTTCTTGTGGTTCTATAATCTGTTCGGGTTTTGAAAAAATATTTTTTGGTTAAAAATCTTGTTTAGGTCAGTCAAATTGGTAATCTGATTTTTTATATAAACAAATTTATATCAGATTAGCGATTTGTTCTTTGATCCTTTGATTTTTTATCAAATCAGATTCAATTATTTTTGTTTTCAAAACTGTCAGATGGCTTCCAGAATCGAAATCAATTCTTATGATGGGAAAATTGATTTCAATAGTTGGAAGAAGAAAATGAGGGCCTTATTGTCGCATAATAAAGTCCTTATCGCGTTAGAACCTGACAAGAAAAAGTGGTCCGAGAACCAAGTATCCCGTAAGGACGAAATTGATGAGGAAGCTTACAGTCTGATTATTTTGAACCTATCAGACTCCGTTCTTCGTAAAGTTGATGGTGAGGAATCACCATTAGCTTTATGGGACAAACTGAATTCCGTTTATTCAGTTCAGTCCGCTTCCAATCTCGTATACCTTAAGGGTGCTTTATTTTCTTTTAAAATGGACACGAGCAAGTCTCTTGATGATAATCTCGATGAGTTTCTTAAACTGACTCAGATGTTTAAAAGAACTGATCAAGATTTACAAGAGTCCAGTCTTGCTATGATTCTTCTTAACTCGTTACCTGATGATTATCATGTTGTGAAAGATGCTTTGCAATATTCAGGTACTGTGCCTAAATTAGATTTGATTATCTCGGGATTAAGGGCTAGGGAAGCGGAGTTGAAGAATCATAAGAAAGCTAGTAACAATCTGTTTGTTAGAGGCAATAGTGAGAATCCTAATAGTGCCTTTAGGAAGAACAAGAAAAAGGAGAAGCCCGTTAAGTTCCAGAAATCCACGAACGAGAGTAGGAGATGTTATACATGTGGTGAGGTAGGATTAGGAGAAATTGCCCTAAAGCGTCGAGGAACACTAAGCAGTCTAGTGAATCCAATGTAGCTTGCTCTAAAGATGAAAGTCCGATTATTTTTGACGTGTTAAATGTTAGTAGCAAGGTACATAATGATAATTGGATTCTAGATTCTGGTTGTTCGTTTCACATGTCTCCCGATAGAAGTTGCTTCATAGACCTAGAGTTAGGTAACATGTACAATGAAACCGTGAACATGGCAAACGATGATCCGTTAGAAGTAGCGGGAATAAGATCCGTAATCTTGCTTACCGATATGAATAGAAGAGTCAAGCTTACTAAGGTTAGGTACGTTCCCGGTTTAATGAGAAACTTTATTTCGACCGGAACCCTTGATGATCTAGGTTGTAAGAACACGGCCGAAAATGGGTGTATGACGATTATTCACAATGGGAAGTTAGTTTTAAAGGCAACTAAGATTAATACTTTATATGTCTTGAATGGTTGTCATGAAGTTCAATCTGTTGTTGATGATAATAAAGTATCGTTGAATATTGTGAATGATAAAGAAAATGCAAGTGAACCTATTACCAAAACGAACCTTAGTGATACTGAGAAGTGGCATTTGAGACTCGGGCATATGAGTCATAGAGGTCTCATGTTACTTCATCAAAAGGGGTTGCTTGGTAAAACCGCCCTAACACACCTTGATTTTTGTGAACCTTGTGTGTTAGGTAAGCAACATAGGTTTAGTTTTGGTAAAGGATTGCATTTATCTAAAGAAAACCTAGAGTATGTTCACGCTGATTTGTGGGGTCCCGAAAGGGTTGTGTCTCATGGGAATAATAGGTATTTCCTTAGTATTGTTGACGATTACTCGAGGCGGGTTTGGACGTTTCTTCTTAGGTCTAAGGATGAAGCCTTAGGTAGGTTTAAGGAGTGGAAAGTCCTAGAGGAAAACCAAGCGGGTAGAAAGGTCAAGGGTCTTAGAACCGATAATGGGCTTGAGTTTTGTAATCAAGAGTTCGATGCTTATTGTAGAGAACACGGTATTCTTAGGCATAGGACGGTGAGAAAAACCCCTCAACAAAACGGCGTTGCCGAGAGGATGAATAGGACTCTATTAGAAAAGGTTAGGTGTCTTCTCTTTACTTCGGGAATGCCGAAAGCATTTTGGGGTGAAGCTTTGTCTACGGTCACATACCTAGTGAATAGGAGTCCTAGTTCAGCCATAGGGTTTAAGTGTCCTATAGAGATGTGGTCCAAAATAGTCACGGACCTTAGCCATCTTAGGGTGTTCGGGTGTGCGGCTTATGCACATACCCGTGAAGGGAAGCTTGATCCGAGGTCGATCAAATGTGTATTTTTGGGCTATCAACAACAAGAAGGTACAAAGGGGTATCGGTTGTGGGATAGGAGTACTAGGGGTGTCAAGATCATAGTCTCGAGAGATGTGATCTTCGATGAGAGTACGTTCCCATGTAGATCTTCTAGAGAGGAACCCGAGAGTGCCTTAGAAGAGTCTAGTAGAACCTCAATTGAGGTGGAGCCCTTAGAAAGCCCTAGGGTCGATGAGCCGGTCGGTGAACCGCAAGGTGATGCACCCGTTCACGAAGGAATAGGTGGAGTTGGTGACGAGAATGTTGAACTACCTCATGTAGAGGAAGTTGAACATGTCGAAGAGTCTAACCGGGGAGAGTTAGAGAGTTATCAACTAGCTAGGGATAGAGAGAGAAGAGACATTAGGCGTCCTTCTAGGTATTCCTATGCCGACCTTGCATTTTCGGTTTTGATTGCCGAGGTTCATGTTAGTAACCCGAATCCTTATAGTGAGGCCGTTAGATCTAGGGAGAGGTCTAAGTCGGTATTGGCTAAGAGGAGAGGTTTAGATGAGCGCATGGTAGTGGTTCAATCCAAGGGATATATCGATAAGCAGTTTCATGACAAAGTGTGCTTGTTTACGATGTCGTTATATGGTTTAAATTATTCTCCGAGGCATTGGTATGAAAGATGTGATTCATATGTTTCGAATATAGATCTTGTTAGATGTCATTGCGATTCATATTATTATTTCCATTTTAAGAGTGACATTCCTATATTCTTATTGTTATATGCTAAGTTTGTGAATCTTTCTCTTGCCGATCGTTGTGTGTTAAGGGTAAATTCCTTTGGAATAGCCCCGAAAGTATTATTATGTTGGAGGATAAACCATATGCTAATGTAATTGAATCTTTGATGCTTTATATGATTAGTTCGAGGCCGGATTTAGCCTACTTCATTTCGCATTTGAGTAGATTAATTTTGAACCCAGGTAGTGATCATTGGGCTGCATTGTTGTGGAAGTTAAATTACATTAGAAGCACCGTTGAAATTGGCTTATTATATAAAAGTGGGAATTGCTTTGAACTTGTGACTTGTGTAGGCTTTATTTGTGTTGTAGGTACAATCAAGCCGGAAAAGGTCCCCGTCGAAGAGAATCTCGCTGACTTGGGAGCCAAGATTCTGCCATTATTCAAGCACTGTTTAGAGTTGCTTAATATTGGTTGTTTTGTGTTTATCTTAAACTGATTTGTGCATTTTATTCTAGTCGTGCAGGGCGAGGATAGGGTGCCATGGTCATATGATGTATCCACACACGGGACGAGCATTCATAGTGCTACTAGGTGGAGATTTGTTGGATTAGTAGCCCAATTGAATGAGCCCAGCCCACTAGCATTGTGAGTAGCCAAATACATGTCATTTCAGTAAAACGACATGTAGTTTGAAGCTGCCTGGCTAGTTGTCGATCTGGACCGTCCGTTGAGCGATTGATCCAACGGCTCCACTTAGGTCTCACTTGTGCTTAGAATTAAGGTTCATTCGAACAAGCCCGTAACCCCAAGATCAAGCTATCTCTCTCTCGCACTCTCTCTCGCTCACGACGAAGGATCATCGCCGGAGAATCGTCGTCGATCGGAGGCGCGCTGCTCGGAAGCTGGACGCTGTTCGAAGGAGGCTTGTTGCTCGGAGGTTCTCGTGGAGGACGCTCGCTGCTCGGAGATTGCTCGCTGCTCGGTGAAGCACGGTGGAGCACGAAGAAGCACGAAGCTGCACGGAGGAGCACGGTGGAGGAAGGAGAAGAGAGTCGGAGAAGAGATTGCATGGTGATCATCGGGAACGGCGTGGACTGATGACTGATCGATCAAGATCAATCGCGCTGAGCCCTCGTAATCAGGTTTAGTCGTTCCTCATCTTTTCTTGAGTGTTCTTTGTATTCATAGTCGTGTATGTGCGTTGATTCGGTGGATCAGAGATCCGTTTTCTTGCTGCGATTGTTGTTCGGTTCATTTAGATTCTGGTTTGCAGTTTTGGTTTAATTGCTGCGCTTCGGTTTGTGTTCGGTGTTCATTGATTGTGCATATTCTAGGTCTGGATTTCTAACAAAAAGGTTGACATAGGTGAGATCACGTACGTTCGGTTCTTTTTTTTCTCATGATATCTCTTTATGGCTTTGCTTCTCGCTTGCCGGTAACCAGAAGCATCCGGCGACTTCCTACTCTCCGCCGCCATAAAAGCGGACGAAAGCCCAGGGTCTTGATAGTCTGCGTTGCCGCTTTCCATGGCGACGTTGGTCGGAAGAGACGGAAACCCTAGGCTGATGTTAATGCTTGGCATCGGAATCGGATCAACGAGCGAGTGGGAGGAAACGCCCACGTTTAAGGTTTCTGGTAGGATTGCATTAGATGGCAGAGATGATAGTGACGCCTATACACATAATTTTGAGCAAGACGTAGAAGTTAGAATGTAGCAATGGATCAACAAGCAAGCAAATAAAACTAAGATCGCATAAATATGATTATAGATATTAGATTTGATGGTTAAAGAAGGATGATATTTTTCAGGCAATGTCTTACACTATCAAACTTTTTTTTTTCTTAGAGCTAGGATAGGAAGCTTTTATGCAGGTACATACGTAATCTGCAAACGAAGCATAAAAATTTATGAGTAAATAAAAAGAAAATGTAGGATGTTAATGCCGAAAAATGGATCAACACTTAAAGCGGCCCAAGTCTTGATTTTGGGCCGGGCCCAATGACCTCTTGACAGTCAAAGCGGGTCTTGAAGCTTGATTGGTATTTCTTGATAAGCCGGAAATATCTTCCAGAACTCCGTCTCCGTATATCTTGCTGAAATAATGAAATAAACGTGAACTTTAAGGGGGTACGGAGGGAGTGCCTCCGTATCCACCTCCGACGCTCAACATTAGTCGGGTATTTAAGTCGGGATATTTAAGAGAATGGAAAGCGGAGGTTTTATTGCTTTAGAGCGTTTTTTTGTGAGTTGATCTCAGTTGTTCAAGTTACCGTTTTGATTGAAATGAGCTTCTATTTATAGAAGGATGCAGGGACCTCTTAGTAATTAATAATTACTTTGATGGGCCCCTGAGCAATTATGATATTGCTTGCGCGGTGCGCGGTGCGCGGTGCTTTTAATTAATTTAAAGCTCTTTTGTGATAAAAGTAACAAAACTTTTACTGTCTTCAATCGGGCCGAGTCCCGTTGACTTTTTGGGTTGACTTTTTGAGTCGAGTCCCTTTGACTTTTTGCGCCGAGTCCCGCTGACTTTTTTGCGGTGGGCCCAGGTCGTCTATGTGGACTTTTTTAGTCTTTTAAGCCTTTTCGGCAGATTTTTTGGGCTGGGCCATAATTTTTCAGTACTTCGAAAAATACCCATAACATTAACCCCCCAGTTTTTTGGATGGCTTTGCCTTGCGAAAAACTATTTCTCTTAAGTTGCGGGATTTTTCAATCTGCGCTTTTTGTATATAGAGGCGTCTCTAGGGATAACATTTTGTTTTACGTTTATGGGGGTATTCCATGAGATACCTTACCGTTTTACGCTTTACGATTGTGGGGGTTTTTCCAGAGATCGCCTACCGTAGGTTACGGGGGCGTTCCAGAGATAACCTTCCATCTACGTTTACGCGTGCGGGTTTGGCGTCTTTTGAAATAACCTGCCTTAAACGATCACAGGTGTTTTCCTAAGAGATAACCTTTGATAAATATTTTAGAGATGACAGTCAGCTTAGAAGCTTTTTCATTAATAACAACTTGGGAACTTTTATCTGACGAGAAATTTATTTTTGTCTTTCTGTTTCTGAGGTAGCGCTTTTAAAAGATATGTGGGGGGTGTCCTAAGGACTAACACTCCGTGTATGCGGACGGGGTTGTTCCGTGTGATCACCTTACCTTTTTACGTCTATGAGGCATATTTTTCAGTATCTTTTCTGAACTTTGCATTATAAAAAATGAGAACAAAGAATGAGAGAGAAGCCATCAAATTCGACCTGTACATTTTATCTGTGGACCATACTGATGCATGAATATCTTGAAACATGACAACCTGGTACTCTTAAGGCAAAGGCTTCAATTTAAAGCTACTTGGTGTTTTGTCACTACTTTCTCTAATTAATTCATGTCTGTCTCTTTCATTTCTTTTCAATAGAAATTCATGATCGGGTTCGTGTGGGAGCTGCGAAAGCGAAGTTACAACCGATTATTGTTTCTGTATTTTGTGAGACTCGAACCTTGCGCTTCAAGATACAAGTTCAAATATTCGAATGCTGAGCTAGCCCTTTTTGACAAAATAAGTATTTCATTCTATTTAGTCGAAAAAATTTATTCGGTAGAAAGACGTGTTAATATAACCAAAGCTATCTTCAACTTTGGCCAAGCTTATTGTAAATGATAATCTTCTGTTGGGATATTTGCGACATAAGAACTGTTTGTTTATCGCGGATTATGTGGCTACGTTAGATTCCCTATTCTATGTTACTCCTATGTGCATATCTTATCTTGAATCTCGTGGTTCAAGTGTTCATGTTCCGCTGCAAAAAGGGATATGTGCACGCGAGAAACGATTAATTCGTAATACTGTGCAAACTGCCATTGATGAATCTGTGAAGCTCTTCTCTGTTCCTACTATCCTTATCTCTTGTGAGCAGTGGTAGTAATGGTGGATTCGTCGGACACATGGATCGATCGGGCAACTCTAAGAAAAAGCAAAAAAATAATATATCATATATAAATTTTTTTCTTCGTAATTTGATTCTTATCTTCTTTAAATTCTTGTTTATTGCACTAACCTTGCAGTTTATGGTCAACGAAGAAAGCAACCAAATTCACCGTGTACCTGTGTTTTAGAGAATAATGCTTAAATGTCAGTGTAAGAACAAACAATGTCTTGAATTGTTTTTAAGAATACAAATCTTCTAACCAGGCGACGACAACATCGACACTGTAATGCTTGCGAGACGCTATGATTAGGAGGCTCTGAATTACAACGAGCAACCAAGCGAGCTTTTTAATGTATCTGCAGGGATCAGAAACGAAATCAAGAACAGTTGAAGCAATTAAAGTGGAAATCTGGACAACGGTGTCTTTATCGCTGACCTCTTTGTTCCGTATTTTTGATACGTACGGACAAAAACTAAGGTGAAAATCATGTGCGACGAAAAAATCAGATCGCCACAGCCGTAAGTAACCCCCTGAGGAACTGAAAATTGGAACATTTATGTAAGCGTTTTGCCGATTGTAATGCTAAATAATACAGATATGCTTTATATAAGAGTAATGGCTTATAAAATTCATCACTTACAGTTTATTAGGAGCACTTGCATTGCACTCTTCGGAGGCGGCAGGGTGGCAAGTTCTGACCCCTGAAACAGACGTTACGTAAATCATTTTCTTCGTTAAATAACACAAGCATACGAAGGAAATATATTTCTTTGTAGAATTTAAGCTTGAAAATATGAGATAGACGGGCCAACGGCACGGTAATGAAAAACTTACCTCTCGACAATGATAGTTTGGACCAGGAAGTTGAGTGGAATAGAATGTAACTATCCGGAGACTTTGAGAAGCCTATAAAGATGCAAAACATACCAAAAAAGTCCAGAACTTAAATAAATTCCGAGCGAGAAATTTTAACATTGTAGTCCGTGCGGGACGTTTAGCATATGCTGAAAATTTCCTGGAAAAAAATTAATAAAAGGTTATGAACCTATACACTTACAGCTAAATAAACAAGAACCCGGCACCAAATCAGGACCGTGTGTATTCTTTTGCTTTGGAAGAAGAACGGATTTAGTGTCCACTGCAGTAAAAATGGCAGGGTATTAGATGGAATTATATGTAAAAAAAAATACACAAGAAAATAGCATGTTTTCTAAAGCTGTGAATTGTCATACGGTAAGCTAACAGTTGTCGGACCCGAGCCCTAGGCCCAGCAACACCCCACCCCACTCGACCATAGGCTTGGCCGAGCACCTCTAGAGTGCCACCAGGGCTGATTCCGAATCTCAGTAATTAAGTTTAATTTATTTAATTCTTGTCCTAGTTATAATTGGGTCTTTTGTTCATTAATGAAAATTAGCTGAACCCTAATTAAATTAATCTCTCTCAAATTGAAACAGGATTGAGTTTGAGGGTTCTTGGCGCTACTTCTATCTTCTTCGTTTGTCGATTGATTTTCCATCACGGGTCGCGTAACACGATCAAGATCTCAGGCCGCATCAATTAACTTTAAGTTATTGAATTAAGAACACAGTGAATTCGGTACTCACCAAAACAAAGGAAATAAATATCCCCGAGAAGAGAAACTCACTCAGGTAAGCCTTGTCCACACCAAGCTCCTAAAATAAATAAAAAATACTCTCAATTTAAGAACCAGTTTACTCACTGGAGTATATTCACACACATAAAATTTACTCACTGGGAGGAAGAAGAACCCGGTATCTTGAAGCGTCGGTCCGGGGCGATGCAAATAGTGAACTCCATGAGCAGCCAAGCCATGTAAATACTGCAAAAATAAAAGCAAATTAAAACAGTACTTTTTGGAAGTCCATGGCTTCCAGAAACAAGCATAGCGCATATAATATATGTGTGTATAAAAATTGGGACTATAATGAATATATATGATTCAAAGAAAATAGCAAAACGCAACGAAATTGAACTAAAACGAGCACAAAAGTCCAAACCGAATAGTTCTAATCCCTCTGATACGTCTCTATCGGAAGATTTAATACCAAAAAAAATATATAATATTCCCCAAACAGAATTAATTCGAAATCTAATTATTCTCAATCAATCGCAATCGCAATCACAATCACGGAGAAGAAGACAAATGAACCGACCTGAAAGAGAATTCCAGCGACGAGGAACTTCCAATTCTTCGAGAGAAGCGAGAGCTCCACTGATGTCTCTGCGCAAATTTTCCTCCACAGCTTCGAATTTCAAGCAACCGGAATCAGCCAAACAGAAGACACTCAAAGGAATATTATCAGTACAACAATGGCGGAAACTGATAAAAAAAAAATAATAACCTTGGGAGCTTCACGAGCTACGCAAACCGGCATTCTTCCACTGCGACGATGACGATCGAGCTAATCCTCGACATTAATCACCATCAGAAATCCGAAAAAAACTTGAGGATTACGAAGACGAACACAATCGAAGCTCATCAGAAATTCAGAATCCAACGAAAGCTCTCTTCTGTTTCACTCTCTCGGACGAGGCAGTTGAGAAAAAATAAAATATTTGAAATTATAATTATTTTATTATTTATAATTCTTTTTATTTTAATGAATGTTGTATTTCGCGGGCTTTCGTTATCAAGTAACAGTCTCCGTGTAACTTGCGCGTTGACTGTGCTGTGTGATTTCACGGATGATCTGGACCGTCGGTCATATGCGAAACGCGACATGAGCCGTTGGATGGAAGAGTGAGTCACGATTCACGGATCGGCGATCGGACGGTTGATAGGGCTTGGAGGGTCGACGTGGGCTTTTGTGAGAGTCTGCCACGAGACTTTTCTGTTGGGCCTATGCTTTGCCACTCTATTTTGATTTTTAACACCTAATATATTATTATATAGTTATTTTGAAACTATATATTTAACGATTATTATGTCACCGAAAGATTTGTTTTTAATCTTTAGAATTCAACTAGAGTTTCTGTAATTTGTTGGTTTTGAGCAAGCGGTTTAAGTACTCTATTTCCATTTTCTTTTTAAATTAAAGAAAAATAATTTATTGAATATCAAGATTTATCTATAGATATCAGAAATTGTCCGTTTTACTTGTCTTTGACTTACCATGTAAGATTTTTTGTTGTAAATTGAGGTTGAAGCAAAACAAGTCTTTACTCAAAGTGTCACTTTGCAGTTACTTCTCAAATTTTTTTCAGCAGTCTAGGATCCCATCAGTAAGGGTGAAAGTTTTGACTCCGAACTCTGAAATTTTGATCCCGTCACAGCGTCACACTGTCGGACGCCCAACGCAATATTCTGAAACATGGCTCATTTCAGAAACACAAAAAATCAAGAATAATCCGAACATTTTTAATATACATTTTTTAACTCTTCTAACTAGCTAATTAGTTAATAAGAAAAAAAAAAAACCTAGCTTATTAGTTATATAATTGTATACAGTAAAATCTCTATAAATTAATATTCGATTAATAATTCACTAAATTTATAAGATAATAATATTTTTTTAAAATATATAAGTCCCGAGTGATATATAAGTTAATAACTCAATATGAAAAATCACATAAATAATCATAAAATCACTATAAATAAAATATAACATAAATAACTATGAATTCACATTAAATAAAAAGATAACATTACATCACTAATCTTGTAGTAGTCTTCTTAAAATATGATTATATAGTAATTTGTTTATGAAGCTATTACTATAGAAGATATTGTACCCTATAACATTTCATGATTCACAAATCATGTACCCTAAAACCCTTAATACTACTCAAAAAAATTATTGTTATTCCTCTCTAATAATACTGGGCTTTTAATATTTTCTGACATTTGTACACTAATTTTTTATATATATATATATAATAATAATCTCTCTCGATATTCTTAGTATTGATACTTATATATTCTCGATATTTTTAATATTGATAATTTAATAATCTTTATAATAAATTTTAAAAAAACTTTTGTTAGTAAAGATGTTTATATAATAACAATTGATTAATGATTTTTTTCTTCGTTATTGTTTAAATTAATAAATAATTAATTTATATGTTAATTAATAATTCGATAAGATAAATATTTTTTTCCGGTCCAACAATATTAATTTAGAGAGGTTCCAAAGCCTTACATATTATTTTATCTGAAGTTAACACGGTTTATTAGTTGTTTTTTAATGCCTTTTTAATGTTATTCTCCCAAGTTTTTAATGTTTTTTCTAATATTAATCCTAACCATTTTAAAAATCAGCAAAAACATGTTTCTTTTTAAATAAAGATTGAGCCGCCTGGGTTTTTGCTAACTTTTAGCCCGGTTGAAATCGGGACTGTCCGGTATTTGGAAGAAATGAAAAAAATCAGAAGCGGGTTAAAAAATGCCAAAAGCTTGGTACCATGTCCTGATTTAAGAAAGAAAGAAAAATGAACATGCAAATCTCGCTTTAAAAGGGACCAAAAGCTTGGTACCCTGTCCGGATTTCACCCAAACTTAAACGAAATTTTCATGCAAATCTCCCTTAAATATCGACTTTTAGAAAACTGTAGATTCATAGAGAAAAAAAAAACGTAGCTATAATTCAATAGACATATCATTATATGAATATATCATATGCACACTTATTCGGATGGAGAGAAATTCTAGCTACACCTGATTTGGTCCAAAACTATTATATGGACTTAGCTTCAACAATCTATATAATGTCCATAAAAAAAAATATAAAAAAAAAAATAAAAAAATCTATCTAAGACTATATATATATTGATCAAATTATGCACAGTGCAAAATCAGCTAAAAGTAAAATGATAGATAACCTTAATCTAGACCCGACCCGCTGGAGAATGCGGTGGATTCGACATGTAGCTTGGGACCTCGGCTTCAGTTCTACTATGACAGTTTGTCTCCTCTACTGACTCGAAAAACTGAGTCCGTTTTGCGCTATGTAACACTGCTGTACAGATGGAGAATGCTTGTATAACAGAGAGTGAAGTGTGGAACTCAACCGAGTAAGCCCCGTCCTTGAACGGTGTTAGACTGAAAACTCTCTGCTCTCCACCCTGTGGAAATGAAAAAACGATATCAGATACATTTTCTAAATTTATAAAAGAAACTCAAAAATTCATTCTTTTTCTTCTTCTTGCATATTGAGAGGGAAATGTTTTACGTGTTACATAATTTTATAATGTTCTGACGCTGTATTGAATCTGGGTAAGTGTTTATCTTAGTGTCCATGCTTGACGAGTCATCGGGACATAGACATGTTGACACTCAGCATGGCATTGACTCAGTGTCAGACGCCCAACATAACATTCAATGAACTTTATAAAATTATGGGAGAATGTTCTTGGTGTAAATAATTTATGATGTTTCGACACTGCATTGACCTTAACTTAGTGACGGTGTTCGACGTGACATCGACGACATGTAACCAATCAACGTGGCATCAACTCTGTGTTGACACTCACATAATCTCCAAGCACAAAAATGAATTTTTTATTTCTTTTTTCTTCAGTGTCATAATTTTATTTTTGTTTTTTTATTCTCTAAGTTTTAAATCTAAGTATCCCAAGTGAGAAGATTCGAACCTGATGGAAGAGCTCTAGACGATCTGCGGTGAGGCAGGCCTTGGATGAACTCGATTTCTTGTGGAGATGATCCGGGTTTCCGAGGATCTGAAGCTTGCAACCGATGTCCCAGCCCCCACAATCGCACGATCCACCGTTGATCCAACGCTCCATCAATGATGATGGTCCACCTTTGCTTGGTAGACTATGAACTGCACCCGGAAGAATCACTGTTGTGCTGACAGACTCTTCTCTAGTTATAGAGCTAGAATGACAAGGAATACTCGAATTGGTCTTCTCGGGATATTTGATAAGAATGGCTGCAAGCTCGTTGTTAGGCTTGAACTCTGAGGCTTCATCTTCTTTCTCTCTTGGTTCCACGGAGAACAACAAAAACTCTCGTGAATGGGAAAACTCAGAATTTGATACCTTCATTTGGGCAATGACATTGGAGATGTAATCATGGCCGTTCTTCTTCTTCTTGGTGTCTTGAATGGTGAAGTACGTGTAGATGCAATCGAAGCCGTTTGTTTTATCGGTGTTCACCTTCTTCGCTGTGGCTGCAAGAATGTTGCTCTCATTGTTGACAGCGAAAGTGTAAAGAGGAGGACCACTCTTATCGGCAACTCGGAGCAGCGCTTGCGTGGTTGACGGTCCATGCTGCTTTCCCATGGAGAATTCGGTGACGCTGATTTTCTTACAGCCCGTGATGCCCAACTTTACTTTTGTTGACTTTGTCACCACAGAAACATCCGTTGACTTTGAGACTCTCTCCAATGGCTCCACGTAGCGATGGATGATTTCGGCCTTAGGCTTCAGTAGAGGATCAAGCAACCGTCTCAAAGGGCTTGATCTGGCTCTACCAGCCGCGTTATGCTCGTCGCTGTGACTCGTCTTACTTGTGCCATTGATAAATCTGTAAAACGGCGAAATGCTTCTAACTTTTGCAGCTTTTACTTTACTCGGTTTTGGGTCTTGTGCTTTGGACTGCTCGATCGAAGTTGAGCCTACGGGTACGGAAGATGGTTTTTCTTCTGAGATTTTCTCTCTGTATGGATTCAAATTCAATCCAACCTTCGGATGCTGAGACACTGGAATAGATGAATGTGATGCACGGTTGATGATCTCCGTATCTGAATCTCTAGAGCTCTGATTTACCTGAGAAGAATCTTCCCTTCCAATCCTGGAAGGAAGTAGACATGAATGTGGAATGCCGGAGCGATTATTGCTTTCTGGGAGATCCGTAGGCAAAAGGAGAACGATCTTTTTGCTAATTTCATTAGAATTACTAACTTGAGGATTTTCTAATTTCAGTTTTTGAATCTTCTCCTCTATCATTACCTCTGTTTTCGATGATATCCCAACGGATAAACCACTCCGCAGTGCTCCACATGTTGGATCAATTTCTCTCTTGCGTTCGGAAGCATGTTTTTTGGAGGGTAATGGAGGAGCTGCTACAAAATTTTCAGACCTGTTCAGAACATCCCTTTGAATTTGCGTACTTTCAGAATCTTGAAACTTTTCCACACGTGCATCAGAGGATTCAACAGCTTGGTATGAATCTTCCATTTGAGATGTTCTCATATGAGATTGGAGGGAAGGACAACGTGCCCTTTGACAAGTAGGAGAGACGCTCGAGTGAGCGGAAGACCTGTCTGTGGAAAAAGACGACGACGTTTCACTACTAGACGGAGAACACCGGCTAGTCTTGCACGGTATCGGCTTATTATGCCGGTATTGCCATTTCTCCAGTTTTCCCCAGTCAAGGACGCCAAAGTTTAAAGCCTTCTCCTGTAAAGTTTCGCCTCTTTGGAGGTAACTCGGCAACTTCGACATGTACTTAACCAGCTCATCCTCATCAACTTCCTCGCCAGTGATCGGTTGCTTTAGAAGAGCGCCTGCAAATTTCCGCCGGAGTTTTGTGTTCTTCGTAAGTTCATGATGGAAATCAGCGTATGAGAGACTCGGCTTTTCCACTTTTTGCTTGTCTTGGAGCTTCTTACTTTGAGAAGCCCGGGGTAAGCTGTCCATGACCGGAGTTGCCAAGCTTCTCTAGTTTGCTTCGAAAGAAGTTTGAACCAACTTTTCCGAACTGCACATTTATATAGAATCGGGTTAGACTCCCCTCTCTGATGAAGAAAATAGTAAAACTTAACACAATAGAATTAAGACAAATGTGCTTATTCTTCGAGTAAAAATGACAAAGGAATCAACAGACATTTCCATGGTTAGCCATTTTCAGAAAATAATACTTTCTCGGTGCCCTTTAACCGAGAAGAACAAGGATAACGGGTTTTACAGTCTATTCGGAGAAGAAGATAAAGAAAAAACAAAACCACTCATGAGATAAAGTCAGAGGTTAGGATAAGACAAACGGAGTAATGAGAGAGCTTGTCTATCTCCTTCTTACATTTCACCATCTTCAAAGGTTCTCCACAGATAATGTGGTGAAATTCTCCACAGACTTCAACTCCATCGCAGTAAAATAAAACTTCACCATGAAAGTCCAAGGATCACATGACTCAGTCCGACCCATTTGAATGAAAGGACGCTGAAACATGAAGCAAGGCGACAATTGGGCAGGTTGAGGCCAAAAGAAGCAATTACCATGGAAATCAAATGGAAGTCAGTGTCCCGAGCTATCATGTGGTCCATGAAAAAGCCGAGAGCCCAATATTTTCAAACGATTCACAGATTCAAGACAAGGTGAAGAAAAAAACGACCCGTGCTTGAGGAATTCGCTAAGCCTATTGCTTGCCATAATTAAGGAAGAACCAAACAGTCCAAGCCAGTCAAACCAGAGCTCACTCGCTTTTCCAAATTTCGAAATCGCAGGTTCGTGATATATAATATATATATATATATAATATATGTGTGTGTGTATATATATTATACAAAGCTCTACGTTAACGTCGAAGACGCATATTTCAGAAAGAGAAGTAAGAGAATCGATTCAAAAGATTCAAGTTGCAAACGATTCAAAACTACATTTCATATCGCCGGAAATTGAAGCGAACCAAAAAAAACTCATCGGAACTTCACGGCGAGAGAGAGAAAGGGAAGGAGAAAGGCTTACCGGTTTTAAATTCGGCAAAGCGGAGAGGACGCCATGAATGAACCAGAAGAAACAGAGGACGGCAGAGACGAATGAGCTTGAAGCCAAGTGTCGGTGCAGGATTTCCTTTTTGGATTGTACTGAAAATGGCGAGTGCAGTAATGGAGCGAAGAAAAAGCTACGCAGAAGCAGAACCGAAGCCAAAAGCAATAATGGCGATCCGTAATCCTTCCTCCTCCCAACAATGGCGATCAAGCCTCACTCTCAGCTTTTCCGTTCCACCTTTCTCTCATCCCCACACTCCCAAAAGAGCTCAGAGAGAGAATGTTGAGAGAGAGAGAGAGAGAGAGAGAGAGAGAGAGAGAGAGATTTCCTGGGCTCAAAGCTCGACGCTCGTTGGCTTTTGTTTTCTTCTGCGGTTTGTACAATTTGAAAAAGTAAAAATGGAAAGAAGAAAAGCAGAGAGAGAGGGAGGGTCTAGATCGGACGGCTGACAGAGAAAGCCGGACGATCGTGCGGTCAGATCGCGGTGACGCGGACCACTATGGAAATATGCGTGGTTTTGTGGGCCGATTTTTTAAATATTTTTATATTAGGTCACTCATTGTAAGACTAGTACTACTGTGCTGACTTTAGTAAACGCTTATTATCCTATTATTTATTGATGACGTAATATTCTTTAGTTCTAATATTATTTTGGCCAAAAATTTATTACAGAATATCCGAAATTGAAAAGTATAAAGATTGAAATACACAGAATCCTCCAATATTGAAATCCGATTCTGATTTCAGATCTTATTAAGGAAACATATTTTATAGCATTAATTTGAAACCGAATTATATATTTTTTAATAAATTTTTATAAATATTGTGAAATTATTTTATTATAAATAATTCAATTACTTACTAATCTTTTATTTTAATTTTTTAAATATTAGCGTCATAAATACTTATAAATTAAGGTTATTGGTTATAATATATTAAAATTAAGGTTATTGATAAATTAAAGTTGTCATTATTTTGTTATTATGTCAAAAAGGTTTTTTGTATGTATATATTTGACATTAGGCGCTTCTCGAATGAAAAGTTCAATCCAACATTGGGATTTGGGACCCTCCTTGCTTGAAAGCTGCTTATTCATACATGTCTTTTCACTCCGTAGAAAATGAAAATAATTGTAGTAAAAGTACTTAAAAATTATTAAAAGGTGAGATTTTTCTTTTCTTTTCAATTTTTAATTATGGTCTCATAAAAATATAAGACCGAGACGAGACCTATCGAAAAATGCATTTCACAAACTTGAAAATGAAACAACGTAATTGAATTGAAAAATATGTCACATTATTTGAAGTAACTTTTGGTACGTCCCTCGCAAATATCCATTGATGTTGATCTTTTGGGAAGTATATAGTTGAGAACTTGAGATTGTGCTTATTCAATATATAGCGATTTCACCATTTAATTTTGGTTATTATAAATTCATTTTTAATTATTTAACTCTTTTTTTTATTGCTTATTTGATTTCATGATTCTAGGTGATTATTACCTTGAAACGTTTAGTTTTCTTTATTATTTTTGAACCCTCAATATAATAGGTGGCATGAGTTAAAATAATGAACTTTTTTTTAAAAAAAGTTAATTTTTTTATCGCAAAGATATGTATTTATCGTATTTTGCTCTACATTATCCCTATTATAATATATGCAATTATGCATACGGTTCTGAGATTATTCAGATCCTTTTCGTTATCATTCCCTCAATTCCTTAGCTTTTTTTTTTTTTTTTTTAAAGACTTAAATTTTGTGTTTCTCAAAACTACCATTTTGTGAGATAGTTCTTCAAAATGGAGCGACGGGTAACTAGTCTCTTTTATATATTGGGCAATAGCACCAGCTTTCAGTGAAAGAGATATTGCAACATGCACATAGCAGAAGACAAGAACCTTTCATCAACAAAAACAAAATAAAAACGTTAATTGTAATACGATACAATAATAGTAACTTGGTTTTTTACTTTGTTACATCTATTAAAATATAACTGAAGTATGTTTCAATACTTAAATAAAGTTTAATAATTGGAATATTGTCTCTTCCAGTTCCTTAGCTGAGACATAATAGAGTAATAAGACAAATTCGTAGCTAATAATTGCAAAACTATGGTCTATGTACTTCAAGTCAGTCACACGTTTATGAAGTTTAAGAGATATAATTTAGGGAAAATTCCGGCAAAAATACTTAATCTTTGGTCACACTGTCTCTCGGGTACCCAACCTTTAAAAATGGCGGCAAAAATATTCAATCTGCGTTGACCGTGACTTTGGCATTAAAACGTTAATTTTTCCATTAAAATTCGTCATGTGGCCTTTAGCGGCAAAAATACCCAACTTTTTTTTGAAAAAATTAATTTTTAATTTTTTAATTTATGTTTTTCTTTTTCTTTTATTAATTAGTGATAATTACTTGAATTCCAAATACATGGAATAACACAAAAGTTAGTCAAAACATCTATTGGTTTCTTAATGTGCTTGTATAAGCTACATTTGGTGATAAAAATCTTATTATTATGAGAAATTTTAAACATAATGTTATGGGTATTTTAAGTAATTGAACAGGGTTTTGAGAATAGGTATCTGGATTTCTGGGTATCTGGATTTCCGGGTATCCGGATTTCTGAATCCGGATACGGGTAGTGATTTTTGGATACCCGAAAAACCGCATCCGGATACGTGTAGTTCAAAAAAACCGGATAACCGCTCCGGTTACAGTCCTAATTACCATTTTCATTAGTAATTGATCGTTTTAGATCGAATTAATACAGTCAGTTATTGTCTCTGTATTGAAAAAAAAAATGGCTTAAGAATATATGCCAGTAAAAAATATTATCAATAATCAATAGGCTTAATTAGTAATAATTAGCTAAAAGACCTCCCTTGGGATCCCATTAAAATGCAAACCGTTAAATACCCATGCTAAGAAATATGAATAGTGTCGAAGGAAGCTATGAAACACAGTGAAAACCCACTTATGGTCATTCTCCATAAAAATCCTTATCGAAAGCCGATCCAAAGCCGCAAACCGTGTCCTCATCGGAGGCCGGACGCGCCCTCAAAGGCGGCGTTTATGACAGACGCGCTACTTCACGCGCGCGCCTCTGCTTACGTCATCAGGCTGATGTAAGCCCTTCTAAGGGCGCGTGAGGAGGGCAAGAGACGTGTGATGGCTCGTGTGGGGCCTGTGGGGCCGCCCGAAGTGCTCCCGGCCCACTTTAAGGGTGCCGGGAGCGTTCCGAGATCATTTCTTGCAAACTTTATGACTTTTGATAATATTTTTTTTACTGGCATATATTCTTAAGCCATTTTTTTCAATACAGTGACAATAATTGACAGTATTAATTCGATCTAAAATGGTCAATTACCAATGAAATTGGTAATTAGGGCTGTAACCAGAGCGGTTATCCGGTTTTTTTGAACTACCCATATTCGGATTCGGTTTTTCGGGTATCCAAAAATCACTACCCGTATTTGGATTCAAACATCCGGATTCCCGGAAAACCAGATACTTATTTTCAAAACCCTGTTCAATTACTTAAAATACTCGTAACGTTATGTTTAAAATTTCTCATATAATAAGATTTTTATCACTAAATGTAGCTTATACAAGCACATTAAGAAATCAATAGATGCTTTGACTAACTTTTGTGTTATTCTATGTATTTGGTAGGGGTGCAAATAAAACCCGGAAATACGGTTTTTAAACCGCATCCGGACCGGAACCGTATTAATCCGGGTTAAACCGGAACCGGTTTATTAAAAAAACCGCATCCGGATTAAACCAGTTCCGGGTACCGGATTTAGAGAATAAAAAACTCGGAACCCGCATAATAGCTTACCAAAACCCGGTTATTAAATATATACATAAAAATATTTAGAATTTCATACCAAAAAAATTCATATTGAATTTATATCAAGAGAAGTATTCATTTATTTTTTTTCTCATCCAACTCCAAACTAATGCTGTAGATTAACCATTTGTTTCTTCTAATCCAAATTGATATAAATTTTTTATCTCACAATACTAACAATATAAAACATTACATGTATTTATTATGTTAATTACTTATTAATTTTTGAAAGTATATATGATATGATTATGGTATAGTTTGATTATAAATACTTCAAGTTTTTTTTTTTCAATATAAAATTTAGGTTCAAATCCGTATTATACCCGGAACCGGATTTTAAAACCGAAAACTATTAAAAATCCGGATCCGGGTTTAAAAACCGATTTTTTATTTTAGAACCGGGTTTAAACCCGGATCCGGATTTCCGGGTTTTTATGTAAAAATATCCGGATCCGGGTTTCAATTTCAAAAAACCCGGATTCCGGATCCGGGTAGCGGGTATGGCAAAAAATCCGGGTACCCGGTCCGCTTGCACCCCTAGTATTTGGAATTCAAGTAATTATCACTAATCAAGTAAAGAAAAAATAAATGATTTAAAAAAAAAATTAATTAATTTTTTTTTAAAGGTTGGTTATTTTCGCCACTAACGGCCACATGAGGGTTGTTAACGGAAAAATTAACGTTTTCATGCCAAAGTCACAGTCAACGCAGGTTAGGTATTTTTGCCGCCAGGTTTAAAGGTTGGGTACCTAGGAGACATTTTGACCAAAAAGTTGGGTATTTTTGCCGTAATTTTTCCTATAACTTATAACCTCCAATTTTGACGTGTATTGATTTCATGGCATGGCATTAAAAATGAATTAAAAAGTTTTGTCTAAAAAAAATGAACTAAAAAGTTACATTACTACCAAACAATGTGTAAAACTTGAATATTTATTTGACACCAATATGATGGTCTATTGTCGTTTCTACACTCTTCTTCATTGTTTAATAATTCTTTGTCATCAGTCGTCTTCATAGTTCATACGACTTTAATTCAATAATAATATAGTAATTAAATTAATATATAATTTGCATTGTGATGTATTAATAGTATTATTTGATATCTTTTTGAAAAGTAACACTAATTAATAAATTCAAATACATTCGCACGAGATATTTGACTAGCGTAGCGATCGGTTCATGCATTTCGTAAAGTTTATTAGTATTGACAAGCTTTACGTGTCTCTTATATTCCATATGGGTTTCACTGATTTTATTATAAAGTTCATAATGTCTTTAGATACCTAATTATACAAAAGTAGACATTAATTATCACTTAATATCTGCACGTTGAAGAGCTGATTTGTCAAAGCTCTCAAGAAAAGGAAAACCAATCAATAATATTGATAATGCCTTTTCATTAACAAAATAAATGAGAGTATTATTTACTGTATTATCTGTAAAGCCTTTTAGTTAGAGCCGAACTTCTAAGTAATATATAGATTTGATTAGTGCCTAACTTAATCTTAATTTAATAATTTCACCTATGCGTTTGACTAATCACATAGTAGGCTTGCTCACTAGGTTTAAATGGCGATACCATAGGAGAATATTAGTGATGGTGACTAATGGTGATGCCGTATCGTACACTATATTGTATTCACAAATCCCAGTATACTATGTTAACAAATCCCAGAAAATAATTTCATTGGCTTATTCATGTTTAATGCTTTTATTTTAATGTTTTCATTTCCTTTTATTTTGTCATAATTGCTGTTATAATAGGCAAGTAAGAATAATAGTATTCTTGTACAAGAAGACTTCACGTATTGTAATACGGTATGATGTTTTGAATGAGAAACTGTATGGGTGAAAATGTTCTACTCGGTTCTCGGTTTCGTTCCGGTTCTGGTTCTGATTCCGGTACCCGTTTTTGGTGAAAAAGAAAAATTAGATTTTTTTACATACCCTAAAAAGGGACGTCCTGGTTCCGGTTTAAAAAAAAACTAAAACCAAAACTAGTTCAACATATGAAATTCCCAATTTTTTGTCCCGGTTTTATGTCGTTTTGTTATAAATTTATCGTTTTTTACATGTCATTTCTTATATGTCATTTACTGGTTTGGTTTTTAATTCATTATTTTATTTTTCAGCCTATTATTTTAACATGTCATTTATTTTTAAGCCCATTACTCGGTATTTTATTTAATATGTCATTTTGATATATAAAAAAAAATGATTTGTTTGTACTCGGTATTTACTATTAAGCATTTTAGACTCAATTTTTTGCACTTAAATTTGATTTTGGTATCATTAAGTTCACGACGTGAACTCGGATCTTACATTTGGTATTTTGTATTTTGCTTTTATACTCGGATTCGGTTTTTGGGATTTTGGCTTTGTACTTAGTGGGCTTTTTTCATATTTTTGTCTTAAATTTTGTCCTAGATTTTCCCGGTTTTCATCCTGGATTCTGGTCCTAAAAATAATGATTTTAAAAAGATATTACATAAAAAGTCTACTAATCAAATGTCGAATATGATTATTATTAAATCTAAATGACCAAGTCATATATAAATATATACACACACATTTATGGGTTTGAAATTTGGAGTAAATGTCATATGGGGTTCAGTGATCAAGTCGAACAAAGTATCAAACAACTTGAAGCCCTTCTATATTTGTTGTCTTAATATTTTTATGAATCCTTTAGACTATAATTTATCATCATCTAAAATTAATCATCCATTTGTTTGTTTAGTTTCTACGAATATGACTTTTATAGTTCTATACTTCTATTATCTTTGACGTCTTTGTTATCCCGGAGGTAGGGGTGAGCATGGGTTGGGTTGGGCCGCCCCGATGCTTTTTATGGACCCGACCCGATCACTTCGGGTTCCTAAAAAAAAGCCCTATCCGACCCAAATTTGTTTAATGCCCGAACCAAACCGACCTGCTAAAAATTGAGTTGGGTTGGTTTGGTTTGGGTCGCCATGACCCGATTAATTAAAATTTGATCTTATATAACAAAAAATAATATGAAAAAAGTGCATCAATGTAACTCAGAATTCAAGTAAAAATACCCAAAATAAATTTAATCAAACAAACATACACTAAACAATGTAAAACATGAAAACGAGAGATTGAATGGTCTTTAATTGTACATAAAATTGAGAATGAAATAATTTTAAAAAACTAGATATTACACTACTTGAATAAAAATTAATATAAAATATATATGTATTATATTGGTCGGGTTGGAGACCCCGGACCGGCTCAAGATTTTGGACCCGACCCGAATAATACTCGGGTATGGCCCGATCCGACCCAATTTTGAACGAGTTAGATTGGGCGGGTTAGATTGGGGTCGGATCTCTAACGGATTGAGTTGGGTCAACGGATTGGGTCTAAAATGCTCACCCCTACCAGGAGGCACGAACAAATAATTTTGTTGAATCATGTTCTTTTATTTATCATAATAATAATAATAAGTGCGCTTTTTCCGAACTATATATTGAAAGGGGCACCTTAATTTATTATCGATGTTATTTTTACGACATTGTCCAAATGCCACGTGATATATGACGGACAATTATTGAACAAAATCTAGACAATGCTATTTGAATTAACTTGCCAATTAGTAGTTAGTTTTTCTTTTCTTTTCAGTTTAGAGTTATACTTGTATTCTTTCACTTAGTAATCGAATGACGTTAAAAATTTTGAACAAAAGAAAGCTCAATTAACTACTAATTGATCCAAAATCTTTCTTTCTTTTAGGTAACGAGAATTTGCATCTGAAAATAATATTTTTCTTTTTTTCTTATATGATGCTCCTTGCGTGTTATTTTATATGTATTTTACGCAACTATGAACAATGTGCGCACATAAACTGAATATTTACTTAAACGTCCATTACATTAGAGGGTAAATCCCACTTCAGTTTTTTTAAATTGATTTTCTATGTAATATATCTTGTATTACACACTTATTTCTATATGAAGACAGATCATTGCTGCTTCCATTTTTGCAAGTACGGTTTGGTATAATACCACGAACTCTCTGCAACAAAATTATTGAAGTGTTACAAATATGACCTCTCTCCCTCTGTAAATTACATAATCTAACAGCCATTATACCAAATCAAATATTACGAGATTCTATCTCAAAATTTTCAGAATCTAAAAATTCTTTTAATCTTTGTTTGAGTCTATTTTACAAATTGCGATAAAATTTAACTAATTAATAATTTCAATTAAAAACACTTGATCAATACTGAAATAACATACTGTAGTGAATAAGATGAAACAGGACTTATTCCACAATGTACAACCAAACTCAACGACTGAAGAGCACACACAAATTTAGAGACCACAAGACAGAAGCATCGGATTCCACAAAGACTGACACTACAACGATCTGCTCAACCGGAGATATCAATGGCCTTCACTTCCGGCTTCTTCGCTTCCTCCTTCGGCACCGTCACTGTCAGAACTCCGTTCTCCATCCCGGCCTTGACCTCCCCCATCTTCGCGTTCTCCGGCAGCCTAAACCTCCTGTGAAACTTCCCGGAGCTGCGCTCGACCCGGTGCCACGTGTCGTTCTTCTCTTCCTTCTCGAAGCTCCTCTCTCCGCTGATGTGGAGAACCCGATCGTCCTCCACCTCCACCTTGACCTCCTCTTTCTTCAGCCCAGGAAGATCCGCCTTGAACACGTGCGCTTCAGGGGTCTCCTTCCAGTCGACTCTGGCGTTCACGATCGCAGAGTTCTCCTGGGAAAGTTGGGAGGGAAAGTTAGCAGAGAGAGGGAAATCCTTGAAAGGGTCCCAGACGTCGAGAGAGAAGGGGTCGAAGACGCTGCTCCGTCGGCCTCCGAAGAAACTCGGAATCAGAGACATTTTTCTTCTTCTTATTCTGGTTAGTATTTGATCGATCAAATGACGAAGGGTTTAGAAAACTTGAGATTATCGGAGATGTTTTTTTGGTGAGAGAGTGAGTTCGGGTATTTATAGGAGTGAGAAGGAATGTAGCGGTTAAGTTTCGAAGAATCGAGAGTAGTCGGGATGCATCTCTGATGGGCTTTTTCGTTATTTGCTTGGGCCCAATCTATAATGACTTATCCTAATAGTTTTTTCGCGAACGTTCGCGAATTCTCACACAGTTTCCGTCATTGTTGAAAGAAATCAACGCACAAATAATTATGACAGAGTATTAGCACTGAATTATTTTTAGTGAAATTTTATTGTATGCAGTTTTAAATTAAGAGAGAAATTTAAAAAACTTTTTAGGAGTTGGATAAATAAATCTGCTTTGTAGATTTGAAAAGAAAATCAGAGAAATAAGACTTAACAATCAAAGGGCAAGGTTTTTTTATTTATTTTAATTTTGATCTCTTGTCCATGCAAAAAAAGTTGTCTCCTTCCTAGCTCTTGTTTCAAAAGTCTTGATTTATTCATCAAATTCAACATTCGTTCAGCTTTAGAGCTCATAACTCGTAAGTCAACTAATTAGAAAGTTACTTGGTCATCTACTCATCTTAATAATTAAAAGCTCTAAGATTGAAGAATTTATAAAAATAATAATAATAATAATAATAATAATAATAATAATAATAATAATGATAAACTGCGGCTAAAATACTTAATATTTTATTTTTTTAATTATATACCTAAAGTTTTTTTTTTTTGCTATAATACTCAAAGTTTATTCCGTTGACGCCAAACGTACTCACCGTTAAATCTCCGTTATTTTGCCCGCGTGGCATACGTTAAATCTCCATATATGTACACTTGCTTTATAAAAAAATTTAAATGTCGATTACCATAGCAGGAGATGAAGGTGGACGGGTGGCTCAGTGTGTCTACGGGTTCGAGAGCGTGTGTTCGAAACCCCTGTACGCTTTTAATTTTGTGTCTCAGTGGGAGAGAGAGTGTAGGCCCTGTAAAAAAAATATGCCACGCGGGCGAAATAATGAAAATTTAACGTGGGTGCGTTTGCGTTAACGGAATAAACTTTGGGTATTATAGCCACACAAAAAAAACATTGGGTACATAATTAAAAAAATGAAACATTAAGTATTTTAGCTGCAATTTATCCTTATAATGTATGCCATGCAGGCGAAATAGCGAAGATTTAACGGTGAGTACGTTTGGCGTTAACGGAATAAATTTTGAGTATTATAGCCACTATTTCTTTTCTGAGTATATAATAATAAAAATAAAACAAAATCTATTTTTAATATCAAAATAGAAATAAATCGGATAGGATAGATGGATATATCTTTCTATTCATATATACTAGTGGACCGGCACCGCGCTTCGCGCAGTGACTTTAAAAATATTATTTGAATTAATTATATGATATCATAGAAAATATTAAATGTGGTTAATAATAAACATCATGAACATCACACTCAACAATTATTTTATTTGTTGTGTAATGTTATTCACATTTTTATAATTGAAATAAGATCATATATATATATATATATATATATATTTGAGAAAAGCTTGATTAAAATCGCTAATTACATATTTCAATTTTTACTGTTTTTATTAACATGCTATTTGTAAAATAGTTGAGAACTTTTGCGGTTATTATATGATGGCATTCGGAACTTTTTCAGGATTAAACAAATTTTTTTATCATTTTTGGTTATTTTGTAAAATATTACATTTTTCGCCACTGTAATTTCATTTTTATTGCAAAAGTTCATATTTAAAAAAAATACAAATGGTTTTCATTTAAGTGTACTTTAGTATTTTTACTTTTTTTTTTCTTCGAAAAAATGCATTTGTTTTTTTTTTTAAATCTCTCGAGATTGATGTTGAAATTTTTATGTTAAAAGTGTCCTAAAGAAATATGTATTACTTCGACCGCTAAAAAAATTAGTACTTTTGTCACGATTCAGTCTAAAATCTATATTTAACATCTAATAACTAATTTATTAACAGAATGACAACATATGAACTAAAAAAAACATAAAGACTAATTTAATGTGTAAGATGTATACTTTTGGCACAAAGAAAACGTAAAGACTATTGTTTTTTCTGATAAATCTTGCCAAAAACATATTTCAAACTTCAAAGGATAACCATACCTTCGATAAAGATTGCCAAATTTGATTATGAAAACTGTTTTAATTCAAAAGCTTTATATACTTCAATATTTCATTTGTAATAAGTAATGCAGTATATTCATTAACTTAACTTTGAAATTAGCAGTGTTTTGCTTCTTTTCTCTTCTTAAATTGTTATCGTTTATTTTCTTAGTTTTACTATTTACTTAAAAACTTTACCTATCCAAAAAATATTGTTCGTTTGCTTGTCATCTCATCACCGTTCAATTGAAATTTTCAAGGAAAAGAACCGATAAGACTCCTAAACATATACTCAATAATAGTTTATCCTCTAAGATTGAGTCAGGTTTAGCACTATGTATGGTCCGTAGGGGCGTAAAACCGATCAACAGTTGGTCAAAACGCTTTTTTTTTTCTTTTTCAAATGGGGTGGTCTTATCGGCAAGTAGTACTATGTAATATGTTAAGTTTATATACGTAAATGAGGCATTCATTTGAGTCTAATATAAATTGAGCCATTGATCTTTTGAATAGAGGTGTGGTGAAGTTATCACTAGGCTAAACTTGCTTGATTACTTCAAAATGCTTTTAACAGAATAACGTTTTATGTAATTATATGCATACCTCTTTATTCTCCCATTAAGATATTCCAAATATTTGATTCTTGAGAGAGAAGAAGAAGGTTTCAAAGAATACCTCGAGAATGAATTTCATTATTATGTATTGAATTACAAACAAGCACCTGTATACGAATATGCAGTGCGGGAAAGAGAAAGACAGAGTGCTTAACAAAACTCTGTTACAATATATTTAATGGAATATACTTATATAAGTTATTATTTTACAAGGGTAAAATAGACTATTCTTACACCAAAGCATTCGACTTTCAATCCCAACTTAGTATTGCATTATTAATTAAAGTACCATTTCCATATTTCACAAAACAACCGAACCCAACAAAATACAACAAATTATAAAGACGACACTATACCAGACGCACACGATCACTATTCACTACTATATTTCATGACTCTCCTCCATGCTACTTCTCAACCGGAGATATCAATGGCCTTCACTTCCGGCTTCTTCACTTCTTCCTTCGGCACCGTCACCGTCAGCACTCCGTTCTCCATTGCCGCCTTGATCTCCCCCATCTTCGCGTTCTCCGGCAGCCTGAACCTCCTCTGGAACTTCCCGGAGCTGCGCTCAACCCGGTGCCACGTGTCGTTCTTCTCCTCCTTCTCGAAGCTCCTCTCTCCGCTGATGTGGAGAACCCGATCGTCCTCCACTTCCACCTTGACCTCCTCCTTCTTCAGCCCCGGCAGATCGGCCTTGAACACGTGCGCTTCAGGGGTCTCCTTCCAGTCGACTCTCGCGTTCACGATCGCAGAATTTTCCTGGGAAAGTTGGGAGGGAAGGTTAGCAGAGAGGGGAAAATCCTTGAAAGGGTCCCAGACGTCGAGAGAGAAGGGGTCGAAGACGCTGCTCCGTCGGCCTCCAAAGAAACTGGGAATCAGAGACATGGTTCTTCTGTTTGTGGGTAGTATTTGATAAGTTGAACAACAAATGTTTTTCAGTACTTTGAGATTGCTGAAGATGTATCTGATGTTTTGATGATGAACGAGGGAGTGGGTTTGGGTATTTATAGGAGCGAGAAGAGGAACGAGGAAGACTCGGGAGTACTCGAGGTGGTTCTCTAATGGGCTATATTATCGTTATTCAGTTGGGCCCAATCACATACCGACTATTTTGATTTTTTTTCTTTTCCTGAATATTCGCGAATTCTTCAGAGTTTTTCTTTACGTGTGCGTTTGGCACAATTTATTTAGCCCTATTTTTGTTTATAAGATAAACTAAATCGTGTTTGGCAAAATTGTTTCTTCAAAAAACACAAAATTGATTTGAATTTTTGTACATGAATTGTAAAATCTAGGATTCGTAGCTTTTGATTTTTTCTAAAAACAATAACACGGTTTAAGCTTATTTTAGTCTTTTTAGCTTAAATAATTCTTTTTACTAAACGCTAAAAAGTTTTTATTATCAATAACAACAGTTTTATAAACAATTTACCAAACACCCGCCAGTTTTTTTCAAAAGCACTTTGTTTTTTAAACTAAAGTTAAAAATAACTTTTATAAAAATTAAGTTGTGCTAAACGGGCCCACTATATTCACTGTACACAAATCATTATATGATAGAATACTAGCTGTTTCATTTGTACTTAATCTTTTCTTAACCAGATACGGTACTAGTGATAATTTTTTTTAAAGAAAAACTCATGAAATGCCCAAAAATCACTTAAGGTTTAAGGGAATTGCCCATAGTTTCAAACAATTCATTTATACCCATTTTAAAAATATATTGGACCATATTAACCTTGATCTTAATTATATTTATTTATTTTCGTATTTAATTATTTATTATATATTTATTTTCGAAATTAAATTAATCATCCTTAAATTTTGGTTGAAAACTTCTCCTATTAATTAGGTTATCATTTAATTTTGTTATTTTGACCCAAAATTTAATATTTCTCTCTCTCTCTCTTTCCCACTATCCCTCTCACGTCTCTCTCTCTCTCTCTCTCTCTCTCTCTCTCTCTCTCTCTCTCTCTCTCGTCGGATTGACCACCATCGCCGGATTCGGGCCGAAAGCGCGACAACTTCGTGCGTGGCTTCGACGACCGTGGTCGCGGTTGCCGAGGAGGCGGTCGTGGCCTCCGTCGTGGTCGCCCTCCATCGCGCCTCCTTCCTCCGTCGCGCATCCTTCCTCCATTGCTCTCCGTCGCGGCGCGATGATCCTTTCCACGCAATCGTAACTGTAAATTTATTTACAGTTTTCTGTATATATGTTTACAGTTTTAAGGTAATATATATTTACAGTTTAAATTTGGTTTTTGTATTGGTATGTATATTGGTATTAATATTAGTATATATATTTACAGTTTTTGGTATAAGTATTGGTATTGGTATAGATATTTACAGTTTCTTAGTATTTGTATTGGTATATACATTAGATATTAATATTGGTATATATATTTACAGTTTTTGATAAGTTCATTTACAATTTGACATCATTTACATTTACAGTTTGACATGATTTCGTAAATTTTGTAATTTTTTGTAATTTTATTTACAGTTCAAATTGTATATACATATACAATTTTTCGTAATTTTATTTACAGTCTCAAATTGTGAATAATGTTTGTTCGGCATTTCTCATATACAGTTTAAATAATATTGATTGTTAGGGACCAAAAATTCAAAAATCATATTATGTTTTTAATCTTTAAAATATGGAGGATTAATTCAAAAAAGTTTTGTGAAATCGTTAAAATAGGAATGATTTAATGTTGATTTATTTAGTTTGCTACATTTAAGGAAAATATATATTTTATTTTAATTAATAAAAAACGAATTAATAATGTGAATTAAAAAGTGAAAGGGCAAATTAGTCCATATTTCAATTTGTTGGTGGTTATAATTACCATAATTAGAAATGGGCATTTTTTTTAAACCTTGAGTCACAAATGGGCATTTGCCTCATTTACCCTTTTTTTAATTGTTTTAAAATAAGACGTTGCCGTGTCAATTAAGAAATATTATAGTAAAAGTATTGAAATTTGTTTCTTTTAGAGGATTGGTAGATTTTATTTATTTATTTGTTTAGTTTTTTTTTTTATCATTTTTACCATCGATGAAGTTGATAATAAAAAAAATAAAAAAATCTAAACATCAAACTCACGAATATTAAAATAAAGCGGGATGTAAACATAAATTTTTAAAACATTAATAACGTAATTTTTTATTTGAACACTTGAATTTTCAAATTGTCTCCTCAATAAAGTCGCCATTTAATTTGATTGACATTATTATTAACGAAAAAAATAAACGTGAAAAGAAATAATATTTGCTAAACAAATGAATTTAAATGTTATAATTTTTTAAAGTTAACTCTACATTTTTTTTAAAAACAATTTAGTTATTTTGTAGAGAGTAGAGACTGTGTAGTATGTACACGTATATATATTAAGAATTTAAGAGAATAAAAAGTTCTAAGATCGGATAATTTTGTATTTTATTTTTAAAAAGGGTTGAAAAGCGCAGAAGAAGCAACTAGAAAGTTGCTAGACCATTCAAGATTTTTCTTCGCTAACGCACTCTCCAGAGTCTACTACAACATTACTTTTCCCCCTAAAGCACGAAAACCCACTTCAATAATCCATCAATTTGCACGCAGAAAACAAAGCTAACAAACCGAATCATCAATCGAAAGCTCAACTCTCAGCGATCAACCAGCAATCCCGAGCAGAGGAAATGTCACTGATCCCAAGCTTCTTCGGTGGCCGGCGCAGCAACGCCTTCGACCCCTTCTCCCTCGACGTATGGGACCCCTTCAAGGACTTCCCTCTTTCCGCCAACTTTCCCTCCCAATTCTCTCGAGAAAATTCTGCTTTTCTCGGCACCAGAATCGACTGGAAGGAGACCCCTGAAGCGCACGTGTTCAAGGCCGATCTGCCGGGGCTGAAGAAGGAAGAGGTCAAGGTGGAGGTGGAGGACGATCGCGTGCTTCACATCAGCGGAGAGAGGAACTCCGAGAAGGAGGAGAAGAACGACACGTGGCACCGGGTTGAGCGCAGCTCCGGGAAGTTCCAGAGGAGGTTCAGGCTGCCGGAGAACGCGAAGATGGGGGAGATCAAGGCGGCCATGGAGAACGGAGTGCTGACGGTGACGGTGCCGAAGGAGGAAGTGAAGAAGCCGGAAGTCAAAGCCATTGATATTTCCGGTTGAGCAATGATTGTGTCAAGAGTGGGTCAAAACGATGTCGTAGAGTCTGTCTTCCTAATGCTATAGTTTTCATAATTCCCCGGAAATGCAGTGTTTAATATGATATTATGGCCTGTTTTCATACCTTATCTTGCATATCTTTTATCATCTATGAAAAATAATGTGGTTTTTGGTCTTCCAGTTGAGTTCTTTAACTATTTGCCTATAAACTTAAAGGACTCAGCAAGGTTCATCTAAAAGAACAAGAACCAAAACACAATTTTTAACATTTGATCATCCTGACTATATGGCCAATGTATACACATACCAATGTATCGATACAGCGATCGATTCCGACATGAATAAAACGACATTATGTCCGGTAGGTTACCTTACTTGACTTCACGGAAAACGTCATCGTGAGGTTCAAGAACCGTGGGCCAGTTCTTCTAGGATCTGCCACTCAGCATCGTTATAGTTACGCGGTTTGACAAGGTAGAACCTTCGGCCGTCGGGCACTCGGAACTGTCATCTGCACTCCTTTCAAAGAAGAAACCGGGCTCTTTAGGCCGAGGCAAGACAGCGGCTTCATTTTCCAACATGAAAACGACAGAAGACATTGTCGGCCTGTCTTGCGGGAACTTCTGAACACACAACAGACCAACTTGAATGCATCTCAGCACTTGAGATTCAACGCATGAGCCCTTCAAACACTCATCCATTAGATCCAATGATCTCTCTTTCATCCATAGTAGCCATACCTAAAAATAAAAAATTATTAAAACTACTTAATGCTGTTGTCAAATTTAATAAAACAACTCTATGATATTTTGAATGTCTTCAAATTGGTTGCAGAAACTAATTTCTTTTGAATTTAGTGTATATAAGCCTCGTAATTTTCTTTTAGAGGCTGAATCCAGACCGAGAATTGGTATCTGGAGGTCTTTTAGTCCCGGTCGAGTTTTTTTTTTTTTAAATTAATTTTTACAAATTCAGTATCAGTTCCGTAAAAGCTATATTTTCTGCTAATCAGTAACCAGGGCGGGTAAAATGAACGGTATTTTACGGGGTGTGATTATACACTGGTTTCTTAAGATTGTACCAAAACCATTCCCGTTTCTTGAAACCGGGAGCAGGCTTTTTGTATTTAAAAATACCAATCTTAGTTACAACGGTACCGGATATTTATTAACTTTCAACCCTACATTTTAGTTTTCAATATCAGAGAACAACAGAGATTATTTCTTTAGATTTATAAAGGAGCACGCAATTGTTCTCACATGGCCTAAGAGGGTATGATTGTGGTCGTGGTGTTCGAAGTTTCTGTTCTTTTTTCCGCTCACAATCTCGAGCAAAACCACACCAAAGCTAAACACGTCGGATTTTGCTGAGAATTTCCCGTCGATTGCGTACTCCGGCGCCATATATCCACTGAAAAAGGTACATAAATTTAATTCATAAGGCTCCAACAACAGCCTATCCAAATGATCTAAAATAGGAAATTAGTTAATTTTTTACTAACAATGTCCCAACAACTCTCATCGTTTCGAGCTCTTTTTCGTCATTTCCAAATGTCCTTGCTAGCCCGAAATCTGAAATCTTCGGTTTCAGGTCGTCATCGAGCAAAATATTACTCGCTTTGAAATCTCTGTGCACAATCTGAAGCTTTGAATCTTGGTGCAGGTAAAGAAGACCCCTCGCAATGCCTTTGACAATATCAAAATATGTTTTCCATGCAAGTATTCTGTTTCCTTTTCTGTCTGCAAAAATTAATATGTTCATGAGAAAAAAAATCTACGAAATATGATTGTTTAAAAATGTCAAGTTCGGTACCAAAGATGTAATGATCTAAGCTTTTGTTCGGCATGTATTCGTATATCAACATCCTTTCTTCTCCGTGAGCGCAATAGCCGACAAGAGCGACGAGATTCCTATGTTGAAGCTTCGCAATTAACTCAACTTCGTTCTTGAACTCTTCGAGACCTTGTCCCGAAGTCTGGGACAACCTCTTCACCGCAATTTCTTGCCCTGTGCAAAGCTTTCCCTGTAGAATTTAGCCTAATTGTATTAGTAAATAAATAGATTCCCGGTACAAGGATTTCCTTTAAGAAAGTAATTCTTTAGAGTTTACCTTATAAACAGAACCGAAACCACCTTTTCCGATCAAATTTTCCGGGGAAAAACTGTTTGTAGCTGTACTAATTGCAGCCAAATCGAATAACGGTAATTCTGTACTTTCGTCCTTACTTTTACTAGCTGAGCTAAGTTCATGGACAAGTTTTTGCTCGTCTTGCCGTTTTCTTCGCCTCGTAGTTACGCCCCAACACGCAATGCAGAGGATGCAAACCGACACCGTAAGTGAAGTTGCAATGACGATTTCCATTTTTTTATCGTGGATTGTTTCTGAAAAGCTCAAGAAAAATCGAGAAATCAAGTAAATCTTTTGATAAATGTCAAATTAAGAAAATGGTAACATTAGTTCAAACTTACTTATTTGTGAAGAAGATATCCGTACATAGATTTCCTGTTCGTTGCCTTCCACGTGCACTTCGCTCATGTCGATCAAGTTGTCGAACCACATCAAGCAACCGGCGCCTCCTCTTCTGGCATCTACGCTCGCATAAGCCGTACAAGTACAATTCCTCAAGCACGCTTCTTTGCATTCGTGGAGGCTCGTATTCCTGCTAAACTGGAACATCAACAAATCCGGCAGTTTCAAACCGACAAGTTTCAAGAACCTGTCTCCGCCTTCGCAATTCAGTGGAAAACTTCTCTTACATCCCTCCGAGTGTCTCAACGACATCCAGTCTTGTGGCGATTTCGGGGTGAAACCTTCGAGACAAACGCATATGGAGGCCCCGCCATTTGTGCATTTAGAATTGGCCCCACAATAGTTATAACTACCACATTGTAAGTCAGAAGGAACAGAGTACATTAATTCCCATCTATTGTTGCCCTTTCTCAAAATGAAAAGCTGCTCTTGCCCCGAGCTTGACATCTTCAAGAGCGGAACCGCGTAGTTATCATCAGTTTGCTCGAATGATACGTACGCCTCGTCATCATCGAATACGTAAGTTGTCTGGAAAACAGTCTTGATCGGCATTTGCAGGCCACTGAATCGAACTCCATTCCACACGCCGGTCCGAAACTTCCTTACCGACCCCATATCAAGTACCCCTTGAGGCAAACCATTTATTTCGATTCTATAAGTGTACTCACCAGTTGATGGATCGTCCACGCTCTTCCACGACGTCAAATACCGCTGAAAACCGGTTTTCAAGTCCCACCCGAGCTTCATTCCCACTATGAGAGTGTCGGTAGGATGATCGAAGCTTTGCCATATTGGATCGTTGATGTTCAAGCTTTCCAATAGAACTAGATTTCCGGAGTCCAAAAGCACTGCAATCGGAATTTTCCCAGCAGTTCCTGTCGAATTCGACGACCAAACGATGCGTCTCTCAGCGTCGAGAAGAACGAGATTTCCCATTTGGATAGTGAATTCTCCACTCCTGTCGGTAAGCGGGGCATTTCTGTTTGCAGCCCAAACAACTTGATCTGGAGTGTGTTTGTGCCATATTCCCAAGTACCGGTTCTCCGATCTCTCCGGAGAGAAGAACCCGAGCTCGAAGACTTGGCCGGAGGAAACTAATGTGCTGTTCCCATCCTTAAGTGACTTAAATGGAGTAATGGTGTCTTCCGAGAGAATGAAAGTAGAGAAAAGGAAAACTAAGAGAAGATATTCAAGCATTTTGGCCTCAACCCTTTGTTAGTTTAAGACTTTAAGCAATTGTAGTAGCTATAAAGCTACATATTTATAGAAAATTATTCAAATTTTTGGCTTCTGATATTGGGCAGGTAAATCAAGATTAAACTAATAATTTCATTAAATTTTTTAAAAAGACCTTCCATAGGTTGACCAATTAAGTGAAAGCTCACCTATCAATACCACATATTTAACTTTGACAAACGTTACAATGGTTCTAACGTAAATGGTGGTGAAATCCATCATATTTGACACTTTCTCATCATAATTGACTTCTACAAAAACTAATATAATTATTAATCTATTTAGGCTACATGATGAATATGAAGCGCCATATATATATATTAAGAGATATTGCATGCATGGGATGGGATAGCTAAATTAAAACGTTAGATTAGCCAAATAGTCAACCTTTCATTTTTCTTTGCAAAATAGTCATTTGGCTATTTAATAACATATTTTATACTTATAATACCCTTTTAACATATTAACGTGTATTAAAGTTTATTAACGTGTATTAACTAAGTTAATTTTTCTTAAAAATAAGAATATTTACTTGTATAATAACATATTTTATACCTATAATACCCTTTTAACGTGTATTAACGTGTATTAACTAAGTTAATTTGTTTAAAAATAAAAAATCGTGATTAAAATTTTAACAAAAAATTTATTTATTTTTAAACAAATTAACTTAGTTAATACACGTTAATATAGTTAATACACGTTAATAAAAGGATAATACGGTCTTTCGTGATTTATTAATGTGCTTAATTGACTATTTGGCAATATCAATTAAAACATTCACTGTTTGGCTAATTAGTGTTTGAAGTTTGGCTATTTGGCTATAATGCCCTATTTTTAATTTAGAACCGGAATTCCTATTTTGAAAAAGAAAAACCGGAATTTAGATTCCAATTTTTTACCATCCTAATTCCAATTGTGAGTTTATTGTCTTGTTACTTTCCGTTTTTTTTTTTATATTTATTTTATTAGCCGGTAATGTAATTTATATTCGGCTGGTATGAATTTGTCCGACATAAGAAATTGGGGAACTGTAATTTTTGGTCCTCGTGGATCAACAAAGATAGATGTAGTATTAGACTTATATATCAACCTTAATGATTAGTTAAAAAATAAATATATTTTTCAAGCTTTTTTTTTTCTTCCATGCATTGACAACTTTATTTTCTTTTAGGTGAAATTGTGATATCCGTCTCTTTTCTTCCTTTATAATTTCTTAAAACTTTCTCAATTAACTTGTTTTGCACTTATCAAAATTGTACGAGAGCGACGTTTTCAATTATTTATATGATTATTGGAGCAAAAACTCAATAAATCCATAAATTATACACAAATAAATATATACCCAATTAGTTGGGTAAAGTCAAATTCCATTATACAATTCGAATTGCAAGACAGTTGTCTATTGACTCTTGACTTATTCCCAAATATAAAATTATTAATATTCTTCCAAGTTAATTCAACAAGAAATATGGTGGTTGATGGATACTTTCACTCAATATAGTGCTAAGATAGACAACTCGTTTACTAAATTCAAGCCATAAAATGATCCTGAGTTTTTCTAAGACTAAAGCAAAGTAGAATAATTTGGAACTCCTTGACAAAATTATATGTTTAGTGTAAATAATGACAAAAAGTACTTAAAATATTTTAGATCATTTAAACATGAATTGTTTAGAAATATTAGTCTTATATGTAGAAATAAATCTACGTACGAGTTTTGTGTAATAGGATATGACTTTACCGAATCTGTATAAGTGGAATAATTCATTACCAAATTTAAAAACTATAATCGAAAACTATCCAATTTTAAATAGTCGTCACTGATTTTTTAAACAAGTTAATGTTCTGTTTAAAATAAGATACTGATTATTGATTTTTCAAAATCGTTTATTTTTATTTGAACTTGTATGTTATATTTACGATTTATTATAAACCGATATGTGTTATTTGAACCGATATATTTTATATTGCAATAAAATATGTTGATAATAATTGAACACACGGATCCGGTTAACCGGTTTTATAACTGAAATCAATATCAAAATAGATGAAGGTATTAGATTTCCGTCCGTCCCGTAATTTTCTCAGTCCTAGAACCCCGAACAAATTTCATCTACTCCTGAATATCAACGTTACTAGCCTAGATATCTAATTTGATCCGTTTCCGCTTCAGAGATCAGAGCGTGTGAAAGCTAAAATATCCCAGAAGATTAAGCAAAATTTCCTCAAAATAGATAAAAGAACTCAACATGAAGAATTTACCACATATTATATTCAATATATTATCAAAGCAAGAACTTACATAAAATATGATATACCACTCTCAAGATTCATATCATAGACACTACATTTTCGAGGTTAATGAAACAGACTAATCCCAGAGCATTAGGATAGGAAGAGACACTCTACGACACCGTTTTGACTGACTTTGGACACACAACGACGCGCACTCCAAACACACACATTGCTCAACCGGAGATTTCAATGGCCTTCACTTCGGGCTTCTTCACTTCCTCCTTCGGCACCGTCACCGTCAGCACTCCGTTCTCCATGGCCGCCTTGATCTCCCCCATCTTCGCGTTCTCCGGCAGCCTGAACCTCCGCCGGAACTTTCCAGAGCTGCGCTCGACACGGTGCCACGTGTCGTTCTTCTCTTCCTTCTCGGAGCTTCTCTCGCCGCTGATCTGAAGCACGTGATCGTCCTCCACTTCCACCTTGACCTCTTCCTTCTTCAGCCCCGGCAGATCGGCCTTGAACACGTGCGCTTCAGGGGTCTCCTTCCAGTCGATTTTGGTGCCGAGAAAAGCGGAATTTTCTCGAGAAAATTGGGAGGGAAAGTTGGCAGAGAGAGGGAAGTCCTTGAATGGGTCCCATACGTCAAGAGAGAATGGGTCGAAGGCGTTGCTGCGTCGGCCACCGAAGAAGCTTGGGATCAGAGACATTCTTCTGTTTGAGATTGCTTGTTGATCGCGGAAAATTGAGATTTTTGAAGGGTGATTTTGTTTGATAGGTTTGTTATCTGTGCAAATCGATGGATTAGTGAGGTGGGTTTTGGTTATATATATAGGAGGAGGAGGAGGAATGTTGTAGTGGATTCTCGAGAATGCGTTGAAGAAGAGAGTGTTGGGAATTCCAGAATAGTCTAGCAACTTTCTACAATTCTACTCGCTTCTTCTGCGCTTTATTATTTTTATTTTTTATTTTTATTATAAATCCTTCAATTATAGAACTTTTAATTATGGGTTATTTGCGGTAAAAGTGGCCAACAATAGGGCACTTCGACAGTTATGTTATCAATGCCAAAAAACTATGGCAATAGTACCCAATGTACTCTAATTGCGCGTGATTACGAAATCCGTCCAATTAGTGGGTAGAACGTTACGGAGTCGCCAAGTGGCATGGATACACTGCCACGTTTAATTCCACGTGGACACAGAGCTTTGGCTCACCCTCTCCATTCCTCCGCCCTCGGAAGCCTCCCGCAGAATCCCCACCACCTCCTCATCAACCTCCTCCTCCGCCGCCGTCGCCGTTGTTGCAGGCTCCTCTCCCTCCTCTGCGGCCGCATCAGCCGGCGCGGCGGCGTCACTCGCCTCGTGGTAGATCCTCTCGAGCCTCTCCTCCGCCTCCCTCAGCAACCTCTCGTATGCCTCGTGCGTCTCCTCCAGCCGCACCACCGCGAGGCAGATCTCCCTCTCCCGCTCCGCCGCGCCCCGATCCCCCTCCTCCGCCTCGCGCGCCAGGCTCGCCTCGATGTCGGCCACCCTCGCGCGCGCGGCGTCGACGGCCTCGTGGTCCGGCCGATCGCCGATCGTCTGCAGCACGCGCCGCGTCTGCGCCACGTCGGAGACGGCCTGCGTCATCGCGGCGAGGAGCTTGGGGTCGCTGAGGCGGGGCATGGTGGCCATGATCGCGTCGGAGGGGGACCTCGGCGGCGGCGACGGCGGCTGCTCGATGTCGGGGGTGGTCGGGTCGGGTTTGGACCCGTAAACTCTGTGTCCACGTGGAATTAAACGTGGCAGTGTATCCATGCCACTTGGCGACTCCGTTAACGTTCTACCCACTAATTGGACGGATTTCGTAATCACGCGCAATTAGAGTACATTGGGTACTATTGCCATAGTTTTTTGGCATTGGTAACATAACTGTCGAAGTGCCCTATTGTTGGCCACTTTTGCCGCAAATAACCCTTTAATTATTAAGATGACCAAGTAAACTTTCTATTTGTATTTTGTACAGTTGGTTCATGAGTTCTAAATGATGAATTTTATTGAATAAATAATATCACAGAATTTTATTTTGATAAAAGAAAAAATATTTTAAATAATTTTATCTTGAATTTTTAGTGTCATGTATATATTAAACTAACTTCTTAAGATTAACAAGAGTAGTTAAGAGGGAGATAATTTCTTAACGTCCCGATAAAAATTGAAACTAAACTTTTTTTTAGTCTCTGTTCCTAAATTCAATTTTACTCTTATTTCTTTATAAAAAAAATTAAATAAATGTAGAGATTAAGTTTCACTCTTAAAATATGTGTCACTGTCTTAATTTTATTTAGAATAACATATTTGATAAATTAATTTTATCCAACATTATTGCTCAATAATTTAATAATTTAAAAAAAATTCATTAGTTCTAATTATTGTTGACGTGGTTTCAAAGCTCAACAATCACAAAAACTTGTGCGCCCTTTTGACTTTTTGATCTGAAACGTTTTTGGCGACTTTCACTTTCTAACCGATTCTCAATGGATTGAATCTAGTTGCGTGAAGCAGTTTCGATTTGAATTTGCTAGCGAGCTTTGAAAGCAGTAAACCATGGGTTTTAGAGAGAATGTCCAAATTTGATAGTTGACTATCCTCTATAAGTTTATTGATTCTGAAAGATGACAAACCAAAACCACATGCCGATTCCAATTGATCGAGAAAGATGAAAACACTCAAAAAGTATTAATCCTCACAAATCATATTCTCTTTGGTGATGCTTGCGTGTGTTTGCTATCTTCTTGATTTTATTGGCCTCTGATTTATGCCCGTTGGAGCATCTTTGTGAACGTTGGTCGTGGCTCTGGATTAGGTGTTTGAGTTGATACGAGCTGACACGTGGTCCACTGCCGTGATGGATTTGATTTGGTTTAACATGTAGTTTGATTTAGATCGTGGCGTGTTTCTTGGTCGGGCTTGTTGACCGTTAAATGATGCTTTTACTGGTAATAGGTTCTGCTCGGGATCGAGCGTGGCAAGACTGAAATTCTGCTCGGGTTCCTTTTGGCTTTTTCAGCCCAGAATCGAGCATGGCCTTGGGCTGAACACTAAACAATTATATCCTCTTTAATATAATTGTTTATGTGTAAATTCATTCATACAGAATGAATTTACACATAAACAATTATATATTTATTCATAAAAAATTATCGTACCATTCCTCCCGATGCATATTGATTCTATTAGCGCTACAACCGGTCGGTTAACATGTTTATTTTTCATTATTTGGTTTTCTTAACCTAATTATAGTTAGTCATGTTCAATAATCTTGACCTGTTTTTAAAACCAGTTAATCGAAAACTAGTTAACCTAATTTATGGTAATCAAATTTGATTAACTTGTTTAATAAACTTAACTGTTTTTTTAATATAGCATTTAACAGAATTTATCGTAACGATAAAACATATCGGACCTAAATAAATTGCAATAAAATAACCGAGTAAAAAAAGAATCCAAAACATAAATTTAAAAAGTACGATAATTATAAATAAAAAATAAATATCCAGTTCAACTTCTCGAAAACGCAGTAGGGAGAAAATTTCCTACTCAACTTAATTATTCTGTGGACTTATTTCCTTCTAGTATGTGTATGTTTATATGCAGTGAAGGAAAATTGCACATAGAGTAAAGACTTCGCGATTGTTCGAGAAAAAGAAAATCAAAATGAGTTATTGTGATTGGGGCCCAACCCCAACCAGATAACGGTATAGCCCATTAGAGAAGCACCTCGACCACTCCCGATTCTTCCAAACGTAACCGCCACATTCCTTCCCCCCACTAACTCACTCTCTTATCTCTCACCAAGAATACATCTCCACAATCTCGAGTTTTGAAAAACCTTTCTCATTCACGTACTAACCAGAAACAGAAGAAGAATGTCTCTGATTCCCAGTTTCTTCGGAGGCCGACGGAGCAGCGTCTTCGACCCCTTCTCTCTCGACGTCTGGGACCCTTTCAAGGACTTCCCTCTCTCTGCTAACTTTCCCTCCCAACTTTCCCACGAAAATTCTGCCATCGTGAACGCCAGAGTCGACTGGAAGGAGACCCCTGAAGCGCACGTGTTCAAGGCGGATCTTCCTGGGCTGAAGAAAGAGGAGGTCAAGGTGGAGGTGGAGGACGATCGGGTTCTCCACATCAGCGGAGAGAGGAGCTTCGAGAAGGAAGAGAAGAACGACACGTGGCACCGGGTTGAGCGCAGCTCCGGGAAGTTCCAGAGGAGGTTTAGGCTGCCGGAGAATGCGAAGATGGGGGAGATCAAGGCGGCCATGGAGAACGGAGTGCTGACGGTGACGGTGCCAAAGGAGGAAGTGAAGAAGCCGGAAGTCAAAGCCATTGATATCTCCGGTTGAGCAATCGAACGGAGCAGAGTCATGAAAATGGTCGTGTGTTTGCGTGTTTTTTTTTAGTGCTTGTTGTTGTCGTGTGTAAGTTTGTTGTGTTGTTGAGTTCCGTGGTTTTGTGAAATGTGGAAATGATAATTTTAGTGTAATAAAATACAAGTTGGTATCTAATTCTAATATTTTCATTTTGCTGGACTGGAAGTTCAATGCTATGGAACTTCTAATTGTGAAGGAATTTGTTATTTCATTACACATTGTGTCGCCATCTGAATAAATTTTAGTGTAAATTTTATTTTTATAGTCTATGCATTTTTTTTAATGGAAATAATGTCTTAGTTTTATTTGGTGAAACACTATTTTGTGCTAGATTTAATGTCTGTTGATTCCTCTTTGAGGTTCTTGTTTCTTTGTGTTCAAAAGAAATATAAATATGATCGATTTTTTTTTTTTATAACAAAATACGGTGAAAAATCAACTAAACATTTAGTCACATATAATAAAATTTTCATATTATTGAATTTTTTGGTCAAACAAATTAAGAATATAAATTATCGTTTCAAGGATAAATATTTTATTAGATTATGTTATAAAATTACATTTTATTTTTTTAACAAAATATATTTTTATACAATTTGGAAGTATCTTAATAGTGAACTATGAAAATTACATTTTATTTATTTCTTATAATAAATTTATACAATGAATCCATTTGATATAACTTTGTTTTTAAAAAAATATTCTAAACTTTAGTTTTTGAAAAAAATGAAAAAGTGTTTGATATAAATTGTTAAGATAGTTGTCGTCGATATAAAAGTTAATTTAATATTTGATAAAATAAATATGTTTAAGATAAAAATATTTAAATAGACTAAAAAATATTTATTTAAAAAAAAGTAAAGTGCGACTTATGTATAAAAATTTAAAATTATATTTTTATAATTAAAAATAAGATTTTACTTAAAATTAATATATTTATTTTAAAAATAAAAAAGATATTTTTAATTTGAACGAAACAATATTAGGTGGGGGATCTCATTGTAATCCATACCTTCGTTCGATAACGCTTACTTCCTTCCACTGAGCTAAACTCGTTCCTCCCAACTCCAACAATGTCGATCATCCCTTCCAAGGGGAACGATCGCCGATCCATTCTCTCCCCCGACGACCCCTTTTATCTGAAAGTACAAGATACTTATTGGATTTTTTTATTAAAAGATATAAAATAAAGTTGTTGTGAGGTTTTATTTTAAATACTTTTAAATTTAAAGGTTATTTTTGTGAAAAAAATAGAACTAAAGGTGTAAAAGAGCGAATATCAAATTTAATAAGCTGTTACAAGACTTACAAATTACAATGACACCGTTTGGCATATTTTTGTTTTAAAAAAATATTTTTAATTTTAATTTTAGAAAAATGAAGAAATGTTTGATTATAAAATTGTTGGTCGTAAAATCTCATTTAATTTAAGATAAAAAATTAAAAAATATTAAAAGTATCTTGATCTTTTGTATTTTTATAAAAATAATTTTACTAACACCTGGTAAGGAAATAGTATAGTTTATTTTGAAAATAAAAATAGAGTTTTTTAATCCGAATGGAAACAATATTGGAGCTTCCATAGCTTTCCTTCCCTCGAAAGTACCAGAACAATCTCAATCTCTCTCTCTCTCTCACTTCCACTGAGCAAAACTACTCCCTCCCAACTCCAGCAATGTCGATTGTCCCTTCCAACGGCGACGATCGCCGATCCCGTCTCTCCTCCGACGACCCCTTCTCTCTCTACGCCCTCTGGGACTCGCTCCTCGACTACCCTCTCTCCTCGCCGTCGCCGCTCCTCTCCCGCGCTTTCCCCGAGCTCGGCGCAGCCCGCAACTCGCGCCTCGACTGGAGCGAGACCTCGCAAGCGCACATCGTGAGAGCCTCGCTCCCCGGATTCCCCGGCGAGGACGTGCTGGTCGAACTCCAGGACGATCGCGTGCTTCAGATCAGCACCGACAGCGGGAGCTTCCTGAGCAGGTTCAAGCTCCCGGACAACGCGAGGATCGAGCATCTCAGGGCTTTCGTGGACAATGGAGTGGTGACCGTCACGATTCCCAAGGAGGAAGCTCGGAGGCCTGAGGTCAGAGTCGTCGAAATCACCGGCGAGGATTGATTCAGTGGAGTGGAGGTCGTCTCTTTCCCCCATTCCATGTGCATGCTTGATTGTGTATTACGATGTGATATCTGTGCTCTGTTTTGGTGATTTTAAAAGGATGTTTCCGAATGCAAATATTGCAGTGTTATGTATGGTCGATGTTATCATGTTATGTAATCCTAAATGTTCTATGTTAGTCTTGTATGTAAGGATTGAAATGGTATAAAAGATGTTGTGTGCATGTAATGCAAGTATATAATATATAATGTCATATATTGTCGGTTTCGTTGATAAGAATGCATGTTATTCTAAAGGGTCAGTGCACACAATAGTCCCTCTTATAGGAACTTGACATTTGTTGGAAATTTCGACAAGCCTTTGGCCGGGTAATCGCAAGATGGCATGGTCTCGCCACCTCGCCTCCACACGGCACTCATGCGACATACTTATCGCTATACCACATGTTGAGCTCATATCACTATTATTTTCCTTTTATATTGCACACTCTTAGTATTTAATTCATGTGAGATTTTTTACGTTCCCACATATATTACCCACTCAACACATTACACTTGCTCACTTATTTGAACAATCAACATTAATATTCTTTTTGATAAGACATTGTTCCGTCAGTGGTCCGCTAGGAATAATATTGGCGTCAATAGTTCTGTCTATATAGATTTCAACATAACAGTGAATGGAAATTTTCTAAAAATATTATTTCATAAAAATTAACTCTTTGATCATAACTTTATTATTGAAGCCAAAAACTCTTTTTCTCTTAGTGATTTTGTTTTTTTGAAAGTTGTCAGTTCCAATTTACTTAGGGATCGAATAAATTTATGTTTTCGTAAGATTATCGGTATTATCTTTGATGTCTGAATTTTGTTATTTTGTCCATGGTTGAGTGTATTGTTCTCGCTATAGTTTTTAGGAATATCCCAATGACTTTTTATGTGTTTTTCTGCTGGTTTAGTTTACTTAGTAAAAAATAATGTATGGTCTTTGTTTGGTCATTCCAAATAAGATTTTCTATGTTATTTTTGGATGTAAGTACTAAATGATATACTAATATTCATCTAGTTATTTTCTTATATATATATTTATATCAAATATTCTTGGTACATCTATTAGAATCTTGACAAGAAAAAGAAAAGAACAGAAAACATTTCTCCGTAGTTATTATTGCTTGATCGAGAAGTACATAGTGATGAATATAGGAAATCAGTTTGATAAGATGAGATTAACCAAGTCATTGAGGTTATTACTGGAAGATCCACCTTCCTTTAAGGAAATATCAACCCTCTCTTTCAGCTCCATGGCTCTCTGCTTGATATCTTTCCCTTCTTCGTCTGCCATTAGTGTCCGTACAGCTCTTTCTACCTCCGTTCGGTCCAAATCAGTTCCGCATTCGAGCCCCACCCGCCAGACCTGGCTCAAGTACCTTGCATTAACTCTCTGGTCCCCGAAACGCGGTTGACAGATCATTGGGACTCCTTCAGAGACACTTTCGATCGTCGAATTCCAACCACAGTGGCTCCAGAATCCTCCCACGGCTCTGTGAGCCAGGACTTCCCTCTGGGGTGCCCATTTCACTATGCAACCTGTTTCCCCCGCTGTTCGGCGGAGATCTTCCTGCAGTTCGTCCAATTCGGTCCGAACGACCCACAAGAACGGCTGCTTGCTGTTGGATAGCCCCCATGCCATCTCGGTGAGCTCTTTCTTACCCATAAACACTATGCTTCCCAAGCTAACGTAGATGACCGAACCGTTAGCTTGTTTATCGAGCCATGAAATGCAGCTCGAGTCCTCTTCGAGTAAGCTGCTACTAAGTTGTGGAACAATTTTGTGCAAAGGACCTATTGTGAAAACCGGTATTTGGTATTCTTCCCGGAGCCGTGCTAAAGATGACTGTTCAAGGCACTCTGAGGTGTTCCAAACGATAGCTGAAGACGATCTCGGGTTTCTTGCTTCGGATAGCAGCTGTAACAAGTCGTCTAAGCCTGCAAAAGCGGAGACGGGTAAATCCCGGAATCTCAGCGGGTGGAGCTCTGGCACCAAATCCGGCAACATAGAATCTGCATGTACAAAGCCACGACACGTTTACGGCGCCAAGTAATTGAATTTAAATATACTATAAATATATGATTTTAATCGTCAGGGAGGGGCACGGTTAAGTAACGAATGAGCATGGAACGGACACGATACCCAAGAACACAATTTAGACCAAATTAAGATAAATATGTCATGTAAGAGTTATATACTGGTATGACTCAATATGGATTTAGACCAAATTCATGAACATCACACACCTTGCACTGGAATGAACCCGTCCTTAACAAGCCGGGGAATCGCATGAAAAATTAGCGTATTGGTAGCGCTTGCGGTAGCGAAAACGAAGCTGGGAAGTTGTAGATGATCGGCAACCTCACTGGAGAAATACATGTACTCATCGTAGACGATGCAGGCAATCTTCTCTTGACGTGTGAGCCGAGCCAACAACTCTTGGAGAGGAGCCTTACAGCTTCCGTTGAAGCCCTTTATGACAGAGACGAAGTTTCCGGAAGAAACATTTGGATCGGATAAGCCGTCTACCAGCGAAACAAAGTCGAAATCAGGGAAGTCGAACGGGTTCGGCGAGTTGAAGGCAGTGTGAGCAACCGTGATGAGAAACCCCCTTGAGCGGAGGGCCGAACCCAGCTGAAGCATCGGAGTTAGGTGGCCTTGGAACGGGCACGGAACCAGCACCACTCTGCTCATTATTTGATTTTGCACATCCATTTTTGGTGTTCTGTTTCTTCGCTGTGATCATTTCTGCTCTCTTAAAATGATCGCTACTTGGTTTTGGAAGTCAAATGTTATGTCTTTATTATTATTATTATTTTGGAAATCTCTTGGACAGTTCTTATTTGCCCATAGAATGGAATTTAATATTCCGTTATGTATGAGTAAAGGGTGATAATAATATACTAATGTGACATGGATGTCGTGATCAAATTTCCGAAAGACATGTTCGAATATATTGCTTGAGAAACTAGCTCAAGCTTAATATATAATAAGTCGTTGTGCTACAGTTCTGTCGCTTATCAAATCATTTTTATTCCAGTCTTAGCTCAAACAAAGTATAAGATAACACAAACAGGATATATAATAATGTTATTCGCGGAGGCACATATAACAAAAAACAAAAACTACAAGTAACGATAATTTTTATTTTTCTTTGAAAAAAAATAAATTTTGATACGACGATGTGTCGATGTCTTTATCCCCAAACCACAAAGCCTCTTTATTCTCGCTATCCTTTTAAATTGTGAAATTTAGTTAAATGCCAATTAAGTGAGAAAAACAATACTATTTCCGAGCTATCCGAATAACAACACTTTCATTTTATTTACTTCTCATTCAGAAAATTCTTACACAACATAAAGACTCCATACTCAAACCACGACTTTCAGAGCCTTTAACCGGAGATATCAATGGCCTTCACTTCGGGCTTCTTCACTTCCTCCTTCGGCACCGTCACCGTCAGCACTCCGTTCTCCATAGCCGCCTTGATCTCCCCCATCTTCGCGTTCTCCGGCAGCCTGAACCTCCTCTGGAACTTGCCGGAGCTGCGCTCGACCCGGTGCCACGTGTCGTTCTTCTCCTCCTTCTCGAAGCTCCTCTCTCCGCTGATGTGGAGAACCCGATCGTCCTCCACTTCCACCTTGACCTCCTCCTTCTTCAGCCCCGGAAGATCGGCCTTGAACACGTGGGCTTCAGGAGTCTCCTTCCAGTCGATTCTGGCGTTCACGATCGCAGAATTTTCCTGGGAAAGTTGGGCGGGAAAATCCTTAAATGGGTCCCAGACATCGAGAGAGAAGGGGTCGAAGACGCTGCTGGGTCGGCCTCCGAAGAAACCGGGAATCAGAGACATGTTTGAATGTTCGAAGACGATTAATGGAAACGTTTGAGGAATTCTGATGGAATAGCTGTTGATTGTTGTTGCCGAGATGCGTGGGTAATGCTGTGTATTTATAGGCGAAGAGGAGGAGATTCGAGAGCTCTCTGGTCTTTAGTAGAATAAAAAAGATATTTTTTTGTCTCGTTCGTTAACCGTTAACCGTTAACGAGCTTTCTTGAAACTTCGATTCCTAATTTCACCGATTGCTGTTGTTGTTGTTATTTTACCTTTTTTCATAATTTTAGCATTTTATTATTTTCTGTGTTTTTTACTAAACTAGATTATATTCAACTTTTTCTAAGAAAATCAATAAATCACTAATGGATTATTTATTCAATTTTTAAGCATTAAATAAAAGAAAAAATTAGAGATTTTTTTTTTAAGACAAAAGTTAGAGAATATTATTGTCAACTTACGCTACGCGAGTTTAATTTTAACTATTTCTTAAAGTTATTAGAGTTATATTTTCGTTAAAAATAAATTAAATTTTACATGTGTATTGTTAAAGCAAATATTATATCCGAAGCGATAAACAATCTTCAAAACGACAGTTGCAGGAAACAACTAACAAACAAACGACAACTGTGGTATATGAGAATTGGTTGAAAGACGACATATTTCCGATAAGGACAATAGTTTAAAGTTTAAAACGACATCAATGAAGAAATCTGTTCAATCAAGAAACTAATTATTGATTCGACACAGAATTCAACTAATAACTTTGCTTTACAATATGATTCAAGCTTTGTATATTTTGTATAAAATATTTGTATAGCCATTTGAATCATTTCCATGAGCCAAAGTGAATTGACTGAAGTGATATTACACCAAGATACAAGTCCTTTAAATGGGCCTTGCACAACCCGAATCTCCTCCCATTCAAGCTTGGATGAATGCTGCTCGAGAATCCCGTTTTCCACCCCGGAAATTTCTGTCTCTCCATGACGTGAAGCGTGTATACGCTCGGCGCTGGAGCCGGACACCCCATCACAAAGCAACCACAAGGCCGGGCTTCGCTCACTGTTCTCGCAAGAGAAAGCAAACACAAGCCGCTGTACGAGATCCCGTACATCAGAGACTCGTCGTGTTCGAAAACATCGGATTCTCCGTCCTCTACCTCTAGGCCTAAATCCTCTTGAGAAGGAATGTGGCTGAGTTCATCGTCAAACTTTTTCTCGATCAAGCTTTCATGCATCCGATGCTTGGACGCCAAGGTTCGAATGCAAGACATTCTGATGTAATCGCACATTATGAGCTTTGTATCGGGAAAGTTATCGCTCTCGCCGAACCATCTGAGCCAACGGCGAATAATTCCCGAGAACCAGTCTACGATTTGGTCGTCATCCTGGGAAACTAGAAGAGAACATGTCCTAGGATAGCCTCTGGTTGTGGATAATCCGTATCGCAAGAGACGCTTTTTTATAGCATCAATGGGTGTGATAACCCGAGTGACGAGGACGGGTTCCGTAGAAGTATCGGAGCTTTGCATAAGGGAATTGAGAGAAGTTGTTTCCGAGGAAACATACTCTTTTGCGCGTTTTTGGAAATCGTAAAAGGCGTTTCTTAGTTCTTCGGGTAGGGCTGGCTCTGCGAGCTGTTTTGACAAGAGAGTTACTTCTGATTCAACAGATTTTACATTAATTTGTTGCATCCATGTCTTCAGCAAGTGCTTATACCAGTGATCGGTTTTCATATTTGGTTTACGGAGATGCGAAATTTGGCTCAAAACAGATTCCGGATCCGCCAAATGCTTAATTTCCGACTCCTTGACCTTCTTCAGACCGTGAGCTAACCATTTCTTACCTATACGCACAGTACCCAGATTCCAAGCTTCTTGCTTCTGTAGAGCGAATAACTCGACTTTTTCCTTTAGCTTATGGATGGCTTTTGTGGCAGGACTTTCTTCCACAGTTTTCTGAACCAAACTACCCAAAAAGCGGATTCCGCGCGGTCCTTTACACGGTAAGAGCTCTGTTTCACCGTCAACATCCAAATGCAAAGACTCCCTCAAGTAATTCAGAATCTCGGATTTGAATCCCTCGGCAACTTCTTTAGACCCGGAAACTGCGAAAAACATTTCATCCATGAAACGACATGAATGGACCCTTGAGCTAAAATTTTCTTCTCCCGCTTCGCCAACATCACCGGCTTTCAAGTTTCTCCTGAACCAGCTGCGCAGCTTGGACCGACGATTCTCCTGAGTTTGTGGATCCGAGTTTTGGGTTTCGTATTTCATGGACAATCTGTAAAATTCTCGGTCGAGAAAGTCAAGATATATGTTCATCAGAATAGGTGACAGAACTCCTTCCTGGGGAAGACCGTGACCCTTCGGATAACCCCCAAACTCCAAATTGAGAACCCGAGAAGCAAACATGCTTCTGATAAGAGAAAGTAATTTTCCGTCATCTATCTTCTCCTCCATGATTGAAATCAGTTTATCAAGGATAAATACATCAAGCTTTTTGTTGACGAGAATTGTGAACCACCAATCCGGAGTTCCGATATCCTTTTTTATGAACTTCAAAGCTGACACGTGTCCTCTCCCACTTCGACAACCATGAGATATCTTCGAAAAGTGCGGTCTGTACACAACTTCTAAAACTACTCTAATGGCTTCTTGAAGGACTTTCAGCTTCAGATTAGGCAGGACCAAGACTTCTTTCCCCGAGCCTCTCGTTGAGACAGAGAAGGTGTTCGCGTCGACATTAAAATCCCCGGACAGAATCTCTTCAGCCATGGATGCAAAAGATGTCTCGTCATCATTCGATGTTATATCGACGTTGGAATTTAGCTTTATGCAATTGTAAGCATCTTGAAGGGTTTTCGGATCGGCAATCACTTCCGCCACGAGGTGTCGAAACTTCCCGCTCTCATATCGCTCCTTGACCCTCTTCTTTATCCTTAACTCAAAGAACCTCTTAAGTTCCATTCGGCTCCTGGGTTTGTCCCTCTCGCTCGCTTCATAGGATTCTTCTAAAAGCGAGGCTAAGTTTATCGCCAGACTCTTCTTCCCCGAGCTCGTACTTATACCATTAGTCGCTGAGGCACTGCAAAAATCTGAAAAGTCCCGTGTTCTTCGGAAGGATGTTCCTACCGTACAAAACTATTATCTAAATTTGGAATCAAGGAAGAATTCTTAGAATGGGATTTAAAGGGATGGAAGATATACCTGTACTGGCTTCAATGGAAAAATTGACAAGAACATGATCAACGCTTTGCAGTATCACGCCTTTTCGTAACCTTCGTCTGCAAAAATTGGACCAAACTGCTACACACATTGTCCAAATAACCCGCTAAGCTCTTCCGGTTTCCCAAAAAAACCGTTAAGGAAATTCCGTCGAAGGTTCATATAAGACCTATAACATTGTAAATCCGCATACAAATCAGTGCAAACATTATATTCAATAGTTAATCAAAAGTTAGTAATTTTGTTAGGCATATCATCGAACACCTGATGTGCAGTGCCATCAAACAGAGTTCTCAACCGACAAAACATTATAAGTGATCAGTAAAGCGTGAGTTAATTCGAATGGTCACCTTGGGTTCATGCAGACGTGAAGTGATTAGGGAGAAAGTTGAAAGGTGAGAAAACAGAGTGGGTGACGTAAGACAGTTGAGTTCATTTGTTAAAACCGAGTTGGGCCAGCCTGGTCGCGGAGTCGTGGTCGGAGCTGGCTCGGCGGAGGCGTGGTCGGGTGGTCGAGGGCAGGAAGTGAGGGAGTTTTAGAGCAACTTTGGTAAAAAATTAAAGGTTATTTTTTAGAGTTTTTATATTTGCTCATTGTTGGTTATAAAAAGGAAAATTTGAATAACCTTTAACTGTCTAATCTAAAGTGTCTCAAAACTCATTTTGATGCTTGATAGAATAAAAAGTGAATTAATAGTGTTTTGGAGAGTTTTTCCTATTATTTTTGGAGGACATAGAAAACACGAACATTATATAAAAAGACATCTTCACTAGACAATAGTGGAAAGAGAAATCTTGTCATGAATCCATGAAAACTAGAGTGAGATGATAAATTTGACGAGCTTATTCAAGGACTCATACGAAGACCCTCCTTCCCTTATACATTCCCCAATCCTCTCCTTCATCTCCTTGGCTCTCTCCCTCATCTCCCTCCCTTCGTCAATCACTCTCCTGACCGCCCCCGCGATCTCCCCGCTCTCCAGCTCCTCCACCATCAGCCCCGTCCGCCACACGTGGCACACGTACCGGGCGTTGACCCTCTGGTCCCCAAAGCACGGGCTGCACAGCATTGGCACTCCCTCGGCCAGGCTCTCCAGCGTCGAGTTCCACCCGCAATGACTCCAAAACCCCCCAACCGCTTTGTGTGCAAGAACCTCCGTCTGCGGGGCCCACCGCACCACGCAGCTCCTCTCCCCGCATAGCTGCTCGTGTCCAGTCATCACCATGTCGGGTCCCCGGATCGAACCGGGACGGATCACCCACAGGAAGCGCTGCCCACTTTCGGCGAGCCCCCGAGCAATATTCTGCACCTCTTGCTCGTCCATCGACGCAATGCTTCCCGTGATGCTGACGTAGATGACGGAGTTTTCGGGCTGCTTGTCGAGCCACGCTATGCAGCTCCGGTCCTGGTGGATCAGGCTTGTGGTACTGGAGACTGATGGGGTGATGATCATCTTGTGCAGAGGGCCTATTGGGAAGATTGGGACCTGGCTTTGGCGTTGTTGGATTTGGTCTAAGATTAACTGTTCGAGGCAGGCTATGGTGTTCCATATTATGGCGGAGGATTTTCGGTTCGTGTAGGCCCGGGCGATAATAGCCGCAAAACGGCCGAAACACTGGCTGGCGGAGAACGGCAGGTCTTTCAATCGGAGCGGAGGAAGCTCCGGCACCAGCTCTTCCGAGGCTAAAACTATCACCCACGTTGGATTCATTTGATAATTAATTTTTTTTTTTTTGAAATAAAGACGAGCCTCATTCATTTGATTATTAATTACATACTGCAATCAAATGAAGATATACTAGCGGTATACTTAGTTACAGCATATAGTTGCCAACTCGATGCCACGTCAGAGTGAGGTCTTGGCTCCAATAACGACAAAACACCTTTTCAGCTCATATATGTCAAATGCAATTGTCAAAATATATCGTAAAAATATATATAAATATTAGCATCCAATAGATATGTTTTTGGTACTTATATAGCTAATTTGTGATAAATAATATATATATATATATACATTCCACGTTTTAAAAATAAAAAACTTATCTAGCTACTTTCATTTATCTTTGCGGTATATAATCTGCAAAGATTCCAATTGTTTTCTCAAGAGATATCCTCAAATAAAACTATATGTATTATTAAAAATTACAAAAAATTAAAAATTATAAATATGATGTTGTGAAAAGAAAAGACGTATAAATAATTATATATTTATGAAGAGTTTGAAACATCAAGTCTGAACGTATAAATTTTTAACTTATATATGATTATATATATATATATATATTACGACCCACATTGTAACATTTTTGCATATTATTTTAACATGTTTATTCAAGACAATCAAATGTATAGAATAAAAATACCTAAAAAAGAACTTATTTTTGGATATATTTTCATAAATTTATCTTGATGAATAAAATCATGTGAACAGAATCTCAAGACCAACATCCTAGGAGGATAAGCTTGTGATATGTCATTACCTTGCACGGAAGTATAACCTTCGTTTGCAAGTTCTGCGAGGTGAGTACGAGCAAACGAGGTGGCGGCACTGGCGGTGCGCAGCAATATACTCGGGATTGCCAGACCGCATGCCACGTCCTCAGCGAAGAACATGAACTCGTCGGAGACCACGCAGCGGATCCGCTCGCCCCGCTCCGCCTTCTCTCCTAAGAATCCCCTAAAGGTCTCCCTGCAGCTCTCGTTGATGATCAGCGCGTTCTCTGCCAAATCCGCAGGCGTGTGACCACGTCCTTCCTGGCCGTCCGGCATAGGAAAGAAGGCGAAATCGGGGTGGCCAGTGGCGGAACCAGGAATTATGTACCAGGGGGGCTAGATATAATTTTTTTTGTCAAAACTTAACTTGAGGGGGTTATATTTAAATTTTGGTGATAGTTAAGGGGGGGCTGGACTAAAATTTTATATGAAATTACACTAAAAAAAATAAAAATAGGGCATTATTGTACAAAAATTTTTTTTGGAGGGGGTGGTTTCAACCACCTCCCCTTTCTAAATACTTCCGCCACTGGGGGTGGCCCCGAGGATCGGGAGAGTTGAAAGTAGGGTGAGCGACGGTTATGGCGAAGCCGTGGGCGTGGAGGGCCTTGCCTAGTTGAAGCATTGGGCTGAGATGGCCCTGGTACGGGTATGGGACGAGAACAACGTGGCCGTTTCTGTCGATCTCTTTCGCCGTTATTGGCTCTCCAGCTGATTCACTGATTGCGTTCATTCTGATTCGAAGTTTTGAGAGTGATGGAGGAGTATATAGAAATGTGTGGAGCATTGAAATTTGCGAGAGTAACATTTGGGTAGTTATTACATACGTTTGAGATGTTATTTTATTTTCGGAGTTGGGACCCTTTTATCTTAAATTATTGAATAAAATAAAATAAAAATCGCACTTTTGCTCATTAAAACTAGGGTTAATTGCGGCAAAAGTAATTAATTTTTGGTCAAATTCTCTCTCATATATCCAACTATCATAAATGACGACAATAATACCCAAACTATGTATTTGGGAGTTGACCAACAAATTTGGTCCAATTTCGTTTGACAGAGTCCGCTTGGTATTCAAGCTTTTCTCACATGGCACGCCACGTGGCCCCTGACTGCCACTTGGCGTGCCACATAATAATTTTCTTTATCCTTTTTTTTTCCTGCGTAGCCGCCCTCCCCCCTCTCTCTCTCTCCATCTCTTCTCCACGAGCACAACCCCTATTTTCACCCTAAGCCAGTGACTCCCCAGCGACGACGAAGACTCAAGGTACAATCGGAACCCTCTCGCCGAACCCACGCCACCTTCTCTTCACACTCTCTCGTTCGTAAACCCTCTTCATTCTGATACCACTCTCACCGAAACCCTCGTCTCTCGCCGAACCCCGCCCTCACTGAAACCACTTGTTACTCCTCCGAACAACCCCACCGATCGGTCTCTCTTTCTATGAGCTCAATTCATTAGAGAAAGGTTCGAGCTTATTGTTTATCTTCCCTCTCTCTCCTTGCACATGCAGTCATCGGAGAAAGGTTTGCGGCTGTTCAGCTTTGGGGCTCGGACTGTTGAGGGCGCTCTGCTTTCGCAATCAAATCCAGCGCGAGGCAATCGGGCGGCAAGTACAAAGACGGGGTTTGAGAGCTTCGAGGAGCTAGGGTTGGGCTCGGAGGCCTTGACGGCAATGCATGAGATGGGGATCAGCGTGCTGACGGAGATTCAGGTCATCGGGATCCGCCGGTGTTAGAAGAGAATAGCGTGGTGTTGAGCACACACTGACTCCGGCAAGAGTCTCGCTTACTTGGTAGCCCATTGAATTGGGTGTTTTTTTTAGTGAATATTTTTGGGGAAATTGGGGGACAGGCTAAGAAAGAGTTCAATATCGGAGTTGAAGCCATTGGGTGTGCACGTCACAAGAATTTGGTGAGGCTCTTGGGTAATTAAGCTCGAGCCTGGTCTCTGAGTAATGGTGTTTGATTGGGTTTTTAATTGTGGTTGTAATGTGATGTTATAGGATATGCTTGTACATGAGTTCGTTGACAATGGAGACTTGAGTTAGAGCAGTGGCATGAACATTGAGAGGGAGGGCTAACAGGGAAAACAAAAGAGACGAAGAAAAAAATTGAAAGGGAAAAGAAAAGAAAAAGTGCCACCTAGCGAGCCAGGTGGCAAAAGCCTGAATGCCACGCAGACTCTGTCCATCGAAATTGGACAAAATTCGTTGGTCAACTCCCAAATACATAGTTTGGGTATTATTGCCGCTATTTACAGTGGTTGGGTACACGGGAGAGAATTCGATCAAAGATTGGGTACTTTTACCGTAATTAACCCTTAAAACTATGGGTTTGGGTTTTGACCCACTTATAAAGATATAAAAATACAAAAAAAATAATTCGATGTGGTTTAATTTAATCGGTAAAATTAATAATAATTATAAAGTGCTTCGTCTGAAGCAAAAGTTGACTCCGCCTTTGCATTCAAGTATAAAATATGAATTTTTCCTCAAATTATTTTGTGAGAACGTTTTGTTTTGTTTTGTTTTGTTTTGTTTTTGTTTTTTTCGGAGGCGGAGTTCTAACTCATGTTAGGCCTATGTTTAGGCCTACTCGGAGATTTAAGATTTCATAGCTTATGAGAAAAATTGATTGAAAGCCGAAAACGGAGAGTTCAAGAATATTATTGCTTTACCTTAAAAAGGTGGCACGCACAATGTCATCACATGGGTTGCCTGACAACAAGCCAGTGTGTATTATTTGAAAGAGGAATATGAAACTAGAGTACACTCGAGGAGGCTCTTCCCAATCCCATGCATAAAGAAATAAGTTTGCCAACTTGTTTGAGTCACTAATAAATGAATTCAACATGTCTGGCCAAAATGAGAAGATTTGAGATCAGACACAAGCATCATTCAGGATCATAAGACAGACATTAAAATAAAACAAACGGTTATTATCGGCATAAGCAATCATTATTTTAATTATTATGGTAGATTTTTTTTTTTGACAGCTAAACTTCTCGTTTAAATAAGTTGATGAAAATAAACATTGAAATATTCCACTTGCAAATATATTTTTTAGTTAAATATGTAGGCTCGAAATCTTGCTGAGTGAATTTGAATGCCAACTAGGTTGGCACTCAAAGAACACAAAGTTAGAACCGAGGCTCATAATAATATAAATAAAATATCAAAGATTACAAACGAAACCAAAAGAGAAGAGAACTATCGAAACCTAAAGTTCTCTTTCGAACAAATGTCATCGTTTACAAAACACGAAGAAAAATCCGGGTGCGAAGGCCACCAACGTTGACCCAAATCTTGAGCACCAAAACTAGCTAATGCGTCAGCTACTCTATGCGAAATTCTGAAATTGATGACATCCACATATCGGATGCATTTGGACCAGCGAGCCCGTAACTTCTAAGGAACCGAACTCGATTTCTTCTGAAAAAGTTGAACGACATATGTAGAATCACACTCGAGCCATATGTTTTCCCAGTGAAATTCCATAGCCTTTTCAGCGCAAATATTGCAGCCATCACTTCAGCTTCATACACGTAAGCAGAGTTAATATGGAAAGAGAACGAGCCATGAGGAAAACCACAACATGTTCTAAAAATTACTCCAGCTCCTTCCACTCCCAGGGTGCCCATAGAAGAGCCGTCCATGTTACATTTCAACCACGTTGTATGAGGGAACCGCCACACAATAGGAATGATTCTTTGGAGCTTCTTTGGGTTGAATGCCAATGCCGAAAATCTTCAAAACTCCGAGATCCTCTAAGTTGCTTCCCGTCCCCAACTTGAAAAATTCGCTTCCTTAATAATTGTCAAACATGTCTAAAAAAAGTATGAATGTTAGGGATCTGGTCATCAAATACACATGCATTTCTAGTTCGCCAAAATAACCAAATTGTTGAAATAATAGCAGTTTTCCAAAGCGCAAAAACCTGGGGGTTTAGATTAACTGAAGCGGCGTCGGAGAGCAATAAGGCTAGGGACCCTCCTCTATTAACAGGTTTAAGAAAAATACCAGAAATAGCAGACCAAACCGAACCAGCAAAATTGTAATGAATGTTAATTGCGACATAAATACCAACAATCTTACAAACTATAACATTAAATACCAAATATTTTTTGCGGCATAAATATAAAAAGTCCCATTTAATCATTTCCATCTCGTTTCCAATGGATGACATTAGTAAATGTCATGTGGCGTCCAATTGACCTCTACATAGCATTGTCATGTCATTTTACTGTCATATGACATGCACGTGACAGTTATTTTTTTAAAATTTATAAAAATTATTTATAAAAAGTTAATAATGATTTTTATGATGATTTCAATGCCGAGAACACAAAATGGAGTTTCAAGTAATGGAGTTTTAAGAATCGGACCAAGAAGTACAGATGCCATGGTATTTTGTACATAACTTTGAACCCGAATTAACACAGAATAAAAAAAATACCCAGATTTAAATACCTTGAATTTAAAAAAGCCAGGATTAAAATACCCAGATTGAACTACCTTGAATAAAATACTTAGAATAAAATACTAGGCATAAAAGACAATCAAATTAAAGTGCCCGTATTAAAATTACTTGGATATTTTTGAACTTTTGGTAAAAAAAAATTCCAAGTATCCGAGTATATGAAGTTCGGGTTATGATTCTTAAAATTTTATTACCCGGATCACCATTCTAGCTCACCGACATTTAAATTATAATAATAAATGATATGACAATGCCACGTGACATTCGCCACATAGCATTGACTAACGTCATCCATCGGAAGGGAGACAAAAGTGACAAATTGTGATTTTTGATTTATATGCGGATAGTTTTTACTATTTAATGTCATAGTTTGTCAGTTTGATAAGACTTTTGATATTTATGCCACATTTAACCTTAAAAATTTGAAATAGAGGGTAGTAGCCTAGTAGGAATCTAGACGGCAAAGAGGACAAAGTCTTGACTTTTGTCTTTACGACCTCAAAAAAAAAAAAAAAAGTATTATCAACAGAGTACTGACGTGTAATTCACTACCCAATGTTCTCTAACGCAACTACTCTATTATTCCTTTTCGACAGATAGAATCCATGTCCTCTTAATCAAAACGCTTCACCATTCATAAATAATCTTTCAATCACAAAACGTTTGAGCTTTTCAGGTGGAGAGAGCCAATGGAGAAACAGATCCAAAGCAACGGCCACGTGGTGCTTGTCCCGATCCCGTACCAAGGCCACGTCAGCCCGATGCTTCAACTAGGCAAGGCCCTCCACGCCCACGGCTTCGCCATAACCGTCGCTCACCCGGCTTTCAACTCTCCCGATCCTCGGGGCCACCCCGATTTCGCCTTCTTCTCTATGCCGGACGGCCTTGCAGGCCGTGGGCACACTCCGGCAGATTTGGCGGGGAACGGGCTGATCATGAATGAGAGCTGCAGGGAGACCTTCCGGGGACTCTTGCGAGAGAAGGTGAAGCGGGGTGAGCGGATCCGCTGCGTGGTCTCGGACGAGCTCTTGTTCTTTGCTGAGGACGTGGCTTGCGATATGGCGATCCCGAGCATGGTGTTGCGCACCACCAGCGCCGCCACTTCGTTTGCTCGCACTCACCTCGTAGAGCTTGGAGAGGGAGGTGGTCATATTTCCGTGCAAGGTAATGATATATCACAAGCTCTTTTTGATAGGATATCTTGGTGATGAGATCCTGATCACATGATTTTAGTGTTCAAGATAAATGTAAGAAATAAGCATATACTAAATACCACTTTTAGTGTAAAGTTTGGTTATGATTTTTATTCTATACATATGATATGGTTGTCTTTATTTAGTATGAAAAGGAAAATGGTGAGAGAATGATAGTTTATAAAATGGATCATAATATAATTATCATAGAGATAATTCAATCTCGCTAGTTAATCACTTAATTTTACTTTTTGTAACATTATATAAAATGTAAAATTTTATATAGGATATCCCGTGCATAACTTAGTTATTCGGTTTGGATATTTGCGGCTAAAATACGTGATAGATGTGAAAATAGCGGCATATTCCTCTTTTTTTGATCAGATGTGTATTCTTAACAATGCTAAGGGGTAAATCTTAAGTATCAAATTATTTATTCATCGGAATATGTCACCACTTTCACCTAAGTAAAAGGTATTTTTGTCGCAAATATTCCGTAGTCGGCCTTCAACGCATTATTAACTAAGTGTTCTTTTTGACGGCATAAACTGCCAACATTGCGTTTCTCTAATATTCATCTGTCGTTGCTCGATGCCAATGCCAAGACCCCGTATAACGTGGCATCCCAACTGGGAACTCATCCTTTCTTATGTCCTAAGAAAATTTAGACCTCATCCTTCATAAATTTAGCCTAACCTCCTAAACTATTTCTGGACGACAGGTTTAGCTTCGGAAGAGCTCGTGCCGGAGCTTCCTCCGCTCCGATTCAAGGACCTGCCGTTCTCCGACAGCAAGAAATTCGTCACTTTCGCAACTCTCATGGCCAAGGCTTACAAGAACAGAAAATCCTCGGCCATAATATGGAACACCATAGCCTGCCTGGAACAGTCAATCTTAGACCAAATCCGACTACACCAAAGCCAAGTCCCAACCTTCGCAATAGGCCCTTTACACAAGATCACTCCATCAACCTCCACCACAAGCCTTCTCAACGAGGAACGGAGCTGCATAGCGTGGCTCGACAAGCAGCCCGAAAATTCCGTCATCTACGTCAGCACCACGGGAAGCATTGCGTCGATGGACGACGAAGAAGTGCAGAAAATCGCCCGCGGGCTCACCGACAGCGGGCAGCGCTTCCTGTGGGTGATCCGGCCCGGTTCAATCCGGGGATCCGACGAGGTGACCGGACAGGAGCAGCTTTGTGGGGAGAGGGGCTGCGTGGTGCGGTGGGCTCCGCAAGCGGAGGTTCTAGCGCACAAAGCGGTTGGGGGGTTTTGGAGCCATTGCGGGTGGAACTCGATGCTGGAGAGCCTGGCTGAGGGAGTGCCAATGCTGTGCAGCCCGTGCTTTGGGGACCAGAGGGTCAACGCCCGATACGTGTGCCACGTTTGGAGGGCGGGGCTGATGGTGGAGGAGATGGAAAGCGGAAAGATTGCGGGGGCGGTTAGGAGAGTGATTGAGGAAGGGAGTGAGATGAGGGAGAGAGCCAAGGAGTTGAAAAAGAGGATTGGGGATGGTATAAGGGAAGGAGGGTCTTCGTATGAGTCCTTGAATGAGCTCGTCAAATTTATCATCTCACTCTAGATTTCATGCATTGATGACAAGATTTCTCTTTTCCATTATTGTTCAAGACTCTTAGTGAAGTTTTTTATTTTATTTTTTTATCATCGATTTTTTTTTATAGGAAGGAGTGAAATTCAGAATATTTTTTGTTTATAAAGTTAGGTACTTGATACCATATCGGTTTTGAAAAACACGGGTTTTCCCAACTGGTACCAAAACCGGTAAAAGAATATACGTAATGAAAACTAATAGGAATTAAACCCTGGGTTAAAAATTGCAGCGGGTCGTTGCTCCGTCGCAGCTCCCACCGAGCAGGCGTTACACCTTCGCAAGTCATGCTGCGGGTCGTCCATTGTAAGTCTCATGGTTGCGAAGTGGCTGAATAAGTTTTTGGCCCATTTGATACACCGCACAAAAACTGTCGTGAGTTAGGTAGCATAAGGAGGGACATTTTGGTCCAAAATTATTTTAGGGTGAATAAAACAAATGCCCATTTGTGACTTAAAATTTCAAAAAAATGTCTAAACTTATTTTTGGTAATTAAAATCACCAACTAATAAAAGTATTGACTAATATGCCCTTCATTTTTTTCACGTGTAAATTATTTTATAACGAAAAATCCATAATTATTCTAATTTATCAAAACAAAATAAATTAGTTTCCTTAAATATAGGTTATGTAAAAATCTAATATTTATTTAAATTAATTATATCAAATACAATTCTTTCCTTAAATATAGGAAAATCAGCATTCAAAATTCAATTAATTCCTTTTTTAACGATTATATTTGAAAATTCAAAAATTTATATTAATTTAACGATTTAAATTACAAAATTAATTAGTTCCTTAAATGTAGGTAAGTTACGAATTGGAAGTGTAATTTAAGTTACAAAATTATAAAAGTAATTAAGTATACTTGTAGCTGTAAATTAAGTTACGAATTTATAAAATAAGCTTCCAATTCCATCATTGTATTCGTAGTTCAAATACGAATTATAATAGTTTTGTGTTTCGGTAAGTTGCGAATTGAAAGTGTAATTTAAGTTACGAAATTATAAAAGTAATTCAGTATATTTGTACTGTATTTTAAGTTACGAATTTATAAAAGAAGATTCCTTCATTGTATTCGTAGTTTCAATTACGAATTATAATAGTAAGTTATAGGTTACGAAGTTATAACTGTATAATAATCGTAATTAAAGTTACGATTATACATGTAATTATAATTGGAGTTACGACTGGACTTGACGACGGGATGATGCGAGACGTGGGGATGGCAAGAACTTGGCGAGCAGGAAGAGGAAGGAAAAAGAGTCGAGCAGTGAGAGAAGAGATTTTAAAGAGATTTTGTAATTAATGGGTTTTGACCCGTAATCGTGCAGTTTTTAAATATTTATTTTTCCAAAAAAAAAATAAGGAAATTGTCAAATACAACAATTATAGGAAATTAATTTTGAAAATAAAAAAAGAAAAACCCATGAAATGCCCAAAAATCACTTAAGGTTTAAGGGAATTGCCCATACTTTTAAACAATTCATTTATACCCATTTTAAAAATATTTTGGACCATATTAACCATGATTTAATTATATTTTTATATTTTTGTTTATTAATTAATTATTGAATATTTTAATTTCAAATTCCTAAAATTATGGTTGAATTCTTCCCTTATTTATCAGATTTTCATTAATTTGTTACTTTGACCTAAATTTCAAAACTTTCATCTCTTATTCTCGTCTCCTCTCTCTCTGTGTTTCGCAATTCACAATTATTCCTTGCTTTCAATGGTGAAGTATCAAGTCTTCATCAGCTTCAGAGGGGGACTGACACCCGCTCCAAATTCACTAGCCATTTCCATAGACGGTTGGATGAAAAGAAGATCGAAACCTATTACCGACTTCTCCGCCGCGGTCGCGCTCCGTCATTCTCCTTTTGTTTGTTGTTTCTCGGTCATCGTATCAAACACAGTAATATTTTTTATTTTTGTAGTTGGGTTTACACGATTTAGGAGTGGTAATATTTCTTGGAGTGGTAATATTTGTTGTAAACAGTTTTACACGATTTTTGTAAATGGTTTTACACAATTTTGGAGTGGTAAATGGTATGTAAATGGTTTGACATGATTTTTGTAAATAATATTACAGTTTTATTCGTCAATTTTTGTAATATCATTTACAGTCTGACATCATTTGCAATTTAATTTTATTTGTAAGTTCATTTACAGTTTGACATCATTTACAATTTGACACGATTTTGTAAATTCGTAATTTATCGTAATTTTATTTACAGTTCAAATTGTATATACATATACAATTTTTTGTAATTTATTTACAGTTTCATATTGTGAATAATGTTTGTTCGGCATTTCTCATATACAGTTTCAAATAATATTGATTATTAGGGACCAAAAATTCCAAATCAAATTTTGTTTTTAATCTTTAAAATAGGGATAATTAGTTCGAAAAAGTTTTGTGAAATTGTTAAAATAGGAAGGATTTAATGTTAATTTATTTAGTTTGATACATTTAAGGAAAATATATTTTTTATTTTATTAATTAAAAAATTGAATTAAGAATGTGAATTAAAAAGTGGAATGACATATTAGTCCATAATTCAATTTATTGGTGGTTATGATTACCATAATTAAAAATTGGCATTTTTTTAAAACCTTGAGCCACAAATGGGCATTTGCCTCATTTATCCAATAAAAAATATAATTAATAATAAATAAACGAAAATTAAAATTAATAATAAGGGTAATATAGTCCAAACAAATCATTAGTGGGTATAAATTAGTTTTATGAAACTATGGGCATTTCTTCTAAACTTTAAGTGTTTTTTGGGCATTTTGTGAGTTTTCTAATTATTTTAAACTGTTTAAGAAAAATAAAAACTTGAGGGGTTATTTTGACTAATAGTGATAAGTGAAGGGTTATATTATAAGACATAATAAATAATAATACAAAACAAATAAGTCCTAAAAGATTTGGACAATATGCGTAGGAAATTGAGAGGCTATTTTCCGGAATTCAAAATGTTTGGGCACTAGAGTATATGAAGAATAATTAAATTAAGCTCATAGTTTCTAATAAAATCCAAATAGGAAGATTTGAGATCGGACACAACATATCCCTTATACAAAACAAATGTCATTTTAAACTTAACTTAACTTTGATTAAATAACTACACAACCTTTTTAATGTTGACAAATCGTAATGCAGGCCAGACGCACAAGGCCGGCCTATGAGTTGGTAGTATTTTATCGAAATTTTAGGCTAAGTAAATTTTCAAGACTTCTAATTTTTGTTCATATTTATTTAAATAAAAAATAATATGTAAAACAAAATAGAATTGAGGCCCTTAATATTTGACGCCTGAAGTATTGGCCTTGCTCGCCTATAGTCAAGGCTAGGCCTGCACGAGACCGGCCTTGAGTTGGAAGTATTATTAAGGCTCTAGAGTAAGTAAATTTTTGGAGCCTTGAAGTATATAAACATTAATTTTTTATATTAATTAAATATAAAACAATATGTGAAAATAAAAATAAAAATGGGACCCTTAAATTTTGTGGGTCGAGACGCCTCCGACTTTGGTCGACTATAACTATAGTTAAGGCCGGGCCTCAGACACATAGTAAAACAAAAGGGTCCCAAAACAAATAACACTTGTGTCGTGTAATTCACTACCCATTGCTTCTCTCTCTCAACTGCTCCATAATCGACAATTCTATTTACTCCTCCGTGAACTCTCAGACCTTCAAATAAGAATGAAATCAATCAGTGAATCAGCTGGAGAGCCAATAATGGCGAAACAGATCGACCGCAATGGCCACGTGGTCCTCGTACCGTGTCCGTACCAGGGTCACATCACCCCGATGCTTCAGCTCGGCAAGGCCCTTCTAGCCCATGGCTTCACCATAACCGTGGCTCACCCTGCCTTCAACTCTCCCGATCCTCGAGGCCACACCGATTTCGCCTTCTTTCCTATGCCGGACGGCCTGCAAGGGCGAGGGCACACGCCTGCGGATATGCCGGGTAACGCGCTGATCATCAACAAGAGCTGCAGAGAGACCTTCCGCGGATTCTTAGGAGAGAAGGTGGAGCGGGGCGAGCAGATACACTGCGTGGTCTCCGACGAGGTCATGTTTTTCGCTGAGGACGTGGCATGCGATTTTGCAATCCCGAGCATGGTGTTGCGCACCACCAGCGCCGCCACTTCGCTTGCTCGTATTCACCTCTCAGAACTTGCGGAGGAAGGTTATACTACCTTGCAAGGTAATCATGATATGTATATATATTAAAGTTTTTTTTTTTTCTTTTTCAAATAACCGGAGAACAGTCACATGGTGTAGAGCCCTCACGTATGGTGGAGAAACACTTAGCATAGTGTCATTGGCGGACGTACGTTATGGTGTGGGGTGGTTGAAACCACCCCCAAAGTTTTGAAAATTGCACTAAAAGGACCAAAATACTATAAACTTATTTACATAAACCACTCCCAAAAAATTAAATTTAATGGAAAAGAAAAATTAAACCCCCCGGGTCTCCGAATCCTGGTTCCGCCACTGCATAGTGTCTTCATCTCGATTTTACTCCGCTAATATCCTTTCTATTTGATTGGACTCTAAGCATGTAATTAATAATCAAATGAATCCAACAATTTGTGGACAGAAGGTTTAGCTTCGGAAGAGCTCGTGCCGGAGCTTCCTCCGCTCCGATTCAAAGATCTCCCGCTCTCCGGTAGTAAGAATTTCGGCCCTTTCGCGGCTACAATCGTCAAGGTCTACAAGAACAGAAAATCCTCAGCCATAATATGGAACACCATAGGCTTCCTGGAACAGTCAATCTTAGACCAAATCCAACAACACCAAAGCCAAGTCCCAATCTTCGCAATAGGTCCTCTACACAAAATCACCCCATCAATCTCCACTACAAGCCTGCTCAGCGAGGATCGGAGCTGCATAGCGTGGCTCGACAAGCAGCCCGAAAACTCCGTCATCTACGTCAGCGCCAAGGGAAGCATCGCGTCTATGGACGAGGAAGAAACGCAGAAGATTGCCCGGGGGCTCGCTGACAGCGAGCAGCGCTTCCTGTGGGTGATCCCGCCCAGTTCAATCCGGGGATCTGACATGATCAGCGAGGAGAGGGGCTTCGTGGTGCGATGGGCCCCGCAGGTGGAGGTTCTAGTGCACAAAGCGGTTGGGGGGTTTTGGAGCCACTGCGGGTGGAACTCGACACTAGAGAGCCTGGCCGCGGGCGTGCCGATGCTCTGCAGCCCGTGCTTCGGGGACCAGAAGGTTAACGCCCGGTACGTGTGCCACGTTTGGCGGACGGGGCTGATGGTGGAGGAGCTGGAGAGTGGGGAGATCGCAGGGACGGTTAGGAAAGTGATTGAGGAAGGGAGTGAGATGAGGAAGAGAGCCAAGGAGTTGAAGGAGAGGATTGGGGATGGTATAAAGGAAGGAGGGTCTTCGTATGAGTCCTTGAATGAGCTCGTCAAATTTATCATCTCACTCAAGTTTTCATCTTAACTTAACCAACACGGTTGAAGTAATTGTCTATCTTTTGGCCGGAATAAATGAGACCCGAGGCGCAACCTAGGATTTCCCACTTAAGTTATAGGGTTTCGGGCAGTCATGTAAAAATCATGTAATGTGTAAACAAAGTGAAAATCGTAAAAGTCGTATGGTATGTTATTCTCTCCGTGTAAATTTATTAAGCGCATATGCAATAAAAGTATTTCTTTTGTATATATCACAATTTTCTTATGTGTTTACTTAAAACAAAAAGCTATGTAATATTATCTTCAATATATCAAGAAAAATAACAGATTAACAAAATCTTAACTAAAATGTTTGTAATAGCTCTGCGTATGCAGCTCCGCCTCCGCCTATACTTGAATGTACACTAAATTCGAATCTGAGTCCCTAAAAACTTCTAAATTTTATATCTTCAGACTGTCGTCTTACAATAGATATTTGAGAATGTCATCTTTCCATAGAAACCGTATCGCTACGAGTAGACATCATCTCAATGTAAGGGTGACATAATATTGTATCGCCCGCGGTATCACCGGACAATATGACAATCACAACGACTATGAAATATGAGATTCAGCTCACAAGGTTCGACAACTACCGATCTAACAGGGAAATTATGATGTCTCCGACATTGTGGATTGGGTCCCGATCTCATATCGTCGTGGACCTCGACATATTCTTTCGGTCCCGCCGGAGAGTACACTTTTAAATTAAAATTCGATGGATTTATAACTAATGAATTAATAATCCTATCAAATAAATTAATATATTATCGATATGTTAACAAATTGTCCAGAAATCCTGTGTATGAAAAAAAATCGTAAATTTATATTTCTGTGTAATTGAAATTTTTTCAGCCCCCGTCTAAAAATCTAAAAATCCTGAATCCGTCAGCAAAAATGTATCTCGAGAAACAGAGATAGAATTTCAGACCCAACATTTTGTCATAAATAGTAGATAAGACAAACAAATTTTCAAAGTAAACCCATCATATATTATTTAATATCACTTCATTACACATTTCATAAAAACACAAACACACAGCAAAGTTTTCTCATATCATATGGCAACCGAGAACATTCTTACGTACACAACAACATTGATCACTCACACTCATAACATGGTAAAGACTCCAAACTCAAACCACCACTTTCACAACCTTCCTTCTTTTAACCGGAGATATCAATGGCTTTCACTTCGGGCTTCTTCACTTCCTCCTTCGGCACCGTCACCGTCAGCACTCCGTTCTCCATGGCCGCCTTGATCTCCCCCATCTTCGCGTTCTCCGGCAGCCTGAACCTCCTCTGGAACTTCCCGGAGCTGCGCTCGACCCGGTGCCACGTGTCGTTCTTCTCCTCCTTCTCGAAGCTCCTCTCTCCGCTGATGTGGAGAACCCGATCGTCCTCCACTTCCACCTTGACCTCCTCCTTCTTCAGCCCCGGCAGATCGGCCTTGAACACGTGCGCTTCAGGAGTCTCCTTCCAGTCGATTCTGGCGTTCACGATCGCAGAATTTTCCTGGGAAAGTTGGGCGGGAAAATCCTTAAATGGGTCCCAGACATCGAGAGAGAAGGGGTCGAAGACGCTGCTGCGTCGGCCTCCGAAGAAACTCGGAATCAGAGACATTGGTCTGAACCAGATTAGTGGAAACTGCTTTATCGAATGAATAGCAAAGGAAATATATGCTTAGAGAGTTGTAGATATGTTTGAATGAGAATGGAGACAGTGGATTTGAATATTTATAGGAGTTATAGGAAAGTGGTGGTGGGTTCTACGGGGTTCTGGGTTTAAGTTTGAAAGAGAAGAGAAGAGAAGAGAAGAGTGGTGGAAGATTCGCGGTGTTTCTCTAAGTCTATGGAGGTATTCGTGGACTTTTCTTTGGGCCCAAACCCAATCCATGAATGAACTAAAGCGATATACAATCATAATCATATATATTTTTACAATGCTACTATCTTGGCCCAATCTGCAATGTAGCTCACGGTGGGCATCGTTTACTTTCTTTTAAGATTTTGGATTTTCGTCCTGAAACAATCTTTGGGTATCTTATTTTTATGATCGTTAGTCCTGCAAGTGGGAGGGCACGGATATCCATGCCCTCTTTTTTTTTTTTTTTTGTCGGAGTCGGATTAATCCGAGTCCGGATTTTCTCGGACTTGGATTAATCCGACTCCGTATTTTTTTATTATATTTTTTTAAAAAAATTGCGTTTTAGTCTTTTTATTTAAAAAAATGTTGTACATGCGCCTTTTAGAGTTCTTGTACACGGGTTTAGAGTTCGAAATTCAAATTATAGTTTACGGTTTTGAGATTCAAATTTCAAATTTCAAGTAGGATATAAACATAGAGATATATAAATAACGGGCCTCGTTAAAACCTCTCCAAGCCCCCCAAAAGGGTGCGGCTCGGGCGAGGAAAGAGCGCCCTAAGGATTTTATTTATATTATAAAGCAAATACAAATGTCATACAATTACTAAGTACAACCCGATTACTCCGGGTTTGCCACATTAAGCTCGTTGAAATAGTCTAACAACTCGTTGTCTACCATTTGATTATCTTGCGTTCGCTTTTCGGCCAAAATCCAATCCTTGGAAAGCATAAGGATTTCGACCAAAAACGCCTTCGTTGACTTGCGTCGAGCCTCCAATAGGCGTCCTGCCAATGAGAAAGCCGCTTCCGATGACACCGTGGAGACCGGAACGGTGAGGATGTCGCGAGCCACCAATGATAAAACCGGGTACTCAAGACGATTTACGCGCCACCATTCAAGTATGTCGAGGCTTTCGTCGGGACATGGTGCCGGTGGAAGGTTACAAAAGACGTCGTACTCGTTGATTCTTCGGCGGTTTGCTCTTCGGGGACGACGACCTCCGGAACTCCCGCTATGTTGTGACGTTGACGCCAGACTTGACACCGTTGATGATCCTCCGTGCCCGCCGGTATGAGTTAGGTTGTATGAACTATCAAATTGATAATATGGCATGCACATCTTTGATGGAAATAATCGGCCCTAAAATTGTCAAGACTATCCTTTAACACATCAACGGTAATGTTGTGGGGGCTAGCATTATCTAATGTGATTGAAACTACCCTATTGCTAAGGTTCCAAAATGTCAACACATTCAATATAGCCTCGGCAATGTTAACCTCGGTATGCCTAACACGCATGGGTTTAAATCCTAAAATACGCTTTTCTAATTTCCAATCATCGTTAATAAAATTAGCTACAACGGAAATTTAATCATTGTTAGCGTAACCTTTCCAACAATCCGATGTTAAAGCAAACTTGTACGACGTTTGTTGAAATAATTTGTCTAGCTCAACTCTTTGTTCATCATAATATTGAATTATTGTCTCTCTAGTTACATGACGCGAGACGTACCGGTAGTTTATCGGGGCGATGAATGCTAAAAACTCGTTCAAACCATCACCCTCGGAAAACGATATCGGTAAACCATCGCGTATGATAAATTTAGCGAGAGCTTTCCTATAAATGAGATCGGATAAGCGACTTACCTCCTCCACTTTCTTTCGCTTTCGGCATTGCAAGGCGTGATCTCGGAGGTACGATGTGCATTGAGTTTTTGGATCGGCCGGCTTTATTTCTCCGCAAGTTTGACATTTCCCGAATCTTTCCTCCTTTCCTGTAGTAGGATTAAGAATATAAAGTGGGAAAAAGTCATTTCTCCATACCGGAGATGTTAGGTTCTTCCTCTTCCTCGGTTTTGGCGGTGGAGGGTTTGCCGGCGGCGGAATAGGAGGCCGACTAGAACCACGAGGCCGACCACGAGCTCGGACCGGCGGCGGCGGTGGAAGAATTTCGTCCTCCTCTTCGACGTCGTCCTCCTCTTCGTCGTCGTCGTCGTCGTCCCCGCCTTCAAGACCTTCGTAATTCGGATCGTCGTCTCTTCCGTCGTTCATGTTCATCGATCCCGAAACTTCTCGGTTTTGGGCATCGTACGCCTCTTGCTCGCTTGACCATTCCGGAATATTTCCTGTAGCATTTTGAAGCAAGTTAGGAAAACCACCAAATTGTTGACCATAAATTACCGGAACCATGGCATGAGGTTGAATTTGTGGCGATGGTAGACTAGAGGAACCCGGAGCATTTTGTTGGAAAACACCGCCATAATATGTATGTTGTATTTGTTGTTGTTGTACCGGCGGAGTTGAATGCGAGATACTATTAACCGACCCGGTTTCGGAACCGGCCCGTCTTTTTCCTCGGCGATCATTTTGGCCTCGAGAACGGTTATCGGAACTCGACATTATAACTATAATATAACTAAACTATATAATATAATAGATATTATGATAATAAGTGTATTAATATAACTATAAGATAAGAAAACTATAGCTTAAAATCGGATTTTTTGAGAGCTTGGGCGAGTTGAGAGAGTATGAGATGAAGAGAATGAGTTGAGTGAAAAAAAATGAGGGAGAAGTGTGGTTTTTATAGGAAAAAAAAATGAAGAGAATCGAGTAAAGAGGGTATAATTAATACCCAACGGATAGATTCAGGCCTCTTTCTGCAATTTGCAGAAATCAGCTCGGGACCACCAAATAGAGCCGTTGCCCAACGGCTCCTTCCATCGAGCCGTACACGTGGCTCATCCAACGGCTCAAAAAATAGAGTCGTTGCATTTTATTTTTTTTTAATTTTTTTTTTAAATGTCGGAGCCGGATTAATCCGGCTCCGTATTAAGTCGGAGTCGGAGCTCCGACTCCGTATAAAAATAAAATAAAATGGAGGGTCCGGGAAATCCGACCCTCCACATTTACAGGATTAATGATCGTAACTCGTTCCCTTCCCTATGTTTGTTTTGACGTTTAAGAGTTTAAGAATTTCGACCTCAATTTCTAAATTAAAAAATATAACTTACAAAACAAAAATGATATCCATAAACAAATATATATATATATATATATATATATATATATATATATATATATATATATATATATATAAGAGTAAGAAAGAGTTGAGTTTACTCCTTTATTTGAAGATGTAGAAATTTCATTTTGTCTATAGCGAATTTCAATAACAGTTTTATGGTTGCAATTTTTTATTTTTAGTTACGCGGTTGCATATTTAGTACTGTTACATAATAATATACGTCCCAATAAGATGTATGGCGCTTGTGACATAAGAGTTTCTCGAAAGAATTCCTCTTAAAAATATTCCGGATAAGAAAGAATTGTCGAAATTAATTTTCATTATATGGCAATTTAGTTTCGTGCGATGTCTTCTCATATCTAGAGTTAGATATTCCTATTTGTTTTTTTGTTTTTCTCTATACTGATAAGATTAGTCAATGTGATAACATCACGGAAACTATTCAATTTATTGGCTATTCGAACTATATTTTCATTCCAATCCATATTGTACTACAAGCCATTAATATTCTGTACTTCTAAATTGCAAGTGTACTTTATAATTTGATCAAAACCTCATAAATTAGAGATTTTTTTTATAGCTTTAATTAATATAAGAAACATTAAATTGTAGGTAATTTAGTTATCGGTCTCGTATAAATTTTTAATTTAGAGCATACACTTTATGAAACTAGTTTAATATTAGTTCGACGCTGAATATATTCTTTTAATTGAAATTATTAATTTAACTGAATGCAGTCTTTTGGTTTTGGTTTATTAATAAGAAAAAAATTCGCTTATTTTTCACCCCTAGCTGATACAGACTTGTCAACATGACAAAGGGTCGCATTCTCATCGAATATGAAGAATTTTCTTTTTCTTTTATGTGCTCTCATAAAATATATTAACAAATATAATATCATCCGAGTCAATGCTCCATATAATACCATATATATATGACATACTTATATATTAAATAATAGAAAGCTGCATGCTTCATGCCTTATATCGAGAGAAGAAAAGAAAGAAAGGTTGTGTTATGTTTATGTTCTAGCAAAATATTTTCGTATGAGAAGTGGACTTTTCATTATGGTCCATGCCAAGACATTTTAACCAATAATTCACCATTTAATTATTGCAGGATTAAAACAATATACAAAACAATTGCGCTCATAACGCTTGCATGTCAAGTGGTACCGAAGTCAAATCTACGCATTAAGTCTTAAATGATAAGTTGGCATGGATATTCTTCCTTAAACGTGTAAGGCGGTTCGGAAGAACTCCGTGATATGTCGTTTGACAAAACGTTCGAAAGAATTGACAGGAACTCTCTCCTCTAGTCGAGGTCCATTTTTGGATGTCCCCTCTCAATAGGAGGATAATTCCTTTCTATTTTTTTACCGTGAGGTGAGATCCAAGCACACTTTGTATAAGAGTGGCAAAGAGAACCGGCCCTCTTGCTAAGGCAAGTGAGCCTCGCATATGCCTTAGGCCTCATGATTACAGTATTATTTAAGCTTAAATAATAAAGGACCCTGAAATTAAAGGTTTAGGGCCCAAAAAAAATTCACAATTAAAATTATCATATATAATCTAAGTGTGTTATTACAAACGTGAATAAACTAATTGGTGTAGGTTAATAAATTAATTTTTCTATATTGAAAACACTCGTTTAGGTGAATATTTTAGTCTTTATAAGTGATTTTTTTTATAAATGTATTTTTCTAAATATTTACTTTTTCAACGAAATTATAAATTTTATATTTAATTTACATGATTTTTCTGAAGAATGGAGATATAATTTGCATGGGCCTCTTATATCATCAAGGTCAACTCTGGTCTCTGGGTGAATATGCATATACGAAAATAATGACATGAACAATAAGCGCGATTTTTACTTTGTCGAGCGTTCTTGATGGGAAGTATCTGAAGCTTGTGGAGTCGTGCCCATCGTTCATACAAAAGATTGTCTTGTCGCGTCCATTCATATGTCCTCTCTTTCTCGCGCGGCTCGGATGGGTTTGCTCGGGAGCTCGTGGTGTGAGGAGATAACTGGCAGACAGACGAAGTCAGGAAGGCTTTTAACGGATACCGAAGTTCTAGGGGTGCAAATAATACCCAAAAACCGGATAATAATCCGAATCCCGGATCCTGTTCGGTTACCCGTATCCGGATTAGAACCGGATACAGGTACCAGGTATTAAAATTTTAAAAACCGGATACCCGGGTTATTAATTATTTTTTTTGGATTTCTTTCTTAGGGTTCGTGTGATGTACTTATGCTTGATACGCGAGACTATGTTTTTTTTATGGATTTTAATTTTAAGAAATGAATGTATGTTTTTATTTTTAAGATGATATTTTTTTAAAAATAAAAATAAAAATGAAAAGCGGGTAGTAAATTCGGGTAGCAAAACTGGGTACCGGGTATCAAAATCTAGATATCCGGATTCGGGTACCCAAAATTTGAGTACCAGATCCGGGTATCAATTTTTGGATACCCGATTTCCGGATCCGGATATCGGGTACCCTACCCGCTTTCACCCCTCTGAAGGCCAACACTTGGAAGCCCGAAAATGCACCGTCCCACCAGATTTGATATTACTATCTAGTATCTAGTTACTAGCAAAACAAAATAATAATTTCCTCAAAATGTCCGTCCTCACATCTACTGTAGTACAAATAATTAATTATTTTAAATACAATATGGTTCGTATATTTAAGACCCGCGTGTAAATGCCGTTAGATAAACATAAATACAAGGGTAAACTGCGGCTAATGTACCCAATGTTTGATTTTCTGCGGATTATGTACCCAATGTTTATTTTTGGCGGCTAATGTACTCAATGTTTGATCCGTTAGATATTTTTGGGTTTTCCGTCAGTTGACCGTTAGAGAGTTATATGTACACTTTTTGTATTTTTGACATAACTCACTTATTTTTTGTCCAAATTTTATGCACGACCTATGGTTGGAAAGATAAGAGATAGATCTACAAGTTTAATTTTTTAAGTTTTGTAAAATCAGTTTTAAAAAAATACGAAATTTCAAGTACAACGTAAAACTGGACATTAGTTTAATGCAAAATATTTGTTTCGAGCAAATTTTAATATAATTAATGACTTTTTATGATGAAACGTAAAAGTAAAAAGTTGTAGATAAATGTTTTATCTTTCCAACGGATGTTTATTTATAAATTTTGGATAAAAAACGAGTGAGTTATGCCAAAAATATGAAATATTATTTCACATCACATCTTTTATATTTTTGGCATAACTCACTCATTTTTTGTCCAAAATTTATAAATAAACAACCGTTGGAAAGATAAAAAGTTTATCTACAACTTTTTAGTTTTACGTTTCATCATAAAAAGTCATTAAGTATATTAAAATTTGCTCGAAACAAATATTTTGCATTAAACTAATGTCCAATTTTACGTTGTACTTGAAATTTCGTATTTTTTTAAAACTGATTTTACAAAACTTAAAACATTAAAGTTGTAGATCTATCTCTTATCTTTCCAACCATAGGTCGTGCATAAAATTTGGACAAAAAATGAGTGAGTTATGTCAAAAATACGAAAAGTGTACATATAACTCTCTAACGGTCAACTGACGGAAAACCCAAAAATATCTAACGGATCAAACATTGGGTACATTAGCCGCCAAAAATAAACATTGGGTATATAATCCGCAGAAAATCAAACATTGGGTACATTAGCCGCAGTTTACCCTAAATACAATACCCAATATCGTCTCTCTTCTCATAACTCGCAAACACAGAAAGACCAATTCACATTCACAGAGAGAGAGAGAAACGCAGAGCGAGCATCGATCAATCCGTCGTCGTTTCAAATGGAGGGAATGGACCACGGAAGCATGGGATCGCCACCGTCCACGACGATGAACGACAACCACACGATGGGCGGCTCCTCGCACATGGCGACGATGCACATGACCTTCTTCTGGGGCTCCGACGCCCAGATCCTCTTCTCGGGCTGGCCCGGCCCCTCCCGCCCCGCCATGTACGCGCTCGCCCTCGTCTTCGTCTTCGCGCTCGCCGTCCTCGTCGAATGGCTCTCCCACTGCCGCCTCCTCAAGTCCTCGCCGGGCTCCGGCCGGGCCGCCGCCGCGCTCGCGCAGACGCTCCTCCACGCGCTGCGCGTGGGCCTCGCCTACCTGGTGATGCTCGCCGTCATGTCGTTCAACGCCGGCGTGTTCCTGGTCGCCATCGCCGGGCACGCCGTCGGGTTCTTGGCCTTCGGGAGCCGGCTCTTCCGCAGCGTCGACAACGAGAAAGTCGCCTCCGATCTCCCGCCAATGACTTCTTGCTAGTTGGGATTTCCACGCTTTGTTTGATAAATCATTACAGGGTTTTTTTTTTTTTGAGAAATGGGAAAACGGATGTGAATTGATCATTATGAATATTTTCTTGTGCCTATTATAGCAGATTATGTGTGTAGATGCTGTCATGTATTGAAGATTCATCGAAACCCTAATGATCGAAAGATTCATTGTTTAGTAAATTTTACGCATCTGGATAATGCTGCAGATTTCTACAGCTTTGTGACCATTAACGATAGGAAGAAGATATGAAAGAATCCAAAAGACTTTGAACAAGTCAAGTTCTTCGAAAATTAGCGGCAGAAGTCATTGACTTTGGCCGGTTGTTGCAGTATATTATATTTACAAAAAATTTGTACGGTAGAAGTAATTTAATATTAACCATGGTGACTTTTATATATAGTCACAAATTGTGTAGTATAATAAAATCAGTAACTTTCACCGCTATATTCCGTCTATTTAATTATGTATACGCATCTAAATAGTCGTGCATAGCTGCAGTGATATACTGTCGATTTCTTGAGCTGTCTGTATGTAAGCATTTCTTGAATCACTATTTACTACAAGAAGAAGAGCATATGGTAGAAGCTAATTAATGCTTGGCAATTGTGATATAAAAACTTTATTTTAGTCATTTTTACTCTCACTGCGTGATAAGTTAAGTGCGAAGCTAAAAAGTTAAAATAATATGATACTGTTTAACAAAAAAAAAAAATTAAATACCAATCATTCGATTTTATAAGTAAATATGTAATAACTGTGATGGCAGATGGCTAAACTATAAGTATTTGAATAAAATTTTATTTTTTATCGATAGGATTTTAAAGATATATTGGTTGTTGAAAAATATAGTAACAAGTAATGTTCTATAGAAAAAAGAAACAAATATGCGTGCAAAGGAGGTGAGCACCAAGCAAAACAATTACCAAATTAAGATGATTCACTAGTTCAGTGTCTGTCAGTCATCAATTTGGGCTAACGCTTCCAAATTACAACCTTTTTACTAACTCTGCTACGTCACGGGATTCTGCAATTCTTTCTGAAGTCATGGATTTTTATTCTTATATCTATACATATATTCTTATATATATAAATGTATATATATATTTAGGGTTAATGATGGCAAAAATACCCAAAGTTTGGTCAAAGAATCCCTCGGGTACCCAAAGTTTAAAAATGATGGTAAAAATACCCAAAGTCATATTTGGGGAGTTGACCACTCCAATCTCGTAACACCATTAATTTACATGTTAATTCTGACCACGCAGACAAACGTGGGTTGCCGACAGAACAATTTTTTCCACGTTGACAAGCCCACATCAGCGTCGTTTACGAGAAAACAGCGAATTAAAACCCCTAAGTAATACTATTTAATACAAACTAATTGAACCTCTAATGATTACACTTAACGAAACAGATTTTTCCATGTGGCCAGAGTTATTGGGTAAGTTAATGGCGTTACAAGAATGAAGTGGTCAACTCCCCAAATGTGACTTTGGGTATTTTTGCCACCACTTTTAAACTTTAGGTACCCGAAGGATTCTTTGACCAAACTTTGGATATTTTTGCCGTCATTAACCCTATATATTTATAATATTGTCTTTTACTTAAGTTGAACTTATTAAGTTTAATTTCACAAATCATGTCAAAGCATGCAGTGTCTAGCAAGGTATTAAATTTCTCGAATATCCATCGGCATGCCCATCGAAAATCTTTTTTCGATGATATGTGAAACGACATTTCCATCGGCATATCCATCGATTTACCTATGAGATACCAATCGACAAGCGATATATCCGTAAAATGAAAAGTGCGAAACGACATCGGCAAGCGGTATTTAAAACCTTGGTGTTTAGTAATTGAATTTTTTTGGCTTCAGACGAACTGCACGGGAAATCGCTATTTTTTTATTTTTTATTTTTATCTCAATCGCATATATTTATATCCAATTAATAGTTTAATACCATCTTAGCAGCCTATGGAATGGAAAATGTCATTAATCTATCTATGTAATATACACCTATAAGGCTAAAATATTTTATATTTTCTATGTAATAATAAGCAGAAAGTCAATGCTATTTCTAGAAATAACAACTATCAATTAATACCACTTGATCAATGTACGTAAAAAATAAAAACAATCCATACCATTTGATCAGTCTAAAGAGTAAAATTAGTCGTACATATATAGCTATAACTATGAGGCTATTGAAGCTAAGTTTCTAGTTAGTTAGTTTTGGGCTGGACTTGGACTCTTGGTTTTGAGATCGTTAAAAGTCTCAAATTGGATTTGTGTAAAGCGGACTAGTTATTACTTATTACAATATTTAAACTGGGAAAGTAAGAAAAAAATGGTATTAAGTAAAGAATCTGACAATAAAAGATTAAAATTAAAATTATATTAAAATGTAAATATGTAAAATAAATTTAAGAAAAATTATTGGATATATTTTGATGAGATGATGAAGATGTTTGTATGTAATATTGTAACGTTTGTCATGTTCGAAAACTTAACAGGTTAGGCCCAACGTGACTCGGCCCTTGACAATTGAACGTGGCAATTTATTATTCAAATTTTGCAATGAGATTCAAATATCTCAATCTTAAAATAAAGGTTTAATTCTCTCTCAAATTTAATTTTATCCAAGGACTTTAAATAAGAAGATATTTACCAATTATGGTATAAAAGAAATTGAATACTTTAAAAGTAAACGTGATCCTCAACTTTAACACCTCCTAAAACATACAAACAATAATACTCAAACTTCCAAGGCAATTCCACCTTTTTTTTTTGTCTTTTCCAATTTTCAAAGGCTTGTTCACTATATATACTACTATACAATTATGTATATATGTATTCATTGTAGTTTGAATGATTAAATCAGTCGTTCATCAGAGCCCTCCAATTCACACACGTCTTGACATGGACCATAGCGAAACAACCCCGTCGAGCATGGCTTTCTTCTGGGGAAAAACCGGTGAAATACTCTTCTCCGGCTGGCCCGGCTCGCAGACCGGAATGTACGCACTCGCTTTGGTGTCGATCTTCACCGTCGCAGTCCTCGTGGAGTGGCTCTTCCATCACCACCTCTTGAAGATTGCAGCCGTCGACAGGCCTCACGGCTACACGGCTAACGGTAGCGGTAACGGCTTTGGTGTCGTCTCTCATGCACTCATTCACGCTCTCAGGATTGGCCTCGCCTACATGGTGATGCTCGCGGTCATGTCGTTTAACATTGGCGTCTTTCTGACGGCCGTTGCCGGCCGGGCAGTGGGGTATTTGGTCTTCAGAAGTGGAATTTTTAAGAAGAGGGATTTGTCCACGCCTCCTTATGAGAGAGCCTATGTCAATTCAATGAATTAGGTTTCAATTTTCCTTGAACGTTATCTGGATGTCCATGAGATTGGTTGGCTCTTGAATTTTCAGACTTATTTATTTCAAAACATAGATAAATTCACTTTTTATTTTATTTTATTTTATGCTTAAAAAGTAATTTATTTTCTATATTTGAGGGTATTACCGTGCTATAAAATATGATCGATGAAAACCGTCCAGATACTTGGAAATTTATGTGATATTCAAAACTCGAATTCAGGTTTTGTAAAATTAATATATGGCTCATGATTTTAAAATCATAATTTTAGATACCCGGAATTAGGTTTTACTCATTTTTATACTCGGAAGTTGGAACTATACTTTGCTACATCAAAAAATGAAGAAAAAAAAAGTAAAAAAAAAAACATATATTTCACCACTAAATCTGGGTAAGGAAAGAATGAAAATTAAATAAATTTGTTGAGAAAATTAATTTAAGTAGAAAAAATTGTTTCAAATAAAAAAAAAAAACTAGAAAGAAGTATTTTCCTCATAAATTTAAGTCTTAAAGCGGTTCATGTGTACTCTGTTTTGGAAAAATAACTAAATCTATAACCTGCATTTGGTTTTAACCCAAATGTGAGTACACGAAGTTGTAATCTGTTTTTGGATCTTAAACGGTTGTACCGTCATCTGAATTTGAAAATAGATTTCCATTTCCTGTATCATTTTTACCTCCAAATCAGTTTTTATTTTATTATTATTATTACTAGTGGATTCACCGCGCGTTGCGCGGTTGTTGAGATTATATGTATATAAAATTATTGTCAATTTAAACCGCATTGTTTTTATACTGTTAATTATCTTCTGTAAGAGGAAGATTGCAACTAATGTGTTTTTATAAGTATTTGGTTAAATACAAAATGTAACACCAAAACATGCAACAATTAAAAGGAAACAAACTACCAAAATTAACATATATACAAATTAAAAACATGTACAAAGAATAAAATTGGTTGTTGATTAATATATATTTTGTTTATTTTAAATTAGCCAAAAAATCGAAACTTACATTTTATCAAGCAATGATGACTCAACTCTTGAATCATATGATAAATTTTTAGTCTTTATTTTTCATTACATTTATAAATTTTGCCATTACAGTTTTTTACTTTTTTAAATATATATATATATATATATATATATATATATACTTGAAGAAGTTATAAATTAGATCTTTAATTATATTGCAGTGCTTAAGTTTATTTTGGATATACGTGTAAAATGTTTATCTTTTTCATATTATAACTGATTCATTTTAAATTTTAAAATTGTAATGAATAAAAAAAGAGGACAATATTTAGACATAATTATAAAATATACTATCCACTGAAATGCAAATTGGAACAGAAAAAAGGCTAAGTCAAATAATTGAAAATATTTAAATTATTGACAATCATAATCGCTTAAACTAAGTACCTCTTAAACTTAGTACCGTAGACAATATATCTTGAATTTTTTAACAAATAAATATGCAAATCGCACTCACAGAAAATACGATGCATAGGGTTCCATGGGTCTTAGATGTATGAGAAGATTGGATCACCAACCTAACCAAATGAAAAACATGAAATGTATATATATAAGGAAAATAAGATATTGTGTATATGTGTACATTTCCTTACGTGCATGCATATAATATTCATGTAACATAATGTAGATATATTTTTCATGCTTATATATATTGCACTTCCAAATTCCAATATTGGACTTCCAATAAAATGCATTTTTAATCCCAATATTGCACTTCCAATAACGTTCATTTTTAATCTCACAAAATTCAGTGGTTAAATCCATGCAGTCATTAAATTTATGGTTATTAAATGACCAAACTTTATTAAATTAATGGCTAAGAAAAAGTATATATATGGAGGAAAGAATAATATCAGTGGTTATGTAGACGTTAAATTTTATATGGATATAAACTTGATCATAACATCGTCTAGAAATTTTAAGCGACATCTTGATGATTTTCATCAATTGGTATTTTTTTAAATTCAAATCATTAAGTATGTGTGTAATCAATTAGTTTGTGAATTAATGCATTAAATATATATGTGTAATCAATTATATGGTTGTTACATATTCAATAACGTTCTATGCAATATATATGTGTAATCAATTTCTTAAAATATATTTTATATATTAGTTTGTAATTTAATGCATTAAGTATATGTGTAATCAAGTAAAATAACATATTATTAGTTGCTATTTGATAACTGTTGCAATTTCAACTGACACCTCTTCATCAAAATGATCAATTTTTTTAATTTAATGCATTAAATATATGGCTTATTAATTTTAAATAACATATTTTATTAGTTACTATTTGATATTTACTATTATTCATAATACTTTATTATAAAAGTATCAACTTTAAAAAATAAATGTCCATAAAATAGTATTTAACAAACTTTGTGGTGTGAAACAAAATTTGCACTTCCAATACTTATATAGACGTTCATTTTTAATCCCTTAAAATTCAGTGGGTAATTCCATTGCAATTATTAAATTTATGGTTATTAAATGACCAAACATTATTAAATTAATGGCTATAAAAAGGTATATATATATGGAGGGAAGAATAATATCAGTGGTTAATTCCAATTAATTTTCAAAATGAGAATTTGTAATGTTGCAAGCGTTGAAAAACATGAAGTTATGCATGCGTAAATGAGAACTCAAAAGTGGCATGATTATTATCTCAGTGAAGTTAGTAGGACTAATTTATTTCTTTCATATCATGTGAGTTAAATGAAAAAAATGAAGAGGTGACACATTTAATGATGTAAAGGTTTTGGGAATGCCATCATGTAATTTTTTTTTTTTATAGCGATGTCTAATATATAGAAAGGAGCTATTATGGTTTTTTTATTTATTTATACAAAGAGTACTAAACAAAGATGAATAAACTCGAGCATACATGTAGAAAGGAAAAGGAAAAATGAATGTAATGTACGCGGAAAAAAATAGTATTGAATGTTCATGACACATTAAGAGTGTTTCTAAGAATATAGAAAAAAAATATGAAATGATAGAAATAATTTGTATTCAACGCATTAATTATTTACAATACACATTAGTTGTAATTCTAAAAGTCTTTACATATAATCAAATTTATTCGCTTAATAAAAAAATTAATATGAAAACATGACAATCACTGCTACTCAAATTTATTCACTAATGTCTTCCTCCTCCGTTGCGGCTTTATAAAACAGCACCGAATTACCATTGCCTCTTTGGTTGGAATAGAGGCGGACACGGTTAGTTGTTGCATGCGTCATAAAGCTACGCTTTGTCTATGAAGGATGTGAATCCAAAAACGAAGAATGTGGTAGCGTAGAGGTCTGCATGATGGAGCGCATTTATTAATAAGGATATGTAACATCATTATAAGCGGAACTTGACATTAGCAAGCTTAATATGGATGAATCTCACAATAAAAATCTAGCTCGCCAAATTATAAGTGCCCAACGTAAGGTAAATGATATAGGAACTCTCACCAATTGCTAATTATTTAGTCGTGTTGTCCACTTGTAGAAATGACTTATCCTGTACGAATATTACAATAAATGTGTATATCACCATATTTGCACATAATAAACATGTAAACGACCACACAACAGAGAACATACGACCGAAATGACATAAAAACAACAAAAAAAAACATATTTGATATATAGAAGGAAAAAAAACTCTGCTCTATTTGATATATAGAGCAGAGTTGTATGTTATAGAAGGAAAATAGACTACACACATTGTACATAGTTATTACACATTATAGCATCAAATAGTACATCTCCAAAAGAGAAACATTAGAAACAATTAATCCGGTTATTAATAATAAAAATAAATGGCAATAAAATAATCCCTCTGTTAATTTTTATATACATAGTTATAAGATAGATATATGCATAAGTGCAAACAAAACAAAAACAAAAAAACGGATGGATACAAAAATGAAAGGGTCATTTTTACGAACCTTGGATTGAGACGTGGAACCCGGATCATCTGTGGGTTGTGAACCCGCCGTGTTGTGGCCTTACTCGAGCAGCCGCCGTCAAGCCTCCAAGCCAAGCCGTGAACGTCGAGGCGGTGACTTGCTGCAGAAAAGAAACATAAATATAAATCGTTGAATTTCTGGAGGCATATAAAAAACTCAATAAACTGAGGCATAGAACGTGACATGACTCAAAGTGGAAGCGCAAAATTTATGCTAACCTAAGAGTCATCGGAGTCAGAGACGGAGACGGCGAGGCAAAGGTGTAGACGGCGAGGCGGAGGTGGAGACTATGAGACGGCTAGGCGGAGACTGCAAGGCGGCGAGGCGGAGGTGAAAACTGGGCGACGGCGAGGCAAAGACGGAGAGCGAACGGAAGAAAAGAACGGTGACAATGAAAATATGAATCTTATGAGGAACTTTTGAAGGTATTGGAAAAAGGAACGGTAATCGTGATGGTGGCAAGTAAAGAGTTTTTTTTTTGGACCAAGTAAAGAGTTTGGAGAGAGTAGTTATTTAGTGTTTATTGAAAGAGGTGGAACTTTTAATACATGTCGGTACTCGGTTTGTCTTCCTTATTAAAGTTTAAAGTTTAAATGTTTATGATAAATATAGTAGCTAAAAAAATCAAAATTGTAGAATTTGATGATTCTGAATACCTTGATACCTTGATAATAGTGTGCCACATCACTTGGGAGTTCCTCCTTTTATATATATATAGATTTTCATTTAAAAATTATCATAAACAACATTTTTATATATATTTGTATCAAATAAACTTACAGTTTAAGAGGGATTTTTGTCTCCAAACCATTACAATGTCGACATATGTATGTTCCGTCAATAGGGTCCACCTTCTTTTTGCATACATTGCAACCATTATAAAACCATCCATAATGTTCGTCTATGCTTCGAATCACTCCAACAATAGTGCTAGTATGTCCCTACATTTCAAATGATATATAACAGTTAGTAAATTAAATTAAAAAGTGTAAGATTAAGGACGTATGGTCTTACAATATTTTTTTCCGTTAGATCGGCACTTAAAAATTGCTGAATAGTCATTCGATTTTCCATCATCTCTTCTTCCAGGCTTATTTTATTGAGCGTAGAAGACTTTAACATTTTTATTTGTTTATTTTCATTTGCAAACCTTCTCGCTACTGTCTCCACGTAGTCATGTTGGATGTTAATATATATCTTAGTTGCTCTTGTTGAAGAAAAGTTGATATCACCTATAAGAAAATAACAAAAATATTAAAAATATATCTATACATATAATGTGAAATACATATATCTATTATGTATGAATTTTTTATATAAATATTTCTAAAATGTATTTAAGCAAAGCTAATCACAAACATTTAAGCAAAATTATACATTACAGAAACGTAAAACGTAGAAACCTATACACATTATGAAACTTTCAACTCATAAAAATATATAGATCAAGTATAGGTTTTTTTTCCTTAAAAAGCATATCTATATAAAAAAAAAATAGTACCTTTGAACAAAGAAACTCGAGTGGATGTAATAATGATTATCAAAGGGACCTTTGTAACTTCAGCTTCTTTGGCAAAATCAAATTTCTCGCCTGTCTCTCCCCATAAAGTCACTTTGCATTGATCAGAGCTTTAATAAGAATAAGAAAATAAAAGAAAAAACATTTAGTAGTGAATTGTTATTTAAAACTGCATATATAAGTCTTATAAGAAATTGTAAAATGCTTACTAATCGGTGATTATTTGTAAGTCCCTTTTTATTAAACCATTTCCAACTGTTTCTACATCACCAACTCCAGTTAAACAACCAATGATGTCTGCGAAAATAAAATGAAAGTTTGTTAAAATTATGGAAATAATTTTTCAATTGAAATATTTTGGAAAATAATAGAAAAGACCTGTTAAAATGTTGTTGTCATTGATTCGAGATTTGACAACACTTTCCGTAGCACATTGAAATCCATGTAACTTAATAGAATGAATATTGTCAATTTTTTTAATAGAAGTCCATGGATGAAATTCAATTTTTATATTGGAATCGACAACTTTAAATCCACGGGTATTATTAACAATTTTGAAATTTGATATGAGGTAAACGCTTCCTTCTTCAATCAGACATCTAAACTTGTTAACCAAATTTCTCCAAATTGTTGCACATAATAAATTTTCCTATATATAATTCCAAAAATAATCAAAATTAGTGTACAATCAAAATAATAAAAAAGATACAAGGTACAATTCGAGTCGTACATTTTTAATGTATAACCTATTTTTTAGAGTAAAAAGTAATTATTACGCAACATACCTTCTCATCTAGGAGAACCATATCTAAGCTGATTAGTTCGTCGTTTTTCTTCGTGTTGATTGAATCCCATAGTCGACACACTCTTACTTTGACTGACCAACATTCATTTTTTATGCTCAATTGATCTAAAGATACTAATTCCATGCTCCTGTAAAAAAAAAATTGTTATTTTATTATTCTAAATAACAATTTAAATATCGATGGTTTAATTTTAAAAACTATAGAATTCAAAATAACATATAAATATCAACGGTTTCACTGTAAAAATTTTATTTCTTTAAACACGTGAATCTATATATTATGCCAAAACGTACAAGAAAGTATTAAACATAACCATATATATTTATATATATCAGTTTAAAAAACAAACCTTTATTCTTGTTACAACTGCGTCGGATAATTGTTGAACACGACAACAGAAACTTTAATAGAGTCGAGGAAATAACGATCGTAAGCAAGAACACGTTTGTGGAATAATTTTATAGAGAGAGAAAGAGTAAAATATAGATGAGAAGTTGTTTTTTGTTTTTATTTTCTGGAAACATACCATATATTTATAGAAGAACAAACCGCTTTATTAAAAGTCGCCATCCTTGAGAACCACTATTGAATATGTGTCGAGCTATTTTCTATTTAAAAATAATTGAAAAAAGGAGTAGAGTATTTAACAAAAGTGACTCTACAAAGAAAGCGCATCAAATTTTTTTTGTAATTAAAAATAATTTAAAAAAAAAAAGAGAGAAAAAGAATAAGGGTGAAATCCTTCAAGTGCAAAGCGTTTGAATCTTAGTGTTGATTCATTAATATGCATCTTTCCATACGTGTAACCGTTTATTAACTGCCAATAAGAAAAGAATAATTAAAAAAAATAGAGAAACAAATTAAAATATTAGATAGGTCATAACTCTTCAAAAACGGTTATTTGTTATTTAATTTAAAAAAAAAAACAAAACAAAAAAACGTATTCTATATATAAACAAATAGAGGAGCAGTTATACGAAATAATATTTTTTTTATATATACAAAAGAGACAAAGATACCTATAAATACATTTTCTTTTATTTCCTAAATCCATTTATAATTATTATTTGTTTTTATTCGTATAATTTATTTTAAAGAATTAAAACAGTTATCAAAATATATAATCTATATATACGTGTAAATATACAACGTGTAAATGTATTTAAAACAGTGATCAAAATATACTAATTATATTTAAAGAATTAAAACAGTTATCAAAATATATAATCTATATATACGTGTAAATATACAATATATACGTGTAAATCTATTTAAAACAGTTATCAAAATATACTAATTATATATACGTGTTATTTTTGGAATATTAATTTTTGGATTCTTTTAATCGTATATAAATGAATTAGTTATAAGTGAATCAGATACTAATTCATTAGAACAAATATATATATATATATATATATATATATATATATATCTTTTAAATAATTAAAAACGGTTATCAAAATAGAAGGGACACGTCGAGTTATATTTTTTAAATTAATTGAATAAAATAATTAAAACGGTTATCAAATAATTAAATAATTATTTTAAGAAAACAGAAAATATAAATATTGAAAGGATGCGTCGAGCGAGCTTTTTTTTTCAAATTAAAAATAATTCAAAAAAGGGAGAAAAAAGAACGGGGTCAAAAAACAGTATTTTTGAACCTTGAGGTTATTTTGCTTTTATATATATATAGATTTTTTTAATACACACACTATCCTTCAACCTAAGGGAAAAAAAAATCATGAATGTTCTCGGTTAAGCCCAAAGAACAGGTTACAGTTTGCTCTATGACCCATCAAGAAACACCTTTATTGCTGATTTTGGCCCACCGAAATAGTCTGAAACAGCTCCTCTGTAGCCCATTAGGAAGAAAAAAGTCAGCAAAATAGTTTCGAGCATTTTAATTAATGTTCTCAATTATATATATATAAGCTTTATCATGCATGGTTGCCCGTATTTTGAGAGGCACATTATGATGAAAATTCCCGAATGTGAATGTCTCTGATCCCGTGTTTTTTAAATCCGTTAAGTAATTTATTCCTATTTTAGGAAGTGTACTGTAAAAAAAATAGAGTTTACGAACTTTTGATGATAGTTTTGGAATTTTAAGGTGTATTGAGCTCTATTTAATGAATTATTTATTTTTAAATTAGGTATAGTGTTTCTTATATTATTAATACTATTGTTATGGTAAGATTTTGAAATGCACGACAAATTGTTTTTGCTTGTTAAGAATAAGAGTACATGAGTTGGGCCAACTCAAAGATAAAGCCCAAATCAGATTGGTTCAAATTATCGTTGAACATCTATAAATTAATAAGGTTGGGACCAGAGAAATTTATTATACTATCGAGTTTATTAATTTATTGAGGTAAAAATTGAACTTCGTTAGTATAGTTGGGACCGGAGAAAATTATTAATTAATCGAGATATTAATTTATCGAGTATTAATTTATAGAGGTTCTACTGCATTTTGTGAGTAAATTCCCACCTAAATAAATAATTATCTGATATAATTATCATCAGATGATAATCTGTATTAGTGTATTATATTTTAAAATTTATACATCCATGTTCACAAAAGTTTTTAGTAATAATATTTTAATAGATTTTACTTTTTAGACTTGTTAGCTAATGTCTTAAGTTAAGAATTAATTAGTAGCTACTAATCTCCTATCGCTAAAACTAGTTAATCGATACCAAATAATAATATTTGATGATTATAAAAATACTTCACACATTAATAATAGCAACAAAATTTATTTGATGATAAAACTAAAGTCGAAATTTTATGGTCTTCCACAAGATTTGAGGCAATGGTCCCCAATCCCCTAAGTAATGGTTATCAAGCTTAATTAATTAAAACGAAACTCTGTGTAGGATTTGATTTTAAAATGCAAAAATTAGAAAGAATCATATGTAGCATTTATTTGCAGTAATTATAATATAATACAACCTAGTTAACATTTTGGACCAGATCATATGAGTGTACAATTTTCAAATTAATAGTACATGTAATAGAGAATTATTCATTTATATAAAAAAAAACATTACTATCTGAATTTAAAAACAGCTAAAATATACCAATATTACACATACTGTCTACAATTGTGCTACATATCCTTTCATACGAAATCATAACATTAAAAAATTGAATATCAATACACATTACACACAAATGTCCTTTTTAGACTTTTTTTTAAAAAAGTTCTAAGTGCAGTACGTGCACACCGTGGGCACGTGGCTCCACGATCTGTGTGCTTGATGACATGTCACAACTTGAAAATGATCTTAATTTATTTTAGGTGTACATTATTGGAAAATTGCACTATGTTCGATTAATACTTCCTCATAAAGCGTTTGTTACAATATATTTATATATATATATATAATTATATATATACTTATGTTCAATAATTGTTCTGAGAACTCCTTTTTTTTTCAAGAATTTTCGCTAACCCCATAAAAATTCACAATACGATTGGAAAAATAAAATATTTTAATTTAGTTAAATCTATATAATATATAAAGACCATAAAAATCTCATAAAAACCTCAAGATCCACTTTTTTAAAATTACTTATTTATAAATTATTGATATTTATAATTCATCATTCTATATATTATTATTAACATAACACATATCACTGTCTATATCGATAGTAAGCATATCCGTAAATTATTATCAACACAACCGGTAATCGATTTATGAAATCGTAACTACATGTAATTGGTATACTCATATAACTAGATCATTTTACGGGTTTATGAGCTCTTCAACATTGCTCTCTACGGATTAGTCAATTGCTAAGTTAGCTTGATATATTACTCGTGTGAGTGACACGAGAGATGGACCATCAAATAATTAGCTAGTCAAACATATCACTCACTCTCTAAACAATTTTTACCAACGAAGTATGTTATGGGAAATACGTGAAAATGACTTCGAAACGTTAATTTTGAGTTAGATCTTAAATAGATAATAGACAAGGAATAGAATAAAGATATTTCCACATCAAATATTAAAGATCTCGTAGAAATAAAAAGCATATAGAGAACAAAATTAACACATTCATGCGCGCGGTACTATGTATATTTGACATTAATCATACACATTAATTATTTGTTTAATTCCATTAACTATTATCAGGCATCTTTTATGTGACGGTGAATTTTCCATGGGATTTTTTAAACTCATAATATGAAGAAAAACAAAAATCTAATAAACTCCATAAAGTTATTTTTGACTAGACCATATTTAACTTCTAAAGATATATATAAAAGTGGATCAACGGCCCGAAATATGCATGTTGGCAAATTGGGTAAATGCAAGCATTTAAGTTTTACAATATATTAGAGTAAGTATGAAAATAATAATTTCTATATCATCTTATAAATAATAAATACTTTTTTAATTATCTATGTATTAATAGATAAACGAAGGTTTAAGTTATAGGTTACCACATATATAATCGGATCGATTATCACTGATTTATCAGTTATCGAAAAATAATATATAAGAGAATGGTTTACCGATTATCAGTTACTTATCGGATATAAAATATTTTAAGAAAATATATAAACATACTTAATTTAAATATAAAGTCTAAATATGTTCTCTCATATCATAATAATTAATAGTCATAAATAAATAATATAAGTACAATAATAAATTTAATAAATATTCTAAGTTCCAACTATTATAACAATATTACCCTTAAAAGACAACGTATAAAAAAATAGTTACAAGTGATAATTTATCAATAAACGAAAGAAAAATAAGCGATCGCCAAAAAACCACGATAAAGTTGGGCCACGCATCAGTAATCCCTAATCAAGCAATGATAGAAGATTGACCACGCAAATGGATCTCCGAAAAGCAAAAAAGGAATCTAGATTTTCACAAACTCCAAGCGCCATTGAAGGAATCTTTTGCAAAACGACAAGAAAGTCGCCATTTCAATATCACAAAAAGGAATCTGATAAGAAGTCAAACCTAAATAGCTGCTCATGTTCAGGCATTTAAGAAGTAATTAATTGAGGAAAGGCACATCTTAGATTAAATTCAATTAAATAATATTTGAGTATTGCTACTAATCATACACGCCAATTTACACTTCAAGGATCTATTTTAACTCTTTCGTCTACTGAAAGTACGTAGTTTGACTGAGTCATTGGAGATATATTATACACCATGTATATTGATTCATAACAATTATGTTGTTAACGAACGTGCTTGGACAAAGAGATTCCAACGATCGATTAAGTAGCTTATAATGAATATGACTTTATTCAAGCTTGCCCATTGGCCATATCCCACTCTTAGAGCTAAATAACAAACCCTACAAATATTGTTAAGGCTTTCGGGGACAATTTAATTCTTTTTAAACTCATTTAACTTTATTCATTAAATCATTACGTGAACAATGTAATTTATAAAAGACACCACATAATTATTTTAACATAGGTCAGTCGGATTTCTCGTCAACTGAGATTACAAAATTTGCATATACAAATTTATAAAAGGAAAAAAAAAAGTAGACTAAAATCTTAATGATATAAATTAAGAGTGCCATCAAAATACACTTTTAACAAACTTTTCCGTTGTCAACACTAGCATAATATGATATTAGGGTCAAGTAAAATATATTAATATAGAATCGTTACTGAGATTTATATACGATTTTACAGTGAGCAACTGAGTAGGCAAGGGTCTAAAGGGACCAACTAACTAAGAAGGTCGGGGTCTAAAGTGAAAAGGAAAAAAAATAGAGGCAAAATATTCAAAGTTAACAAATGTGAGGCGACACATTTTGCGTTCAATTTTTTTTGCCAAACTCAATTGAAAGAAAATGTTAAATAGTTAGATGAGCAAGTAAATGTGCATCTTAGTATAGTATGATATTATAGCACTATGTCAAAATTTGATTAAAAAACAGGGCGTCTCTGTTGACTTTAGTTTTTTTTTCCTTCTGTATTACCAAATTTGTCTCAGTTAATTAAAATTAAAGTACTTTTTATTGCGATTATTTCTATAAAAAAAACTTTATCCTAATAAATTTAACTCAACTCATTCCATTTTTCAAGGGCCTTAACGTTTATATTTTTCTCTCAATATAATTTATAGCCTTGAATGAATAAAAAGAAAAAAAAAACCTTGGTATCCAAAGTACATATTAAACAAACTTAATCGTGTGCATCTTTAACAGAACGTGCATAAACAATAACAATAATTAGAATCATAAAACATAAAGATTAAAAATAGCATTATGATTAACATTCCAAGAGGGTATATATTTATTCCCTTTTCGTACAAACTTATTTCTCACTTATTCCTTATTTCTTTTCTTCTGATTAGTCCTCATCACGAAGAACAAATATATATCAAAAGAAGATATCGATGCCCGATCTTCTTTTAGCTCGTGAGTTATGATATATATATACTTATTAATTGTACTACTTCATCCCACCCTCATTTTCTACATATACACATGAATACATCAAATAAAATAATAATAAAAAAGGTTTGTGCTTAGTAGGTCCAATCTTGCGGTAAACCAATGTCGTTTTGGACCGTGACCGGTGCTGCCCGGGGTTGACGCTTCTTCTCCGGGCGTAATATTCCGTTGGGTTTCGAAGCACCGTTGTCTAAAGAAGAAGGGACAAAAATGGAAAATAATTAAAAATATTATTAACAAAAATATTCCAGTACTAGAGGAATCTTATATTATAAAGAAGAAGATTCAGTTTCAAATATACCATGTTGGAGTTGGAGAGGAGCGTTGTGTGGAGAGACATTGGCCATTCGGTCAAAATGAATCTTCAGTGCCTCCATCACCTTTGCTGGGATAAGAACCGGTGAACATCCTGAGAGACTCAAACCACATCAAAAGATTAATCTACTTAATTATCTGTGTTTTTGTTTAATGTAATAATTATGAGCGTTGAGAGTATTTTACACGCGTAATTTAGGTTTAGTGGTCATATTCAAAAGTGGAGTTTTCTATCAAATATTAGTATGAGAGATCGGGATTCGGGATCATGTGTAAATCAATATATAAAAAAACCTCGTTTTATTTATTTTTATTTGAATTCCGGGTATTATAGCGACCGTGCTTAAAATTTACGAACATCAACACGAAGTACTTTAGATAAAATCAATTGTCGTGGCTCAATTTTTTTTAATCCGGTTTAAAAATAAAATTACAAAATTCTAATTCTGAAAAAAAAAAAAAAAATCAAAGCTAGAATATTATGGCTCTAGAAAAATTAGAATCCATAATATTTTAGTTTTAGATTTTCATTCACGGACTTAGATTTACCTGAATAAATTTTGAATCTGAATTTTCTTAGTTTAATTCTAGATCCGAATTACGATTTTTTTTTTCTTTCACATGCACTGTAAAGGTACATATTTACTTTCTATCTTGAGATGAAATGGTATTTCTATATTTGTTTATAATGGGGTTTGACTTTTTTTATTTTGATAGTGAAAAAACGTGCAATTTATTGAGAAGGCATTATTTTGGAATCATAGCAAAAAGAATGAAGTTGAAAGGCAGAGAATTGGTTCTTCAAGCCTTTCCAATTTGCAAAGGGGACCATTTGTCACTGTATATTTTGTGGGCGATATTGGAGTTTAGAAACTCGATTATAAATATAACTGAGAATAATTCTTATACAATAAATAATTTAATGGGAAAAGAAACGGAAAATGAAATGTGGGCTAAATTGGTGACACTCAATTTTCAGAACCAACCATATCCAACGACTAAGGAACCATAAAGAGAATCTCTACAACGTTAGAATTCACTATGTTCTCTTTCAAGAAACAAACCACAACTTAGTATTGTATTATTTAGTTTAGTAATTTTTAGATATTTTTTAGTACCTTTTTTCTTGCGTGAGTGTGACGCGTCACCGACCATTGCGGGCAAGAACACCCCTGTCCCGGCAGAAGGGCCGGGCTGGGCTTTCGAGCCCGACCCGTCGAGGAAAACTGCCCGCATGCCGGACCCGGAGACGTGAAGGCGGTGAGTGGGCCAATTCCGGACTTGCTGAGCTCTCTCGGATCCATTCGGACTAGTTTTTTCTCGCAGATCTCTCCGAGAGAGTTCTTGCTTCAGCTTATATAGCTGTATCAAAGTTATAAATTCAAATACTCAATCACTGAACTAACTCGTGTTGACATGATGATTTTTTTACTTACTTGAACGGCCCGGATTTGCTGATTGATGCGAGATCGGTCCTTTGTTAGAGGAGGATAATTATGATCTCCGATTTTCATCTTCTCCATACTCGCGGTGATGCCGTGGCTATCCGGCAAGTTGTGTTGTTTTTCAATCACCGGTGTCGTTTCATTAGAAAGCCCTTCCTCCGAGCTTCCATAGCCCGAATCAGTAGGCGACGCGACTTCCGTCGTACTAAGCCGAGGGCCGAGATCCTGAACAGAAAAATCACAACTAGATGAAAATCGAGTAAAATCAAGTGGTTAGAAATATCGAACACTGTAATTATGGGAATTTGTCTCATGGTCCGTTCTCCGAGAGAACAAATTATAATTAAATTAGAATTAGCAAACTAATCCATAATTACCTGATCGGACGTGAACTGAGCAGTCATCTGGCGAGTTAACTCGGTGAGTTTATCGTCGTCGCTGGTCTCCGTCTCCGACTGGCTACCGGAAGAGGCGGTCAACTCATCGGTATAATTATCAGAAACACAACGGTCGGCGTCTTCAACGACGTCGTTTTGATTGTCGGAGAGCTGAGAAGAGCAGAGAAATAAGTCTTGGCGAGTTTGTCGTAGCTCAACGGCCATTATAACACCAATTGAGAAAGCTCGCTGTTATTGGTGTTGAGATTTAAACAACAGTTTGATGAGAAAGTGAGGTTTCTCTCAATCTCAAGGTAAAGAGAGGAGCTACTCTGTGGGTCCCAGCTAGTTTATTTTTATTTAATAATGTGCCAAAGTTTGGCTTTTAATGGGTGGCCCGTACAGTTGTCTACAAAAAGTGTACACGTATGACTAGTGCAATGTATTGGCTTTACGCCGGTAAATAAAATAATAATCAAATAATTTGTTTTGGATTAAAGATTATTAATAGGATGGTTGGCGGCAAAAGTATGCATGTTACCGCTTTGTAAAAATTAGCCTCTTTTTTTTTCAGATTAGTCTCTGGACATTAACTTTAGATTTTAAACACTGAGTCGATACATGAAAACTTGTGTAATATGATTTTTTTTAATATAAAATAGGCAAAATCATCGTTACGTGGCGTCCATGTTGATGAGAAGCTGACCACACAAACGTTGACTACTTCCGTTAGTCAAATATGGACAGAAATCATCTTTTGGTACTTATACCGCTATTAAATAGGGTTGGGGCTATGCTGCCCCAGTTGAATAAAGGTTGAGGACTTATGCCGCTATTACCCGAAAGATTATTATTTGTAATTTTGTAATAATACGTGGCAAAAAAGTATCAACTAATTATCAAATATCAACTTGATGAAAAAAATCAAAATCAACATCAAAAGATTTATTTACTTGCAGTAGAATTTTGTTAAATTTCGATTAACTAATATTTTTAAACGCTCCAACTCTAACTAACATCTCTAAAATATACTCTAATAAATTAATAATCTCAGTAATATATCAAAATGCTCTTGTCCGACATTATTAGCATATGTATTTATACCTTAAAAACAATTTAAAAGCAAAGCACAATAATATAAGGCCAATTGGTGTCTTAAATGTGGCGTTGCCAAAGGAAGATTATGTCCTCTGTTGTCATGTCATACATAAGGTTTTCTTTATAAACAAAAAAATAAAAAAAATAAACGAAACAAAACAAAACAAAACCAAAGTTCCTATACATAAAAATAATGATCACAATTTTAAACATTATAGTTTTTGAACGAAATTTTTTAAATATTATCAACGTCGTATTTTCAAATGATTATGATATTTATTTGATTAATATGACATATAAAAAACCTCTTGCAATTTGCAAAGCATTTTATTTATATCTTAATTATTCAACCTCTATTTATATATTAAACATGTATTGCATCACTCGTTTATAATTATCTCATTTTCTTTTAGAAAGTCAATCTACATTAACTTATAATATGAAGTATATCCGTTCAAGCACCAATTGACGTAATGATTAAATTGCTCTTTCATCATTATTCATTACAGACCTTCTTGAACATTCTCTCTAACTAATTTATTTCAAAACTAAGAGCATGCATATGATATTTTTTTCAGCAATAAAAATATATAAAGTTAGACATATTATCGAAAAATATATAAAGTTACAAATACTGTGAGATGCAGAGCCGGCCCAATATTTTCGGGGGTCTTAAGCGAAAAGTTAAAACGAGGTATTTTTTAATTTCTTAATAATAATATACTTGACACAACGTACTATGCTTAAATACATATATTTATTGTTGCTCCACGAAATATATTTTTTTCTTAATTTTTCTAGTAAGTATGTTATTGTTCTTGATTTTTCAAGTTGCATCACTTACAACACAAACAAGGAGGCCTCTTTCATCTGATCTTATAAGCATTCTTCTAAATTATATTATATTGGGGGCCTTTAAATATTGGGGGCCTTGAGCGGTCGCCCAACTCGCCCACCTATCGGGCCGGCTATGGTGAGATGGTTATATTTCGATAACGCCCTATTAATATTTTTAACGTCTTTACACCTCAAGCTTTCTCTTCTACATAAGGTTTTATTTAAAAATATCTGTTTGATCGACATGACGTTATATATAAAGACGATAACACAATAACAAGGCATGGACGGAAATTAATCATCTCATAAATTTTTTTCTTCTAATTTTGTATACTTTTTCCGCTTAAAAAAATATTTCATACATGTCGTCTAATTTTGTATATTTTTGTCACTAAAAAACAATTGTAAACATGTCGTTTCAGTTTTTCTAATTTTGTATATATATATATACTGCGTTAAAAAATTATGTACAATATACCGCCCCAACCAGCGGATAAACACCAGGAAAGATTGGATTTCCAATTGATATAATTTTGTATATATTATCGCAAATATCTCTTTTTCTATATAAGTAGGTGGGTTTTGAGTTTCCTGAGTTGTGAGTCTATATCCCCTATTCTCATATTCAGTTTTCGCATGACCAACGTTAATGCTTAGCCGATATAGTAGATGATGATGATATTAATAGGTTAATGTGGTCCATAATTAGCAAAAGGTACTTATATTGATTAAGGTTGTGGTGTTTATCAACAAAGTTTGGTATTAATTAGGTATTATAGTCAACAAATGTGCAGTGAAAGAAAAAAAAATCAAATAACAAAATTTATGTGTAAAATCTAAAATGCCCCTTTGTTATATGTTTAAAACTCTAGAATGAAACTTTTAAGACCTTATATATATATATATATATATATATATATATATATTAATTATCCTAAATATATTAACGTTTTTTGGTTGTTGTAAAATCTCTAAACAATTTCCTCTCTATTTGTGTGTGTATTTTTTTTTTATTTCTCAATATTCACTATTTTCGGAGTTGTCAAGTACACTGTTTTCATCATACTATTGAAATTGATGATTTTTATTCGAAATGAACTAAAAAATAGTAATATTAAATGGAATAATAGTATTTTTGACACATTTTTTAAATTAATGGGACTAACTGACATAAAACTATATTCAAATAAAATTGAAAGAAATAATAATTAAGAAGACAATATGATAGTGATATTTTATTAGACAACTTGATATAAAATGCTATTTATTAGTAATATATCTATACGATAAACTCTTGCACACTTACGAACTAATATGATAAATTAGAAAAATATAGGTGCTATATATATATATCCTCAATTATGACGTCAAAACTATCGTTCATTTAAAATACTACCTAATTTCTTAATCAAATGGAGCCAACTACCTAGCTAGAGAGATCATCAAGCCACGTCTTACAATTGTTAATTCATGAAGCAATAATATGAAGCTGAGCAATGATAGATATTCCAAACAAATCAACATTTACAGATTCCTATAAAGTTAGTTAATAATAAACATTGAAAGTCATGATGTCACATGTGCATGTGCAAGAAGCTGCCTTCAAGGAAGACTTGAGCAGCTAATAAGCTTGAATGTTCTAAACCAAGGTTTGAAAACCTGCTGTTTTCCGGTGAGTAATTTCTCGGGAAATTGTTTACCGGAGTTTGCCGGTAAATAAAATCGAATAAGCGTTATAATTTATATGTTAATAATGCTATAATTTATAATAAAGAATGTAGCTAAGTGACTGAATCGTTTATAAAAGATGATTGTGAAATTCGTTTGAACAATGCTACGTGCTAAAAACATGTTCTCTTTATTGTTGTAGTAAATTGTATTTATAACTATGATATTTGTACAAATAAAAAAATGAAAAAACTAACTCATTATTTATATATAAACAAATTATCTATATTTATACCATCTAATTATTCTTTTCTCTTTATTGTTGTAATAAATTGTATTTATAACTATGATATTTGTACAAATAAAAAAATGAAAAAACTAACTCATTATTTATATATAAACAAATTATCTATATTTATACCATCTAATTATTCTTTTACATAATACTCATCAATTATCTTTTGACCTGTAAAATATAACTGATAAATATTTAATCGGCAAATCATTGCTTATTTAAAATGAAATCCCGTCAAATAATTTGTTATCTATAATTAGTAAACTCGTAATCTCGAATTATCGGATTTTCATCAGTAATGAATTTTTCAAAAAAATTCTAAACAACCTTTTGCAGACAAATAACACATAGTAAATATAATAAATGAGTCTTTATGATGTGAAGCTGAACAATGAATACTCCAAACAAATCAACATTTACAGATTCCTATAAAATTAGACAATAATAAACATCGAAAGTCATGGTGTCACATGTGGAAGAAGCTGCCTTCAAGAAAAAGAGCCTTCGAGTGTTCTAAACCACCTTTTTGCAGACAAATAAATAACATATAAATGATATACTAAATATGATGAATGAAAGGTTTTATGATATTAAACGAAGCTGTATTTCTGATTTTTTTTCTTTGGTTGGTGAGTAAACATTATGATGTCCTTAAACTTACCTTAAATTGCTAAATCTGCATTGATTCAACGAGTTACTTAATGGAAGTCTTTCGTTTTTAATTCGAGTATAATTGGTTGTAATTCCATTCAGTTTAATTAACGGTGAAGTGTATTATTTCGGTGCATTTAACCCTTTAAAAAATCAATTTGGTGACATTTTCCATATCTTAACTTTTTGAGTTTTTGGCTCGAACAGTCTTTCTTTCTTTTACTGGGCTGATGCCCTAATGTCCTTCAGAAACAATGGAGGAAAATATATATTTTTTAATTATCATTGCTTTAGTGACATTGTGTACTTATTCAGCAAAGAAAAAATGTCATTGAGCTCTACTTATGCGGCGAAAAGAATTAAAACTTTTAAAAGCATAATTGAATACTTATGCCGAAATAAAAAATAGAATCTTATCGTTGGACCTTGGTACACTAGACTTTCATGCCACTAATATTCAATCATACGTTTATCCTCGTTGAATTTTGTTGGTAACACAAATGAAATAATGTATAAATTAAAACATTGCTGAAATATGAGACATTAATTAGCAAAAGAAACAAAGAAGCATAATTTTTCCATTTATAATAACCCCGTAAGTTTAGTATTAATTATACAATATTCTTTACAAACATCAACAAGTCGTTGTAGTATAGTGGTAAGTATTCCCGCCTGTCACGCGGGTGACCCGGGTTCGATCCCCGGCAACGGCGCTTTTTTTTAAAAAAATCTCATTTGATTAATTATTTGTTAATTGAAACATGTCGTTTTTCAAGTACAAGTCGCAATGCTATCTTTCTTCCTCCTACAGCACCTTTAAATCTAAAACATCCAAGCCTGATTCCTCACCATAGCGAAACGGGACTCGGCTTGTGTTTGCTCAAGGTGAAGCGAAAACCGCACACACGTACCGACAGCTGACAGGCACGGTTTTATATTTTGTTGCTGGTAAATAACATAACATCATACTATATTGGAAGTAATTTAATGAGGTGGAGCCATTGATGCTAATGGAATGGTGGCCTTCTATCTAGTTTAAGCAAGCTTTTCCTTTAGAGCTTTAATGGACTCTTTAACGTGTTTACACAATTATTTGATGATTCTAAGTTCTTGATTCGATTCACTTAAAGAAACTTCTCTCATAATTCATATGTATCACAAACATCTTTCTGGCAAACAAAAAAAAAAAGGAAATTGGCGTAAGTGCCCCCGAACTTTTAACATATGCGCATATAGCCCCCTCAACTTACCTACTAGGAGGCATCAGAGCCCTTCCGAATTTCTCTTTTGGGCCCGAGCCAGCTGTAAATTATTAATATGCATCAAAATAACTTTTTTCTTTGCATATAAACCCTCCTCAACATGGTTCATTTTTGGCAGCTGACTCTCCTCTCAACTGTAACAATTAGCATTAAAATTCCTCTTAACTCTCAAATAATTGCATATTCCACCTTATATAAAAACTATATACTCCCAATTTCTTACGATATTATTGAAATTTGACAAAGTTGGAGGGATTCTAGTGCACCTATGTTCATAGTTAGAGGCTACGCATTTCAAATATATATACACACACAATAAATCACGAGCAACAAAAGTTACAAACATATATATATATATATATATATATATATTGATATAGAAGGGCCTGTATCATAATCATCTCATAGTTAGATATTACAGGCTACAGAAAACATAAAAAAAAAAAAAAAAGATTTACACCAAAATGTTAGCCAAACTTAATAAAAATGTCTGGGCTTGTGGAAAACTCCTATTCCATAAAATCTCTTACGGTTTATAGACCACAGGCATTACTTGTAAGCACTACTCATGATGATCTCTGTGTACTATAATTCGTGCTTACCTCTTCACATTTAGTGAAACAGAAATATATATATATATATATATATATATATATATATGTATATGACTATATTTTCCATGTTTGAAGTCTCCTGAGCTTCGTGAATCCCTGCGAGCATGGACATAAATAGGAGAGATTATATGACAATGTCGAAGAAGAGTTAGTTTCGGTTCGGCATTTTCCGTTCTTTTATATAAATTGTGTAAAATCTTATAAGAAGTATGACTAGATTGGATAAAATAGGTACATCTTATGTAGCTTCAACGTTTCTTCTTGTTTATAGGCTAGTTATGATACAAGAGATAATTCTAAGCGTCCCTTAGCTCTCACGGTATTCCTCTAGCCTTTGCGAAAATTATATTAGGAAAGTTGAGACATGATTTTGAGACAAGTCACTTCTTGAAAGAAAGAAAAATATCTCAATGAACAAAAGTACAACATTTTATAGAGAGTTGTTAGCTCTAACAGTCAATCTATTAGAGGTTATGTGCGGAAGTAATCTTTTTGGAAGAAAAAAAAGTGCGGATTCGGTCGTGCGGAAGTAATCTTAGAGACCATTTCCGCACATGACCCGAATAGAGACCAAATCGTATTGGAATCGTCTATATACCTCAAAAAATATGGAGAATTCATGCAGCCTTGGAGGGCAAGGTCCTAATAATAAAGAGAACCTGCAGATTAAAAACATAACAATGCTCATGTTACTAAGATGAAGCACAAACAGAGCTCAAAGGGACGGGTATTAAAGCCGATAAATCATATCACCTTGCCACCAATTTCCCCGAGAAGCGTCGTTTCCGTTCAGATCATCTTCCCCGGAATCCTTTTTAACCTACGAGTATTCACACCGCGCACGACCATTGTTATTTCTGCACAATCTTGCATCCGCTAATCAAGCTGGTAAAGAAATACACATATATTTATAGCTTAACATGATCAAGACATAATGTCTTAAAGACTCACCGGAGGATAATGCGGAGCGACATGGCTGTTCGGCGAGCGAGAATACACGTCCCTTCCGCCATAGTAGATCGAAGAACTCAGGTGACACGGCTCCGCTCTCTGCTCCTGAAGAGCGGAACCTCTGTCTCTGTACAGAGAACGACCACTTTCGCCGCCCGTGGCTGTAAGAAATCGTAAAAAAACCACACAAAAAATTGAGATATATATATATATATATATCTCGCAAATCCAACAATCACATAAATATTGTATGAAGAAGACAATACTTGAGCTTCCATGCTTGTTGGTGGGCCAAGCCTGATTTCCAGGGGCATGTTTCTGCCATGACCCCAATAGCTCAGAGCTCGCTGAATTCCTTGCCAGCACCTAAAATCAACCACAAACATCATCAACTATAAGGATTTATCCATTCAAAGATTCTTATGAATTATATAAGGAGATAACATGCCTTGGAAGGAGGAGGAAAAATGGAGGCGAAGATTCCCTTGGAGGGATCTTGCGGGGAATCTGGGGCTCCGAAAAGATCAGCAGTCAAGGAAGAGTTCGAAGCTTGCTTCTTATGATGAGGCTCCATTTGTATTGACTTGCGAGCAAAAACCCAGTTGAGGAAAGCTGACAAATATATATCTCAGACAGAGAGGAAGAGTTGTTTGTGTGTGTGAGGACTTAAGCTTATTAGAAGCGGATCAGATTATATATAGCGCCTCGGATTATTCCCATGCCTACTAATAATAATTAATATAATAATAGATAAAGATCTATCTCTTTCATCTTTTTGTGATCTTATTTTATTTTAATGATGAGCAGCGTCACGAAGCTGTATTGAATGTCGACCATCCCCACCACTGTGATCACCCATCGTATACATGCACATCATCATACACAGACTAAAACGGATAAGTGCCACGTGAGGTCCACGTGCCGCTCCCAAATTACATATGTTTTACCGACTTGATGATGCTTTAGCTTGTACCGATGGCAAAATTAATTTATTTGCCAACTTTAGCGATCTTTTATCCTTATATAAAAATAGTTTGTTTGAAATTGGATGATTTGAGTGTTCTTCGACATGTTTAAATTAATAGTTTTGAGTTTCTCCTTTCAAAGGTTTGTTTTGATTTAATTATTGTAAATCCCATTGATTATTTGTCATCGTAGTTTGCCTCCGTCGTAAGTGAGGATCATGTTAATTAATTTTGAAACGGAATCACAATACACGTGATTACCGCTAATAGTTTAGTTTAAAACCAGAAGTACATATGTTGGTATTTTCTTAACTGATAAGTCTTTTGACCTTATTTTGCAACTTAGATGTTAAATTGATAAATGAAACATATGCAATGTGATTTTTTTGTTGTAATACAATGACTTTTAAGGTAAAAAAAAATCAACATTAACCTCTGGAGATTGACGTGTGCCGACATTAAGAAAATACATGTACTATGTTAAAAAAAAATTAGAAAGACTAAATTGTATTAAATGATAAAAATATGTTCTTTTACAGTCAAATATTAACATGTTAGTAAGAAAAAAAAAATGTGTCACTGGGTTTTAGATATCAACTTAACGTCACAAAAATTCAAATTTACGTCCGAAAACGTATTCATCAACAAAATGAGATATAAATTTATGTCCATATATTTAAGTACCTACTCAGTATTAACTTATATATATATATATATATAATAGACATAAATAAATATTTTGCCTTTTAATCTTGCCTAATAGATCTTTATTATATTTTTATTTTCATCTTTCGTTCATCATTTAAATGTATTTGTGTCCGCTAAACTCAAATGCGTTAAAGTTATTTATGTTGTGAGTTGTAAGTGTGTTGTGGCTCGTTATGGACTATTCAGTGAGGACTTCCAATCCAATTTGAACTCTTCCTCTTTGTATTTTAATGTTTAATTGCTTTTGTCCCGTGCAGCTCATATCTGGCCCTTTGAGTCTTGACTCTCCTACAATATCATTTGAATTGTTTATTTCCTCTTTTCGCTTTCTCTCTGGGAAGGCACTAAAAAGTCATTTATAATTTATTCGAATTCGAAACAATAAATAAAAATATAATTCTTGCAAGAAAAAAAAAAGGCTTTTGTGATCCCACTTAAAGAATTAATAGATAAGGTTGCATCTTTTGTGTCTAAAATAGTGGTCGAGTACTTCAACAATATTACCTGTCTCCTCTTTAATAAATAAATAAATATAAAAATGAAGATACGTATAACTCGTGAATACTATTAATATTATATCATCACTAGGTTGAGGAGTCATATACGTACAAAGAATCAGACACACAAAAAATCCAATACATTATCAGAAAATGTTGGATCCAATATAAATCAACGTCCTTTCACGGATATATATATATATATATATATATATTGTGTGGATATTGTTGTATATAAGGCATTAATCTGAAGAGGGGAAAGCCTTTTTTCTGTTGTTGGATTGTAATGAAATCTTCAAAGCAAAACTTGTACATAAAGAAGGTTTGAGCTAATTGTCATGATTGGTCTTATTGATCAGTCTATAGATTTCATCAAAACTACTAATATAATATCAGAAATATTGAAGAAAAAAAAGTAGGGTTTACTCACACCACAAGTAGTACTAATGTATGAGAACATGTGTCATCACTTCTACGCTCTAAGTGCACATTGGGCTTTATTATTTATTATAATCTGCAATATCCGACCCCGAATACACAACATGTATACATATATACGTATCCGACTCCCGCAACCGCTATAAAGACTCAACGGAGAGTTAATGAAACTGATCGAAAGATTCACTTTAGAGAGGGTATTCTAATATTTCACGAGCAATTGATGTAGTTCTAATGTCGAGAATAATTTGTAATGTCTGTGACATAAAGAGAGAGCATGGGAAAGAAAGTTGCAACATTATGAATTCATACCAATTATAAAGAGTAAGAAAAAACTACTGCAATTCTTTGTATCACCATCAATTTTTGCTTTTTTTTTTTTTTTTAATTTAAGATTAACAAATGGTAGTTGTTAGTTTGTACTTTCTTCATTATTTGATACACACTTAAATGGCTTAACTTGCAAATTGTAGTGCACAGTCTATAGATATGGGAATATAATTCTCGATGGAAAGCTGAATTCGTAGATACTTTGTGTCTCTTTGAAGATGGAATTCCATGGATTCGCAAGCAAGAAAAGTGATAAGAAGATTGGCCAATCCAATAAGGGATAAAAGTATCCTTCAAAAAAAAAAAAAAAAAAAGAGATAAAAGTAGATGTCACGTGACGAGAGTCAAAGTTGAACCAAAGAATCAATTCCCAAAAAAGGCGTGATCGGCAGGATTCGAACCTGCGCGGGCAAAGCCCACATGATTTCTAGTCATGCCCGATAACCACTCCGGCACGATCACCACATGTTTGTAGAGCTCTAAACAAATAATTAATACCAAATTAGATGCTTGTTATAGATTTTGAATATCGATATTCTTAAGTATTTTTCAAGGGCAATTGGTAGCTTTCTCCAACTTTGCATTAAATAACCCTCACGTTTTTGCTAATGAACATTAAAGCACTTGTAACTTTTGTTTTGGGTTAAAATCATTCCTTGTCAGTTGTTTTACATAAATTCTATAATTTATTAAGATTCTCGTAAGGACCTCAAAAGTCAAAACCTTATAGAAGTCCATTGAAAAAAAAAAAAAAAAACTCATAATTTTTGTACATTTAAAGCAAATTTATTTATAATTTATTGTAATTTCTAAATACTACTTTTTTTTTATATGTAAAGAAAACGTCATGGCATCAATTTTGCAAAACTTTCATAAAATTAAATCAATACAATTTGTAACAATTTTTTAAAATCTTACAAAAACCCAATTAATATATTTATAAAATCGAATGAAGACAATTTGTAACAATATTTTAAAATCTTACAAAAACTCAATTTGTATACATACCAATACCGCCTTCTGTATCTTTTCAATTAGACTTGGAGGTAATTTTCAACAAATGGTCTCCTAAATCATTAGTTAATCTAACATTAATCAATTAGACTTGGAGGTAATTTTCAACAAATGGTCTCCTAAACCATTAGTTAATCTAACGTTAAAGCAGTGTTGCTAAGATAGCCTAGTGGTAATTCCACACTACCTCCAAATTGGAGGTCGTGGGTTCGATCCCACTACAGCTTTAGTGCCTTAAAAAAAAATCTAACATTAAAGCCCCACCAACTTTTATTTTTTGAATGCCCCCCTCTACTTCTCCCTCCAACTTTTGGATCACATATTGCAAGAGTGAACAATTCATCAAGACTATGAAACTTTAGTACACAACGATGATTCCGGGAAGTAATTTCCCTTCCATGATTTATAAGCAGGAAGAAAGATTTTAGGAGTTTGAGTTGATTAAAATATGTTTGAGACGACAAACTTAAGTTTACGGAAGACATTGTGATCATGCCGAACATATCCCTAGAAATCAACTCAAACGCCCAAAACCTCACTACCTATTTAAAAGCATCAAAGGGAAAAAAATCCAAATAGCTTAAAGTTGTCTCTTAGGTCAATCTGATGCTGCTCCAACTTTTTCTGATTTGCGACCCAACATAGAATATTTCCTTCTAGATCAGATTAGCCACATGACCTTCCTTGTATTTTCCATGTTTTATTCTTTTTCAAGTAGACCACAATTTAGAGAGTGCGACTTTGACCCTGCAAAGAGGAGAATGTGCTTCAATAAAGATATGAAAAAGTAAGGAATTCGCCATAATGTGACTGACAGCATGACTCGAGTCGAAAAAGCTGCATAATTCAAAGAGTAGCGGGCCAAGAAAGTTCCACATAAGAACCTGAAAAATCTCTAAGCACAGATTTGGATCCAATACTACATTTTACGGTCCCGGGTTGAGGATCTAGTTATACGTCTGAAGCGGGGAAAACCCATTTAGAACCACGCTAATTCATCCGTTATTTCTTGATTTCATTTCTCAGTGAGTTAGGACATCGTAAATTGACCAAACATTACAGCTAAATGGGCCGGAGCCGAAACCCTAAACATATTTACTAAAATTTATTCTAATAAATCAAACCCGAAAATGCAATCAAATAATTAAAATCCCATGTAAACAACAAAACATGTTTAATGAGAAATTCAGAATAAAACAGTTCGTGACAGAATCATAAGATAAACACCAAAGTGATTGTCGCATAATCAAGCATCAAGTAAGAGAAAACAGAGAAACAAAATGATCAAATGGGAAGAATTCAAGAGCACAAACCTCAATGCATGCCGAATAACTCTTCGGGAGGATCGTACATATGTTTCTCGGGAAAGAGCTCCTCAAAGTCTTGCTTGACTCTGCTCCGCAGAAGAGGGTGTGGTAGAAGACCCTTCAACAGAATCCTGAACGGCAGTTCCTCCGGCGGCTCAGGTGACTTCTTCATGTCCTCGTATATGTTCATCGCATCGCCCGGGGAACCGAAGCCCAGAAAGCCCTTTATAACTTCTGCGTACGTTTGGGAATCGGGGTACAGCCCTTCTTCCCTCATCCGCTCCCACAGCATCATAACGTCGTCCATCTTCTTCGTCCTCGCCAGCGAAACGATCAAGTCCTTGTACAAAAACACGTCGGGCTTGTACCACTCTTGCTTCCGAATCACGTTAAATATCTGAGAGAAAACAAATAACACTCACACCGAATCTCATGATCACGAAAACCGAGAGATATTCTGAAAAACAATATTAAGATTCATTCAGAACTTTCGTCAAACACATCGCTTGCATAAGCCCTCGCACTTCAATACTTATCACAAATGTACAAGATTTGACCACTACAAAGTTAAAAGGCTATATATATACCTTGAGAGCCAAATCGACTTCCTCTTGGCGTTCGAGCTCGATAAGGACAGCGACGATGTCCATTTTCAAGAGCCTGCGGACATGGCTCTTCATGAACTTCTCGAGCTTCTCGCCGTCGTCCTTGAACCTCTTCAGCCCAATAATCACGAACAGAGCCTCTTTGCCGATCAGCTTCTTCCCGCGCCACAGCGGTCCGCGAGGCCGACCGTCGTGGTACGCCCTCAAAGAGCTGAACGCGCCGCAAAGGAGATTCGACGAAGACTCGATCTCCGATGCCGCGAGTATCGATCTCCTCACGGCGAACGCCGGAGCTTCGGACGGCGGTCCGTGCATGGCTCGGAGGAGTGAGGAGGCGAAGGCCGAAGCCTTTGACCTGGAGAAAGCTCGAACCGCCATTGGAGGCAGTCTCCAATGGAGGAGGGTTTTAGCGCATATGTCTGCAAGGGTTTAATACACTATTGGGCCCAAACCCTTCTTTACTTTATTTCGTCGTACTAAAACTTTGTGTCGTTTTTCCTTTGTGTGTCGTTTACATGAAAATGAATTGGATTGTGTTTGGAGGAGAAATTGAGTAGACTATATTATATTATACAAGATTAGGATAACTAGAAGCTAAACTTTGCTTTATTTGATGGTTTACTTTCAATATAGTAGCTCAGACTTTAACATTATACACAACAATGGGGCTGCTAACGCGGTGAACCCCGTCGTACCACACCAGCGACGTCGCCACCATCGAGCTATTCGCCAAACCGCGGCCTTTAACGGTCACAACAAACGGCTTCTCCTCATTCAGCGACCGGAAAGCGAGAATCTCAGGCACAACTTCAACTTCGAGCTCGGGCTTTCGGTCTACCATGGCCCTGTAGGTAGAGCTTGCTAGCCCCACGTTCTTAGCCCTCCTGCGAAACTCGACGCTGAACGCCTCGCCGGCTTCCGATACTTTAGCAGCCATAGACGGGTAGTTGAGATGCTTCGACAAGGACGGTGGGCATGTGGCGTTGTGTCCCGAAATATGGTGGAGCTTGGAGGCGTTGTAGCCGATGCTGCAGAGGTAGCCGATGTAGTCATCTTCGAGGGCCTCGTAGACGAGGCCGGGGTTCACCGCGCGCTCGGGGTTGACGTGGCCGGAGCCGAAGGCGAATTCCCCGTGGTGTATGTCTCTGTTGCTCATCCCCGCAGCTGTGACCAGACGCATAAGTGAATACAAGTATGCAGCTGTGACCAGTCTAGTTTCTGTTGGTTTTAATAAATCCGGTACCGGTTCTCGGCATTTTAATCGGTGCCTAGTAAATAACCATAATGGCCAAAGTGTTGCCCGATGAAATGAGTACCTGTGGTCATAATGGCCGATTTGATGGCGGAAGGAGACCAATTCGGGTGAAAAGTTTTTACATACGCAGCCACTCCAGCAACGTGGGGGCAAGCCATGGAAGTGCCGGACTTCACGCTGTACTTTACACGCCGCTTGTCGTCCACGCCGCTTGTCGGTGAGCAAGTCGGCGGAAACGCTGCCAGTATCTCTCTCCCCGGGGCAGCTATGTCCGGCTGCAATGCATATTAATAAACAGCCATGTAAAACGGCGGCATATTGATTGAAATTCGACAGCGAATGAGAGAATTTTAACCTTGAGGATGTCGGGAGCGATCGTGTTTGGGCCGCGTGAAGAGAACGAACAAACTGCCGGAGCTTCGGGGTCCTTCACTCCTTCACTCTTTAGTATGGTCGCTACAGGTTTGCTAAGAAAATAACAAGGGTTCATATTTTTGATAAATCTAAGTTCTAATCGTATAATTATATAATAAAAAAAAAACGTGCTTAATAAACAATTCTATATTTTATAAGAGACTGAAGTATGAATTGAAATAAAAAATTAACTAAATTTATATATAAGAATATGATCTTATTGTAACTCATTCTATTTCCAATAATCATTCTCTCTTCAATCTATTACCTGAAAGTCATAACTTGGAATTACTTTTGAATAATTTCAAATGGTTAAAATCTTCTAATCATGGTTAAACAATTATTGCATCATATACAAGACTGAAACTGGGAACATCAATCGGTGTTTTGAGGTTTTTTTGCCCCGGTATCGATTTTGCGAAATCTTAAAAACCTAATATGATCAGTGCAGGTTCTTTCACCGGTTTAAAAGGTTATTTATAATTTAATCGCGACCCATTACTGGTTCCCGATTTCTTGAAACCGGTCCCGGTTATCGAAACTGGTACTAGTAAATAGTACTGATTCTCGGTTAGTACTTATCACAAATAATCGGTTTTGAACGGGTAAAAGTTCACCACTAATAATTTTGATCGGTAAGTAAAGCCTGTCTCTAAACTTACGACGTGGAATTCAAATAGGACGCAACAGCCGGGAAGCCGGGGTAGCTCAATACCGACGCAGGAAGCGGGACAATCATAGATATGTCGGGCACAGGGCCTTCGGGCAAGATAACACCCAGTGCGCCGGCTCGGAATGTCTCTTCGATGGCGCTGGAAGCGGCGTAGTCGCACCACACGATCTTTCCCTTGGCAAAAGTGTTGTTAGGGCACGACATGCGGCACACCCTGCAAGTACAAGCTCATGGTCAGGCATGACCGTGCCTTGCTCGCACAACGGTTTGATAAACACAATGAAATGAAATGAAACCTACGTACCCATCAGTGCAGTTTGGCGAGGACTTTGTGCCGTTGATGAGAGGAAGCGTCCCGGTAGGCGTGAAACCATTAATGGAATGACCCTGCTCGTGCATCAAAACAACACTATTACTCTCCAAAACAATAAATATAAAACAAATAACAGGGTTAATAAGTACCGAATATTTTTATTTATGTGGAGTCATAAATTCAATTTTTCACGACCAAAGTTCTGATGTTTATGTACACTATTTTTCCAACTCTCTTGCTAAAATCACGTTACGAAAAACGAAAACAAAAGAGTCAAATAATCGCTTGTGACTAAAATATAAAATAAATAAGAGGGTTGATATCGGTGTGTGTAAGTATCTAAAATTTTATTTTTAATTTTTGTGGAGTCATAAAACTAAAAAAAAAATCACAATCAAATTTTCTAATGTACACTATAATTTGCACCGTCTCTAAGATTCTATCCACATGAAAAAAGAAAAGTAAAATGTTTGAAAATTTTGAAAAGCTTTAAGTATGTTCAAGACTTAAGATGCACATATCTTAAATTTCATTAAAACAAAAAAAAAAAGTGAACGGAGGAAAAGAGAAAAATATAGCACATTGAAAACTTGGACTTTAAAAATGAGTTTATATCACAATAAAAATAAAAACATTAAATACATACGCCTTTACTAACCCTAAATGATAAAATATTTAAAATGTATAAGTATCTTTAAGTAATAAACGGTTGAATCCTAAAAGGGAAAGCACCCGCCACTCTTTAAAATACGGTATTATGGAAAACCGCAAGTGAAGATGATTATTACCGCTTGTGATAACTGATAACTGATAGTTTTTCTTTTACTTCCGTAAATTCGATTTGCGGTATAGATAGTAGATACCGTCGTCCCCGGGTACTTTTGCTACACCCTAGCTAAGCAAAAAATATGAAAGAGAAAAAAAAAAGGAGAAAGACTTACAGTAAAACTTTTCCCATTGCCCAGAACAACCTTGTCCAAAATCTTCCGATCAGTGCTGCTCGCAGCGACCGTGAAAATCCACGGCGCTACACTCGTGATAGACCCGAGACCAGGACCGCTATTTCCAGCGGAGTTCACAGTCAGAATTCCCTTCGCTGCTGCATGGAAAGAGCCGATTGCCACCGGATCGTGGTCGAAGTGCATAGGGAAGAAAGTTCCCAACGAGATGGTAATGACATCAACGCCGTCGGCAATGGCGTCATCGAAAGCGGCCAGTATGCCGTCGCTGAAGCAGATCTCTGCGTCGCAGACCCTGTAGGCCGCGATTCTTGCCGACGGAACGCCGCCTCTCGCGGTGCCTTTCGCTATATCAAAGAAACTCGCGCCGTTCACACTGTTCCCGGCAGCCGTCGATGCCGTGTGCGTTCCATGGCCCAGCTCGTCAATTGCCGACTTCATTGTCGTTTTTTCTGATTCGTAAAACCTAGCTCCGATGATCTTGCTGCAAAACAAGGTTGTAAAATTCATGATTTTAGCTGACAATTTAGTAGAAGAGAAATAATAATCTTTCATATGGAACGAATAATTATATGTGTAACGTAATATATATACAATATTATGAGCGAAATTAATCAACATTTATGAAGATTTTGAAGAATTTTAAACCCGGTGCGAAGATAATTTTCCGCTAAGTAATCTGAAGTTATGGGGGACTAAATACTCATGAATGATCGATCAATCACTCGCCTCATGATTCTTCCTCAAATTTATTAAAACAGTACTTGCAATAGAAATACCGTGCATGTTTCATTAAACTCGCCGCTGAAAGTCTAATTTTTGACATCTTTGGACGACTCAAATGCGTTGGCAAATGTACTTTTCACGGCACGAATGTTTTGTAATCAAGCCGGGAAAAATGCTTTTACCGGCCAACCAATGACGACACCTTCACGCTCCGCTCAAAGGTTTTCAACCTTCCGTAGTGCATTAAGGAAACTTTCAGAGGCTAAAAAGCGCGCCGGTGAAAATTGTTGTTTGTTATGATCGTGATAATAAAAAGACGTTATGGAACCATTTTATAACAAAAAGTTGTATGAAACATGATCTAAAGTTTCCAATTTTTTCATATAATATATATATATATATCTATATAGTGCCTTCGAAAAAGAGTAATTTTGATGAGGACTTTGTCGAATTAGCAAATTAAATTTAATAGGAAAATATAGAAGATGTTTATATATATAATTGTATATATCGACTATTTCTTATTCGATAAAATAATTAAAATATATTAAAATTATTTTAAGGCGCTCTTGAATTTGATTTTTTTTTTTAATCTAAGTATGAGCTTAAATTCGATAAAATAGAATGATCATACTTGTTGCAGGTGAAATTAAGCCCTCCTTTACAAGCACCCTTCCACTTTTTCGGAGGAGGGCCGAAACCCTCATCCCTGAAGCTCTCCGATCCAGGCCAAATTCCGGTGTCGATGTCACCGATGATAGTGTCACTCTCGACAGCAGGGTTTCTCTTTGATGTGAGAGGCATACCCATGAAGTCCCAGGATCTTGTTGTGTGTGTATGGTAGATTTCTCGCGGGAAAATAGAGATCACTTCCTCCTTACCTGCCAATAACAGTTTTGAAACCAAAATTCACTACAAGAAAAAAAAAATTGCGGATAAATTTTAGTAACTAGTTTTTCACTAGTAAAATTTCGCGCTTAGATGTCGATAAATTTATCAATCTAAAACATAAATACGGAACTAATTTTACTTTTGTAAAATAACGGCATAAGCTTCCACTGTTATGTATCCACAAAGTAGCAGTATCATCTTGTGATATCTCGTGAATATAACTCGTACTTAGAAGTACACTTTATTTAACATTAGATATATAATTCGTCAATGAATTAAGTTTAGGATTACGCGGTCGTTTATTGAATAACAATGGGAATTGATACCGCAATTAATTTATTTCACAAATTTTCAAGTTTCATCAACATATATTTTATGTTCTAGTTTCATTATTCACTCACCGGCAAGCTTCTGTATTTCTGGTTCCGTAAGTTTTGCCACAAATCCACTAAAGCTTCTGTTATAGCTCCGGATTAAGGACTCTGAAACAGAACTGCACACAAGGGTTTGTGTTACATATTAGTTATCGTCTTGTTGCAATATATACATAAATATAATTGAAAATCTCTAATAGAATTAATAGCGGAATTTTTTTAAAGTCGTATTAACTGAGCGGACAGGCCGTATCTTATAGTGAAAAAGTACTTAAGTTCAGTAAAACAATGGCTCCGTCCAATTTCTTAAAAATCTTAATAGATCAAACATAGACCCAAATAATTAAAATTTATTGTTAAAAGCTACACGTGTCCCTTCATTAACGGCTTTCAATAGAAATTGGACGGTAAATTAATTTTTTAAACATAAATTGAACGGAGCTACTATTTTATAGAGCTTGGGTACTTTACCCACTACAAAGAAAAAACTAGTAACTGTCGGCGGGCGGCGACATTACAATTTGGGTAGTTTCGCCGCTAGTATCCCATTACATATGGTGTATAGTGATTAAGATCAGGTACTTAATTACCTTCCCTCAAGAACACTAGCTAGTAAGCTATGATGCTGAGAGGTTGGTGAGTAAATCCCTCGAGGAAGAGCTCCCATATACACAATGTGTACCTGTATAACTCCATAATTTCAATTAAATCATGATCACCATTGCCATAATTACCCATTAATTACAGTCATTAAGTATCAAGAGAAGTTCAATAAATGATTGATAATCATCAGTCATTAGTAATTGATGCTTAAAGAAGAAGAAGAAGAAGAAGAAGAAGAAGAAGAAGAAGAAGAAGAAGAAGAAGAAGAAGAAGAAGAAGAAGAAGAAGAAGAAGAAGAAGAAGTGGAGTAACCTTTCTGTCACCATCGCTGGCTTGGCACAAGAAGCTCAAGGTGAGTATGAAGATTGTGGAAAAATGGCAGAACAGAAGAGCTCTATGGTTTCCCATGATGCATAAATCAATGGCGAAACAAAAGAAGAGACTACTCGTACATATATGTAATAAGAGGTCTAAAAACTGTTACAATCTGCTTTTAATTACTTTTGTGAGCAATACATTTATGGTGTTGTGTTTACAGTCTAATACAGCTCATATTGTAACGCTAAAAATTGAAACCCTAACGTTTTTGCTTTCCCGAGAAGAATAAGAAGAAAAAGTTTGACCTATCTCTCCATCCATATGTCACGTCTATTAAGCATGAGAAAGCTACGTTGCATTATATAGTTGGAACGTACGTGGAATGTAACTCATACTCGAAGGATTAGTGTTTGGATTTTCTGATTAAGGAAAATAATTGACTTTGCCACGCCAAATCCTTACCATAATTAAAATAACTTTATGATGAAATCTTTAATTATTAATGCTCGATGCATATTTGATTTAATTCACACTTAGAGTATGGTTAGAGTGGCAAAATGTGTATCGTGCCGTGTTGGTGTTGTGCTTTAATTGTTTTTAGCTAATTAGACATAGATTTGCACTTACTTCATTCATTAATCGCGTCTGAAGATGAGACTCAGATCCGTCTAGTTTAATAACCATGTTTATTGTATCTACGCATTTAACCTATTTAATTGTAACATTGCCTGTAATTATTAAAGGACAAAGTAATCATTTTAGACCCATTTAACTTGATTGATATAATTATATAATGAAAGATTTTAAAATTTACTATAACAATTGATACTCATCAGTTGAGCATGTAATTAACTATAAAAAAATGTAAACTTGACATATAATTAGCACTAACACTCAATATAACATATATAAAATGCATAAAAATAATAATTTTATTATTTTAATCGTATCTAAATGGGTCTTATCGTGTTGTCACAAGTGTTGATCCCGTCATTTAATCGTGTTGAATGCGGTTAAAACCCATATCTATTTAGGACTAGTTAATGAGGAATAACTCTAATTAGCACTTTTTTTTTTTTGGTAATCTAGCTATAGTAGCTGGCAAGTTCCTACACTATACTATGCTGTATACTGATAAGCTTGATGTAGAGCTATAGTTCATTGATGAGCTGAGATTCCAGCTCATTTAATTAAATCATTATTATGAATATATGACTTATCCAACGTTTTATACGCAAATAATTATGAAGTTTGACCTGTCAAAGTGAGTTAATGAATTCTTCTTAAAACTGATTCACATATATTATAGGCTATTTTATATGTGGCAACAAATAATATTTTTGGAAATATATGGGGCAATATGCTATGTGTATATATGATGTAAAGAGGCTAAAGTAAGAGTTTTATTTCTACAATATATATATATACAAAAAAAATGTATGTTAAAAGATACTCATAAACAATAAAGATATGGCAAATTGCCTAATTAGCGTCCTCCAATTTAGATTGTAAGTGCAAATACACCCATGACCTATGTTAATATTAAAGCCCCTCCAACTATTATTTTTTAGTTTCTCGGCCCCTCTCAATTTTTCTGACCAGCATAAAGAATCCTCCAATTAATGTTGCTCATGAAATTCCCACATTAAAAAAAAAAAAACACCCTTAATTTCTCTCCTAAACTTGTATTTTGTGGCACATTACCCTTTCTTATGATTTTATTGAAATTACTTTTATATTCAAAAGAGAAAACCCTAGCTCTCCCTCTCTGCGAGTTCCTTCCAATTCACGTGGCCGCTCCTCTCCCGGATCTAGGTAAACATGCTTGTTTCCCAGTTTACGACAGACAGTACCGGTACTCTTCGCACGTGGTCATTGGCGGACGTAAGTTACGGTGTGGGGTGGTTGAAACCACCCCCAAAGTTTTGAAAATTGCACTAAAAGGACCAAAATACTATAAACTTCTTTACATAAACCACCCCCAAAAAATTAAATTTAATGGAAAAGAAAAATTAAACCCCCCCGGGCTCCGAATCCTGGTTCCGCCACTGCACGTGGTGTACTTCTCGTTTGAGAGTGATGGCGTTCTCGGGGGTACAAAGGGTGGGATAATCAAATGCTCTGAGTTTTATGAACTCGGTGATACAAAAATCGTAGGGAGTGGATCGGATTATTTGAAGACGAAATTGCGCGCACGCTTCAAGAGTAATTTTGAATTTTCGATTGCTAAGTTTTATTTATTCTTGATACGATTAAAACCGACTAGACTAGCATCCGGATTTTCCCAATGTACTGTTGAACGTCAAGTCTAACGATTTTGCGCGTGGGGATTGACTATCGAGCCAAATTTCCTTCAACTATTTTTTTCTTCATATAATTCCTAATTGAGAGAACATTAAAGTTCTTCCAAAACATTTCTTAACAAGAAGAGGTCGTCAATTAATGCGGTCAGATATCACACGGAGCTCAATCAATCATGTGAAGAACTAGTGGAAGATCAACAATCAATCACCATGGCCAAGACACCCCATTTTTGCTGTCTAAACTCGAAGATTAACATTGTGGGGCACAGTGTTCCGATAAGAGAGAACAAACAAAAAACATAAAGAAATGCATGAGAAGATGTTCGTGCAACAATAAAATTTGAGTAAGTTCAATTGGTTAAGTATTTAAACTAGTATCTCGGGTAGGAAATCAAAGAAAAAATCATTCTTGAAGAAAAAATAAATTAAATACTTATAATAAATAATAACAACATATTATTTCTTTCGGAAAGCCACCCTCAAACTCAAGCTTTGCGTTTTTTAAATAATACGAGACCCAACCACACACATTATAAAAAAATAAAAAATAAAAATTGAAAAGTGCTCCTCGAAACACGGCCACGCATGACGCATCTAGAAAGTTTCACTTAATATTTGAAGCAAGAAAACATAGGGAAGTACTGATAAATCAAACTGAGCGCAAACTCTACGGCCATAAAACACACTTATTCGCAGCCGTGTCCTTCTCCGCCGCCGTGACTGTGATGTCCGGTGGCTGTACTCTCCGGAACAACACCCGTAGAAGCAGGCATTGCGCTGCCTTTGGCCTTGGCGTCGTCGGGGTTATGAGCTGAGTCAACGGCGTCGGCTTTGCTCGGGTGAGACTCCGACGAGTCTTGCGTCACATCCTTCTTCTTGGAGCCCCTGAAGCAGAAACACACGCTGAGAAGGCTCTTCATCTCTCACCAGAGACTCTCTCTCCTTTCGCTCTCCTCTTATGGATGCGGTGACACGCTCCAAGTAGGGTCTCACTGGTTTGCATAGGAAATATTTGTGGCGAAAATACACATATGACTTATATTTTTAGTTTATTTTTTGTAACAAAAATTCTTAATGATATGTAACGAAAATTAGCACAAGTAGTTAAATTTTGTCATTAACTCCTTACCGTTAAGTTTCACGTGATGACGTATTTATGATTTGACTAGTGTCCCTTTTGATCACATATGAGCTATAAGAACTTCACAGAGTCCACAACGAACACTTAATTCTCGCATATACCAAAACATGTTCTATACAAAAACTAAAGCACTAAATGTCAATCTTGTCGCCACATGGTCAAAATGGGCAAACATGTGATCAAAAGAAACAAAAACATGGTCAAATCATACTCGCCAACATTTTAGGTGTTGGGAATTAATGAAAAAATTACTCAATAACTTAAACCAATATTTTTACATGATTGAATTTTTTTGCAAAAAAGATAAAGAATTGAGCTATAAATCTTACTTTTTATAATCAAGTATTATTGCCGCAAATATTCTCTTGCATAATGGCTTGGTTAGGAAGCATGTTTTGTAAGTATTTGCCCTAATGTCTTATCAGAACCTGCTTTTGCCAACTTTTTCGTTGTAATGCATTGTATTCTCTTGAAAGAAACGGTTTGAGGATTTGCATGAGTGGTTGCCATTATGATCATGTGTAATACAGCTCATATGGTCTGTGGATTAGGGGATTACATTAACGTTAAAAGTGGTTATGAATTATCTTCGAATTTAACTTTTTATTTATGCGATTATGATGATAACAATTAGGCCAAATATTCTATCAGAAGATTTATAAGGTTCAATAGTATGTTTTCTCGAAAGGCGCGGTACGGGCGAACACGATATATTCGATGCAGAATGTGGTTAATAATCGACCAACTGCTGAATTTTGATAACTTTATATACAGTAGAACTAAATCGTCTATTTTAGATGAAAACCGTTGATCCGTCGTGCAATGCATATTGACAATTGTATACGCTTTCGCGTGCTAGCTAAAGCCTTTATGCATGTTTGGTGGAAATCATTCACTCTTGTACTGTAACAGGGAAACTTGAAGGGTAAAAAAAAAAAAAAAAGCGCTTGAATTCTTCTGCGCACGTTTACCACGTAATTAATGATAAAATTACATTATACATGTTCATTTAGTAAAAAAGTAGGAAAAGGTAAAAGCTAATCAATAGTACTATTATATGAATAGAGGTGTGCGTATACAAAATCTTATAGTACATAACTACATATACATTAGATTATATTAGATTCTACTTTCCAGTTCAGTATTTAATTTTACAAAAAATCGAATACTGCTGCGAAATATCGATATGAGTTTGATTTTCGACTTTTAACTTTGAATTCAATATACGATTACTTCTGGTCACCCTTATGATATGACAAGGACAGAAAACGCTTGCGCTAAACCTCAGTAACTCAATCTGATTTTAAAAAAAAAAAGTAAAAGTAAAAATTTGACTGCTTGAAGGATCAAACTATAAAGATTGATTGATGTTAAAGACATGAGGAAATACATAGCACTAAAAAAAATCTAAAATTATATATATGTAGCAGAAGTAAAACTTTAAAAGATAAATAAGCACTGTAATAAGATGCGAATCTAATTCCAAGATCATGCATGGTTGTTTATAATGAAAATGATTACGACGAGTCTCAAAGCAATGTGAATAAATTTATGATATAACACTAGAGATAAAATAAATTAATATAGCACAACATAATGCAAAAATAGAATAAGAACAAAATCCAGCACATAAATCTTTATATCACCATCAAATGTCATGTAAAATTGTACAAAATCTGAATTCCCAGAAAGTAAATCTACAGAAGCCTTTTTTCATTCAGCGCTTTGATTCTCGATTCATGTAAAACGAAGAAGATTATAAAATAAAAATAAATAAAAATAAAGTTTTTCTTTTTTGGGAAGTTATAACAAATGATTGTATATAACATCATAATTCACAAGAAAAAGTTCAAAATTGATTTTTATAACATCACCTTGGTCTTCACTGAACAAAGACAGGTCCATCCTGCTTCATCTTGATTAAATTGCTTTCTATATTCCTCAGAACCGGCTGATACCTGCAATATTAAAAAAGATATATATATATATATATATGTATATATTATTACAGTAACCCAAAACTGAAGAGCAGAAAGCAGTCTAAACAATACTCACAGGCGTGCGAGGCTGTTGTATGCCTGAGTGGCTTGCTGGAATTGGGCCGAGAGCTGCAAGACCTCTGCAGCCAATGCTTCTGCCCGGCTCTGTTCTTTCGCGACTTCACCCTATTCACGGTTCAGAAAACCACATCAATAAATAAAAAAATAGGAGATAAAATTAAATTTATTTTTAATGCAATTTCTGTGCTATATATATATATATTTTTGTGGATTATTGGGTTATTTTTGGTAAGTAGTTATAAGGGAAAGATTAGGTAACCTAATTTTTCCTATTTAGTGAATCACGAGGTTTTGTGCCGTGGTGATTTTTGTTTGCTCGATTGACACAAGACATCTTTGAGAGGGCTTAGACAATGTTCTCGAAGGAACAGGTCTTTGTTTATCTTGTTCATTGCAATAAAGTTTAGGGTTTACATCGTCAAGGTGGTATATGTGTTCTTGGCTTTTGTTTTACGTTATGTTTTCGAACCGGGTCCTATCAATATGGAAGCATGTAATTTTACTGAAGAAAAGCTGACACGTACCATAAGATATAACCATATTCTTGTTAGAACTCTTTAATTTTATACATATATATAGAAAGTCCTAAGAATGACATAAATAACTGAAGCTATATTACCTACTTTATTTTAGAATACTTGTTGACTGAACTAACCGTAAAAAGAAAAAAAAAAAAAAAAAAAAAAAAAAAAAAACGTAATCTAACAGAAACTATAGTAGTAACTTTTGCGGCATGGTTCTAAACAATTATCTGAGTGGCTTCTAGAGAAATATGGAGTGTGTATTAAAGAGTGAAGCGCAAACCTTGAGGGAAATAATTTCAGCTGAATATGCTGACGAACTTGTCTGATTTGCCGCAGCATTGGGTGCTTCCAGAAGGTTCTTAGCCTGTTCGGTTCTCAATTTATCTAAAACCCCTCGGAGCTCTTCGTTTTGCTTGATGCAATCCGCCACCTGCAAATTCCGGAAAAGAGTATAATGAGAAGAAAAAAAGTTCACGAATATAGACAGCAAGGAGAGGAACTAGCCGACTCTGTTAAACCTTATCTTTTTGTAATACATAAATGTCAAATGCTTAAACAAAAAATTCATGCATACATGACTACTGAACCCAAAATAGAACTTAATAATTACCTGATTCTCCCATTGCATTGCAATAACCTTGACTTCTTGATAAGAACTTAGAAGATCAGCATTTTCCTCGAAAAGCTTTTCAATCTCCATTGACTGAGAATCAATCTGCCACATTAGACTATATTACCACAATAATTTATTTACACATCCAGTGTCAATGCCAAATTTTTGCAGGACGAATTCATCTTCGCACTATGAAATCGTAGAAAATATTATCACTACCTCTCCTAAAAGCTTTTGCCTACTGTTTTCCAACCTTTCGATCACTACAGCCATATCATGCAATTGCTTCTCAAGTTTCTGCTTGTCCTCCTGGAATAAGCGATCACAAATCAGATATCGTGGATCAAAAACCAGTGGTTCAGTATTCTATTGCATTTTACTGGTACCCATAAATCAGAACCGGGAAATTCCTGGTACCAGTTTTTTATTTAAAATATTATACAAATATTTTTAAGGAAATCCTGGTTTGAAACCGATATTAACAGGATTTAAAATGGCATTTACAGGCATTTTTACTGGTCCCGGATCCCGGTTTAAACCGATAAAATAAGTACAGGACCAAGAGGAAAAAATTGTCAAATTCCCGATTCGTGGTCTCAGTTTCAACCTGACTTAGCAGTAAACTATAACCCCTAATTCCCTTAACTTACTAGTGAAAATTCTTGGACGGTTACTTTCTCTGGTTCTTCTGCAGCCAAGAACTAAATGTTAGAGAGCTAGAATTTGCTAAAATATAATTGTTAAAATGCGTTAAAAAGAAATCTTTAATAGATAATTAATTTTTTTTTCCAAACCTCTTTCGCACTACAAGAGAATCTAAGATTAACATAAAATATTCCAAGCAGCACGAGTAATGCTAAAATGTGCTTGATATGGAAACTACAAAACACACCAATTATTACTTGTAATTAATTGTACAACCTAGTCAAATTATCAATTTACTAAATTCTAGGAGATTCGGCAGTTAATGTTATGTTCCTTTATTTAACGTTCGTAAGTTCGTTCAAAGGGTCACTCAAAAATTATTATATCAATTTCTTTTTATATTTGAAAAATACAAAATCAGACAAACATATTTCACACTAAAAGTAAATCTGGGATTAACATGAAATACTCCAAGCAGAACCTGATGCTAATTTTGACATAGCTGCAAGCTTTTCTTCTAGCTCCTGCTTTTGAGACATTAGCATAGAAGTCTGGGCTTGCTCCTCGGCTAATCTTTGTCGCTCTTGCTGCCTCAACAGTGATTCTTGCTAAAATTGAAAACCAAAGAACAATCATCATTCATTCGTCAGAATAAAGTTGTAAATGGGCCAGCTCCACCAGTCCCACCCTCAAATCCCATTAATGCAATACGCATCTTGCAGGTTTCTGGGCCGGGCCACCCTTTCTGACAGAAGTCAGTTTGAGAAGTGAGGAACAAGAGCAAATGGGCGTTCAATATACCTGTAACTCAGATTTTAAGCTAGCTAACTCCTTCTCTAAGGTTTGTGTTTGAAACGGTGAGCTTGCAAAAGAGGGCACTGCACTTAGTGAACCGCTCATTGCCTGTTGCTGCATCAGATTTAGTTCTGCTCTCAAAGAAGCTGCATCATCCTCAGCCTATATAGCAAAGACTCTTTTAGAAAGAACACAATTTATAGGATTAGCGTCTAAGAAATTTTTCTCATGCATACTCGATACTGCTCCTCCTCTGCTTCCTTCAAACGCTTCTTGAGTGCGCGAAGCTGGGTCGAAAAGTCCTCCTACACTAATATACCAGACTATTAATATAGAGAAAAACGCCTACATACAAACAAAATTAACATATCTGATTGTAATTTCTATAAAAATTTTGCAGAGATTCGTGCATACCCGTGCAACAACTGCTGCATCTTTTTCCATTGCGACATCCCTCAAAGCTTTTCTCAAAGACGGAATTGTGTTTTGTTCCTAGAAATCAACAGAGTAAAATAAAAATTGTACAAGTAAGAAATTGTCCACAGAACTAACGAGGAAACATGACAAACGAGCAACCAGAATTTTGTTTATCCTCATAGTGGAACTAAGTACAATAAATTATTTATTTCAGCCATTAGTAGCAATTTGTCAACTAAATATTCATTTTGAGAGCTATAATGTGATACACCCCGAGATCGAGATTTCATAACGGTAGCCGTGTTAACAGAGGAAGAACACTCAAAGGATGCTAGAGATCTTCCCCACGATCCAATCCCCCTCCCTCCGATAGAGATTAGGTTAATTTGGTGAAAGAAAAAATTTCATTAATTAGCAAAAGCCATTATATATGCTATCAATTACAACCATTTTTAGGCCCATTTTCATGACATGTAAAATAAACGACTTGCTAAAAATAAGAGCACCTAACTAGCTCAAACTGCATAAGTAAAAACGACCAAATAAACATCTAAACCATAAGAAATTGACCCATCTAGTAGCTCGGCCTAATATTATGTTTCTTCTTCGATACGTTTTCTCAACAAAGGGATACATAAGACAATGTCGGCAGCACGACTTGCATACCGACAAACAAAGTGCTGTAATCAAATTTCCAATTTATGCAAAGAATCAGTAAAAGTTTATCGGTAAATGAAATTTGAGTAACCTGCACCCACTCATTAATTGTATACAACTAAAACTAACTAGCTCAATCATGGACGCGATTCTTACCAGGTCATTCAAACGTTTCTGCAGCACTTCATTCTCGTTTTCTGAAGTTTGAAGCTAAAACAAATCAAGCACGAACGTCACTAGCAGTTACAATTTCATCTTTCACCATCACAGCTTTCTTAAGCTCAACTATCACATGGATAAAGACGAGTAATAGTCATGCTCGTGCACAAACCTTAGAATTCAAATGCCTGTTTTGCTCCTCCAGTTCTGCATTCTTCTTGTCTAAGACCCGAATTTGCGCTACTAAACCGCCAACATCTGCCTGCACCAGAACCAAATACCGCACCGGAAAAAAAATAATTCCAAAGAAACAAGTCCAAATGATGATACAATTAGACTCGCAATTCTCAATTGCTAAAACTACAGTCAATTGAGGAGGAGGAAAATTGCATGAACGAGGAACACAATTCTTACCTCTGAGATTCGACTTCCGCTCTCGGATTTCCTAATCGGCACCACGTCTGCACTCGCAAGCAAAAACATGAGAAATTCATCGAAACGCGTCTGAGAAAATTACAAAAGAAAAAAAAAATACAGAAATTATATTGGTACACGTACCATTGGAGATCGTAGCTTTGCTGAGATCTGGCCCCGATGAGGTTTTGCTCAACCTCTCCGCAGCTCGCTTCTGACGAATTTCCTCTAGCTGAACCAAAAAAAAAACAGCACAGAGAAAGATCACTTTTGGAGAATTGAAAAGAGAGCAAAGCTTAAAGATCCTTCAAAACAATGGAGATTCGATACCGCACCGTTCGTCGGCCGAGAGAGGCGTGGTGTGACTCCATGCTTGAAGGTCAGAGCTTCGCTGTTCCGGTCTTCTTCAACCTCCGAACAAAAAATTTCAATATATCTGATGACACTCAAGTATGGAATATTATAATAAATTTATCCAGGTATGGCATCCAAATTGGCCAGTCTGGGTGGTGTAGTCGGTTATCACGCTAGTCTCACACACTAGAGGTCCCCGGTTCGAACCCGGGCTCAGACATTCAAAACGGCCTTTAATCATTTTCTTTTCTTTTCTTTTCTGTTACTATAAAAAGTTACTTTACATGTGTTTTTACTTACAGTTTAAATATGTAAATTCATGAGAAAAAGTCCGTTTTTTTTTTGTTTGCTTTTTTGGGGCTTTACTGAATTACGAGATTTCTATAAAATAAAATAAAAAATAGAAAGAAGCGTTAAAATGAAAGTCAGGTGGTTAAAACATAACAATGATATAGTTGTAATTGTATAATAACTACCAAGAGTAGATGTTCATTTCTAGGTTAAACATTTACATGTCCTCTTTCAACTACCAGTAATCCCCACATGAACAGACTCCATCCCGGAAATGGTGGAACCGATTTACGTCCCGAACCACGATCTCTCGGTTCGCAAACTTCGACACGAACTTCGTTACGGAGTGGCAGTCTTCGCACAGCCTGAGGTTCTTCGAGATCCGAATCGTTTCGCCGTGGCTCGTATTAATCAGCCCGAAGGCGACGGCTAGCTTTTCGCTGTGCCCTAACAGGACTCGCTCCTTCTCTTCCTCGTCGAGATCGTAGAGCACGATCTTTGTCTGGGGCTCGTACCCTCTCTCCTTCATCTCCTCCGACAATTTCTGCAACAAAGCATGAGCCAGTTCGGTCTGCGGGTTAAGTTCGTCAGCCGACACGAATGGGTAGACTCTCTTCCCTACTTCGATCCAGCTACAACCCGGGACTTTCTGTAGATTCCGAGCTTCGAGAAGCTGCTTCACACTTTTGACCTCGTCCCACATCTCTGCTTCGGCGTAGATGTCGGCCAAAAGTACATAATTCCCAGCATTCCATGGCTCCAATTCAAAGAGCCGTTTGCAGGCTCTCTCTGCAAGCTCCACGTGGCAATGAATCCGACAAGCACCGAGAAGTGCCCCCCAAACTTTTGGGCCTGGTTCTATTCGCATCTCCTCCACGACTCTCGCCGCTTCGTCTAGCTGATTGGCCCGACCGAGGAGATCCACCAGACACGCGTAGTGTTCCATACTTGGATACATTTTGTGTTTTTTAACAATGGAATCGAATATCATCTTCCCTTCCGCAACGAGACCCGCGTGACTGCAAGCGCCTAGAACGCTGATGAACGAGATTGGGTTCGGCGCGATTCCGCTCGAGATCATGTCTTCAAAAACCCGTATCGCCTTTTTACCGTGTCCGTGAACTCCGTAACTGGATATCAAAGAATTCCACGAAACGACGTCCCTCTTAGGCATTTGATCGAACACGCGCTGCCCAGTTTCGAGCCTACCACACCTTGCGTACATGGCCACGAGCGTGCTCATAACCGGCAATATCGAATCGAGACCTCTTCTGAGGACATATGCGTGAATAACCTTCCCTTGCTCGAGAGCAACAATGGCCGCACAGGCTTGCAAGACACTCACCATCGTGACCGAGTTCGGGACCAGATCGCTGTTCTCCGTCACCATCTCGCGGAAGAGCTCCACGGCCTCGAAGGCCCTCTCGTTCTTCGCGTAGCACGCGATCATCGCGCTCCACGACACCACATTCCTCTCGGGCATCTCCCGGAAAACACCCTGCGCGTAGGACACGTAACCGAATCTCGCGTACACGTCCATCAAAGTAGTCACAATGTGAACCCAGCCCTCGAAGCCGTGCCGCAGAATGTGTGCGTGAATCTCCTTCCCCTTCTCGAGCAGGACGACCGAGCAGCTCTCCGAGGCGACGCACGCCTTGAGCACGTAAGTGTACGTAAACCTGTCCGGCCCGGTCCCACACAGATTCATCCGGCGGAACAAGTCAAACACTTCGACACCATGGCCGGCCAGGGCAAGGGCCCGGAGAATCGCGTTCCAAACATAGACGCTCTTAACGGGACTTTTATCGAACACGTTGCGCGCGTGATCGACGCGGTCCAAGGCCGAGTACATGTTGATGAGCTTGGTGGCGAGGAAGGGGTCGCCGTCCATGCCATCGTGGAGGAGGTGGCGATGGAGGCGGAGGGCGTCGGGGAGAGAGGCGTGGGTGGTGCAGGCGAGGATGAGGAGCTCGTAGGTGAGTTGGCTCGGGGCGGGCTCGCGAGGGAGGAGGTGGAGGGCTCGCCGGAGATGGCCCTGCTTGCAGAGAGACTGGATGAGCTTGTTGGTGTTGCTGTGGGCGAAGGCGACGGAGCAGCGCGTGGAGGCACGCGCGGAGAAGGCGAGAGTGGGGGGTTGGGAAGCGGGGAGAACCCACATCACATTAGCATGAATGGAATAGGATGGTAAGGTTAATAAGCAAGTGGTGCCATTGAGAATTGAGATAGAAAGATATTTCCTTTTGGGTGTGTGTGTTTTAGAAAAATTGTTTGGAAGTTCGAGTGGTGATTGGCCCATGTCAAGATATATTTATTTATTTTATAGAAATTGTAATAAATATCAATTTTGTGTAAAAAGTAAAAAAAAAAATGCCCTCCAACGTTACTACGCCACGTAAAATAAAATAACCCTTTATTTTAAAATATCCTTTTATTTTATAGAGTTAATCCCGGCAAAAGTACCAATATTTTTAAATAACGGACCAATAAGTTTTAATTCTTTTTTTTACCCGAACAAAGTTCCAATTCTTTAGTTTTGTGTCCCTATAGGTACCTCTGTTAAAAAAAATTATCCTCCAACGTTACTCACGCCACGTCAAAGTTTTGGTTTTGTATTCCAATGCTTTTTTTACACGAATAAAGTTCCAATTCTCTTGTTTTGTCTCTTCATATCACTTTCGTGAAAATTTCAAACCATGGATTATGCCGTTTTCGACGTTAAATTGAAAAGTAATTTTTCTTCATTTTAAGTACATATCCACGATTATCTTTGATCGTCCAACTTTCCTATGGCTAATTTACTCCGGAAATGTGGATAAAATTTTGTAACGATGGCATGATTAACAGTGGAGGACGATTTTATTTTCGGAGGTACCAATAGGGACACAAAACTAAAGAATTTGAACTTTGTCCGAGCAATAAAAAGAAATGGTATTTATTGGTCCATTTTTTTAAAGTATTGATACTTTTGCCGAGATTAACCCTATTTTGTATTTTGGAAATAAGATTTCCATTAAAAAAAACAGAGTTATATTACACAAGCAAATTATCAATCCAATGAATAATGGCATCAAGATCAAGTTTGTTGGATTAATGATATATGAATATTCACACTGATTCTTTGAGATGTCCTCGTTCAATTCCAGTGAAATACAAAAATTATCTATGTAATGAGGCAGATAGTGTCGATTGTCCAGTACTTCTTCCGATGGCAAATAATCTTGTAATACGAGTATATATAATTTTGATCAATATGGTCTTTAAAAAAAATTAAAGATAAGTACGTGGCAACTAATGAACTAGAAAAACTCTAAAAAAGTATTGTGTTTTTTTACCGGCAATTTCTAGTTTTACGCACTAGAAAAAACCTATGAATTTATGAATGAAGCGGGCTGCTCGCTGCGCGCTATGCCCTGCGGAAGGTGCGCGACGTAGATTTGAATTTTGTATGAGAAAAAGCTGCTAACAAACAAATAGATATTTATGGTATGTTCTTGCCATGGATCAAGTGGCTTATGTTTTGTTAAACACTAACTCTAGTTCTAGAAGAACCCTTGTTCACTTAGCAAACTCGTGAAATTTTAAACCATTTATTTGAAATTTGAATGGGCGTATAGCAATAGAAATACATTTAGAACGTTAGAATAGATATTCTTATACTTATAACTCTCAACAAATCTCTCCAACTATTCAACCTTGGTAATAGATATCAAACTCCTTCACCTATGCCTATTTTGGCAGCTGATCCTCAAATCTTTTTAATTGCATTAAAAATATGTTTAATTGCATCAATATTTTATGACAAAATATTGATGCTATTAAATCCTTCAAGAAAAGTGCAGAGCACATATATCATTTTAAATAACTACATTTCACAACCTTTGCTGAGCAAAATTCCATTCTTTTACAGAGCCAGAAGGAATATAATTATCTTATAAAGTTATGGCTAAGCTGCTGCGGGATCGTTTATGACACCCAAGAAATCGTCCTTTATCGTGCCGATGCAGAACTGCGACATAAAAGATAAATGTTATAAGAGAAACTTGCTTAAGAGATAAATTCTTAACAATGTCGGTAAAGCATACAATTTCTGTAGCATCAACTCGAGTCCCGATTATCTTTAGTCTCACTTCACTGTCCTTTTGAATTTTGACCTGCGAGGACCGAGAAATCGGTTGTACACGTAGTGGTCGATAGCTCTAGAAAACTCGATATGATTTAATAAGATAGAGCTTACCGATCCATCAGAAGTTGTGTAGTTTGGCATGTCTCCAGATTGAAACTCCATGTCGTCGGGTATTAACTAGAAAACGACAAGTGTTACATGAGTATAACATGAAGGCATTATTAAGGTTATTTCCCTACCTTATTTAGACTAGTTAATTAGGTCTTGTTACTTATTACTGTCATTAGAATTATTAAATTATGTTTAGGGGTTTAATTTGGTTGGACCCTGTCTGGCCCATTGAGCTTTAATAATATTCGTTCATAAAAACACGCCTCTCGAATTAGAATTCCTATTGAACATCATAGGAGAGTTTCCCTCTCTAACTCGCGAAATAGAAACCGGGATGTTGTTTAGTAAATTAAGCGTTCTTGGTTCAGTTTGATTAGGGGCTCGGATCCTATCCCCATTCTCATAGATGGAACCGTTTTTCATGAAGCATAATATAATGCCACCATATTAAACACGGCCAATTCAAACCAACTTTATTGTTGAGTACTTGAGTCGTGCAAATATAGGATTATAAGTATTCTGGAACTCCCAAGTAAAATAACCTAAAACAAATTGGCGATTCAGCTTGTAAATATCAAGAGGAGAACGAGCTTACATGGTTTGAAACAAAAATTTGAACAGGTCCGGCTTCAGCAAAAAAACCCATCTGCAGTTTGATATATCATCGTACAAAAGATAGAAGACGACGATGTTGAAAAAAATCATCAATCGGCCATACATTGTGGCAGAGGGTACGAGCGAACATAGATGTGCAAATACCTTGTTTACCATGGTAACCACCGCTTCTAATATCTCTCCTTTGAAAGGTCTGAACACAACACACTGATACTTCACTGGAAAAGTCACAAATCCCGTACCATCACGAATTAATCCTTTTCCAACATTCTCAATGCCAGTAATCGCCACCACAAAGCCATGCCGTCCACTGAAACAAAAGCGTGAGGGTAAATCAAATGCCTTTCCAATTGCATTCTAACGGAAAAGATACTCCTCCATTTATAAGGGAATCCACAGCACCGTGTCACAAAAAATCCAAGCGAATAACGAAAAATAACGATCATAATTCGCTCTTGATAGACCCGTGCTTATGTTATCGTCAGAGGAAGAGCAAGACGGTAGTTTGAGTCTTTAAATTAGAGTCTGTTAATGTCGTTTAATTGAGTAATCTAGTCAACCGCCTATATAGGCGCCAACACCTAGCCCTCGGAGTCTTTTACGCTCGCTTCGCATCACGGAGAGCTCTTGACCGAGCTCTCGATGGAAGGTTGTTTGTTATATCATTTGATTATCGTGGTACATTGAAAAAACAAAAAAGGAATCATCTTTCCGGTGAATTCCGTAAGCCTAATCGTTTTCGTGTCCGAATCGCTCATAGAACCTATCAGCTCAGCTCAATTTGAGCAGATAATGATGAATTCAATACATAGATAAATATAAAACCAGGCTATAACAGAAACCGGACCCATGAAATCCCCAAACAGAACTTAATCACAGAATCGCACAGCTTCACGTACGGAATCAGGCAAGAAATCCCAAAATCGAGAACGCTGAAACCTAATCGGAGAAGAGAACCTGCAAGTGCCTTCGACGTCCTTCATGAGCTTGGAGACGATGTTATCGCGGAGACTGCGACCGAAGTGGCGAGGGTGGAGCTGCATGTTCCTCTCCAGTACGATGTGGAAGAACATCTTCGATCGAATCCACACGAAGCTGCTTTGGCTTCAGAGAGAGAGTGAGAGAGAGACACAATCGTCTTCGCTTATTTTATTTTTTTTTGAAAATGAAATGTGATTTCAATAGCGCTCGCAACGAGTTTCGGCGGACTCCGCCAATATAGAGTTTGCAATACAACGGGGAGGAAAATTCAACCAAATATTAGGAAAAGGAGATCCAAGACTATTTTGGGCAAGCGAGTGAGCAACCGTGTTTCCACTTCTATGAATAAATTGAAAGCTAGAATTGGATCGAGAAGCCAACCCTATTATGTCCTCGATGGTGAAGCCGTCTTCGTCCGCCGCCAAATCGGAGCTTGAAATTGATCTGATCGCCAATTGGGAGTCCGACTCAATCTCGCAAGGCGTGAAGCCCCTATTGCACACGAAAAGCAAGCCTTCACGGATAGCCTCCAGCTCCGCACCAAGAACCGACGCCGATTTTGGTCTAGTCTTGTTGAAAGCTGCAACGAAACTGCCTTGTTCGTCTCTGACACATCCGCCCAGCCCCATGGAGTTGCCATTCACCGGGAAAGCAGCGTCGACATTCAACTTCCATCTACGGGACGTCGGGGGGGACCAAATCGACGGGGCGGAGCGTTGTGCGGGAATTCCAGAGTAAGGACTGAGACGTTCAAAGTCTTCCTGTAGTGATTTGGCCCGGAGGAAGATATCTTTGAAGTTGCTTTTATGGCCGTGTCTCTGTTTGTTCCTCTGGTTCCAAACTTCCCAAAACATGATAGCAAGGAGAGAAAGGTTTTGCTTTGACGAGGACCGAGCCTCGTCCGTAAAAATATCTCTGAAACGCTTGTGGTGGTTATGCTCGAGAATATGCTCAAATGGAGAGTCTCTCCACGCTTTCTCTACTAAGGGGCAGAAAATAAGGCTATGGGCTGTAGAGTCGAAAGCACAGCCGCAGAAGAGGCAATTTGAAGCCACAGGAATATGTCTTTGGGCTAAGTTTCCCATATTAGGGATTATCTCCTGGCTTGCCCGCCAAACAAAAATCTTAATTTTTGGCGGAGTTTTAATTGACCAAACCTTGTTCCACGTCTCCTCAATTCTTGGCTGTGAGGGACCCACTGGGCTGCTTGACGCGCTGATTTCACGAGCCTTATAGTAGCCGCTCCGAACCGTATAAAGCCCCCGCTTGCCAAAGTGCCAAACCACGGAGTCAATCACTTTTGTTTTAGGTCTCGCCATCGACAAAAAATTTTCGGCCTCGAATGGGAGGAAGCTCTGTTGAATGAGATGAGTATTCCACTCACCAGAGTTGAGGATGAGGTCACTCACTTTGGCATCAGCGCCCAAAACCGGAGGAGATTGGACTTTGAAGCTTAGCGGGGACGGAATCCATCGATCGCCGTAGATAGAGATTTTCGATCCATCTCCGACCCTCCATCTCCAACCGTGATTGAGCAGCTCAATACCCCACAGTAAACTGCGCCAAACGTATGAGCAACGTGCCTTTATTTTACCTTCAAGGATCGAGGAATGGGGGTGGTATTTTCCAGCCATAACTTTCGCAGCCATCGACTGAGGCGCTCTAGCCAACCGCCAAGCTTGTTTTGCTAGAAGCGCTTGGTTGAATTCCAGAAGGCTTCGGAATCCCATACCGCCTTCTTTCTTGGGTTTGCAGAGTCGATCCCAACTCTGCCAATGGAGTTTCTTCATCTCTTCATCGCCTCCCCACCAAAAATCCGAGCACACTTTTTCAATTTCGCCACAAAGACCGGCAGGAATCTTGAATGTACTCATCGTGTATGTTGGAATGGATTGAATAACAGATTTGATCAGAGTCTCTTTGCCCCCTAAGGAGAAAAGTTTTTTGCTCCACCCACTGATCCGCCTGAGAGCCCTTGAACGAAGAAAACCAAATTGGATATTTTTGGATCTCAGCGAAAAAATAGGCAGCCCCAAATAAACGTCGAAACCACCGGTAATTTGAACTCCAAAGATCTCATTAATCTCCGTGATATGGGTCGGCTTTGTGTTCGGAGAGAATGAAATAGCTGATTTTTCAAAGTTTACAACTTGTCCTGAAGCTTTAGAGTACACATCGATGCATTGGGTAAGAGCTCTACACTCGTTTGCATTAGCCCGGATGAAGACGAGGCTATCGTCAGCAAAAAAGAGGTGTGATACTGCGGGACTGCGTTTTGAAATCTGAATCCCGTGGATACGCCCCCGCCGAACCTGCTCGTGGATTAAAGATGAAAACCCTTGAGCACACAAGATGAAGAGATAAGGGGATAGCGGATCACCTTGTCTGAGTCCACGGGAGGCAGAAAATTGGTCAGAGGTAAAGCCATTGACGAGAACTGAAAATCTCGAGGAAGTGATGCAATCCATAATACGGGAAATACACCGCGGGCCAAAATCCATTGCTTCCATGATTCTTTCCACATACGTCCACTCAATTCTGTCGTAAGCCTTGCTCATGTCAAGCTTCAACGCAGCGTAGCCAACGGTACCCTTAGTTCGAGCTCGGAGCCAGTGATTGCATTCGAAACCCACCATTACGTTATCCCCGATATGTCGCCCGGCAATGAAGGCGCTTTGATTCTCATCAACCACATAGCCAATAGCCGATTTGAGACGGTTCGCAATAGATTTTGCCACAATCTTGTACAGAATATTGCAAAGAGAGATTGGGCGGAAGTCTTTCATGCTAATCGTATTCTCGACCTTTGGGACGAGCGAGATCAGGGTATTATTCCACTCGGCCACACTAGTTCTCCCATTTAAAATGTTAAGACAACATTTCGTAATTTTATCACCAACAGTTTTCCAGTTTTTTTGAAAAAAGCAAGCTGACCACCCATCAGGACCAGGTGCTTTAGTGGGGTGCATACCGAAAAGCGCCTTTTCAATCTCGTCACTGGTAAATTCAACCTCAAGAAAAATTCTGATATTTTCTGGAAGCTTAGGAACGTTACCGGGGATGCCCGCAGAAATTTCAGCCCCGGTCGGATTAGTGGTCATGAAAAGATTATGGAAATGGCTCGCGAACGCGCGGAGGAGATTCTTCGTTCCACTGATCATATCCCCGGAGTTGTTTTGTATAGTCATGATTCGGTTGATTTTCCTTCTTTGGTTGGCATGATTGTGAAAAAGCTTTGTATTTCTGTCTCCGTGACTAAGCCAGTTTATCCTTGCCCGCTGCTTCCAGTGAATCTCTTCAGCTGACAAAAGTTTCTCAAGTTTTGCGTTGAGAGAAGCAATAAGACGAACATTGGAGCTGTGCGTATGGTCTTGCTTCTTCTCCTCAATAGCTTTCCTCAAAACTGCAATCTGCTTAGGAAGATTCCCGAACCTGTCACGACCCCAATCACTTAGGTATTGGCCAAGGATTTTTAATCGTCTTCGCTTATTTGCTCTTGCTTCAGTTCCCGTTTCTTTCTTTATGTATTTTAAGGTAACTGCCGAAATAACCCCGTTAATCTTGTTATTTGGCGGCGAAAGTAATCGAGTTATTATGATTGGTTCAATTTAGTATTTAAGTTAAAATGAGTGGTGAAACTGAAAATATTCAAGTTACACTTTTATTTACTTTTATTTATTTAGGATGTGTTTGTTTGCATTAAGATCTAAACGTTTGAATCTGAATGAACATATGTTTATTTAGATGTGACGTCTGAATCTTAATGAATTAGTCTCTAAAAAATTTTGTTTTTGAGATCTAAATAGAGGTTTGAACGAATGTTATAGTCCATTTGTTAAATAATTACGAGAAACGAGTAAAATGATATAAATGTCACATAAGCATTTAAATGCTACATCATTAAACAGACAGATGCCATCAAAATTGTATGTACATTGAGTACTTTCATTTCATCCCTAAAATTTTAATTTTAACGCTATAAAAATCTCGCAACCATATTTTGTGCTTATGTGCCTTTTGAATATGTTCAAAAATAATATTTTCCGATTGAATTTGGTAAATAATGTAAAATAAAATTTAGTTTAATTCTTTGCTATTTGATTGTTTGTATATTTCAGGAATAATAGCATCATATTCGCAAGAAAAGTGCCTAAATAAATAGTACTCGATAAATAGTGCCTAAATAAATAGCACTAGATAAATACTTCTGTGTTTGTAGGCATTTACGCTTTCAATAAATTTCTTTCATTAGATTTTTTCCGTTATTTTGCCAAAGTACAACTTCGTTAAATTAACACTCAATATTGCCAGATACAAATTATTCATACTCGATGAATTAATAATCTCGATTCTATAATACTTTAAATTATATAATACTTTAAATGGTCCTTACTCTAAATAGTCCTACATCATGATTAAAAAAGATCTTAAAAGTATTAGTATTAATTTATAGAAGTTATGAATAATCAATTATTCACTATTTCGTGTTAATTTGGCAGAAATTTCTAAAAAATTGATAACCAAAATACATATTTTTGGAATGTTACCCCTATATCACTTAGCAGTTGCAAAATAAAATTGGTCGCATTGTACACTTATCTAACATCTATCTTACAGTACGAAAGCAGCAAGAAAAGACTCCTTGGAAGGAAAACAACAAAGAAAACAAAGGTAAAGCAGAGAAAGAAAAAGCAAAATCAATTCATCAAAAAAGAAAAAAAAAAAAGAGGAGCCCCAGAAACATAAGACGATATAATTGTCACTATCCATTTCCGGCCGATCAGTCCTATGGCAGAACGAAGTTCGTTCATGTCGAACGATGTGTCCATCGGAGCTGAAGAACAATTACGAGGAGAAGCGCAATGATTTTGCGAAAGAGGGAAGTTCATTGAGTTTAGTCGTTTACAGCTCAAATGTATATACAACGAAAAGAAGAAGAAGAAGAAGAAGAAGAAGAAGAAGAAGAAGAAGAAGAAGAAGAAGAAGAAGAAGAAGAAGAAGAAGAAGAAGAGGAAGAGTACTTCGATTTAATTACGAAAGAAGCGTGTAAACTCGAAAATTTTCCCGCCACTTTCCTAACCATAGTAAGCTTTTAAACTGAGCAAGTTCCCAGAGAGCTCCTTTAATTATACAGAATTAACTTGAACAAATAACTCATCTTAAATTGCGCGATTAAATTGATGATAATTTGCCACTCCTTGTTGTGTTTGAAGAGCTTCAAAGCTGATCGTTACTCGGATCTAGGAAATCAGGAACAGAAAAAGTCTGTAAAATCTCTGAAAGTTACGCTGATTTAGAATTGACAAAGCTATTTAATAACAGAATCGAACTTACGTTGCCTAAAGGGGATTGAGATTTTGGCCCTCACATCAGCGCTGAACCGAACCGAGACTTTTTATCCGCCGGCTTGAGAATCTGGAAAGAGCACATCAAACTCTCGTCGACGCTCATCATCGCACCGGCGTTGTCAAACTCGCCACAGTAGTTTGGAGCCGAAAATATAGTGACAAGCTGTCTATCAGCAAAGAACTCATACCCGTCCTCCACAACCTAGAACACCAATAAAACATCTCATAAAAACCCACAGCATCCCGAAAAGGCAAAGTTGCCGAAAAATCCGACAGTAATCAACCTGATGGGCCCGGCAAACGAGATCCATGTCGTGCTTGGTCAAGAACTCAGCGACCTTATCTGGTCCAAAAGTGTAGGAGACACCCCGGTCGTTCATCCCCCATCCTTTGACATCTTTTCCCGGGTCCGACCAGAGCAGATCACAGAGCAGGCCGGAATCAGGGACGTCGATTGGGCGATCGATGATCCTGATCTGATCGAGATGTGCCAGATCAGGGGAGAGGCCGCCGTGCATGCACAGGATCTTGTCGTCGATGAGTGCAGCCACGGGGAGGCAGTTGAAGCAATCGGTGAACGTCTTCCAGAGCCTGACGTTGAAGCGTCGTTTGCATTCGTCGTAGAAGCCGTAAATCCGATTGATTGAAGCGCATTCGTGGTTTCCTCTCAGAAGGAAGAAGTTCTCGGGGTACTTGATCTTGTAGGCGAGCAAGAGACAAATGGTTTCCAGGCTTTGCTTGCCACGGTCCACGTAGTCTCCCAAGAATAAGTAGTTAGCGTTTGGAGGAAACCCTCCATACTCGAAAAGCCTCAAGAGATCGGAGTATTGTCCATGAATATCACCTGGGAGAAAAACCAACGTTGAGGTGAATAATTCAAGAAAGAATTCGTTGAAGCATTCTAGGAGTGAAACCGGTGTTCTGGTTTCGGTTTTCAGCCATTTATCATATCTGGAACTGAATAGAGACTGGAAGAGGTTTTTTAATGGAATTAGGTTTCTATGTACCAGTTTTTGTAACCGGTTTGTATGAACAGAAAAAAAAAAGTTTCCAAACAATCGACTTTAATGATAGATAGAATCATAGAAATGAGTTCAAAGTTACAAATAAATTATAAAATAACATGTCGAAAAGTAAACAAAAACCCAAAAAAAAATAACCTATGCGCCAATAAAACCAGTTGCAATTGGAAAGTGTAACCGAAACATTGGACCAGTACATAACCAGACTTTCGCTACTAACGTATGCAAGGAAAATAATATAATTATATAAAGAAATCTCAAGTGATCAAAGTTAGAAAGAATCAAGAATATCATTAAGTTCTATTAATTCATAAGCTGAGGTTATGTAACATTACAAGAAATAGAAAATGGTAAAGCCTGGGGAACAAAAGGTTTGGAGAACTTTCCAGACCTATGTCTACCTACTCTTCCCTACCATTGTGATGGGAACGAGGCAAACCCCAAATACGTATCAACGGAAATTCACCGAAGTGATGAACTTCCGGTTGTTCATTAAATAAAAACCGAATAAGAAACAAAACGGTCATTCCTTCGAAAAACACAAACCGAGCTCTCCCTACAGACGTGAGTGATAAACAGCCAAAACTCAAATGTGCCAGCTCCATCAGGATTGGCGCCTAATATAGGGATTATGAAAGCTTAATCCTACCTATTAAAAACTACCGAAAATGCCCCTAATGAATAAATAAACATTATAGTTTTAATTGATAAAAAAAAATAGACCTAGGCTAGCACATTGTCTAACATTTGCCGAGTGATTTTCCACTTGAAAGCTCCAAAATGTTTGAAAATGGTGGTATCACATATCTATTAATCTAACCAATTAGTTAACCCCTACCTTGCTAAAAACAGTTAATTATAAATGTCAATATAGACTTAATTCACTATATTTTTATATAAATGGAGTTCATGAATATCATGTTAACCTAAAAACATTTAACTCAATCAACTCAACTATACCCGTTAAGCTTAAGGCGTGGACACATTAGCGATCATCATTTTTCTCTAAACCGCAACTATTTCAGAAACCATTTCTTGCATGTGTTTAAGATTTATGACGTTTCGTAGTCTCGTTAATCCGCTTCCTGATATCTACCTAAACATTCCAGACCCAACAAGGATTACAAGAGTATGAAAACAGTTGAATGGAGCTTTGTTCAAGTCATCAACAACTTTAACACCAATTGCTCAAAGGAAACCCTAACTACACGGAGCCTCTAGACTCTAGTCAAAGCGTGACTTCAGTCACGCACTGGTCCAACCATACCCAAACTCACAAGACTCGCCATGGCTACTACTCCCAACTAGCACTGTAGCTCACAATACCGCAATTTCATATCAAGAAAAGTAATCCAAAACAGGCAAACAGTAGGAACAGTAGTAAGAAGCCAAAAATATCGAAAAAATGTAATTGATAAAAAGAAAATCAAACAGGATCGATCGAAGAACATAGGCAAAGGGGAAGATTGAACGGACCGCAAATCTTGATGGGAGCTTCGAGCTCGAGAAGAACTGGCTGGCGGAGGAAGAGGTCCTTGGCGGCGGAGCAGAGAAGCCGGATCTCCGCCTCCATGAGCTGAACCTGCTTCGCCGGCCGAGCTTGCCGGAACTCCAGAAGCCGGCTTATGATGTCATCCAGTACGGCCGGCTCTATGCTCCCGCCGGCGCCACCTTGCTGAGCCATTCGGATTCCGACGACTCCGATTCCGATTCCGGCGTCTCACAGATCGGCGATCTCTTCTCAAAGGAGAGAAGAGGAAACCATCTTCTTCGATGGCTGGCTTTTGTATCCGAGTCTCTCTCGGTCTCTTTTTGAGTGTTGTTTGAAATTAAAGACAATGCAATAAAATTAAAAGACATTATATTAATGAGAGAAACTTTTGGGTAATTTTTATTTCTTTTTTTTAATGAGTGACGTTATCGGCCAAGGTTACAATGCACTGTCGCATGAATTAAATATTAAATATGTTCAGTGTAAGAACAGGTGGCACTATGGGGCACTCATTTGAGACCCACGAGGGTTTGAACCCATGACCTCTTGAATAGAGCAGTGGTGGAGTTACCACTTGGCCAAGCAAGCTTGGTTTTATTCTATTTGTATTTGTATTTGTATTTTATTTATTATTTTGTTTAGAGAGAGAAAATGGCCGCTTCACTTGAAATTTAACGGAATAAAAGTACTACCCCAGCACGTTCCTCCGTTATTGGTCTGGCGTCGTTGTGATCAATAGGCCCTTCGTTATTTGGTGACTATAAATACTTAAACGGTAAAAATATATATTATATGATTAGAGTACTTATGTCGCAAATACGTCTTAATAAATTGGGTATTAATTTGAATTGGGAGGAGAAAAGCAAGCAAGTTTGTAAGAGAGAGAAAGAAGAGCAATTAATATATGCAATGGTGGGTGTCTACTTTGGATAACTCGAATAATAATATGAATAGTAATAATGACATGGGGTCATGGTCATGGATCATTATATGTGTATAATAATGTATATGCATTGATTGAATAATGTATTTGTAATATATGTGCATATACTATATTACAATACATGAATGTGTTCGTGTGTATTCGGGGACAATAAGAGTTTAACACATTTCCTATGCGGCGGAGTTGCCTATAAAATACTTTACCATAAATTATGAAATTCCCTTTTCACAAAGGTGTATCGAATAATCAATTTTTAATTATTTGTGAGGAATTGGCGTTCAATCAAGGTCTAAATATATAAAAATAACTAAATAAGAGATTAAAAAAATTAGTTTTTGAGGTTTATCTTCCTTCTTTTATTGAATATTTTAGAAAATAATGATACTTATAATATATATATAAATAACAGTATTTTAACATATATATATAATACTTATAACAGTATTTACATAAATATATAACGATACATATAGAAGACCAGTAATAAGTAAAAAAAAAAAAAAAAGGTTCTATTTTAAAGGGTTAAACATATTTTTAAAAAGTGAAATTAAAGACTTCAAAGTAAAGCTATCTGCATTATGTTATTATGTGAGTCGAAACATATATGCGAACTTAATGGTCCACGTAGTAAATTTAAATAGAAGAAATAAAGACTATATAATATATATAAATGTACATTTTTTTTTGTTTAATGAATTTAATTTACATTTATGCTTGTATAATTTCGTATTTATATACCATTTTATTTCAAGTAGATGTCAACTCAAAACCTCAAGAACAAGGGACCGGTAGTAATGCCGTTTAAATAGCATTAGAAAATTGTATTCCGTGTTGTTCATCATCAATGCGTTACTCATCAATCTCTGTCATTCACTTTTCAATTGTGTTGGAATTTCCGAATTCGCAAGTTGCATCACGTGCCGCCCAAGCATGAACTCAACATGTGACATACCAAAACGAATTACCAAATATACAACTTCATTTTTTCTTTCTCTTTTTCTCTCAAATGTTATTTATTAGGTCAAAATTTAAAATCTTATGTCGATAAAATACCTCGATAGTTCAAGTTTACGAGTATGTTAACAGATTATAAGTATACCATATACTGTTGCCGATAAAATATCAATAATCCAAGTTTACGAGTATGTCGATAAATTAAAGGTGTGTCAATGAGCAAACGGTAGTTATTTGATCATTATAACGATTTTTGTTGATCATGTTTTATTGGAACGACGGTAATTTATAAAATAAAAATAGTATTATATTACCTATAATATTTTAAACATTGAGTTATCGGTTCCTCGTTTACAAAGGATGTGCAAATTTGACCCTTATGTTTTAGAAATAGCAGATATGACCCATATTATATATTTGGTATTTCTTTGTACAAATAGGATATAAGGGTAGTAAATTAATTTTTAGTAAATCCACCATTTAAACCCGTTGATAAACCCGATACTCATCAATCATCTAGTACATTGAACTATCAATTTTTCATAAGCACTTCGACGTCAAAAAATAAAATTCAAGAACAAAAAGCACCATCTAGCAAAGTTGAAGGAGTACTATATTGAATAAAGTTGAGCTATTTCTTAAATATTTATTGAATAGGTCCGTGGAGGTTTATAATGATTAGTCAATTACGGTCTAAAAATATTTTGCCGTGGTCTGAGTTGGACCATTCGCCTTCTAAGCCGCACGCTAAATATTCCTTTCATTAAATTTACAATCTTTATTCAAATTAAATAAATATTTGCCTATCATTTCCAAGCCTTCTTCTTCTTCATCTCCACATCGATGAGGAATCTCACTCGCTGATATTGCCAGATTCCTTGGTGTTGGTGGGTACGTTCTGCTCATCTCTGATTGTCTTCTTCATTGCTTTTCCAGAATCTGTCTCTGCCTTTGATCATGGAGCCAAAAATGGTGTCCTCTTCTTACTATATTAGAATTTACTATTCCTGGGAATTGCTAGACAAGTCAGCTCTCGTGATTATTTACTACCATCTATGATAATCTTGACTTATGATTTTTACCTTTCTATTTCTGGAAACTGACACCTTTTTTTTCTTTCGTTTTTGTAGCATACTTAAGCTTTTAGATAGAGGTGAAAATTTTGCGTCTAATTCTGAGTTTTCGCCCGAGCATAGTCGAAACTCGAAACTAAGATAGACTTAAAAGGGTTGGATTAATTTTGTAGTGAAATAAGAACTAATAAAATACTAAAAATATTTTATTTTATCGGCCTCACTCTCACCCACAATGTTGTTGTCGAATTTCGCTTGATTACTTCACTAATTGAATCCTGTCTCTCACAGAGAAGAGAAGCAAACCAAATGGATCGCGAGGAAATGCCGATCCTCGGTAGAGACTCCGAGCAGGAAATCGAGATGTTAGTCAACGCTGAAAAAACCGGTACCGTTGACCCGTCTCGCAATTTTGTCTGCGCTTTCTCCAGCCAAGAGCTCAACGCCTCTGAAGCGGAAGAGAGATCGAAATCGGCGACGAAGCTCACGGGGCTCATTCTGTTCTACCTCCTCGTCATGCTCGTCGAGATCCTCGGCGGCCTGAAATCCAATAGCCTCGCCGTGATGAGCGATGCCGGCCACTTGCTCGCCGACATTGCCGGATTCTCCGTCTCCCTCTTCTCGGTTTGGGCCTCCGGGTGGCGGGCCACGCCCCGCCACTCGTTCGGCTACCACCGCCTGGAGATCCTGGGCGCCCTCGTCTCCGTTCAGCTCATTTGGCTGATCTCCGGAATCTTGATCCACGAGGCGGTCAACCGGCTTCTCGGAGACAGCGAAAGGGTCAACGGGGCCCTCATGTTCGGGGTCGCCGCCTTCGGATTCGCAGTCAACTCCGTCATGGCCTTCTGGCTCGGCCACCACCACCACCACCACCATCACGACAATCACTCTCATCATCACGATCATCACGATCACCATGATCATGAGAATAGAAGCCTGAACATAAACGTTCAAGGCGCGTATTTGCACGTTGTCGTCGACATGATCCAGTCTCTCGGAGTGATGGTCGCCGGAGCGGTCATATGGGCGAAGCCGGACTGGCTGGCGGTCGACTTGATCTGCACGCTGGTGTTCTCTGTCGTGGCGCTCAGCGCCACGGTGCCGATGCTGAGGAGTGTGTACGGTGTGCTGATGGAGCGAGCCCCGTGCGAGATCGACGTGACCCGGCTGGCGAGTGATCTCAGGCGCGTCAAGGGCGTCAGGGAGCTTCGGGACCTGCACGTGTGGGATCTAACGGTCGGTAAGACGGTGCTGTCGTGCCATGTGGAGGCGGAGCCCGGGGTTGACTCGAGGGCGTTGGTGGGGAAGATCAGGGAGTACTGTGAGAATGCTCACAGAATACACCATGTCACGGTTCAGATCGAATAGAGTGAACATTTTAACATTCTCTCACACTTTTGTAAAGAGAGCAATGTTATATTTATTTATTATAATCGGCTTGATACGGGTCGGGATTTCGATCTCGTAGCGGGACTGGTGGCGATAATTCAACAACAAAGGAAGGGCCAAGAAAAAACCTAAACCAAATCAACTCACCTTAACTGGAGAGAGATTAAGTTTGGATAATGACAGGACTGAAAATGGAAATAACTTTATTTACTAATAATCAATAGAGTAAATATACATCGTCCGAGTTGAGGGTGAAGTAAGCCAGTCCATGGGTTCGTCCCTGGTGGGGTAAGTCTTGCCCAACTCCGTATATGTAAAGCAGCTATACATTACAAGACAATGGTGTTCACAGGACCACTAGAAAAAGACTGCGTTGATAAAGATTTCTTATCAAAATTGCTTGATAAACCGAAGAGTGAGGCCTTGAATTCAATTGTGGTTGTTTCAATGTTGTTCACACTTCACAGTGTTTGTTCTCTCGAAAGTTTGGCTCTAGATCGAGAGGCCTTAAATTCCCTCTCCGATTCTCATATTCAGTCATTTTGGGATTGTTCTTCTGTGATTCTTTGATACACCGAAGGGCGAAGACGAAGAGTGAGCTAATAGCAGTTTGTTTCATGTTTGGTTCGATTTCTGTTCCGAATTTTCGATTCTAGGATATAATTATGTATTTCTGATTCTGTGCAAGGCGGAACTCTACGGTGCGGATTTTGAGAGATTCGGAGGATGCAAAACATAATAAATATTAACAGACCAAAAACGAAATACCAGAACCAAAGGCGTAAAAAGATAATGAGAAAAGAATTTGAATAACAAAGATTGTATAAGAAGAGTATGTGTTGAATACAACAATTTTTCTTATTACAAGTTAGGATTGGACTCAATGAACAAAACCCAGAGCAAAGCACCAGTCTTTCGAGGCTCTTCTGCTCCAAAATATTACAGTATCAGTCAAATTGAGAATTCCAAAGTACCAAACAAACATTTGTTCTTAATTTTCACAAACTTCCTTATAACAGCTCAACCAAGTAAAAGACTGTATTCTACACGAGACTCTCTCGCCCCGAAAAGAAAAGAAAAAATATAAGCTAAAAGAAAGAAAGAAAGAAATTAAAAAGTGAGCCACCTAGCGAATCTTCCTTCTTACCCGAAAAACCCGTTTAAGTGGAGCAACAACCTTTCTTAATGTTACCCGAAACTTCATTGACATTAATGCTCGTTCCCTGACCGGGAAGAGCGGTGTTTGCGGTGGCTTCCTGGGCCGCCAACGCTTTCTTGCTTATGATGTGATAGATCTCCGTCAAAATGGTCTGGAACGCCTTCTCGACGTTGGTGGCTTCCAAAGCAGATGTCTCGAGAAACGAGAGACCTTCCTTCTCAGCCAAGGAGTGACCTTCCTCCTCCGAGACGGCTCTGAGATGGTTCAGGTCGGATTTATTCCCCGCCATCATTATGACAATGTTGGAGTCAGCGTGGTCCCTCAGCTCGCGGAGCCACCTCTGGACGTTGTCAAAAGTTTGCTTCTTGGTTATGTCGTAGACCAGCAACGCTCCGACCGCGCCTCTGTAGTAAGCGCTGGTGATCGCACGGTACCGCTCCTGCCCTGCTGTGTCCCAGATCTGCGCCTTCACGGTCTTTCCTTCGACCTGCACGAATTGTTGATTGATTTGCAATTCATTTAACTTTATTGAACCCTTTCATGTGATAAACAATTTGGAATTTACGTTGCTTCACGACATGGTTAAAGCCAAAAGGTACACCTACCAAATAAATGCTTTAGGTTACACGCATATATATATATATATATATATATATTTTATACATGGACATATCATGTCACAAAACATCCGTATCGCAAAATGTCCGTTATACTTTGGGATTTCGAGAAATGATTCGATGTTGAGGAACCGGTAACGAAAAGCAAAAAAACCCAATTCTCAACAGCCCAAATCCTAACAAGGACGAACCTGGATTCCAAGGATCTCAAAGAAAAAGGTACAACCTTAGAATCTCCGAAAGCTTACCCGATAATCAACACGTTCTACATTCCAAAACGCCATTAAAGCAATCCCCAAACAGGTAATACAATGCACAAACAAACCAAGCAAACGAATCAATGTGAAAGAAACGGGCTTGCCTGGAGAGTCCTGGTCGCGAACTCGACGCCGATGGTGGATTTGGATTCCAAGCAGAACTCGTTCCTGGTGTACCTGGACAGAATGTTAGATTTTCCGACGCCGGAGTCTCCGATCAGCACGATCTTAAACAGGTAATCGTACTCGTGGTCCACCCTATGAGCCATAACGCCTTACTCTCCTTCTCCGATCTCCGGAAAAACCTAACGGAAGCCTGAAATCGCCAACCGCCAAACCGATATTGAGATCGAACGCATCAAGCAACACGAACAGATCTGCGGGGTTCGGTGGCTTACCTTGACGGCGGATTGATCGAGGAAAGCGATCTCGAAGGCAGTGGGGGATTGAGAGGAAACTGCACGAATTGCAGAGGAATTTTGGGAATCAGAGAAGATCGATCGAGAGAGGAAGAAGAAGGAGAAGGTGTCCAATCAGAGGAGAGAGAAAAGGAGGGGGTTTGAAACGGCCTCGTGAAGGGGAAAACGACGTCGTATATAATGGGAAGTGGACAAACGTTATTGTCAACCGATGAGGTGGCACTGACAAGGGGTGTCAGCGTGACAGGTGGTGACAGAGAGTATGTTTAGTGACTCCCACGCCTTTTCTGCACATAATAATGTGGGTGATTATAAATTAATTAATTTTGTTTAAGAAAGGGATTAGACATTAGTGGCTTGGCTTGCGAAGTGTTGTGGAGGTGAGGTTTATTAAAGCGATTCTTTTTATAGCATGATTGCATGGGACATGGGTTGCGTAGGTGTTATTTTAAGTTGAAATAATATATATTTTGTAAATTATTACAGAGATAATAATAGCGGCAAATACATTGGTAGACCTACGGTATGAAAGTGGTGAGTTACGTAGGAAACAAATTTATATTTGAAACAAAATGATGACTTATTCGAATTAAGTCGCATTCAATTTTTATTTTTATTTTTTTTAAATCATCCAAATCAAAGTGCTATTGGGTTTTGAGTTTAGGCTTTAAAAACTCGGATAATAACTTAGATGCGAGTTTTAACTTACACCATATTTTAGAAATTTGTAAAAATGTCCTTTTTTTTTTCTTTGGTGGGAGAAGTATGTGTAAAGTTCAAGTCTTTTTTTTTTTATTTCTTTATAATATATTTGCGGTAAAAATATACAATGTCAGGTAAACTGAGGTTGCATAAAATAATAATTTATTGTTTTTTAGCACGGTCTATTTTTGCTGTCAAAAATATTATGTAAATACAATGCTCTAATTGGCTTAACTTTATATATTTTTACTGCACTATGTTTTTTTCTTCTTCTTTTAGCATGATTGTGTATGGCTTGTTTGTTGTTATTTTAAGCATGGAATATATTTTGTAATTATGCAAAAGAAAAAAGATCATGAAAATAAACGTGGCCGTTCAATATCTTTGGCACTTCCGATCCGAGTCATAATTGCAATAATAGAGTTTTCATATCGCACAAAGATAATGGATCAGTTGAACTTGGCATAATGTTTGTGCACTTACAGTTAGAAGCTTGTGTTCTGATTTGCAATCATTTTGCGTCCAACAAAAAAAATAAACTCTAATATTTTTGTCAAACCTCTTTATGTGGTATACAATAAATATTAAAATAGCGAATGTGATAAATCTAAAAATTTAGGGTTGAAAGTTTTGGCCCTGAAGTTCGATTTCTAACATATTTGGCTATGTGGCGGAGCTAAATGTACATTATTGGGCATCCATGCATACACTCACTTAAAAAATATATATATATATACATATTTCTTGTTCTTGTTTTGATAATTTGAAAAGCCCTTGTTAAAATCTCTTAGAGCCACCTAAGCGGGTGCAAATACGGCGGGACAAGAGCGCCCAAACATTATCATTCAATTTCATCAAACAAAACTTCTCAGACGAAAACTAGAGAATCCTCAAACGAGCAAAATTTGAAGCTAATACTATTACATACACAACTACATAAGTGTTAAGCGACAAAATGTTTCGATGACTCAAATAAAATTGAACAAAATAAAATAATAGTTGTTGCTCATTAATTATGAATCTTAAGACAAAAAATAGATACTGTGTGGTTTAAGACTAAAAAACGACCGAGATCTGAACTTTTAAACTTTTATCATTTCTTGACTCGATAAATATATTATAAAATATTTCTAAAAGTAATATTATCTTTTATATTTTAATAGCTTTTTATATATTTTTTATATACATCAAAAAAATTGATCAATTTTTTTTTATGCTTAGCCTGAAATGAAATTTTGCTACGCCACCGCGTAAAAGATGCAATGTACAGTATGTTCTTTAAATTTTGTTAGAGATATTATGCTCTCTAATATATATGAAACATTTAAGCTAAAATTAATAGCTCTTTTAATTCTGCTTTGACTTTACACAGTCAAAGTTTCAAATCTTTTTATATGCATCATAAATATATGAAAATAGTTATAAGTTAGTAATGTGTCATTTCAAATTATTTGACAAATATTCTTACTTGTTTTATTATTTTTCTAAAAAAATGAATAAAAAAGTAGAAACTTTTTATTTATATAAATTTTAAATAATTATATTTAATCACATTTTAAATAAAATAATCTACAATTCTTACGCTGTAATTATAAAAAAGTTAGTAGATGTGTCATTTCAAATTATTTGACAAATATTCTTACTTGTTTTATTATTTTCTAAAAAAATGAATAAAAAAGTAGAAACTTTTTATTTATATAAATTTTAAATAATTATATTTAATCACATTTTAAATAAAATAATCTACAATTCTTACGCTGTAATTATAAAAAAGTTAGCCCCAATTTTCTTCGTTAATGATTTATTGAAAGTTGATTTATTCCAGATATTGACACGTGGCGACTGGCACGAACGGAGACGGCTACTCGGAATCAGAACTCAGTTAGTTGGAGCGTGAAGCCACGCGCACTGATAGTCGAGTATCTTTCTTTCTTTTGTCCAAATAAAAGAAAAAGAAATCCAGTAATAGATCTTCTTGACGGCCATCGGAGAAGAACAGGTCATTTCCCGAAGCTCCTCCCAATCAGTGACCTAATCGGAGACGATGAGGAAGGAAGACGCCGTGAAGCTCGTCAGCGCTGAGGGCTTCGAGTTTGTCGTCCACAAAGACGCCGCCATGGTTTCCCAGACCATCCGCTCCATGCTCACCTCTCCCGGTAATATTTCATCTCGGAAATTCCCGATCGATTCACGTCTCGATGGGAATTTTTGGGGGTTCTAGGGTTTCAGAGTTCGCGATTCGAGTCTGATTTCGGTCGATGTGTTTGGCAGGAAGTTTCGCGGAGAGGGAGCACAACGAGGTGAAGTTTCCGGAGATCAGCACCACCATTCTCGAGAAGATCTGCAAGTATTTCTACTGGAACCTTCAATTCGCAAGGTAATCATACTCTCCATGTCAATCACTCCTCAAAATGCCTTTGAATCGAAGTAGTTATGAGACAGATTAGTTGTTGAATTGAGCTGAGATCTGCATTGTTGAGTCCTACCTCAATGCTCCAAAGAAACTAGTCCAATTTTTTTTGCAATCTCCGAAGCATTTTCTAAATGATAGAATCTCGTTGATGTAATTTAGGATTTTTCTTGTGAAAATCGTGTGAGGAATCCGGTGCAGGGCACGAATCGTTGCACAAAACTTATTCCTTATCCGTTTCCTTATATGTGATTATTTGATCAATGCTTAAAATTAAGCCTTTTAGTTAGCGATTTTTTTTTTTTTGAAATTAGTTTAAATTCTTATTGCATTGTTCTTATATATTGTAAGTATAAGTGTTACATATTAAGCATAATAGTGATGAATAGAAATGAAATCTGAGTGTTATACTCGAGCGATTCCTCTTTGACAAGTCGGTGCTTGTATTGAAGGTCTCTATTGGTCTTTGAAGACTCAGCCATAAAACTTAACATGGTGGACGTTTAGCTTTCTGGTTTGGTTACGTTCCGATGATGAACTATGTCATGGTTGATATTTTCGCGACATCAGAATTTTAGAGAACAGTAAACTGCCCCTTTATGTATTTTACCATTAGTTTATGAAGCAAGTTGATTTAGTGCTTTTGTGCTTGCTTCATTTATTAAGCGCTCAAGATTGACGTTAAGAAACTATAAATTTGATTGATTTTTGGGAGGAACGACTCAAGAGTCTAATTTCCTTTTTCTTTCCGTACACTTCTCTTATTGCCTCTCGTATTAACTTGTAAAATCTCTCACTCGTATGACAGTGGCAAAGAGACGGAGTTCCATATTGAGCCGGAGCTGACTCTAGAGTTGATGATGGCAGCCAACTATCTCCACACTTAATAGTGAATTGTCTTCTCCAAGCCTCTCGGGCTCAACGTCCTCTCTGCTATTGTGAGTAACTGCAGTAAGACTGGTTTATCGAGACGGGTTTTTGTTCCAACATGAATTTTTCGTTGGAATGTTTAACTACCAGGAACGTTAAGAGGATGAATATATGTTGCTAGAGACGGTTATAAGATGTAGAATTTGTATATTTTTTTTAACCATCAAGCAATGGAATTTAGTGCCAGATTGCGACGTAGAGCAGTGCTATCGTGAAATTGCGACTTATTATTCATAAATGGCTGATGAGATGATATTATCATGTGGTATTTGAAAACATGCTTTATTCAATATTGAGTACTTAATCCGTAAAAGAAGAAAAGTTTGGAAATGTGTGTGTCATTTTTCAAACAAAACTTAAACAAGTTGGTCAATGTGAGCATAAATAAGCTTTCAATAATACCACTAATTAAAAGGAGATCTTCATCCTATCAAATTGGATATTTTCGGTACTTTTACCGATATATTGATTAAAGTTTCCTATTCACTATCTAGGCGCTTATTCAATCTCTTCCTTATCGTATATCCTGGAGATTGTTTTGTTGTAAAATACGGATTCTTTTTCCCCATTCAATTCTTTGTAAATCTTGTGGTTTGGATCTTGAACTTTACTTGGAGTGTACAAGTTTAGATACATCTTCGAGAGATTCGGATTTTTATATCGACTCTAAATATATAAAATTACAACATATATTTTTTGGTTATTTAAATATTATTATTAGTTGCAACTTGCAACTATTAGTTACAAATTTCGTAATAATAACTTTTTTTAGAATACACCACTATATTTAATTAACTTCGGATACACATGTTGCTATTTTTCCGAAATAATTCAACTTGATTAATATTTTGTAGAAGAAGAAAAAGCAAATAATTGATTGAATTATTGGACCTTATATTTTACGTTTTTTTATTATTATTTATTTTACGTAACTAATCTGAAAAGATTCTTTTACCATGCTTAAGAGAAAATGGACTTTATGCGAAGACAAAATTTATTGCTTTTCAAATTGACAATGAGATAGTGACGAATATATGGAGTTTTGGACCATTAATTTATAATTTCATTTGTTATTCGTGAAACGTGTTTTAAGAATAGGGAAAATGCGATATAAGTATCTAAAGTCTTAAAAAGTTGATAATAAGTTTTTTTTTTAGTGATGAAAATTACCAAACTTTTATTTTGTGCATTCCGCCATATTTTCGTCCAGAATCGCACTATGTGTCACGTTTTTAAACACATTAAATATACAATTGTTTATCATTGATAAATCGATTTTTTTAATTAACATAGTATATTCAATAGGTTTAAAAACGTGATACGTTATGCGGTTTGAGGCAAAAACATGACGGAAGACATAAAATAAGAATTAAGTAATTTTTGCAATTAGAAAATTAATGTCAACTTTTTTAAAAAAATTAGATACTTATGCCGCCATTTTTCTTTAGGAATATTCCCTTATTTATTTATTATTATCGCAGCTTTGAGCTGATGGTTGTTCTGGTTCTCTCTCTTCACTACTCCACTACCCTCTCCTCCGCCATTTATGCTCTCAGAATAAGCTTCTCATCGCCGCCATCTTCAGAAGCTCTGTTTCCCACTCGACCGCTGTGTTTTCGCTCTTTCAACTACTAGCTGTCTCAGGTTCGTCGTTGGAAAATTTTAATTAGCGTATGTGGCTGTGTTCTTACATCTAGGTCAATTTCTATACACCATTGATTTTCTAATCTCTGTTCGAGCTTCTCTATTACTCAGTCAAACACTTTGCACTTAGCTCACCATGATCGTTCCGATCTTTCTCTAGATTCCTTTTCGGAGATTCCACATCAAATCCGTTTTCTTCGTCATTTTTGGTGCTATTTTAATTCTAGACTGCTGAGATTGATAATACATATCTGAAACTGAGCTCTTCTTTGATCAGGGAATCTAACAGAAGCTGAAAGCTTTGTTCTGGAAACATGGCTTTTCGATTCTTCTTAATCTTATCAATACTCGTCTCTGCAAACGTATTATTATCAAATTCGTTACGGGAACCGGAAGCTTCCGTTGCAAGGTTCCAAGAATACCTCCGAATCAACACGGCCCAACCAAACCCTAACTATCAGCAATCAACTGAGTTCATCCTCTCCCAAGCCAAATCATTGTCTCTGGAATCGCAAACGCTAGAGTTTGTCAAGGGAAAACCCCTTGTCCTGCTGAAATGGCCGGGCACGGATCCTTCTTTGCCGTCGATTCTCCTCAACTCGCACACTGACGTGGTCCCCGCCGAGCATGGCAAGTGGAACCACAGTCCGTTCCAGGCCCACCTTGATTTGCAGGGTGATATATATGCAAGAGGATCACAGGACATGAAGTGTGTGGGTATGCAGTATCTTGAAGCTATTCGTGAGCTAAGGGCAACGGGATATCAACCGCTTCGTACGGTTTATGTTTCTTTTGTTCCTGATGAGGAGATTGGAGGACACGACGGAGCAGAGAAATTTTCAGAATCTGAGTTCTTCGAGACTTTAAATGTCGGGATAGTGCTTGATGAAGGTATTTTTTTTATATCTTCAATTGTATTAAAAGTGAACCGGTTTTTTCGATTCAAGTTTTTGCTACTTTCAAACCCAGAACCAGATATCCAGTTTTAAGAAACAGAAACTAGACCTTGTTTGTTCTGGATTTTATGAAGCCTAAAATATAAAATTAAAAAAAAATTATGAAATGAAAGCACAAAAAAAAAAAAAACTAATTCTTAATTTTTTTAATCCTAAAATAGTAAAACCGGTATCCTAAAAACCAAATTTTTCGGTTATTCGATTTTCGCTGTAAAATTCCACTCCTATTGTCATTATTTATAGTTTTAGTCCCTATTGTAATTGGTTATATTATTATGTCATATGTTGATAATTTATGGTGACAGGTTTGCCTTCCCCAAATGAGAAGTACAGGGCATTTTATGGAGAGAAGTGTCCATGGTGGCTGGTGATTAAGGCTACCGGAGCACCCGGCCATGGAGCGAAGCTGTATGATAACTCTGCTATGGAGAATTTGTTGAAGAGCATTGAGACTATCAGGAAGTTTCGAGCTTCACAGTTCGATATGATGAAGGCGGGTCTGAAGGGCGAGGGTAATGTTATCTCAGTTAACATGGCGTTTCTCAAAGCTGGCACACCATCCCCAACTGTAAGTGACTCGCTCTTTTAGATTGTTGATTATGTTGAGTAAATGAAAGAACTCTTAGAAGGTTTATTTTAATATTTAGGATGATTGGATAAACATATTTCTTTGATGACCAAGTTAATATTCGTAATGGAATATACTTGGCATTGGATTAATTGTCAATTGAAAAGAAAATTAAAATAAAATGTGTTTGTTTTTACGAAACATCTCAAGAATAGTTTATTTCTTTATTAAAATACTTGGCAGCAATCCCGCTCAACTTTGCATCTTGGTGCTCTCTGAATTTTGGTTTTGCAGCAATGCCCCATATACTTTCAAGAAGTAGCATATTACCCCCACGCAGTAAATGACGGAAAATCTAAATTTGCGCAACACATGACGTCTATGAGAATTATATATATTTAAATATAGGGTAAACTGCGGCTAATGTACCCAATGTTTGATCTACTGTGGATTATGTACCCAATGTTTATTTTCGGCGGCTAATATACCCAATGTTTGATCCGTTAGATATTTTCGTGTTTTCCGTCACTTGACCGTTAGAGAGTTATCCTCCTCTATATGTACACTTTTCGTATTTTCGACATAACTCACTCATTTTTTGTCCAAATTTTATGAACAACCTATGGTTGGAAAGATAAGAGATAGATATACAACTTTGATGTTGTAAGTTTTGTAAAATCAGTTTTAGAAAAATACGAAATTTCAAATTCAACGTAAAACTGGACATTAGTTTAATGTAAAATATTTGTTTCGAACAAATTTTAATATACTTAATGATTTTTTATGATGAAAAGTAAAAATAAAAAGTTGTAGATAAATTTTTTATCTTTCCAACGGGTGTTTATTTATAAATTTTAGACAAAAAATGAGTGAGTTATGCCAAAAATATGAAAGATTATTTCGCATCACATCTTTCATATTTTTGGCATAACTCACTCATTTTTTGTCCAAAATTTATAAATAAACACCCGTTGGAAAGATAAAAAATTTATCTATAACTTTTTAGTTTTACATTTCATCATAAAAAGTCATTAAGTATATTAAAATTTGCTCGAAACAAATATTTTGCATTAAACTAATGTCCAATTTTACGTTTTATTTGAAATTTCGTATTTTTCTAAAACTGATTTTACAAAAATTAAAACACCAAAGTTGTAGATCTATCTCTTATCTTTCCAACCATAGGTCGTGCATAAAATTTGGACAAAAAATGAGTGAGTTATGTCGAAAATACGAAAAGTGTACATATAGAGGAGGATAACTCTCTAACGGTCAAGTGACGGAAAACACGAAAATATCTAACGGATCAAACATTGGGTACATTAGCCGCCGAAAATAAACATTGGGTACATAATCCGCAGAAGATCAAACATTGGGTACATTAGCCGCAGTTTACCCTTAAATATATATATATATATATATCAATTTATAATCTCTCTCCAATCTTGTGGGAATTTCATCATAATAGCTCTTGGATAACTAGACTCATAGAGTGCTTCATAATAGTCTCATATTCTAGTATATTGTTCTCGTCCTCTAATTAATTTACAAAAGAATATCTTTGACAAGCCGAGTCTTGTGGAGATTCGGTATTTGGCTAATATCATAAAATTCATTTAATTTGTGCTTGAAGACAATTAAAACTCTGCTACGATCAGGATGACAATGTAAATATTTGTTCTTGAATAATTAGTCTTTGCTCGTCTCAGGGTTTCGTCATGAACTTGCAACCGTCTGAAGCAGAAGCGGGATTTGATGTACGGGTCCCACCAACCGCTGATGAAGCGTCTTTGGAGAGAAGGATTGCTGAAGAATGGGCTCCTGCTTCACGAAATATGACATATCGGGTATGAAGATATTTTTTTCTTTCTTTCCGTAAGACCGTAACTATATCAGCAGTTATCTTTAAATGTTTCTCTTTTTTTTGAATTGTTCTGACCTTTAATTAGCTTGGGCAGTTCAAACAGAGGGTTTCCGTGCTTAATCAGTTCGGAAAGCCAGATATTACAGCAACCGATAGCTCTAACCCGTGGTGGAAGCTTCTTGAAGAAGCTGTTGGGAAAGCGAATGGAAAACTTGGTCAGCCGGAGATCTTCCCGGCTTCAACAGACGCCCGCTACTTCAGAAGGCGGGGAGTTCCGGCCATTGGATTCTCCCCCATGGCAAACACTCCTGTTCTTCTCCATGACCACAACGAGGTGAGCTTAAGTTTCCATGGAAATGCCATCTCTTTACGCCTCTTCAAGCCTCGTCAGTTCGAACGTAACATAAAAAGTGATCTAGATTCGAAATTGTAAAAATATAGGGATTTTAGGTGGAAATTAGATGTTATTTATATAGTGCATTCAAGTCTCAGGTTTTCCTTTTTATTTCTTTTTCAAAGAGCCAGAAATCATTTGTCTCGTGACTCCTGTCTAATTTAACAGTTCGCAGAAAAAATAATTTTTCATGTTTTAAAAAGAAGCAAATAAATTAAATTTAGAACAGAAAAAATAAATAAAAACTAAACATCTCTAGCATAGGGCATATCTATTTTATAGTCTTAACAATATTCTTAATAAGACCGGAATGGGATCTCTACTTTAAGCACACCGTCACGGAAATTAAGTCTGACTGTTCTTTTTCGCCCCTGCAGTTCCTTAACAAAGACGAATACCTGAGAGGAGTCGGAGTTTACAAATCCATAATCGGAACGTATTCCTCGTTTAAGGAGAATTCAGGAAGCGACGGTTCTAAAGACGAGCTGTGATGAAGCTTCTATGATCCTCCGTTTTCGCAGAGCATGGCTTATAACCCGAGTTGTGTCTCTATGTCTCTGTAACACAGGAAGGGAGGCATATTTCCAATTAAGAAACAAATCAATACTGAACTGACTGACCATTGTAACGCAGTGTTTGAATAAGAATGCCAGTTTCGCGAGCTCTGGCTCGTGTGCTTGGGTGTGCTTGTCGCTTCTGTCAGTCACAATGATAATAGGAAAACAAGGTGAAATAGAACTCGAAAATGCGGGTTCAAAACTACATCTGGATTAACCCGGATCCGAAATCCGGGACAATGACCCAATTTAATTTGGTAGGATGACACAATATTCAATCAAAAAACTTCTAAAAACACAAACACGGTCCATTGCAACTTTGACACAATATTCAATCTAACACACTTCTAAGAAGAGAGTTTTACCATAATTAAAAAAAAAAAGCCTCGCAAAACTTAACAAAAAGCTTCTTAACCGTAATTGACATCCTGAGCTAAAACTAAACTTGGAATTTTCTGTCGATTATTTTGTGACTCGAGAAAGAATTCTTACCACGACAAAATTCAACAATGAAATATTTTCAGCATAAGTACTCAATCTTATACTAAGCATGCTGATTTTTTTACCGGTAATAGTACCAAGATGTCACAAAAAAATTTGTTGAGCTCTCATTTCGTCTATGTCATGTTAGTCTTTTTGCGTGAGAAATACAACTAGGATTTTGATTAAACTCTGAAGAGATAAATTATTCTCACAATTTCATTAAATAAATATATATATATATATAAATAAATAAATAAATAAATATATATATATATATATATATATATATCTATTAACTGATGTTAGCTCGTATAGCGCCATAACGGAATTGGACCTCAACTTATTTTTGAGGCCTTAACATACTATTCTAATTATTGAAAAAAAATATATATGTTAGCACACGTTGATATAAGATTTGGTACTTATATATCAAATTATGGTTTTAATTGCCCCGGCATCAGTGTCATGCCTTCGGTGACCCAATATTTTAACCTATCAACATAATGTCTTATTTTAATCGTTTATATTCTTTATAAGTTACAAGTATAACTCTAATTTTTATATAAATACAACTATATTATATCGATTTGACGTCTTATTATTAGTGTGATTTTTTAGTTATTTTTATTTTATGGTGATAAATAAGTAATTTTGAGCCTATATACAAATCTTGTCTAAATACTCAAAATGATTTTCCAAAATTTTCATCGGCATGCAGTACGCTCGTGAAATTTATGCGATATTTATAACATACCCTTTTTTCGGACTTGCCAGTCGGAATGCAACATGTCCGTAAAAAAAATGAGCAAAACGGCGTGAAAAAGGGCATTTAGAACCTTGTCTCAAATATCCTAACAAAAATTGATAAAAAGGTATTAAAGAACCCCAATACTTGGCCAAAGAACCCTTCATGTACTAAGAGTCTAAAAGTAGGGGCAAAAGTACCCAAAGTCACATTTGAAGCGTTGATCACTCCATTCTCATAACGTAATTAACTTACCCGTTAACTCTGGCCATGTGGACAAACGTGGGTTGCTAACATATGAATTTTTTGCCACGTGGATAAGCCTACATCATCCTAGTTTACAACACAACAACGAATTAAACCTATAATTATGCTCTTTCACGTGGCAAAAAATTGTCATGTCAGCAATCCGTGTTCGTCCACGTGACCAGAGTTAACGAGTAAGTTAACCGCGTTACGAGAATGGAGTGGTCAAAGCCTCAAATGCGACTTTAGTTACTTTTTCCACCACTTTTAAACTTTGAGTAACGAGAGTTTCTTTGTCCAAATTTAGATATTTTTGCCGTCATTAACCTTGTTTTTTTGTTTTTTTTTTTTAAGAAGAAGGCCGAATTTATGTCCATTGGATTGTCTTTAACCTTTTGAAGCCCAAATTGAATCTCAGCCCTATAATAAATGAAGGGCCCAAATTGCCATCAATACTCAGTGAAGACACGGATCTTCCTATCCCTCTCCACGAAACCCTAATCGGAACCAGAGCTCAACCACACACTCAACCACACAACCATGGCGAGACAAGGTTCGGTCTCCACCCAGCCTCCGGCGAAGATCCGGTGGGGAGAGCTCGACGAGGACGACGGCGAGGACCTCGACTTCCTCCTCCCGCCGCGCCAGGTCATCGGGCCCGACGCTGACGGCGTCAAGAAGGTGATCGAGTACAAGTTCAACGACGATGGCAACAAGGTGAAGAAAACCACTGTGTATCGCATCCGCAAGCTCGCCAACGCGCGCCTCAGCAAGAGCGCCATCGAGCGCCGCGACTGGCCCAAGTTCGGCGGCGCCGCCAACGAGGACGTCTCCAACAGGCGCACCGTCATTTCCACCGAGGAGATCGTCATGGAGCGACCTAAGGCTCACGGTACGGTATCTCTATTCCATAAGCTTTCAATTTCGGTCTCCGATTTCCGATTAACGCGAGATCTAGGGTTTTTCGCACTAGATTTGGTTGCTTGCTGGATTTCAATTCAAAATTTCGTGGAATTTAGGATGTGCTAAATGCTAAGTGTAAATTTGTGAATTTGGAGTGTTGAAATTTTGTTTACAAGATGAAGATTCTTCAAAGCTCAAACCAATCAATGCTCCACTCACACTTGGAAGAATGGTTTTACAGTTGCAATGTCATCCAGATATTCACATTGTTTGCTTTCGAAATTGAATAGAGTTTATAAACAATACACAATTACACAAAATTGGGAACTGGAACTGTTCTCTTCTCGCTTGCGGGGGTATAATCTGACCAGTAATTTAGACAGCAAACAATGTGAATGACTGGGAATAACCGCTCTAGGGTATTATCAATATACCGGTGAATGGATTCCGAAGGTTGCGTAATATCAATGTAATACATATAGCGACCGCAAGCTCACTGTAGGGTGTTATGTTTGATTTTTTGATGTCGATAATGCTTGGAATAACCTGACCTGTAATTTAACAAATGATCTTGTGTTTCAGTATCAAAAGGGTCGTGATTATCACTTTATCAGTTTTTCACTAACTTCCTTATGAAACACGTACTCAGGTGGCAAATCTGAAGAGCCCAAGGCTGCCGGAGACCCGTTAGCTCAGCTCAGCAAACAAGGAGGCAACACTCTCATGGTCTGCAGAACTTGCGGGAAAAAGGGTGACCATTGGACGTCCCGATGCCCGTACAAGGATCTTGCCCAGCCCCCCGAGTCTTTCAGTGATAAACCATCGGCGTCTGAGTCCGCTGCTCCAACCGCTGGTTCTGGCAAGACGGCCTACGTCCCTCCGGGCATGAGGGGCGGCGCGGCGGCTGAGCGGGGCAGCACGGAGATGAGAAGGAGGAACGATGAGAACTCCGTTAGGGTCACCAACCTCTCGGAGGACACAAGAGAGCCGGATCTGCTCGAGCTCTTCAGGCCTTTTGGTGCTGTCAGTCGTGTCTATGTGGCCGTTGATCAGAAGACCGGGATGAGCCGAGGGTTCGGGTTCGTCAACTTTGTGAGCAGGGAAGACGCGCAAAGAGCGATCAACAAGCTTAACGGCTATGGGTACGATAATCTCATCCTCCGAGTGGAGTGGGCCACTCCGAGAGCGAATTAAGAGGTGCTTTCTCCGGTGATCTCGATAGTGTACTTTCTTTTTGGCTGGTTTTCACTTTCTGCTGAGAATTAAGAGTTAAATGAGTGAACTGTTCAAGATTTTGGGTGTCAATCTAATTTATATTTCAATATTTTTTGTTTGTTAATACACCCGTCCGCTCGTAATGGCACCATATTTTAGTATTATTTTATATTTCCATCATTCAATAGCAGTTCGAACAATTCTTTTACCACTAAAGCGAGATTATTATCAGCTTTTCTTGCTAACCTCAAATTCAAAGCTAAAACATAGCCGGAGGCCAGACCGTTGTGAAATTAAGTGTTATTGGTACCAATGTTTTAAAATTTGTTAACTGGAACCCGTTTAACAGCAATTGATGGCAATAATACCAATGGGGTTATTTTAAAATTTTAAACAGTTATCGATCCGATTTTATGAATATATCACAAAGTCGATGGAATTTTTGTAAAAATAAATTTTACGCAAATTTAAAAATATGATCATGGATTTTAAGAAAAAATAAATAATTTTTTACTCAAGATAGACTTTTGGAGGGATTTAGATGGATTATGAGAAATTAACGTGGAAACAAAAAATGACGAAAATATGGAGTTTTCCTTGTGAAAGATCGAATTTGATAGCATAAAGATAATTTGTGGTATATTTTGACAGAAAGGACCTATTATTCGATTTTTCATATGGAATAAACTTGTTTAGAGTGCGAGGAACAAATTCATTTCAATTTTTCATCTGGAATAAACTTGTTAAGAGTGTGAGGAACAAATTCATTTTTAAGGGAAATAGTTTAGGCGCATTGAACACACAAGAGTTTTACGTGATTCGGTTCATTACTGTGTCTACTCTAGGTGGGTTTTCAATATAACTTTGCAAATGTTACAAAGAAAGAATAAACATAGTAAACGTTCCCGGAAGTCCCAAGCGAGACTCGAGTCATTGAATAGGAAAAGGATAAATCCTAGAGTCGAGCCACAAATGTTGGGAGGCTCCATCATTGGAGGATTTTTTGCATTTACAAGAGGTGTCTAAACGGCCGGGAATCCCGGGATCCTTATAAACCCCCTATCACTCTTTTTAAATGTTCTTTTTTCTCTCTGCCAAAGGCCTCGTATTGTGAGTTAAGGAGAGCTTGGTTTTGACTTAGGGGTTGTTTGAGAGCATAGGGAACAAGGATCATCTTCGGCCCGAGGTCGAACTAGGCGATGCCAAAGTCGTAGCAGCACGAGGGGACACATGTAACCAGACCTAGTTAGACGATCCTGAGCCAAACGATAGTGAGGCGATCTCTACCATCCTGGGAAGAGAGAGCCGCGCGCGCCTAACCGAAGATGTCCGGCTCATTTCTTGTCGGTCTTTTCTTGTCGGTTGAAGCATGAGGCATATGTTTCTTTCGGTGCGCGAGGAGGAGTTTGGTCTGAGGTGGCTTTGACGAATGTGCGAAGGTGCGACTCCTTGGTCCAGGGACACATGTAACCAAACCTACTAGCTCGAATTCGATTTTTAAAATAGATCTCGTATTTTTTTTACAGTATAAGTTTTTAAAATCCCTCCATGTAATTTTTTTTTATAATTAGAGTAGTTACTCGTTAAATTAATACTCGATAAATTAATACTTTGTATTTGTATAGTCCCGACTCTAATTAACATGACTAAATTTTACCTCGATATATAATAAAATTCCCCGATCCCAACCATTTAATTTATAGAGGTTTTACTGCAGTATACCCGTAAAACAAAACCGATACAATGAGAATCGAATCTTTATAGTTTGGGTTAACTGCGGCGAAAATACCCAACTTTTGGCCATATTTTCTTATAGGTACCAACCTCAATAATTTTAGGCAAAAGTACCTAACGTCGCATTTTGTTACTGACCAACTAACGCCATTAAACACCTTCCTATGTGGCGTTAGGCTGTCCATGTGGCGTAGGCAGGTGTTTAACGAGGTTAGTTGGTCGGCAACAAAAGTACAACATTAAGTACTTTCACCTATATGAAAATATGACGAAAAGTTGAGTACTTTCTCGCAATTAACCTTTATAATTTTATAAAACCTCGGTCTATAACTCTAAATAGTATTATACTCATAAGTTAAATCTATGCTGTTAAATCAAAATCTATTGTCATCATTTGGGGTCACTCTCGTTTCCCAAACCTCGTAGTCTCCGGCGAGTCCGGTTCACGCGCTCTGGTCTTCTCGCTAATCGCAGTGGCCTTCGAGCTCCAGCCATTGCAGCTGTAAGTCTACTCCATTGGAGCTTCGAGCTTCGATTATGAACGCTTCACAATTTCTAATTCCAGATTAAGAGCTTCGATAATGCATATTTACTGTTTGTATATTCTATGGTCATAATCCCATAAACGAAATAAAAATCTAAATTTATAAAAAAAATAAAAAAATTAAAAAAATAAAAAAGCGCAGATTCCCTTTAGACGACAGACTGTCTCTAACTCTTCCCCTCGTGGGGTTGGTTTGTTTGTGTTGTGGCATTGCATATGCATATGCTTCACTCTCTCTCTCTCTCTCTCTCTCTCTCTCTCTAGAGTGTAACGCATCGCCTTCTTCTCTTCTCTCTCCAGACTCACCCAATTCCGCTCTCATGGCGTCGATCATCGAATCTGGATGGCGGGTATGGCTGCTTCACTCTTCCCTCTCTTTCGTCTTCTTGTTCGAGTCGATAATGGCTCTTGATCTGGTTGCTTGCCTTTGAGCTCTCTCTTCGCATTGCTTGCATGCGGATAGCATTGTACAAGAAGATATGAATCTCGTGTGGTTTATTATGGAATGTGTGATGATCCAATCTTGTGTGGGTAATTTTTTTTTTTTTTTTTTATATATATTTTATAATAATTTTGATGGGAATGTTTAGTCAAGAACATGATTCTGGATTGGAATTATGTGCTTTTGAAGTGGATTTTTGCTATGAATTCGGTCATCTTTTTTGCTCTAGATCTCAGTACTGGAGAATCTGGTTCCAATGTGCAGAGGATGAGATTTGTTTTTAGGTGATGATGTTTGAGTATCTGATAGTATTCGATTTGATTTTTTTAGTGCTTTTTTATGTTTTTGAATTCACGACATGAGTCGTCGTGATTGGAGTTTTTTTGTTGAGAGAATATTCACCGGCATTTATTAGTTCTAGGTTCCGACCGGTATGCTTTGTGAATAGGATAATCTTCGATTTGGATTGATTATCTCGGTGCTTTTTAAGTGTTTGATCGCAGTTTTTCGGGGATATTCGTAGGCATTTTCACATTTAAAACTGAGTTCTGACCAATATTATATCTGAATATCTGCAGTATCTCATTACAAATTTCAGTGACTTTCAACTGGCATGTCTGGGAAGCTTCTTTCTCCACGAGAGCGTTTTCTTCTTATCTGGACTGCCCTTTATATATCTCGAGAGAGCGGGATTCTTCAGCAAGTACAAGATTCAGGTTTGATCTTTTTCTCTTAGAAATTTCAGACGATTCATTAGTGAAGTGCATATATTTTCCTTTTATTTTACAGATTTTATACCTTTTCCGAGACTGACTCTTTTCAATGGTTTCTTATTTCCTGCCGGAATAAACGTCTATCTTTGTAATACTTATTTTTATTGCTGCAGGTGTTAATTTACATGATTATCTTGTCACATTCTTCTTCTAATCCTTAAAAAACTGTTTTCCGTCACTATAATCATGAGTTACTTACGTGGATTGGAGTTAGTAAAAAAACTTGCAAAACATTTCCTGTTATTCTCTATCATTACTTTTGTGTCTGAAACGATACTTTTTTTTTCTTCTTTTCTGAACGAGTAATTAAATAAGTGCTTATCTCCGTAACCCATATTGTTTCCCGTGTCGGAAATTTCCATTAATATGTATCTTGTATTTTGAACAGACAAAGAATAACAGCCCCTCGGCTCAGGAGAAATGCATAATTCGCCTTGTGTTGTATCATTTCGGCGTCAACCTTCCGGTGATGATTCTGTCCTATCCCGTTTTCACGTACATGGGCATGAGAAGCAGTCTTCCTCTGCCGTCCTGGTATTTTCAGGTTCTTTATGTGCTAAAGCATCTTTTTTCTTCTTCCAATAATGTGATGCATTGTTGGACAATCCTATATAACTACATCAAATCTCATTAAATTTGACATCTTTGTTCAGCAATATTTAGTAGTGTCAAACCGCTGTTTTGCAGGAAAGTAATTTCGACGCAAATAATATTCTACTTCATCCTTGAAGACTTCATATTCTACTGGGGACACAGGGTTCTTCACTCAAAATGGCTGTATAAACACGTGCATAGCGTTCACCATGAGTAAGTGAAAGTAGTTTTTTGTTTTATTTCTCGATAGTTAGTACTCAGTAGTCATTCGTCTCGTGATACTCTCTCGATTACTAAATATCATCCTCATTTACAACAATAAATTACCATAATAACATAAGGGCACTTGAAATATTGCGGATATTAGACAATTAACTATCTTTATTCTCTTGTATCAAAACCAACAAATAAAAAAGAAGCACGTAAAAACAAGAATAAAAAGACTGTTACCCATACCATATTTATCTGATCTAAGTTAACTTTGATAAAACAGGTTTACCGAGCTTTTTTTGTTGTAAGTGTTTAGTGATTGTATGGATTATATTATATTCGTGTATTGAAACTTATTCAGATATGCCACACCATTTGGACTGACTTCTGAATACGCTCACCCTGCCGAGATATTGTTCCTTGGTTTTGCGACTATTGTGGGTCCTGCTATCACCGGGCCCCATCTGATAACCCTCTGGTTATGGATGGTTCTGCGAGTTCTCGAGACAGTGGAGGCGCATTGCGGTTACCATTTTCCTTGGAGCCTCTCAAACTTCATTCCTCTCTATGGCGGGTAAGCGTGCATACTATCTGCATATGAATGTATTTGGTACTAACTATAATAGTAATGTATTTGGTATTTCTATCGTATAAAGTAACTGAAAGTAATGCCCTAGAAATTTGCATGTTCGTGCAGTTTGCTCTTAAAAGATTTAGCAGTAAAAAACCTTGTACTTTGAAAACGTAGCACATTTCCCCTACGCATGTAAAGAAAAAGATACTCGCTAAGTCATTTTTAACGTGTGTGGGCAATGTGGTAATTTTTGCTAGTATATACGGAATTGTTGTCAAACTTTAAGTTCAAGAGACAATTCTTTATATGGTATATATCAGTAAATTCTAATATATATATATATATATATTTCTCCGTTGCTTTTGGCAGTGCCGATTTCCATGACTATCATCACCGACTTCTTTACACCAAGTCCGGCAACTACTCGTCGACCTTTACTTACATGGATTGGTAAGCTCTCGATCAAGTCTCGTCATTAGGTTTCTCTATATACGCGATATTTCCTAAGCAATGTTTCGTTACGATCATACTCTTCTCAGGATATTTGGGACAGACAAGGGTTACAGAAAGCTGAAAGAGCTGAAACAAGCCGGGAATGAAGAACCTGTCAAGCAGAAGTAAGCGCCGAAGCTTGTTTTGTTCTTGATTTTTGCAGTCATCTCTTGCTTGTATCGCGACTTTTTTTCTTTTTTCTTTTTGCTGTGTTGAAATGGTGATGTCTTTCTTTGTGAGTGTTGGAATAGGTAGAGAGAGCTTTTCCATGGACACTTTTAACCCTCCTCCTTTCACAATGAATGAACATTTTACGTTACATGCGCTCATATTCTCTCTTTCTCTTTTAATCTCTAAACTGTATCCCATATTTTACTTCAATCTGCCTAAGCATTACTTGAAAATGGCCATTATTCAAACTTCATTTTTTTTCCTTTTTTTTTTTTGTTAGTTAAATGATATAAGGTGAAACACCGGGTGGTATATTTGCAAAAAAAAAAAAAAAACACCAGTAAATTTGGTGAAAACACCGGGTGATATATTTTACTTTTAATGAAAAAAATAATATTTTTAATATTGTCAAAGTAAAAAATTTTAAGCACTCAAAGAGTATATTTTTGGTGCAAAGATTTAACTGAAATTTACATTTTAAACAAATACATAAGATGTATTTCGCAAAAACACACAAAAAAAAGGTTTAAATATCGCTTCACTTCTATTTTGTTTTCAATGAGTGACCCTATTGGTTAAAATTACACACTCTCGCATTATTAAATAGATTCAGTGTAAGAACATTGATACTATTAACCAAATTTATAAGATGTAAAGGAGCACGCATTTGTGTCTAATAAAATTTGAATCCGTGACTTGTTGTAGAGACACCTAGTAGAATTATCACTGTGTCAATCAGACATGGTTTCACTCCTATCTACTCTAAGCTATTTTTATCGGAAATATATTTTTTTATAAATTACAAGCTCATCTGCTTTCTGCATTGGCAAAAGAGAAGATAAATACAAATTAAATCTATATATATACAATGAGAATGAGTGAACATCATTTGTAGCTCATCAAGCAAAGTACAAAATTTCCTCCATTTACATTCACGAAAAGTTCACACTTGACACTTCATTGGATATTCAATATTGCGATTTAGTTTAAATAAAACATCGTCGTCATAATACAAGTTCAAGACCTTTCTGTCAAATGTCAATGATTCAAGAGAAGTCCACGTTGCTTGTTAAATCTTTTGTCTCTATAATCAGTCTATAATATATAAAGATGCTCTCTCTTGTCTTGATTCATATATTTCCTTTGAGATATAAGCATTAAAATTAATTATGAGCTCATAATCATGCGATAAAATTGTACGAAGATTACACTACATTATTGTACAATGTAAAACGTTAAAACATATTCACTGAAATTATATAAGTAATTATTGACTCGATTACATTAAAAAAAAAAAAAAAAACTATCAAGCAAGAAAGAAATAAATAATAGAGTAAGTGGGCCACTGAGGGAGATAATCATGAATATGGACATGTGATCTGTTTGATAAGATGTTAAGGAATTTGAGGGCCACTCTCTCACTCTTACTCCACGCAGATTTTTTTAACAGATTTTTTGTATTATTGATATCTTCAATGACACAATGATGTGTTCCATACTTCCATCAAAGATAAACCTACAAGGCTAGGTATTTGCGGTTTACTTATCTTTTTTGGTATTTAGAAACTTATGTTAAGCTTTCGATATACTCGTAAATTGAATTTGCCGACAGTTCGCGATGTTTATTAAAACACTGATTTCATATGCACATGAACAAAACTGGATTGTATTCAGGTCCATCCAACACTATATTACACTATATCAAAGATCGGTCTCGCAACTAGAAAATCTGTTTAGCAACTAATCGCACAATCATTGAATATTTTAACAATTAAAAATCGGTAGTTATAATTTTATATTTTTTTTAGTGCACTTGGACCAACCAACTATAGGAAGGAAATAAAGTCGTATAACAAATATTAAAATCTTGGAGGTGGAAAAGCTGTCGTTAGTTATGTAATGAAATGAATATTCATCACCACAAAAGAAGACGAAGATAATGCCTATCTTTATCATTTATGTCATCATTCTGGTCAAAATGAAAGAACAAAAAAATAAATAGAAGATTATCGTTAGCTTTTGAGACCATGGAATCATGCAATCGAGTAGCTTTCCATGTGTCAAATTATATAGGACTGCGATAGTTAAATACTCGACACTTCCAAGTCTATCTCTGAATTTAAATTTGAATTTGAAATATATATATGAAAGAGATAATAGTAATGTACTTAAATTTAAATAAATTTAAAAATATCTTTAAGTTTTATTTGTAAAGGTCGAAATACTAAAATCACATAAAAAATATTTTGCTTCTCTATTTTATATTTCTCGCTAGATACAGTGACATGTTATTCAATTTTTAGTTATAACATTTTATTACATGCTTTTAATTATGAGAAAATGTGATAAACAACGATGCGATAACGCATCAGTATAAACCAATGAGAATAACACAAAGATGCAAAACACAACTTTATACTTTTATGCGACTTCAATACTTAAAAGACTTAAAAAAAAGGTACACTATGGTTAATTTTGCTTAAATGTAAGCAAATAGGAATATATATATATATATATATATATATATATGCATATATATATATATATATATATGCATGTATTATGTTTTTTTTCACAAAGGAAAAGAATTCTATATTTTCTTATCAACTTAATTATTATTTTGCTAAAGCTTAATGAGCCACTAGATAATGTTCGTATAAATAGAATAATAAATATGTTAAATTCACGAAAGATAATGATTTTTGAGAATTTTTTTCTTTATTTGATCATATAAAGATTTTCAAACTTAATTAATGTCTATTCTAGCATCAAAGAAAGGTAATATATATACATATATATATATTTGTATGTGCAGTATGGTGAGTGAGGAGAGTAAATTGTATTTTTATAAACCGTATTCCACTTCAACGACAATGAACATATAATTCATAACTTAATAGGCATTAAAAACATTTATTTTATTGTAAAATCTATTTATATATTCTTTAATGAAATATTTTTCGAAGATGTGCGAAACGATATATTTTTCGGCATACTATCGACACTTATCGAGATATCCATCGACAAACGATACACCTGTAAAATGAAAAGTGCAAAACGACATCGGCAAGTGGTATTTAAAACCTTGAAACCAATCATGAATAGGGTAGATAGTCTGTTTTAGGAGTTAAATACTTGTTATTTACTATAAAAACCGATCATGCATGAGTAGATGTTGAAATAAAACGTTTCTTAAGTAATTAAAAGATGTAATTAACACGATATTGATCACGAATTATGCATGTTGTAAATTTGGTACGTGTAAATGGAGACGTGTACGCGTGGACGATTCCTATCGCCAACGCAACGCAACCCAAACCCAATAGTACCCCACATTGATTGCCACTCATTCTCTTCTATTACTGCCAAGTAAAACCTAGGTCTACCACGGCATTTCTTTTATTTATAAATAATATATGCAATATTATATTTTAATATACTACAAAAAAATAAAATACTTTATTTAAAAGATAAGGATCATAACCGATATGATAAAAAAAATATGGTTATAAATATGCATTATAAGTTCTAAGAACATATCGTCGAATAAGAAAGAGTAACAATATATATAATTGTAAAATTAATAAAGTTGATGAGTGTCAGCCTCACAGGAGACAACAAGATTTTAATATATTAAAGTTAAATTTTTATTAATTAATAAGGTTGGGATAAAAAAAATTATTATACTATCGAGTTTATATATTTAATGAGATAAAAATTAAACTAAGTTAATATAATCGAAATTGAAAAAAATTATTAGATTTAATCGAAGTATTAATTTATCGAGTATTAATTAATTGAAGCTTTATTAATCATAAAAAATATTACAGATTTTAATCATAAAAATACTTAATTTTATTTATATAAATTCATTAATTTTATTTATATAAATTCAGTACATTCAATGCTTATATTTTCATATTAATATTCTATTTACAGTTTTTTTTTTCAACTCCAAGTTTTAATTCGTGAAGATGAACTAAAGAATTCAGAGATGACATCATATATAGAACAGAAAGAGCACTATATTTACTGGGTCGTCAAATTTGTTCATACTACTACATATTAATTACTACAATGTATATACTGGAACGGAGCATCAAGATTTCATTCTGAAACCAAAAACCAGCCTCAATCAAAGCCAGGCACCGCCAGTATATATGCTTTCATTCATGTATTGTACCCCAAATTTAAAAAAAAAAAAAAAAAACGCAGAAATTTAAAACCCCAATAAAATAAAATAAATTGTTTTTTTAAAAAAGCCACGTAAACCCGCCCTAAAAAAAGCCACGACGATGAAATGACGAGAAAGGGCATCTGCAATAACTCCACCGCGCGTTACGTGTCCCTCCTGAGATCCACGACGATGACGCTCACGTTGTCGGTGCTGTGCCTCGCCAGCGCCAGCTTCGTCAGCAGCATCGACGCGTCCGAGCACACCTTGTCCGAGGCCGCGCCGACCGCTTCGTTCTCGGGCGTCGGCCCTGCCCCGCTGGCTGCGGCTGCCGCCACGGCCTGGGCCTTGCCTCGCAGGCACATGCGCGCCACCCCGCACGCCGTCTCGTTGGAGACGACGTCCCACAGGCCGTCGCTTGCCAAGATCAGGCAGTCATCGTCCCCGGCCCGCTCCGTTATCGTCACCTCCGGTTCACAGCTCACAAACGGCTTCAGGTAATTGTCGCCTGAGGAGAGAAATAACAGAATACATTAAATATACACAGTACAGCATGAGACACAAGTTCTAATACTTTGAACTTGTTCAAACTAAATCCTTCATACATAGATGTATCTATATTTCAGTCATATTCTCACCTATGGCTCTTGACATGGCAAGAACGCCGAGAACCCGCGGGCCGTCCCAGTAGATAACTCGCCCGCCTGCCGCTTGGATTCGGTTGAGTTCGTCGGGGCGATCAGGCTGTGAATCCACAACAAACCACGAATTAGACGATAATAGTAGATCCAACGGCGGATAACGGAAGGAGCACAGCAATAATATGGACCCGCACACACTCAAAAGAAGTCTCTTAACGCATGCAAGAAAAACTCAAAGAGACGTAGTATGTTACCTTGTGATCGACGGAGAGAGGAACCGGCTTGCCATTGCGACAGAGCACGGCTCTGGAGTCGCCGCAGTTGGCGACGACGATCTTCTCCGGCGTGACGACCGCCACGACGGCCGTCGAGCCCACCGCGTCGCACTCCGGCGACTGAAGCTCGCAGCGGCAGCTGGCCCCCGCGCCGCCCTCGCCGCACGCGACCACCACCTCCTCGTCCATCCGCGCGAAGCTCCGCTCCATCGCCACCTTCCAGTCGGCCTCCACCGGCGACGCCTCTCTCCCCTGCACCTCCTCCTTCACCAGCTCGTGGAGGCGCTCTCGGCACTTCGTCGCCACCTGATCAATTCAACAAACAACCGACTCAGTACATACTTCCAGGAGATCAACGATTACGTGTTTCGGTTCACATCAAATCGGAGAGAGAACGCACGTGGGAGCAGCCATGGCCGTCGTAGACGCCGTAGTAGTTCGGCCCCGAGGCGGCTTCGTCGTCGCGGGACGAAAACGAAGGGACGATCGCGAGCGCGTCTTCCATGTCCCTCCTCCTCCCGCAGACGGACGCGAACCCGAACTTCGGAGTCATGCCCGAAGCTCCGGTGACCGCCGCGGCCAGCAGCGACGCCGAGATCTTCTCCGCCGCCGACTTCCCCGACTGAACGTCGTCGTCTTCGTTATCCGAGCAGCAATTCTCCACCGCGTTCTCGCAGTCCCGGGCCGTCCCCTTCGGACGCTTATGGCCTCTTCCGGCCGCTGCGGCTACCGGCGGCGGCACAACTCCGGCGACGTACTTGAACCGCCTGATCTCCATTCTCCGCCGCCGCGCCGCTCGCGAGCTCCTCTCTCCCGGCGCCGAGCCTTCGCCTTCGCTCACTATCCCGCAGCAAATCTCCGCCATACTCGACCGAAAAACCTTCCCTCTCTCTCTCTCTCTCACCTCTGCTAGTAGCTCATCTTTATCATCTCTCTCTCTCTCTAGCGTTTGAAAATGGAGCGATGAGAGAGAAAGCTCGCGCGCTCTTCGGGAAAGGTTTTAAAGGAGGTTTTCTCCATGGAAGAAGCTCTGAGGCTGTGAGCAAGCTGTTTCTCCTTCCACGGGCAGCTGCCCGGTCGTGTAGCGGGCAGGGTGAATAAGGTAAACTAACTACACTATAATCTGCACCGTCTATTCACCGCTTCTCCGAACACGTGTATCTTCTGATTCTGCCCGAGGGTACGTGGCCCAATGGGATTCGAACACCGCTTGCTTCCTTTCCAGACACGCATGTGGTACATCGTTTCGGGTTCGAGTTTTTTCCTTTTCCATTTCGGGTCAAAATAAAAACGGGAAAATAAAGAAAAAGGGAAACTTGTTGCAGCGGGAGGCGTGGGGCCGCCACGTGTCCCGGAGGTGGTATGCAGATTGAGCCACGTTTCGGGGGGAAAGGCATTAAAGCAGATATTATTATTGCGGGGAAATAGAAAGTCCGAAGCTTTATTCTTCGGGGTCGTTGTGGTCCAATGGGATGACACAACGTATCGCTCTCTCTCTTCTGATTGTGATGTTCTAAATTCTGAATACGAGTTTTTCGTAATCATAATTCGCATTTATTGTTTTTTAATGTACCTATGTTTCAATTCAACAAGACTTTACTTCTTTGCTCTGTCTGAGTTGTGGGCTTGTGAGTTTCGTAGTTTGGTTTCATAGGAAATTCAAATAATTAATTAAATAAATAAAGGTAAATTTATTTAGTCTAAAAGACTAAAGCAATTATTAATACTAAAGAGTTGTGTCCATTTTTTATTTTTTTTTACCTTGCTTGCAAATGTGATTTAATTTCTATGGGAATCCACAAACAACACAACCCGAGCAGAGGTCAGTAGTAACTAAATAATCCCGGCAATATTTCACTGCTTGCTAGCAAATGTATTCACACAAAATATTGTAATTGAGCTCGTAATATTTAAAGTATTTAAATATTTTTCATGAAGGCTTGGAGTGGGTTTATCAATAAATTCGTAAATATAATAACAAATATACTATTATTTATTAATAGACCAAACAAACTTTTTTTTTTTTAAATCTCTTCATAAAATATATTTTGTCACCTTTTTAAAGCGAATTATCATTTTTGCTATATAGTTTTAGTTTTTACTACGACCATTATGAAGCTTCATGAAGCAAGATATCCTTAACGAGTCTAACCACATAAATTTTCATAAATAATTTTTATTGATTTATTTATTTACTCTCAATTGTATCTGTAAAAATCACCGAAAACATAAGTCAACAAAAAAAAAAAGACTCTTAAATTTTGTATTACCAATGAAATGATTCGAAAATAAAAGCATGTTATTCTTATTTGTAAATTAAAATTATGTAAGCTTCTAAATTATTGACAATTAATATCAATTCGAGTTCTTTTGGCTAAAAATACTTCAACATCTTGGAAAGATTTCGAATATCTATTTAATTGTTTAATTATAGTATCATACTTAAGTGTAATAACTTTTTTATCACAATTAATTGATATAATTTTTTTAATCAATTATATATTTTGTAAAACTATTTTTTTACATATATAATTAAAATTCAAACATTATATTGATAGAAATTCTTTTAATCAATTATATATTTTGTAAAACTATTTTTTACATATATAATTAAAATTCAAACATCAAACCTATAAAAAAAAATAAAAAAAAATAAGACACTACTGCATACTTTTCTAAGTTTTATTTTTATTTTTAAATTATTATCATGGCTTATGCCAACTCTTCGTAATTGCAAATTTGTGACACCATCATTCTGTACTTTACTTTAGATTCATTTTATTTTAGTAAGTAGGATCGATGTTCTACGTTTCCAATATGCTTCGAGAAAATAAAACGGAATAAAAAAGTCTCGTCCGATTTTCTCATTCCCCTCCTGGGACACTTTATTATAATATCCTAGGTCCACTTCAAAATTATTTAGAGAGATAAATAGTATCTTAAAAAATATATTTATGATATAAAATAATTTGAGAAAGAGAAAAGAAGAAAAATTGCTGATTCACATCACATTGCCCAATTATCGGCACACGTGTCAGGAAGAAGAGGAAACGTGGAGAAGGACAGACAGGAGGGTCCCACAAGTGAAGTAACTCGAAGCCGTCAGATGTCATCCACGTGTACAATACGGCTGGCAATCAGACCCACTGGAAAGCATAAAAACTATTTCCTTGCATGAAAAATCGATTTTTTTTAGAGATACCGCGGCAAAAATACTAAAAATTTTACACTTTGAGTCTGTAAGAGTTTAGAATAAAAATTTAGCTCTATAAATAAATGTACGGCAGCTATTTTTCTTATGAACGTCATTTAAATTATAACATAATGCTATTTAAGATAAATGTAATTAGATCCTCCTTTAATTACTTAATATTTTCTTTCAATTCAATTCGATAAAAAAAATATTATAACGTAAATTTATCGTCTGACATTTACTGATTTTAAGTAATTTTAATGCTTATTTTAAGCTTTGTCATCTCAATTATCAAAATTTGAATATTTTACTTTAATTATTTAAATTTCTGCCATGGAATTTCAGTTTATGGGGCCGTGATGTTGGATTTACTTTATTGTTATCATCAACATTAGTTTTATTTTGGTGTAATATTCTAATTAAGGATTTAGATAGAAAATTAATATTCTAATAAATTATTTATTTTCTAGCAAGTTTTTATAATAAAATAATCACGAACGGTAAGTTTTACCGTTCGATAAATTAACTTAGCATTGTATTTTTTTTATTGAATTTATTTATTCTAGTGTGTAGTCATATTTTCATATTCGCCAATATTAAAGATTATATACGTTCTCAATCTTTTTTAAATATTTTACTTTTACTTTTTTTTAAGCATAACTTCTAAATATCTTCTCGAGTGAGGACCAATTCTAAATGACATAACAGCTGGTGTGAGAGAACTACCAATTCTAAAGAAGATACTCTGGATTGATGGACTCCATTGAAGATGCCAGGTCGACTATGGTGAGAGGTGGGCACACAATGGATCCAGGCGATTGACTTAACATGTACTTCTGCCGCAATGTAAATAGCTAAAGGGGTGAGTTGAAATAATTTGCTAAAAGATATGTTGCGATTTCATTGAACAACATACTATCCAATATTTTTCAGTTAAAAAATAAAACACAATCCGAAAAGGGTATGAATATTAATGAAAACTCAAAAAAGATTATTTAAAAAAAAAAATCCATGATTGAGTAATAATCGATAGTCGTAAGACAATACGATCTGATGCCATATAAAGATCACACATTATTGTATTTATGAATATAATTGTGTATTTATATTAACAATTTAAGGGCATACGAATAAATAACGTAAGAATAATAAATTCCAAAAATAGTCTAATAGATTCATCATAATAAAAGATATATTTAAAAATGTATACTCATTAGAAAATAATTACTTGATGTGTAATCCCTAAACATTCCATGTTTCCGCCCGAAAATATCGCAGAAGAAGTTGCGAAGGCGACAAATAAAAGCTTTTTTGCCACAATATTCAATTTGCCAAATTAATTTACTTTAATTGTTGCTTTTTAATCTTTATTGTCGACGATGGAAGTACAATTCTCAAATTTGTTATTAATAATTAATTTAAGAGTTCTTCTAAATTTTCTTTCAAATGACAGCTATTCAATTTTATTAATCAGTATCAGTAAATAAAATGAGTGTCTAATAAATAAATAAAATTAATTACTCTATTGGTTTGATTAAATCAAAAGGACTATGTTGGGGTGAAAATCCGTTTCCAATTTTTTAAAATGGAGTGACGCTATCGGCCAAAGTTACAGTACTCATGATCTATTGAATAGAGGTGTAGTGGAGTTACCGCTAGGCCAAACTTGCTTAATTGCTTCTGATAGTTATTCTAAAAGTTAAAAAGTTTAAATTGTCACTAAAATCGAGTTGTTATCTTCTCGAATGAACGAATTTAAATGTTATATATTTTTTTATTATTATTTCAATTGCTTTAGCTCTTACGAGACAAAGTAGCTTATGCAATAATAATAATATATAAAAATTGAAGTACAGCTTGACATTAGATATGATTCATGGAACATTTCTAATAGTTCAAATATGCAATTAAACTCTCAAATTCAAATAAACTTTGGGCCAAAAATACCGACGAGTCAGATGTGTAATCGATCGAGGACACAAAACACGGCTATTCTTTAAGATATAATATCGTATGCGGTTATATATATCTCGTGTTTTTAGGAGTGATGACACAATCTCATCAGTTCCCGACAGAGTGTTTGCCATACGTCATGGCTTTTCGTGAGTTGTGAAAAATAATTAAATGGATTTGTAGATTAAAATCAATGCTAGTAAATGGAATGTGTGATGAAGAGTTTCGTAAAGAAAAGAGATTCAATTAATATATTTATACGGAGCCATAGTTGACTTTGTGCAACGTTTTACTTCTCTCCCGCACTAGTCCGGATTTGAAAATCCGCGGAAATTTGAGCTTATACCGCGGCTAGCGGGTAACTGCTACAATAGAAGAATAAAAAATTGAATAAATATTTTTTAATTATTTTGAATTTAATTCTATCAAATATTAAAAAAATCAATTTGTTGAACCATTTTTTCTTGAGTTTAAGATAGTTTTAAAACAGTTCCAGACATTTTACAAGCTGTGTACAACTATTTAAAGATTATTATAAATCAAGAGTATTATTGCTCAATTTTTTTTAAGAATATTTTCATAATTTTGGTGTTTGGTAAAATAAAAAGTCAATTAGTAGTGTTTTGGAGAATATATGTTTGTATTATTTACATAAAATCAAATTAGCATAGTTAGTAGTAATTTTTAAGCTATACAAAAGTTCTATCAGTATAGTTGTACTGATCTTGATAGAAAATTTAGGTAAATATTTTGTTGATGAATTTATTATTTATAATTTTTTTTATTATCAGTAAACGCTTCAGGTATAAAGAAATTTAAGAAATCAAAATAATTAATCATTAACCTTTATCTTATATTATTTTTATGTGATAACTGTGGAAAAAGTACTCAATTTTTTGAAATTTAGACGACATAATCTCAAACATTCAATTGCGCGGATTAAGTTTTTGAAGACTATTTGTGTCGGCTAGAGTCTCCGTCACAACAATGTTATTGAACGTTTAATATGATGCATGTATAGAGCTGATATTGGGTGCGTTTGGCACAACTTATTTAGCCTTGTTTTTGTTTATAAAATAAACTTAACCGCTACTTAGGTGTTTGGCAAAATTGTTTTTCCAAAAAACACAAAATTGATTTTGAATTTTTGTACATGAATTGTAAAAGCTAGGATTCGTAGCTTTTGGTTTTTTCTAAAAACAAAAATACGGTTATAGTCTATTTTAGTCTTTTTAGCCTAAATAATTTTTTTTACCAAACACTAAAACAGTTTTTGTTACCAACAACAACTGTTTTATAAACAATTTACCAAACACCTGCCGGTTTTTCTCAAAAACAATTTATTTTTTAAACTAAAACTAAAAATATTTTTTTGTAAAAATTAAGCTGTGCCAAACGGGCCCATTGGTTGGTCATTGACAGTCGTCGGCGTCATATGTCTTTGTTCGTCGAGGGTCAGCGTTACCTCGATTCATCGTGATTCGTGAACTGCGGGATTGTTTTGGGCGTGAATATTTTCGAGTTAACATACCTAGTTTAGATTTTTATTTAATATTATTTGGATAATTTTTGAAGAAAAAAAAAAAACTAAATCTCAACCTTATATACGTAACAATGCTATACCGCCTAAATTTTAAAACTTCGTGTATTTGTACTGAATTTCATCCGAATTAACGAGCTATTGGGCACGTAGGTCTACTTCGATTGACATTACCTACGCAAGATTGTTTTTCAACGACAAAGTCAGTGAAATTGTGACACTTTGGTTACGCGCAAGGACAAGTGTTGGCTCGGTTTACTTCATATATATCGTAGTCATTTTGGTAAATCTGGTTTTTACACATGTCGGTTTTGCTTGTGGGCTTTAGGTGTTGAGTGTTGTATCAAACTCACACCAAATGCTTGTTTATTTGGAGGGTAAGTGTCAATTCACGATCGTGGATTGTGTCAATCTACCTACCATAACATGTCACCAATTTACCCGCCACGTCAACATGTAAATCTCGTAATCTGTGGAAATTTTTTACCTTTATGTTTTCAACACATAAATTTGAGTAAATGTTTGGAACGCAAAACATGAAAGGTCATAGAACACGTAAATTTGAGTAAATCTTTTAGTATTCTAATACTTGATTTTAGGGCTTAGATCACCGATGTCAATTCAAAATCTAATCCAAATTCACCCATTTTTTTAGTAAGACATAGAAAATCTGAAATCTCGCTAGTTAAACCAAATTTTAGCATTCAACCAACACTAAATGAAAAACATTAAAGTTAACATAATAAACTAATAAAACTTAAAGTTCTTTAATTGTAAGGGTTAATTGCGGCAAAAATACCCAACCTTTGTAAATATTCTCCGATAGGTACCCAACCTCAATAAACGTAGGCAAAAGTACCCAACGTCACACTTTTGTCGCCGACCAACTAACGCCGTTAGACACTGCCTACGTGGCCGTTAGGGTGTCTCGTGTGGAATGGCCCATGGCCAAAAGTTGGGTACTTTTGCCGCCACGTGGCCAAAGATTAGGTACTTTTGCCGCCACATGGCATTTAAAAAATAATTTTTTTAATTTTTTCTTTCTCATTAGCCAGTATGTTTTTATTCTTTTACGTATATCAAACATGATCAAATAATTTCATAAAATATGTACTTATAAAAAATTATGTTATTTTTTAAATAATCAAATAATTCCTTAAATTTATTAGTTTTAATTTATTTAAAAAAAAATATTTCCCGTGACTCATATTTTTATTTTTTTACATATGTTAAATCTAAAAAAAATAATTTTATAAAATATTTTTATAAAAAATATTTTTTCTTATAGGGATAATTTATAATTTTTAATAGATTATATTAAAATTTTGAAACTAAAACATTATTGTATATAATAACACGAGCATTTTAATATTAATATTAAGGCATGATATGATTTTTGCAGACATATAACATATTTGAAACTAAGGCATGATTAAAACAAATAATTGTATCAAATACAGTTCAAGCTTAATTTAAACTGAAAGTTTGGTGATTGGTAAAAATTATGTTTAACCTTATTATTTTTTGTTTTAAAGTGAAAAAAGAAAAGTAACATTTTTTTGGTTTTTCTTTAACATTTTTTTTATAAGTACATTGTTTATAAAATTATTTGATCATGTTTGATGTACATAAAAAAAATAAAAACATATTGGCTAACGGGAAAGAAAAAGTTATAAAAAAAATTTTGTTTTTTTAATGCCACGTGGCGGCGAAAGTACCCAACCTTTGATCATGTGGCGGCGAAAATACCCAACCTTTGGCCACGTGGCGGCAAAAGTACCCAACTTTTGGCCATGGGCCATTCCACACGAGACACCCTAACGGCCACGTAGGCAGTGTCTAACGGCGTTATTTGGTCGGCGACAAAAGTGTGACGTTGGGTACTTTTGCCTACGTTTATTGAGGTTGGGTACCTATCGGAGAATATTTACAAAGGTTGGGTATTTTTGCCGCAATTAACCCTAATTGTAAATACATTATCATTATTTAAAATAGTTGAAATAAAATCTAGATGTGGAGATCACCAATAATGATAGACTGGAGTTTTGACTTCTAAAACTAGTTAGTGGATATGGTGCTCTATTTTCTTTTCGATAAGTATGAGATACTCTTAAATTGATAGCTTTCACAACGGAAATACATCTAGACCATATAGTTTGTAATCTCTAAAAAACCGAACTCAACTTATTCTTCAGCGGTTGAATAACATAGGCGGAGTCACACTGAAGTCAAAGATTATCTCAGTTAAATTCTTCCATTTTTTCAATAGTATATATAGCAGCTCTCAGTTCAACTTCATATGCATCAGCAGAGGTAATATGAAAAGCGAACGATATATATAAAATCCACGACAAGTTTTAAATATGTCTCTAGCTCCAGCTACACCCGGAGTACCGGTTAGAGAGATATATGTATTGCATTTTAAACAACCAATAGTGAAAAATGACACCAAGTATTTTTTTTCAGAGCTTTTCATGGATAAATGTTAAGGCCAATTTTTTAGAATTATGAGATACTCTAAAGTACTTCTACTCCTTAAATAGAAGAAATTTACCTGTTAAATAAACCGTTAAAAATCTCATCATTGAGCAAACATGCTTTATTAAGCCGACATCAAAGAAGAGATGCGCAAATAACCAAAAAACTTATTCTATCTGTTTCATTTATTTTATTTTATATTTTTTTATCGTTTAATATATAAAACAGCAGTATTATAAAAATTACTTTTTTTGTTGTTGTATATTTTTGTAAAACAATTACAAACCGACCCACGAACCGACTATATGTAACCTCGGCTTTGCTCATGAGTCATAATGGACGTGTTACATTTATATTGAATATTCCAATTGCAAAGAAGGTGCAACTGGGTAGGGTACCTTGTTTTTTCGAGGTACCCGATACTCAGTACCGAAATCCGGGTATCTGAAAATTTGTACCCGGAATCGGTACTCTGAAATCCGGGTACCTTGTTTCCGAGTATTTGTATTTTGATACCCGGTACCGGTACCCGGTACCCGGTTTTGAGAATCGGGTCCGGGTACCCGGTTTTACCCTGTACCCTGATATTTTTAATATATATATATATATTATTTAAAAATAAAAACAACATTCATCTTTAAAAAAAATGCATAGAAAAATAATCTCGCACATCAAGCATAAAAGAAAAAACAGCCCAAAATGCATAAAAAATAGTCCGCATCAAGTATAACATAGTCCCGCGAAAAAAGAAAAAAAGAAACATAGTCTCCGGCATCGGAGGGAGGCAGGATTTTGATGAAGTCGGCGAGATGGGAGAGAGGCTGGATAAATGAAGTCGAGCCCTAATGTAGAATAGTAACTCTAAAAATTAAATTACCATAAAAATAAAAGACAAAATTAAAACAGGGTAATAAACCGGGTACCGGGTACCCGGTTTTTTTAATTTTACTACCCGGTACCCGGAACCGGAATTCGGTTCCGGTTATTAAATCCATATACCAATCCGGTTTCGGATAATTACCCGCTTTCCGGGTATTATTTGCACCCCTATTAATTATTGACTATACTTGGAAACAAACAACTATACTCCAAAATGGAAAATGCAGTAAATACCCTTCTTTGGGCCCCGTGAACTGATGATGATGCATGTGGAGCTGCGGCTGGCGACAGTTCACCAAGTCGCAACGTTCGCGATGCTTTTGGGTTCATCGCGATTCATCGCGATGCAAGGGTCAAAGTTGCGATTCATCGCGATGCAAGGGTCAAAATCACGATTCATGGCGTCTCTCTCTCTCTCTCTCTCGCTCGCTCAACGTCGCGACGCATCGTCGAACTCTCCACCACGACGCATCGCGATCAACGTTTGGCGATTTCCGGCAATATCATCGCGACCGGTCGCGACGTCGCTAGTTTCAGGTCTAGATGCATGAGATGAAAGCTCTTGCTCATGAACCTAACACTTCTTATAATAATACTCACTCCATATCTCTCAGATTGTGCCAAAATTTTATCTATGTGAGAACTCTAAATAAAGATGAATTATGTTTTGTTATTACAAGGTGTTAAATGATCGTTTGTCAATGTCGTTTTACTCTTTCTAATTTAAAGATATACAATTTGTCGATGAACACGCTGACGGACAAATAAAAAAAAGACATGTCGCATGTCAAAAAAAAAAAAGACATGTCGCATGTCAAAAATACCGCATGTCTATGCGGTTTTTTTTTTTTTGAGATGCGGTTTTCGAAAGAAGTTTTGAAACATATTTTTGAGTATTTAGACAAAAAAATTTATATAAGTTCAAAACTACATATTTAATAAATACAAGACATAATTGTATACAACAAATTAAATTTGTAACTTAAATATATATACAACAAAGCGCATTCATAAGGTTGAAACTTGTAACACAATTAGTTAACGTGAAATTGTAATTTGCAATTGATTTTACTTTAGAGTCCCTCGTTATTAGATTATAAGAATTTGGAATAGTTTAAATACAAAATATTTGTGACTAGGTTTTGGCCCTTGGGGTCACCCCTTTTTATAGAAAAGAGATGACTCACACAAATGTACCACCATCACACGCCGCGCCGCCGCCGTCCACCCGGCCGAACATGGTGTGGTGAGGGGATAATACTTAACGCCGTAAAAAAAAATCTTAAAATCTATAGTCAAATATAACTTCAATATATATGTTCTATAGTAAAGTTGAACTTGTGAACACATACCCTATAATATAATACATACTCATATAAGAGTTATAGCCATGTGTTATGTTCAGAAACAGTTTAAGAATAGGATATTCATGTGAAGTAGTTTAAGAATAGGATATTCATGTGAAGTGGGTCACAAGGATGGTGAGTTTGCCAATGAACAAATCTCGTGCATGAACAACATAATCATTCACAATCACGTCATACATACAATTAGTAGTAGTACTATACTTTGTTATTTTTAACTTAAAATATAGAGAATTATTTAAGAGGAATGAAAAAAATAAGAAAATAAAACGAAGTCATCTGCCACAATTTTCATGGTACATTGAGCTATAATTTATGCCACGTTTTTATCGGTAATAATGTGATTATGTGCTATGATTTTATTTTTCTGTTTATATAATATGTTTTGGTGTTGAATATTCGAATTTGTATATAAGTCCGAATCGAAATTTAGACCCATTGAGCTTTTCGGGCCCGACCCGACTACATGAGCTCACTCAGCCTTGCAAATTAATTATGAAATGAGTAATTAATAATAACTTAATGGACTTAACCCATTTATTGGGCCAAAGTCCATTGAGCCATTAATGTATGTGCATTAAGCTCATAAGTGACCTAATATTTCCCTAACCCTATAGAGAAATCGTGTGCAGCCCTAGCACCACCCTAGCTAGTAGCCGCACGCCTTCTCCTCCCTGTGCCTCGTTAGCGTCGTCGTCAAATCATCAAGAAGGACCTAGCAGTCCGAGGAGGTGATTTCCGGTCTCACAGATGTTCCCGCAACGACGTGGTGGGCGAGATAAATGTTCTACACCTGTGGAGTTGTGATTCGAGCTCCGAAGGATTCCGGCCACACGCAATCTGAGGAGAAAGTCAACCAGATTGCACCAGTTGACAAAAGTACCAAGAGTCTGATAACGTATCAAAACTGATTCTCTTAATCATCAAAATTAATCTAGGTCGTTTACTTCAAGGATATCCTAGATTTTTGCTTTGGGATTGAGAATAATTCCGGGAAATCCCAACAGTTAAGATACATAGTTCGAAACCCCTAAAAAATATATAAATAATGCTTATCATATATATCATCTTCTTTGAAAAAAAAAAGTATATAGCTGTTTTAATTTTTAAATTTTTTGTGATACTAAAAATTATTTTTTTGATATATCAAATTTTTCAATGTCTACTATTTTACAATTTTCAAACATTTTGTTTGCTTTTTCAATCGATTTAATTGTGCCATTAAGTCTTTTTGTAAATAATTTTGTATTTTAATGTTTACACTTTACAGGACCTTAATTAACAATAAACTGATGAAATTTTAAGGTAAAAAAAAAAAAAAAAAACGTTGATAATTTTGAAGACGAAAATAATTGAGTTCATACCTTACCCAACTATTATCCCTTAAAAAAATCCAATAATATTTTTCATTGATTCAAAGCAGTATTTTCAATTTAGACTTTCTCATCAAAGCGTTATGGCCAAGGAACTTCGTCGTACCCGTTTCGAAAATCTTCAGAGATAACGTTTATTTTATCATGACACTAATGTATATAATCAACACGTGTTGGAAAATAAATAAAACATTAAATATGGTGCTTAACACGTGTGTTAGTGGTGCATGTGAATGAAAATATGTTAATTTGTGCCTTCTTTGCAAAAATATCTCTCTCTAAATTGTTGACATTGACAGGTTAATCATATAATTTGGTTAACGACGAACTTGATCGCTGAAGATGAAGACCCTACCAAATACCAATGATTAACAAATGACGATTAAAATTTAAAACGACGTCGTTCTCGTAAACGTAAACGAGGAAATATCTATGAAAAGATCTTACGTGTTGACTTTTGAAACATAATTAGAAAATTTTCCTGAACAATTATCTCCATTTCACTTGGATACTCTGTCAAAAGCTTCTTCTTTAATTTTTTTTTTTTTTTTTTTATAAATAACGATATTCCTAAATCCTAATTCGTAGTTCTGTTCTAACGTGTGACTTCTTATTATGTGAAATAACTATCACACACTTCTAATTATATTTTTATCTTTATGTAACTCTTTTTTTTTTTTTTTTTTTGTATTTTCATTTTCAATAAGTCAAGTTACAGTAATAGGGGGTCAAATAGAAGTGATAAAAAAAATATTCATTCAACTGAAGACTATAAATAGATTAAAAAAAATTTAAGTTAGGGCTACATAAAATAATATTAAAATTTACGAGCCATATATACAGAAATATGTAGTTTAATTTAATGTCTTTTTCTCATCTACAACAATTGTCGTTTTCTCGACATATACTTGTAGTGTCGCTTCAGGACTCATGTCCTTTCTTAGCTGATCCTTACAACTTTGAAATTGTGATCTTCCGGAAGCGTTCAGTATTTTTTTTTTAGTTCAGGTCGGATGAATGTATTTTTTTACTTATAAATAAATAATTTCAAAAGAAGTACAAGAAAAGGCCAAAATCCCGATTTTCAATCACGTACCCGCACTAGGTACTTCTACAATAAAACGGTACTCTTTGATTCGACAGAGCGGAAATAAAGACAACGATGCTAAATATTTTAGTTCACACACACTAATAGTAATACAAGGGTCCGGAAAAGTATTAGATGGCAAGTGGGGGAGGGCAACGTGAGAGCTTTTAAGCAACCATGGATCCCGCGTGAGGGGGCTTTTAAGGTGGTCTCGGAGGAGCCGGACGATGGGTACCCATGGAGAGTCGCCGATCTTATGTCATCGGGGCAGTGGAATAGGAATATTTTGGAGGCTTTGATGACCCCTTACGATACCGAGGCCATTCTTAAAATCCCCGTGGGAGAGGAGAAAAGCAAAGATCGCTTAGTTTGGCACTTAGAAGAGAACGGCATCTATTCGGTATGATCGGGTTACCGCCTCGCTCGGTCGGAAGAGAGTGGTGGTGCTTCCAGATCGGCGGGTCTAGAGCCTAAATGGTGGAAAAAGTTGTGGGGGCTCTCAATCCCGTCGAAAATAAAACATCTCGTGTGGCGTACTTGGTTCGAGGCCCTGCCGACTTATGGCGCTCTCCGAGGTCGAGGCGTGAGCTGCTTGCCGTTTTGTAGCTTCTGTGGAGCCTTACCGGAGGACGCACTCCATGCCGTGTGGGGATGCGCTAGAGCTCAGGCTATATGGCATTCCTCTTTGCTCCATCGGTGGACAGAAAAGACCGGGGAGGTCCCATTCCGCGAGCTATGCTTTCGGGCCCTAGAGGTACTTTTTCAGACTCAAATTTAGAACTCTTCTGCGGGCTTGTGTGGGCAGCGTGGTCCGATCGCAATCTCCGGTTGTTCGAGAACCGAGCTAAGAACCCGGGAATTTGGGTTGGCGAGGTTGAGTGTTGGCTCTCTAGTTTCAAAAAATGCAACCAGGAAATGAGGAATCCGCCGGATGCTCGTGTCGAGGAGCCGAGGTCTTGGACCGGCGCCGTAGATGGTGGATACAAGCTCAACGTCGATGCGGCGTGGGATAAGTCATCCGGGCGTGCCGGGATAGGGGTTGTCATACGAGACTGTAATGGCTCGGTGGTGGGATTGGAAGCTTCGTTGGCTACAGATGTGGATTCGGCTCTGACAGGGGAATGCATCGCCATCCGCCGGGGGCTGCAATTGGTCAAAGCTCGGGGCTGGAGGATTTCCGCGGTCGAATCTGATTGTCTTAGGGCTACCCAACTTACAAGGGGTGGGATCTTTTTTGGTATTCAAGGGCCGCTCTTGGAGGACATCCGCGTGGTTGCACGTTTGATCGGCCTTACCGGAGAATGTAATTGGATACCGAGAGAGTGTAACGAGGTGGCTAATGCTCTTGCGAAAGCTCGGCTTACCATGTTATCTACGGATTTTTGTAGTAATGTTTGCCCGAATTGGCTTGTAACTTTTGTTCGTAGGGATTTTAATCCCGCTTATTAATATACAAGCTCAGGTTTCCTTCAAAAAAAAAAAAAAATAGTAATACAAGAACCTTATGAACCCTAAAACCATGGTGTTGAATTCTTCATTCTCCTTGGGCTTCTTCACTGATATAAGAAGCCATTGACGGTCATTCCACCATCGACACAAATGGTCTGTCCTGTTATGTAAGATGCCGAAGGCAAACACAGAAAGGCCACCAAAGATGACACCTCCTTCGCCTCTCCCACTCTTCCCAGTGGAGTTTTGCGACTCACTGCTTCGCAGAACTCTTTGTTCTCAAGATCCTGCAACGCATTCGAATGGCCGGAGCGGGAACAAGTATTCAGAAATCAATTAATAGAAATAGTGATGAATGTGAAATTAGTAGTGAGAGAACTGGCGACTGATCGTTTGTTGTCCCGCGAGATAGATGCTCGATGGTTCTCAAGCACCGGGCCAATCTCTTAAGAAAATTGAAAGCGCCCAGACGTTGTTTATTGTTCGCCGTTACCGTGGTGAAAATGTTACTAATCTAAATGTGTGTAGGTTCATGTTCAAGGCCAGTTCAAATCACAAAAAATTAGTCCTTGATTCCTAGACCCAAAAAAAAGACGAAGAAATTCTTTTATATATCTCAATAATTGAAGAAAGTCTATTATTTTTTGACAAGACTCCTAAAATTTATTGCCTGTAGCATTTCCTGTAACACAAAGTACGTTAGCCCTCTAAAAATAATATAGGTCTGATCATAAATTTTTTTTATTATAGAAATTGTAAGAAATGCCCATTATGTATTAAAGGTTTAAAAAAAATACCCATGCGTGAGAGTTTTTATTATGGAAGCTATTAGTTTATCAAATAATAATTTAGTCAGGTTAGTTATAATCGGGACTATATAAACATATTATCTAATTGAGATTATTAATATTAATTTATTAAGTATTAACTTGAAGTTATAACGGTTTTTAAATCATTTTGACGGGTGTGCATAATAACAATAGGTCATAAGGGGCAAAAATGTTACAGTTTCTATGAGAGGGGTTCGGATAAACCAAGGCGCCACAGAGTTGGTCCTTATGTTGTCTTTTGCCCATTCACATGCCAAGTTTTTCGCCAGTTGGTTAACTGCCCCTGAAGTTATCAACATGTCAATTTATATTTCTTTTTATATCCTCAACAATTATTGAATACTTTCCATACCCTTGGCTGCAGAGTAAATAGTCCCGACGTTGATGCCCGAAACACCGGCAACAGACGAGACAAACACAATGCTTCCCGAACCTGAAGCTCTCAGCAGAGGATGAGCAAGTTGGCACATGTTGTAAGCAGATTCGAAATTTATGTTCATCAGGAACGATACGTCCTCGGCCGTGTAATCCGTCGTCGGCTTACACCGATTCGTACCTACGTTGTTAATCTTCAGCAACAAGATCATGGATCAGTAGAGAAGATGGCTAAGATTTAGTGTAACGAAAAGTCCAGTTGCTCATTTCCATCATTTTTAAAAGTTCAATACGCACATTAAGAATGACAATTTCAAGTTGAAAATCGGATAATTACCTAATTCTAAAGAATTTAGACAGCATTATTATCGGGTAGTATAAAATTAAATAAAAGTGAATGTGCAATGATGATATCAAGTCAAAATAACTAACCTAAATATAATATACTATGGTGACTTATTGTTATGTAATAACAATAATTGTATAAATCATAACATATATACATATAATTAATTACAGAGCTATACTGTAATCATCATATATGGTTTGGGAAACTTTAAAAAATGACCCTCAAAAAGACACTTATTTCGGTTTTGTTCCCCGATTTAATGTTTTTGAAAAACTATTCCCGAAATTGTATTCTTGCCCAAAATACCCTTTAGACAGTTTTTTACATAAAGTTTGACAGTTTTTTCTATCAAGGTAGACAGTTTGTTTAAGTTGGATAGCTTTTCCCGTTAAATTTGATGGTTTTACTCTTGAAGTTAGACAGTTTAATGTTCCATAAAATATTGCAAGTTTTTGTAGACAATTTTCTTCACCAAATTGGATAGTTTTTTTAGTGAAGTTACACACTTTGACAAGTTAGGGTCAATAAGGATAGTTTTATCCACCCCTCATCAAAACATTAATTTTTAAAATTAGATAGTTTAATACATGAAGTTAGATTGTTTTCTCTTTCGGGGTAGACAGTTTGTTTAAGTTCGATAGCAAGTTTTTTGGACAGTTTTATTGACCGAGTTGGATAGTTTCTTTGGTGAAGTTAGACACTTTGATAAGTTAGGGTCAAGAGTGATAGTTTTATCCCCCGTCAATAAAACATAATTTAATAAGTTAGACAGTTTAATACTTAGAGTTAGGCAGTTTTCTCTTCTGGGATAGACAGTTTGTTTGGTTGGATAGTTTTCCCTGTTAAGTCGGACAGTTTGACCCTTCAAGTTAGACAGTTTGATGTTTCACTAAATATTGCAAGTTTTTTTGGACAGTTTTCTTCACCGAGCTGGATAATTTTTGTGGTGAAGTTAGACACTTTGATAAGTTAGGGTCAAGAGTGATAGTTTTATCCCCCGTCAATAAAACATAATTTAATAAGTTAGACAGTTTAATACTTAGAGTTAGGCAGTTTTCTCTTCTGGGATAGACAGTTTGTTTGGTTGGATAGTTTTCCCTGTTAAGTCGGACAGTTTGACCCTTCAAGTTAGACAGTTTGATGTTTCACTAAATATTGCAAGTTTTTTCGGACAGTTTTCTTCACCGAGCTGGATAATTTCTTTGGTGAAGTTAGACACTTTGATAAGTTAGGGTCAAGAATGATAGTTTTATCCCCCGTCAATAAAACATAATTTATTAAGTTAGACAGTTTAATACTTGGAGTTAGACAGTTTTCTCTTCTACGTTAGACAATTTGTTTAGTTGGATAGTTTTCCCCATTAAGTCGGACAATTTGACCCTTCAAGTTAGACAGTTTGATGTTTCACTAAATATTGCAAGTCTTTTTGGACAATTTTCTTCACCGAGTTAGATAGTTTCTTTCGCGAAGTTAGACGCTTTGATAAATTAGGGTCAAGAAGGATAGTTTTATCCCCCGTCAATAAAACGTATATTAAGTTAGACAGTTTATTACTTGGAGTTAGACAGTTTTCACTTTCGCGGTAGACAGTTTGTTTATGTTGGACAGTTTTTCCTATTAAGTTGGATAGTTTTACTCTTGAAGTTAGATAGTTTGGTAAAAGGGGTATTTTAGGAATAAAAAAATTCAGAGACAATTTGGGGAATGATTTTTCAGAAACAAAAAATTGGGGAACAAAACCGAAATAAATGTATTTTTGGGGGTCATTTTTCAAAGTTTCCCTATGGTTTTGTGTCGATGTAAAAAATAGAGAGATACTTGCAACATAAGTATCCAATTTCGTACTGAAAGTCTCAGCACAGATTCATAATAACTTTTGCGCAATAAGAGTACTCAAACTAGAAATACATGTACGAAGACAATCAAACTAGAAAAAGAAAAAGAAAACATTAGTTATTCAAAAAATTTAATAAATTAGAGACGCATACATCTAGCTTAACATCCGTTAACTCAACAAGAAACGGAATTGGACATCAACAAGAATTTGTGACTTTTAAGTACTCTTGCCAGTTGCCACTAAGAAAGAGAGAAAATATTCCGGACCATTTCTACAAGATTGGGTACTTATGCCCCAAACATCCCAAAAATAAATAAAATGACATATAACTTAAAATCAATCTCGGATATAATAGATAATTCTAATGCTTTTTCAATAAAATTTAAAGGTGCATGTGTAAAGATCATGTAACAACAATTAGCAGACTTACAAGGATGTTGAGTTTGCCATGGAAGAGAGAAGAGACCTTGGCGACGAGCTCTCGTCGCTCCTCCGGAGACGACACGTCGCATTTGGACGCGGTGACTCGGAAGCCCTTGGCGCTGTTCCAAAGGGACACGCACTCGCTCAGCTCGGCCTCGCTCCTCGCGCACGTGTGCACCGTCGCTCCCAGCCCCGCCAACTCCTCCACGATCGCACGCCTGAACCCACACACAGTTGAAGAAATTGTGAAGGAAGTTGAAAACGGAGCGTAAAGCAACTGACCCGATTCCTTTGGTTCCACCGGTGACCAAGGCAGTCATTCCTTCCAGGGACCATCTACTTGATGACGGTGATGTTTCAGCCATCTCTCTCTGTGTCATCAATGGCGCGGTTGGGATTTGTGGACCTATTTATATGGATTGAGCGGTGCCCATTCGGATCGGGTCGGGTCTTTGGAATTCGGTACATCCATGATATGGAAGTCAACTTGGGAATCTACCAAGTAGCTTACAAGGAAACATTGAGTTGAGTCCCACTTATGAGTTATGACCGGTCAACATTGACGTGTATATTAAATCAGCGGCATAAGTATCTAAAGTTTTTGGGTGGCAAAAGTTGCAAAATTCTTATTTTGTGTATTCCGTCATACTTTCGTCCAGAAGCGCGCCACGTGTCACGTTTTTTAAGCCCATTAAACATACTATTGTTTATCATTGATAAATCAATTTGATTTTTTTTTTCAATTAAAAATAGTATATTTAATAATTTAAAAAACGTGACAGGTGATGCAGTTTAGGGTAGAAACATGACGGAAGACACAAAATAACAACTTTGCAACTTTTGCCACAAAAAAAAAAAGATTTAGCTCACATGATGTAGTCGTGTACACAACAAATTATATGATTAATTAAGACTTAATGGCCTTTGATCAGTAAAGCCCAATCACGAACCGTAAGTCTATAATACCAGCTTTAGCCATAAATTCCATTAAGCGATCACAAACCAGAGAAATTCTAGCTTCGGTTCCCTCTCTCTACGATCTCCCGCCTCGGGATTTGTGCGGCCACTGTTCTCTACGGTGGAGTCTCCATTTCTTCGTCATATCTCCAGCGTCCGACTGGCATCGATCCGGCGATATTCTATCCTCCGACGTAGTAATGATCGCAGGCAGGGACAGAACTATATGTAACTGGGGGTGGCACTTGTCACCCCACTCTCATGATTCTATCCTATTATTCTTTTAATTGATTAGATAAAAAAAAAAGTTTAGTCATTAGTGGGTTATATTACACTAAATGTGAGTGAAATCTATCTACGTGGAACTATTTAATGAATGTTAAATTAATATTTATCATGGACAAAAAATACAGGGAGCAATAGCATTCAATGTAATTTCTCAAAAATCTATATTTAAATATCAAACGGAAGGAAACATTCAAACATGCAATAACAATATTTAGCTCATCAACCATAAGGTTTCATAAAATTTTAACTGAATATTATTTACCTGAGAAAGATTGTATATATAAACAACAAAACAAAACAAAAATATTGGATACATAGTAATTATATGCTATATAATATTATCATGCCATGTATTTTTTTTTTCTTCTAAACAAGATAAAATTAATAAAGGTAAATATTAAGAGAACCTTATTAGTAAACCGTCACCCCTGGTCTTAATTCTTGGTTCCGTCCCTGATCACAGTTTTTCCATTCGTATGGTGGATATCCATGGAGGCTTTACTCATTGATTAAAACTTCCATGCTCGAAGAACGAGAACAAAGAACATCGGAAAAACCATCAAGCATGTATACGAGAGGTACATTTAATTTATACTATATGATTAATCGGAATTAAGATTAATTAATATTTCCACTATTAATTAACCCGACAAATCGAGAAATTCCTATACACGAAATAAACAATGCAAATGGTTTTCTCTCTCTTTATTTTCTCTCGGAGAGTTTTTATTTTATTTTATAGAGCTATATTATTGACCGTGGTCTTGTTCACTTCTTTTCATGCCCATAAAGAATTAGGGGATGCCCAACAAATGGTTTGAGGAGTGGATGCTATCATAATTCGGATTTTGGTCGGCTTTTGAGGAAGAACCCAACGAGAGGCCTCAGGCTGCTTGCTCATGAGTGGCTGGCTTGGGCAATGAAGCAGTGAGAAGATCATGTGTTGTCACTTGCACCATATATCTAGCTTCGGCCACTTAATCACTTATCTTGTCAATGAGATATTAGAAGTCCACTATTTGAAAGCCATGTGGTACTTATTTGGTACTGATCCTCATGCAGGATATGTAATGGAAGAGCGTGCCCTTAAGGCATCTGCCTTTGTCGAAGGCTACTGTATCTTGTGTATTTCCCTTCGAAGGTGATGCTGAGGTCAGGCCGGGATCGGGCCGGGGCTCGCCGTCGGAGTTGGGCCAAGTCATAATGGGCTTTGTCAAAAATGCGCCCAAACAATAACTAACATCCTCTGTTCATGCAATTATAAGTAAGAAATAATGATGTCAATGAGAGGGAAAAGAAATCGTATATTACTTAGAGATAACGAGATAGGATATATATATATATTCCTGAAAAATTGACACATTTGCAAACACAACTACACACTACACACATGAAGTGGCAAACTAGTTGAGAACGAAATGACCAAAACAAAAAGGCTTAGTCATTTTTGCTCTCCGATGAAGGTGAATAGGAGAACAATCCATTCGCCGTGAATCCTCCATCAACGGTTATGACCTGCCCGCTTATGTAACAAGCCGCTGGCATGCAGAGGAACGCCACAACCGGCGAGACCTCGCTCGGTTCGGCCACGCGCCCGATTGGAGTTCGAGCAGCGACATCCTTCACTATAGTCTCGTCGCTCAGAAACTGCACAAGCGCAAGAAAGAGCCGACGCCAAATCACTCTTTCAAACTCGATAAATATGTATAGTGACCCTAGCTAGTAGTGTCAAGTAAGCATGTCATACTTGCTCGGCGAGCGGGGTTTTTGTGAACCAAGGCGCTACGCAGTTGCTTCGGATGCCGTCCCTCGCCCATTCGCATGCCAAAACCTTCGTCAGTTGGTTCATCCCAGCTGCCATAAGAGTGGATAGAATTGTCAGGGACCTCTACTCAATGCCATGGATTCAGCTACGAGCAATGTACGGTTCTGATTTTATTTTGAAGCATGAGCGTTTTGATATAATCTAAACCAATAATCAAAGAAAAACTATAACTTTTTATTGATAAAGATTCCCTGATCTCTAATTTGAAAGTCTAACTAGAAAACACTCCCTTCAACGAGTGAGCTACTTGCTTCACATTGGGGTTAGGAATTGCCTTTAGCTGCAGAGTAAATGGACCCGTTGTTGATCGAAACGACAGAGTTGACGGATGAGATGAAGACGATGCTGCCTGACTTCGAAGCTTTGAGAAGAGGATGGGCAAGCTGGCTCATGTTGAAGGCGGATTCAAGGTTCGTCCCGACGAGGAACGAAAAATCTTCCGAAGTGTAATCGAGGCTAGGCTTGGCCTTGTTTGTCCCGACGTTGTTTATCTGGACGAGAACGTAGGAAAGCGCAAATTACTCCATCAAAAGCATAGTTATCGACTAAATATAATTAAGAAAGCGAAGGTGTTTACGAGAATGTTGAGTTTCTTGTCGAAGATAGACGAAACTTTGGTGATCAAATCCTTTCGATCTGATATAGATGCTAAATCGCAGACCGAACCATAGACACGAAACCCTTTTCGTTGCCAGTCAGCTAAGCACTCGTTGAGCTGAGATTCGTTTCTGGCGCATGTGAACACGGCTGCTCCTAGTCCGGCCAGTTCCTCCACAATCGCGTACCTATATATATGCAAAATACCATAAGCCTTGGAGAAAGAATTGAACATCGATATGTTATAAAGTTATAGGAGAATTAATTAGCAGCATATATAATATTCAAGTTATCATTATTGTTGCACTTATTTACTTATGTTATATTTTTTTTAACTATTCTAAAAATTTATTTGTTATTTGCCCTTACTCCTGATCCATACCAAAATGACTTTTTCCGGTGCTATTTTAATGTTTTACTAGTGACAAACGTCACATTTAGCGGCACACTCATGATGTCATGTACCGGGGCTGATATGAAATTAACCGGTAAAAGTATGATAGGAATTTTAGAAGTTTACCTTCATGCAAACTTTTCATTAAATCTTTCATATTTTTCACCAAATGATACTTTCGAAGAATACGGAATCAATTTTCTGCTTTTTTTTATATAATTTAAATTTGGTTTTCTGAATAATTTGATCTAGATTAAATTGTTAATATAAATGAAAATTATCAAAAACCAAAAATAATTATCAAAAACCAAAGTACTTTAAGTAATAGTTAATTTTAAAAATAATTAATAATTGTTTATATTTAGAAAAATAACTGTTTTGACAAACTAAACCTAGAGAAGGAAACTATGGCTTCCAAAAATACTGGAACTCGAAATCTGATTGGGTCCCATCTGATTCTGATTGTACCACATTTAAAAGATCACTATTAACTGAAGAAAAAAATAAACGGAAAAGCACAGACATAACTTATAAGTCTACATTTACATTTTTACCGGATAAAGTAAAAAACTTTTTAACCAATCATCTTTTGGCAGCTCCTATATCAAAGAGGGCCGGCGATCATGTTTTGCCGGCGTTAAATATGCCGGCAAATTAAAGGAGAAAGCTCGGCCGGCACATTAATGAAAAATGTCGGAAAAATTTGCACTTTTGTTGGTGCTTTTACAGGCATGCAACCCGCAAAATACTAATTTCTTACTAACGACTAGAGGAGAGAGTAGATCGGAGACCCGATTCCTTTGGTTCCACCGGTGACGAGAGCGGTCATTCCCTGAAGAGACCATCTGTTCGCTGCCACAACTTTTTCAGCCATTCTTTGTCTCCTACGACTTCCATGAAATCGTTTAAATCGGTATATGGATTGATCAAGAGAGGGCTTTGAGGATCTGCCACGTGGAAACAAGGTCATCTTGATGCCTACCTTTGAACTAGAAGACACCGAGTAGCGATAAAGAACTGAACGGCTACAAATGAAAGCACAGAGATGCATGTGATAAGAAAAGGAAAGTGAAATTCCATTATTGGGGATCGTATACGTTAACAAATACGCATATAGTTAACGCATATGATATAGTAGAAAGATTGGACACGTGGTATTTGTTAATGCAGTTCGCGATACATAAGATGATATATAAAGACACTTGAGCAGTGTACTACCCGAAAAGAAAACGAACGTTTGTAATTTTTGGAAGTTTTCCTTTGTAGCGAAGGTGGCCGACCTACGTGTGCACCACTGCCAGAGTTGACGGAAGATGATTGCTCGTGTGATAGTATGATTGTGTACATCGGGATAACAACTACGAACATATCACGTCTATTCTTGACTTGACGACGTTCTTGACATGGCGTAAAGACGTTCAATATCTGATGTCTACTCCTTGCATTTGATTAATTTTTTTTATTACATAATTACAATACGGATGTCCCGAGTAAAGAACGAGGATCTGCTAACGAGTACAAAATGATATCTCTCATTTTCAAACTAAGGACGAATATTTTGCAATGATTACCAACAATAAAATCTATTACGTTTCCATTTATTACGTCACTGCAAAAAAAAAAAAAGAGTCTACACTAGCCATGCAGAAGGTTCATAATTAACTCACATATATATTATATTCCATTGGTAATCTTGATATAATGATTTACGCATCATAAGAGAACAAGCCGTTCGCCGTGAGCCCTCCATCGACGTACATTACCTGTCCACTGACGTAAGAAGCTGCCGGGAGACACAGGAACGCCACCAACGGGGAGACCTCGTTAACCTCCGCGACGCGCCCAATAGGCGTCCGAGATTGGAGATTCTTCAGGAAGCTCTCGTTGGCGATATACTGCACGTAATCGATAGTGATTAATAATGTATAGACAAACTTGCAGGCAACAAACGATGATGCAAGAGTTTTTGAAACTGTTACCGACTCGGCTAGAGGCGTCCGGGTCAACCATGGCGCGACGCAGTTAGTCCTGATCTTGTCCTTAGCCCATTCGCACGCCAACACTTTCGTCAACTGGTTCAGCGCTCCTGAAAAGGTGTTCGAAAAAAAAAATAGAGAGAATCTTGTATTTTCGCTATTTAAGCTTGGTATAAAATGGTAGAATAAGGGAAGTCTCTTATATATTACACTAAGTTCATAAAAATACTTGTTGGAATACAAGAGTATTCAAGAATTCTAGTGATCAATGAGAAAGTTCTTTTGCAAAATCGAATAATATATCGCTAAAACATAAAACGTCCGATGGCGTGGTTTCGTTTCTAATACCCTTGGTGAAAGTGAAACACTGAAACTAATTGCAATTTAATAGAAAACTAGGAAAGTACCCTTGATAACAATATAAGAAATTAATTGAAATGCCCTTGTTCTTGTACGTGAGGATCGATCAACGGGCGCCTATCACAAACCTTTTGTGGCAGAGTAGATGGATCCGATCGGAAGTGAGGAAACACCGGCAACGGAGGAGATGAAGACGACGCTACCATCTTCAGAGGCTTTGAGGAGTGGATGAGCGAGTTGGCTCATGTTGTATGCGGATTCAAGATTTGTGCTTATGAGAAACGAGAAATCTTTGGATGTGTACTCCGTCGTCTCTTTCAAAATGTTATTCCCCACGTTGTTGATCTGCAAGTTCAACCATGAGTACGTTGAATATTTGAACTTGTATCATTAGCGTCATGGCTTGACCCTGAATGTACTAAATATTGAATACACTCATTGTAGAAAAAAGTTCAACCATATTTGAAAATATATGATTTTTGTTCTTACAAGGATACTAAGTTTCCCATCAAAGAAAGAAGAAACTTTGTCAATCAAGTCTTTTCTCTGTGATTCCGACGTTAAATCGCAAACCGAGCCGTACACTCGAAAGCCCTTGTTCCGCCATTCGAGCAAGCACTCGTTGAGTTGGGCTTCGTTTCTGGAGCAAGTGTACACTGTCGCTCCGAGTCCCGCCAACTCCTCCACGATACCAAATCTGAGTATTGCATATACATATATTTTATTTATATAAGCACAAATGCATATATAGTAACCACTACATTATAAAGCACAAGAATGAGTTAGTATTTCAACTTTCTATTTTTGTCCTTGAAGATACAAAGTTCAAGTTCTACGACATACAAAAAATTGAAAGAAAAAAAAAAACAGAATTCCGAGATCATGAATGGACGAAAAGAGTTTTGATAAATAAATCACCCTATTCCTTTGGTTCCGCCGGTGACGAGAGCGGTCTTCCCGTCGAGGGACCAGTTTTGGGCTCTGCTAGTCGACCCTGCCGTAGCCATTTCTCTTTGGATTATCACAATTCACAAGTAGTGTTGCTGCGTTTCAAGGTTGCTTCTACTACTATATATAGTGATGAAATCCTAATAGAGAAATTATTATTATGAAATGTAAGAGATTTTTTCATGTTCAAAGCAAAGACTTTCCTGAACTGATGATTGCTAAAGAGAAGATAGAGAGGAAAGGGAGACGAGTGGTACACGCAAGTCCACATGTGAATATTATTGCTTAAACGGAAATTTTACTCTGTTTTTCAGACTATTATTGAGTTGAAACTAAATTTTCTTCTTGTGTAATCATCATTTTGGAAGTGAACAATGAAAAGATGTTTATAAGTACACGGTAATTAGTAAAAAAAAATGAGACATTTTTATCAAATTTTTTTGGAGTAAAAGTTTCAATGATAGTAAAAACTTAAAGGTTATTTTGTTGGCACTAATTCGGCTTATTGTTAATGATTTCTGATAAGGGCGAAAATAATATTCGGGAATTGATTTTAAAACTAAAAACCGGACAACATCTTGATTCAAAAACCCTTATCGAAATTCCAAATCGAGTTTTGGAACCCGGTACAAAACCGAATTTTAAGGGTGAAAGAATAAAATATTTGAATTTTCAGTAAATGACATGTGTCCCTTACTAATGTCTGTTAACTAATTGTAACCTAATTTAACACGAACACTATTTTTTGGTCTTAAATTTTTAATCTATGATCAAGAAAATCTCATATTTTCTTTAATATATATACACTTTGATATGCTTATTGAGTTTGCATTATACCCATAAACGGATCGGCACAATCACTAATGATTTTAAAAAAATTACGAGTATGTTTTCACCGTCTTTGGTATATATGTTAGACTCGCGGGTGGTTTTTGAAGTTGTATAGGATTTGTTTTTTAAAATTAAAGAACGTATGGATTTTTTTTTTAAAGATCAAATGTGAGAGACAAAAAATAATTTTAAAAAGGGTCATACAAGAATTATCATAGCCATATTGGGGGCTCGAAAACATTTATCCTAACAAAGCGTTATTAAGGGAAAAAAAAAAAAAAAAAACCTCTTGGCAGGAAGGAAAGAAAAACGAGATTGCAAGAGAAAAACATGAGCCATCAACATGTTCAAAGTGAGAAACACATTTATAGGACTTACTTAATATTAATTACACACCATTTTCTTCACTTAACCTTAGAATGTGATGTGAGCATATTAGTCAATTTTCCCAACTCTTCGTCGGCTTAAATCTGTAAGAGAAAATACTTAACTTACACGGTTCATTGAGCAAGAAGTTATTATTGATAAGAGAACTTAAGAAATAACACGAATAAATTAAATAATATTAAAGCATTTTGAGTTTTTTTTTTTTACCGAAAAATTCTGAACAATACTTTTTTTCTTCTCATCTTCAACTCTCTCTTTTTCTTTTTTTTTTGAAAAATCTAATAAGTTCAAAATTTTAGATTTTTAGTGTATCTTCAAAATTAAAGCTGAATCACACAATTTGAATAAAATTTAAATTAGTTATAGGTAAAAGTACGAAAACTAAGATTTTTTTTAGGTAATTTGCGATGAAAGTTATCGAACCCATCAAGTTCTTATAGATAATTCACACTAAACTCATTTTTTGGCGGCGAGGTCATTATCGTCGTACTTTTATTGAAAATACGCCCTTACCACATTAAATTCCACATTTTTCACAATTTTAGATGTGCCACATCACTTTATCGTCCTCTCGACCGCGGCCTATTGCGCCCATTGTAGCTATCATCGCCGGAATACTCTTAAATACAGGCAGTAGAATGTGGCTGGGAGGACGGTTGAGAAAAGCTCACATATGACATGTAAGTATATATAGTGATGAGGCGCGTCACATGTGACGTTAGCGATTTTCGTTGTCAAAAAGGAGTTTAGTGACTTATTTGTAAGAAATTGATGAGTTTTATGGTTTTCTCAGCTAAAATATCAATTTAGTTACTTACCTGAAGAAACAAAAATGATAAGCTTGATGACTTTCGTCATAAATTTTCCTATTTTTCAAAAGTTAATGTCGAAACTAAGACATTTTTTGTCCAAATTTTGGACATCTGTCCGAATTCGAGCATTAATTTTTGGAAAATAAGTTTTTTTTTTGTCATAACTCATTTATTCGTTATTTTTTTTCTTCAAACAATGTGATTGAAATCCCATTTGAACAAAGATCCAAACTATTGCAACAATTGTATAAACTTGAATGTTATTTTATGAAATATAGAGAAACTTACTTATAATTTTATTTTTTTCAAAGCCATACAAAAGTCACGAGACAAGATGCACAAGGTTGTTCTGGCCGTGTGGGTCACACAAACAGCTGCATATCGATCAATCTCTGCCTGCAAATTAAGAAAGAAAGATTGTCTTAAAGTCTCCCAACTCATCAACGGGGTAAATAGGGGTGTTTTCAAGGCCCGATCATCGCGGAAATTGAGACCATATTTGCGGAAGTGGGAGCACGCTTTGGATGTCGTTGGATCCCGAGAGGATGTAACGAAGTTGCCAATAGAATAGCAAAAAACCGCCTAGCGGATTCTATTCCCGACATGTGGTCGAGGGATTGCCCCGAGTGGCTTGTACACGTTCTTCGTAGGGATTCATCCCATATTCCAATTTAATGAAAAGCTATCCAACTTCAAAAAAAAAAAAAAAAAAAAATTAAGAAAGAAAGATCGAGAATCTCCAAGATATATAGAAATTTGAAAGTCAGTTGTATTTTAGTATAAATTTGATGACAGTTTGTATTCTAGGTATTTAATTAGTTTATCATATTTTGAGGAAATAGTTGACTCCTTTATTTTATCTCTACTTGATTTTCTAACTAATATACTTAGGTACTTAAGAAAGTAACTATCACAAAATATGGAGCAAGGCAAGACAGCCTTAATACAACGAAAAAAGATCTATACCCGATAATCGATAGTCGGATACTGTGATTTTACTGATATAAAATTGAGAACAGATTGTGCCTATAAGATTTTACGAGTTACTTACAAGTATTACGTAAATAATTGTTATTTAAAAATATTAATTATGAACATTAATCATTTATGATAAATTATATTAAAAAATCTAAGACTTTTACGTGATTATGGATTTTTTTATGAGATTTTAATAAATTTCATATAATAAAAAAAAAAAAACAAATATAGTTTTCATTTTTTAATTAAATTAAAAAAGTATAGAATTTTCGGGTTTTGTTTTGGGGTGGTAATTCATGTTTCTATGTCGTGTTTGGCCCGTGCCCGTCCTATTTATTATTAGTGTCTGAACTTGCTCTATTTAATAACCACTTTGTCGCTCTATTTAATAACCACTTTGTCGTGTCTATCGATTCAACTCATTCAATTATGGTGGAACTTTTGCAACGACAAAACAAAATTTAGAATATGCCGCGTACAAAAATGTACTTTGTTATATTTTTGCCGTAATTATCCCTTAACATAATTATTGTTGAGCCCATTTTCGGGCTCTATAAGCCCCGAGCTGAGCCATCCGACCGAGGAGCTCCCTCGGCTGTCCGTGCGCAGTCCGCCGCTTCAGCCTGAGTCACCTTGGATCCAAAACCATCTTTGAACATTTTCATTTGACAATCTAATCTAATCTAGTCTCGTCCCAAATCATGTGCTCATACTCTTGAGACACAGAACTGTAATACAATAATTCACATTGATACCAAATTCAATTTCCCGTTCCAAATTTGAATAAATATACACATATGCTTGTTTACACTATGTTTTACATGGCAAGAGCATACGATGAGTAACAAATTGACCTACCATACCTTTCAATGTCCAATTTAGCATTGACTTAGTCTCTTAAAATTATTTTTGAAAAGCATTTAAAAAATGAGGCTGTGTTTTTTATTTATTTTATTTGTATTATATAGAGCTATTGCATTCTATTTTTCAATTAAACATATTAGAACTATAATACAAACATCAACTCGCGTATTTGAATGAGTAGTTATTAATTATATTAGAACTATAATTAAACACGCGTATTTGAATGAGTAGTTATTAATTATACAAACATCGACCTACTATTTCATTGAAATAAAATTTTGCAGCTTCGACATAGGTCTCAAAATTCCTTAAGCCTAAGGCACCGACAAATTCAACACCGGTCCGGATTCAATTTTTAAAAAAGCCCTCATATTGAAAAGCAATATGGATTGACACATAAGTACAGGGATTAGAGAGAGAGAAGCCTGCAATGAATTGACCAAGAACTCTTAGACCTTGTACAGATATTCTTCAAAGATGCATAAATACAAGAGAGAATACATTGGAAATTAATCAAATACATACTCTTTTTTGCCGAAACTCATACAAAAAATACAGAAAAATAAAAATAAAATACAAATTGCACATATTGAGCCACTAATTTAACTAGACCTCTCAGAAGAAATATATATAAGATCAGACGTTCAGTCGTCGTCGATGTATATGGTCTCTTGCTTGAACAGGCCGCCAAATACGTTCTTCACCTCCGCCGGCTTCTTCGCAGCCGCAGGTGCGGGCTTCCCTCTCTTCGGGGGCGCCACCTTCTTCTTCTTGGCCGCCGCCGGCGCAGGAGCGGCGCTCTTTGGCTTCATGACGGCTCTCAGCGAGGGGAGTGTCCGCGCCTTCGCCTGACCCCTCACCGTGGCGATCTGAGCCCTTGAGGTCTCCTCGTCGGAACCGTCACGGCCGTTCTGCGCGGCGGCGCTGGCCAGCTGTGCGCTGAGCTTGTCCCAGGAGAACCCCGCACCGAAGCCCTTTGCTTTGCTCATGAGCTCCTCTATGGCGGCGGCCCCTGCCGGCTCGGCTTCGGCCTCGGCTTCAGGCTCGGATTGCTTCTCCGGAGTCGCCTTCTTACTGGCTCGCGCTTCGAGCTTCTTGGCCTGCTCGGCTGCCTCGAGGGCTTCCTCCTCGGCTTTGGCCTTAGCCTGCGCCTCGGCGTAGGCTGCTCTCCTCCCGTCCTCGGGTATGGAGCTATGGAGAGAGCATCACCGATAATAATTAATTGATGTGATTATTATTTCATGAATAAAGATCATTTGAGATTTGCATTATAAATTTCAAATGCGAGCAAACCGACCCCTAGTATAATTTATGGGTATTCCCGATTTTTTAAAACCGCAACCGATGAGTAAACCGCAAGGATTTTCGTAACAATAATATTATTTAGAAAAAATAGCGAGAAATATAATTTTTTAAAAATAATTTTTATTAAAAATTGTAGAATTTTGGGGTAAGCAGTTTTTTGTAAAACAACAATTGAGTGTACCGATTTTAAATGGCATGCAGTGTGCCCGCGGCGTGTCCCGGTTTCAAAACACTGAGCATTACTACTAATTAATGGGTTTTCTTAATCTTATTCTATATTTACCTGAAAAGATCAGCAATGGACTTTGAGGGAGCTGATGGATCACTTGTTACTACTACAACCTGTGCATGGAAATGAAAGAGTGATACGCATTTCAGTGACTTATATCATCCCTCAAAGCTGTATATGACGATATTGCTCAAAAATATATTAGTTGAAGAATCAAGTCAAGGATACTTTTAATTTTAAATTTAGAGTAAGAAAATAAAATTTAAAGGTGAAACTTTGCAGAGAAAAAAAAAAGTAATAACTAAAGGTAAATTTCAGTTTTAAAATTAGGAGGCGCTAAAGTACCCTTCAGAATTGACATTTGATGAGCATACTAAACTAATTTTTTATGGGTTGAGTTCTTCTTTTTTTTTTTTTTTAGGTCACGGGTTCAAACCATGCACCTCGATGATACAATCAGCCACTGAGCTAGACGTTATTGAGATTAAACGGAGAAGTTGACGGAAGGAAACGTCACCTTATTTTCTGCCACGGCCGTGTTTGAGAAAAGCTTAGCCACCAAGGACGCAATTTGAGACACAGCTACCTGATAAATAAATAAAAAATCAGAAAATATTAATATTCCATGTAGTATAGTTATGTATGATCTATTAGCAAAAAACCAGAACAGAAACTATAGATTTATAATGCATACATTATTAGTCATTACATTACTTTGTAGTCGCTTGCACCTGCAGTTCCTTCGGCCAAAACGACCACATTGTAGGCGCTCTCCGGCGAGAAATCCTCGGTGAGGTTGGCCTTGATGAGGGTGTATTTGACGCTTGTCTCGGCGACTTTCTGGAGCAACTGTTGGATGCTCAACGGCTGAGATTTCGCAAAGAGGTTGTTGAAGAAGGAGGTCAGCCCGTCCAGAACGTTGTAGGTGGACCCACTCCCGTCGTTAGCGTCATACACGATGGCCACGTGGCCAACGCCGGCAAGCTCGGCCGCCTCCACCACTGCAAGCGCGTCTGCCGTGCTCACCGCCAGGGTGGGTCCATCCTCAGCCGGGCCTACAGTCACCACGACCTTGCTTGCGTTGCCAATCGCCTTCGCAATAGCTTCCGAGTCTCGGAACGACGATTCCACCGCGTTCAGCCGTTTTGACTCCTCATTTGATATGATCTAACGGGATGATTTTGACCAGTCAGACAGTATGTAGTGATTTAATGTGATAGAGTAATTAGTGTTATAATATAATTGTACGAGTTCTTGAGTAAATCGAAATAGATAATTCATGTTTATGAGAGTGCTAAAAAAATATAAGCTAAGTTTATTATAATAGTAGGGTGGCTATCACGGGTAAAGGACTCAATGTTACGATAAATGTGTCCCGCTGGTAACAGGAACTAAACAGAGGCACAAGTAAACATTGGATACTTAACCCATTATAAACAAACGACGGGATTATGCTACTCCAAAACACTATTTTATAAGTTCTTATGCTGCAAATATCCATAATTTGTATATAGATAATAATAACGGAGATGCTTTCTCGTATTCAATTTCTTGATAATCAAACATTATAAAGATCTTGTAATGAGCAATAAAAGTTTTGATCACAGCTAACGTAATCAATGGTTGAAAATCCATACATATGCTACGAATACGAGCTAATCTTCGAGTTTTATGGCATAGAGTTCATCAAATTTCTGGTATCAAGTAATGTCGCAATTGATTTGATCGGAAATCAAAGACAAGGCGACTGACCTTGTACTTAGCGGCAAGCCGAGCCAAGTCCTGAGCCGCGCCAAGGTCGGAAACGCCGGCCCTGACAGTGAACCCTTCCCTTAGGAGAGTCTGCGCAATCCGCACGCCGGTCTGCCCGGCGGCGCCCGCAACAAAAACAGTCCCTTCGTCCTTGCGCCTGGAGGGCCCAAACGACAGCCCCGAAGCGGGATTGCTCACGACTGGTACCAGAGACTTCACGTCAATTTTCCCGAAATCGAGCCGGAAAGGGCCCTTCTCGGCCGGCTCGCCTCCTTCGGAGTCGTCGGAGGGCTGCTTGCCGAGCCGGAAGGACGAGAAGGGCCCCGCGTTTTTGGCGAAAACCCGCAGCCCCCTGCCCTTGGGGCCCGGCCGCGAGCCCGGCGGGGTGGTGAGGAGGAAGGAATTGGAGTTGAGGGCAGAGGCCATGTCGGAGGAAGAACTGAAGTTGTTTAGAAGCTAACTAAACTAAAGCCAGTCCATTCCACGGGGTTGTTGTTGGTTGAATTGAACATCCCTGCATTGGTGCTGGATATTATCTGAATGGGAATGGCATGAGGATCCAGCGAATGACGTGTTGCCACGTGGAGTGGCCTATCCTCTTGGGGAATATTGAGCACCAGATGTTTCTTGTATAAGCATGGCTTCAACATGCATGAGAGACCTGGAACCACACAAATTGCATTCGAGTGTGGCCCACAGATTTGACGAAGATGAAGTCGTGATTGTGCATTGTGTTGAAGTTTTATGTGAAGATATATACACACTTGATTTATGCTACTTTTTTTTTAACCTTGTTAAAGCCTATAGTTTTTTCATGGGTCGGATTCGAATTATCCAAGTAGGAGATTCGTCAACAGATTTTTCATTTTAACAAACAAGTGGCTTATCACACCCCCGAGATAGCTATTATGAACCTCTTAAGAGTTAAAACCAGTTACTAGTCATTGGGTGAAACCAGTGAGCGAAACCAAGTTTATGTAAATCTTTTTGGCCCAGTTTTGGTTTCCCAAGCTCTGCAACACCAGCCCGATCAAGGCAAAAAAAAACCATCATCTAGATTTGTTCATTGAACCGATAACAAGGCAACAATCAAACCGATAAAGAGCTGATTTGTAAAAGGGGAAAGTGAAACCGGGCAACGATCATCTAGATTCGAAAGAAAAAATTGATAAACCATGCCCGATAAGCAGCCAAGACCGTTTGTTATTTCTCATTTGTCCAAACTTTGGGGCACGACGCATGCCCCTAAAACAACTATAAGTCTAAAAGTAAAATATATGGATAAAAATATTTAAAGTATACTAAAACTGATAACCAAACCGGAACCAGGGATTTCTTTTGGCTCTAACAGGTCCCATTTTCAAGACCAAGCCTGATTTCAAATTCTTATATACGGAGAAAAAAATAGCTTCCATGACGAAATCGGCCTGGAACCTAGCCAAATCAGACTCCGGGGCCTAAATTTCCACCCCTGGTGAATAGATAATATGGGAATTCACAATCCGCGCAAATTACAATTTAGAGAGCAGGACTTACACAAGCATTGCACCTTAACAGGGTACTAAACACTTAGGCTCTGAGAGACTAAGACATAAAAGATTTGGGGATTGAATAGTGATGTCAAAGAGTAAGCCAAAGATGGAAGCCTCACCTGTATTAATGTAAAAAATGAGGATGTGCAGATCTGCTCAACCATGTCTACTTGACAATATTCTCATCTATCAATCGGCCAAAAAACTCAGTTTAGGGTCAGGTCAACCACATCATTACCAATTATAAGCTTCAAATCCAAGTCCTTGATTTAAACAAAACATAATTATAAGATACAACCAGATATAAAATTATAGGTTCCACATTGGTAGGAGATAAACAGCAAACAAATTCCCAACAAAGGGAAGACGATTATTACCAGAAAATCTAGCAGCAAGGCCTGCATAAAGCCGCACTCGGGAAATCCTCATTATCCCATTTTCAGCTGCCAGCAATAAACACAGACCGCATTATATTCCAGAAGTATCGAAACGCGACAAATACAAAAGAAACAATGCAGAATGCTAGATTCAGTGTTTGATGGCCTTTTTGGCCTTCATCGTTTCGATGGCCTTGTTCCTTAGCTCGATCTCGATCCTTTTCTTCTCGGTCTCGGAATCCTCATTCTCGCCGTCTGATGCAGAGGTGTCGCTTCTGCCCCTATGCTTGTCGGAGCGGCGCTCCTCCCTCCGGCGGCGGCGCTCCTCCCGCTTCCGGCGCTTCCTCTCCTTACGCAATTTCCGATCCTCTCTTTTCCTCTTCTTAGCCTCCATCCTGTCCTCTCTTTCAGAATCGTCACTATGATCATCATCGTCGTCTGAAGCTGATTCGTGCCGCTCGGATCTCTTATGCTTCCTTCTCTCCTTTTCTCCGGTATCGTGCTTATCACTTTCCTCAGAATCAGAATGGTCCTTCTTGTTGGACTTTCTACTTCCGCCGGAATGCAGTGCTTGCCGTCGATCATCTGGCAGGGAGTCTTTATGCACTTTAAGAGACCTTTGTCGATCGGGAGTCTCTGGGACTTCCCTCTTCTCCCTGATATGGAACACTTTTAGATCCTTGGATTATAACCATACTAGCTCAAATAAATTTTATTAAAAAAATACTAGCTCATTTCTTACTTTTTCTCTTCACTTATTTCAGTATTGTGGTGAATTTTGTGTTCTCTCAGTTTCGTTGGACTAACAGTTGTCTTCAATGGGCTACCCGACCTTCAAGCAATAAGTGCATAAATATATAAATTTATATAACGATTGGGGGTAAAAAAATATCATTCAAAGTATGAGACATATGCATGCAAGCTACGCATACCTCCTTTCTTCACTGTTACTCCTACTGCCAGAAGGCGATCTCGACAGTGCAGGTGATCTCGAGGATCTACGAGTCCTATGAAAGTGATGTGACAATATCACAATAATAATTAAAACGTCAAACCAAGCAAAGACTTAGAGGAGAAACCGGGTTCAAAACCTAGGTTTTAGTGAATCCAGAAACTAGATTTTCGGGTCGTAAAATTAAGACCAGCATGGGGAGTTTAGAGGGTCGAAACCCAAATATTAAAAAACCTAGGTTGTGAAAAACCGATTTTAGATTCGAACGTGGATTTTTACATTTAATTTTGATGATATATATATATATATATATATATATAGATATAGATATAGGTATAGATATAATTGGCCTATATAAAACTTATAAATTAAAAAAATGTGGATTTTGGGTTAAATATGGGTTAAAGTGGATTTTGGGATAAATATAGTTTTTGCCTTTTGGAACCTAATTACCAGGTTCCAGGTTCTCATGTCCCTAAAACCGAAACCCAGGACTGGACTCCTTTCAATCTGGTTCTGGGTAACCACATGTAACCCACAATCTGAGTTTCTGAAAACTACCTGGTAATCCATCCCAGTTTTTTACTTGGGTTTTATTTTCACCCCAGGAAGAGCATGCATATTTGGGTTAGGTGTTACCGTTTAGGAACTAATATCGAGTTCCAGGTTCTCATATCCCTAAAACCGAAACCCAGGACTGAACTTTCAATCCGGTTACAGGTACCCACATGTACGTAGTAATCCATTACAGTTTTTAACTTAGGTTTTATTTTCACTCAAGCATAGTAGGCTAAAGAATAATGTTCTACTTACCTCAATCTTTCACTGGGTGATTGCATGGGAGATCTTCTCTGGTGATTTGGGGATTTCCTCGAGACCGGCGAACGGGAACCACGCTGAACAGGAGACGAGCTCCTATCTAAAGGTGACGCATTTCCACTTTGCGGAGTGATAGGAGATCGTTGCGACCTGCGTTGTTCAGGAGATGGAGATCTACGACGCAGAGGAACTGGCGAAGAGCGCAATACAGGGGAAGGAGATCCATGGCGTTCCGCAGATGGAGGCGATCTACGGTGTCGGGTGGGGGAAGGTGAAACACGCCGTCGCACGGGAGATTGTGACTGGCGGTGGCGCAGAGGCGACGGAGACCTTCGACGGTGCAGAGGAGAGGGCAATCTGCGACGCCGCGCGGGTGAGGGTGATCTACGCCTGCGATGGGGCGGTGGCGATCTGCGGCGGCGATCAGGTGATGGCGATCTACGACGTCGCACAGGTGATGGAGATCGGCGATGGCGAAGTGGTGATGGGGATCTGCGGCGGCGATATGGCGATGGAGATCTGTGGCGGCGAAAGGGTGATGGCGATCTGCGACGGCGAGCAGGAGATGGGGATCTCCTGCGTGCGGGGGATCTGCGCCTGTAGGGAGAAACTAACCGTCGCCTGGAAGGAGAGGGCGATCTAGATTTCCTGGAATACGATTTTCTTCCTCGTTTGGGAGAAGGTGAGTGTCTCCTACGAGGTGAGACAGACCTTCTCGGAGAATCAGGGCTCATGGACCGGCCTCGGGTTTCAGGTGACCTTGAAATACTCTTTGACCTGCACCTCTCACTAAGCAGAATAACATAAGATGCTAAGTCATATAGTTATCATGCTTCGATGAGTAAAAACAGCCGACAACATACCGTGATACACTTCTCGAATTTGACCTTGAAGGTGTGCCTCTGCTGAAAAGAAACATAAAACTTACTTGGCCTTAAATGGGGAGATTCAAGGCAACTAAAGAAAATTAACTTAGGCAATAAAAATAACAGTCCGAGGAAATAACCGGGACAAAGAACGGTCACCTGAATGGGGAGATCTAGAAGTCCTAAACAAGAATAAATTTGTTATTGGCCCTACATCCCCTAAAATAACTTTCAATTCGACAATCACTAGCAAAAATTACACCAAATAACCAGGTTTCTGCTGTAGCTATAACTAACAGATACTGAAAGTAGTCCATTTTAGCATTATTATAATCGATTCCCAACATTTGATTTGAAAATACAAATTGAATTTCGAGTACCTCGTCAAGGAAGTTTGTAAAATGAAATTACTACAGTTCCCATCTTAGTGTCGTAGCTATCAATGAAAGGACTAAAATTTTAAAGAACGCGTATCAGCAAGAAAAATGATAAGCCCTAACAGAAACAACCCTCTCAACTCCTAACATTTATTCTCAAAGACATTACTAAGTTCAATGCAAATTTTGACACGTAAAAGCTATAGTAACCAAAAAAATGTTGATCGTCAAGCATTTGCAGATGAACCCTTTAACTGTATAATATAATAAAAACAAAAATGTCTACCTTTTCCGAGCTTTAACTCCATTCCTCTTATCAGCTTTGTCTCCATCCTCGCTTCTCGAGTGATGCTTCGAGTTTGGCTCCAAAGCATTGTTACCTGCTTTTTCAGCCCGTCCTTCCTACAGTAGTTTGAGGTAAAGGAATGAACCCAAATAATTGCAGAAGCTAGCTGAATGCATGAAAACACAAACGGAAGTTAAAACCAAAATGCTCTAGATAATGTGACTAGCACGAACAAAATCTTATTACCATCTTCTTCAATCTCTCTTCTTCGAGATCTTTACTTTCCTTATCTTTCTTTCTTTGAATTTCTTCTGCAATCCGGTCTGCCTCCTCCTGCAATGATTAAGTTTACACAGGTAAAAGACATAATCTTTTGGGGAACGCGTAGAAAATAATGACTATTCATTAGTTGGGTTGTTAACCTTCTTCTTCCGCGTTTCTTCTTGCTTTGCATCTAAGAACTGTTGAGGAACACCGCTCGAATTGTTTTGAGCACTCAGGAGTAGCGTCCACAGTTCCTTCATAAACTTCCCCGTATTCTTCTCCATAAATCCAGTCAGTGATATTTGAACCTCCTTCCCATTCACATCCTACAGTAATAGAAAGAAAATGACTACATATTCAAGATCTATTATACCCTGAAGGTTTGTGCGCATAAACTTGCGTTAAGGCAAATTAGACCGTAACTTTTTAACCATTTAACCAAAACGGAGAAGAACATTCCTTACTCAGATTGGGGTTTACACAATGAGGTATTTCAATGGTGACTCTGTTCTTTTCTAAACGTGCCTATGATTTTCCGCAACCCAAACGTAAAATAACTTGCGGAACTATAGCCATAATAGTTATAATACAGCTCATTTTCCTCTAATAAAGGGAAAATGTACCTTGCCATCCAAAAGGCCATAAATAAAGTTGATCAGCACTTCATCTTCAAACCCGAGAAGTTCAGTAACCCGGTTCGCAATCCAGGGCCGGATAACATCCATACTGACCTTCGAGATATCAACCTAACCAATTCAATGACCAATTTGTGAGTATCCACAGCTTCAGCCAATTAATTTCTCACATATGCCAAAAAAAAACGCAGAGAAAGCTACAAAAGCATGCGATAAATTTATAAGAATCAACATGATAACATGAAGAAAAAGAAAAAAAAAACGAACCAAATGCTCCAATTCAGCAGGAAACTTCTGCGATTTCATGAGCTTCGCTTGCTTGTTCGAGAACCGCGTGTCCTGGTCAGCCGAAGTTCCCTAAAACCCCGAGAAACCAATGCGCATAGATCAGACAAACGAACTCGAGAACAGCAATTGAAGATAGTGATAGCAAATCGTCATAGAAAATTCGAAATTGCTCACCCGGAAAAACCCGCCCGACATTTTCTAGGGTTTCGCGGCGGAACTGGAGAATTGGGGAAGGAGAACTCTTTGAGAGCGAAGTGAGCAGAGAGCGATGAATTCCTTTCACGTCGGATTCACGCCATGGATATTGGGGTTCACAGGAATCCGAATCTCAGAGCTCTGTCTTCTTCGGAAGCTGAAGCTGAAGCTGAAGAGAAAGTGAGAGTGAAATGTGAACGGAACAAGGTTCAAGAATAGCTCTCCAAGCGCCAACGATAGATATTAGATAGTGCCCTAACAAACCCTCTAATTACGATTTTACCCTTAAATGGAACTTTCATTTCTTTTTCTACTTCTTCTTCTTTTTTAAGATTTTTTCCACTTCTATTTAAGAGTTTAAGAATATATTACCTCAGGAAAATATAGTCACAATTTGAATTCGGACACGAAATACGAAACAGTTACGACACGATTTAAATGGGTTTGGGTCTTTCATAAATAGATATTGGTCCAATTGTGTCGAACACGATAATAGATGAGATCAATTGGAAATTATTAGGAAGTAAAAGCTTACCGTTTATGTGTTTTATATAGAGATATTGCATGGAATAGCCAAATTGAAATGTTTGATTAGCCAAATAACAAACCTTTCATTTTTCTTTGCAAAATAGCTAAATGGTTATTTAATAACATATTTTATACCTATAATACCCTTTTAACATAATGTGGTTATTTTGTTTAAAAAAAATAAATTTTTTGTTAAAATTTTATTCATGAACTTTTATTTTTAAACAAATTAACTCCGTTAATATACGTTTATTAACGTGTATTAACGGAGTTAATTGTTTAAAAATAAAAATCATGATTAAAATTTTAACAATAAAATTATTATTTTTTTTCGAAAAAAATAATTTATTTTAATTTAATTTATTTTTAAACAAATTAACCACGTTAATACGTTTATATTAACGTGTATTAACGGAGTTAATTTTTTTAAAAATAAAAAATCGTGATTAAAATTTTAACAAATTTTTTTATTTTTATTTTTCAAAAAAATATTTTATTTTTAAACAAATTAACCACGTTAATACAAGGGTAATCCGGTGTTTCGTGATTTATTAACGTGGTTAATTGGCTATCTGACAATATTAATTAAAACATTGGCTATTTGGCTAATTAGAGTTTGAAGTTTTGCTATTTAGCTATTGCCCCTTTTATACATGGTATTAAGTGTCTTAATACATATTATATGTGACATTTATATTTTTTATTTTATTAATCACGTGGTACAATTAATGAATATACAAAATTGTTAATACATTTTTGAAATCTTAGATAATATAATTATATAAATCAAGTTAAGCGGGTATAATTTAAATTAATCTATAATTTTAAAATACATTAATCCATTAAATGGTTTAAACTGGTAGACACGACAAACAGAATATTTTAATAGAGCGGGTCTAGGTCTCATCTTCTAACGCGATTAATAAATGGGGTTTCGGTCTATATAAAATAAATAAAAAAGATTAAGACCTGACACGAACACGACACGAAACTCGAATTATCACCAGTAATAAATAACTGACATATGTAACTAATATTTTTAGTTGGTTGTAGTATTTTTATTTTATTTTTTCTTACTCATTTGTGCAAATGTATTTACACTTTTTAAGATAGTACGATGTATTTTAAGCTTTCATTTTGTAGCGCTGCAATATACACGTAACAGTAAAATTTATACATTCGATTGATTTTATCTCATGTATTTTTATTAAATATGAGTTTTTTTACACATGCGTATCACACATTTTTTCACGTTTTGAGATGTCTCGTGTTAAATACTTTATTTGAAACTTACACATGTAAATAGCGTTAACATCAGCATGAATATGAAGAAGAAAAAAATATTAATTAACATAATTTTAAATTTATCACAATTTAAAAATTAAAAATATAGTGCTATTTCGAAACTATAATATATATATTTGTATTTTTTTTTTTTGCTTTAAGTTGATCGATCGTGGCCTAAGTACCTTATTTGATACTGGTATAGGTAAACGACTTTAGATTATGAAGTATGAACGGAATGAAACAGCAAAACTGAAAGATAACAAAATGTTACCAAAAGAAACGACATGAAATTATAAAAACAGCATAAATAAGAAAAGGCATGAACGAACAAAAAAAAGAGAGAGTGCTATAGTAATTAAAGAAACGAGAAACATTTGGAACTTCTGCAAATATTTTGGCAAATTTATCTGAAAATAAATTATAAAAGCATTTTAAATATAAACAATGAAAATTGACGTATTTCTATAGCTAGAGCAGTGAAATATAAACCGATTCTTACGATAGCCTTAAAATATAAATAAGAACGTGACCAAATAAATCGGAACTTTATATAAGCCTTTTTTTTTTTTTTTAAGATATATAAGCCTTTTTTTTACGGAACTTTAACAGATATGCAAGTAAATAAAAAAGAAAGCTCCCATTTTATCTGAGCATATTAACTGATTCGCACACTTTTCTCTATGGGAAATTAAAAATACACAAACAAATCCATATAATTTAGGCAACTAATATTAAACGAATATGGACGTAAATTAGTCAATATAAAATTACTTAAATTACTATATATATATATATATGTATATATTCACCCCATCCTCTTTTCATATAAATAGCCATTAATCGTAGAGTTACTAAACAATATTCTCTAAATGTTTTGAATCGTGTTTTTTTTCCCTCTCTCTCTGTCACCGCCTCGTCCGTTCCTTCTTCTCCTCTTACCCATAAGTCTTTAATTCGGTCGAGAGTATTTAATACTTATTGCTGAAGGGCAAGAGAAGATGAAGGAACGAATGATGCGATCATAGAGATTTTCCTTATTAATGATGCGCCTATATATTTGATTGATATATCCCTCACTTCATCTCTAGTAATCATCAATCTTTCTAAACGCTTTTCATTTATAGTATAATGTTTTATGTTTGTTTATTGTTGAAGATTCACGGGGACTCCAAGACGAAAGACAACGTTTGCTAGTCGTTGTAGATTATATATATTTTTTTTAAAATTATTGTTTGTGTGGATATTGATATTCTTGATTTTCTTTTTCTTTTTTTCGTATTCGTTGATGTATTCGAAATTGTTATATATAAAATTTATCGCTAATGTTATTAAGGTGTCTAAGTTTTATTAATACAAGATACCGCATCAAGTATCCACTCGACTAAGCTTCTTGAGGGGAGATCAATTTGAATTGTCATAGCAATTAAGTTATTAGGATATTTGATTTATGCAATTACGCTAGATTCTTATTTGAATTATTATAGTTTCGTTACGTATGATTTCCTTTGATTAAGGATGAGTTTTAAGTGCTTAGCCTTAACCTATTTTAAGGGCCTTTTACCTTGATGAATTATCTTTTAATATTTTGCCATAGATTTCTGCGTCATCTCTCTGTGCTTCCGGGATCAATTCGGGCAACATAGCTCAACTCAATGAAAAGTGCAGTGATATCAATTACTCCTCAATAATAATAGATAATTGTGGCAATTGTATTTAAGTTCAAGCAAAAATAACGATCATGTACCCAAACTCCACTTGTAATGAGTATGAAAACAAACGATATAATACTTATGTCTGCTCTTTTAGCATGAAGTAAGATAATATGGAATCTGATAATCTTTTTGCACGCATGCTTTTATTTACTCTTCTATTTGGGGTCTTTAACTAATTTGACTTTGTCTCTCAATTATTTATGAATATTTTGATAATTTTGAATAACTTTATATTAGCCAAACTACATCAAGTTTAATTTATAACAATACAAACACAAACATTCAAACTTCAAATACAACATTACTCTTTGCCCATTAGCGGAGAGTGAAAAAAAAAAAAAAAAAAAAAAAAACAAGTCGATTATTCGGACATTGTTATTTGAAAAGTCACGAAAGCCATAGCGATCACTTGAAAATCCTTACCTGAAAAGTCAAGAACCATGTTGATCAAGTGAGAAACTTATAGCAATAAATTAATAAAATAAAAATAATAGAAAAAACTATATTCATCACTGAAATTCTCACACGAAAAATCATGGCAAACCACCTTGGCCTTCTCGCCACCACAATTTTTGCGATGAGTAATCCGACTGCAAATCCAAATACGTATCCTATTGCGACAACTTTCCAACCGAAGCTAAAAAGAGAGGACGAGTCTTCGTGTTCTTCTTCGAAAGATGAAGGCTGCGGCTCAGGGGCTTCACACTTATTTTGCAACGGAATCTCGCACAATCTCGAGTTTTCCTTGAAGGAAGTGCTTGTGAAGGTGCCAAGTTGGCCTGCTTGTGGAATCGGCCCCGCAAGACGGTTGTAGGAGACATTGAGGTATTGAAGGAAAGTGAGTTTGGCCAGTTCTTGAGGAATCTCTCCAGAGAGTCTGTTGTTCGAGAGATCAAGCGATTCTAGATTTGTTAAGTTCTCCAGTGACGGCGGTATGTGACCGCTGAGGCTGTTGTTCGAAAGGTCGAGAGACAGAAGTCCTTTCAGAATCCCGATAGTCTCTGGAATTTTGCCTTTGAAGTTGTTGTTCGAAAGGTCGACGACGGATAGCGCTTCATTGATCACATCATAGTGTCTATTCACACCTTTGATTTTCATTGAAATTTGAAGATAATTGCCAATCATAAACTCGCCATTGTATATTATATTCGCCGTTGAATAATTTGCTTCCATTGTTGTGGTGCCTGCTTGCATAGCCTCCCAACATTGAAAGTATTGTGATGGCAAGATAATTTGCTGTTTGTGGTTTTATTATTTCCCCGCTAAATCTATTCGATCCCAAAAGAAGAACTTGCAACTCCGGAAGCGTCCCCAACCAGTGCGGGAAAACATCATCGAGCTTGTTGTGTTCCAAATTGAGGAACTTAAGCCTCGTGCAATTGGCGAGTGAACGGGGAAGCTTCCCTTGCAATCTGTTAACACTTAGATCAAGCACCTCCAGTTGATTTCTGCTTGTAGAAAACTGAGGAGCTTTTTCAGAGGAAGTGGTCTCTCTTGCACCAAGAATATTGCAGATTTGAGGTGGAATTTCGCCAGAAAAATTATTATCACTAAGTTGATACTCAATAATTGAAGGAGGGGGTATTGGGAATTGGTCCTGTGAACGAGTTCCGATTAACTAGGAGAAACCGCATGTTTACAAACGGAAGGATTGGTGGAAAATAACCTCTCATGAAGTTTTCTTTCAAGTGTAACAAGTCTAAAGTTTGTGTGCTCATATTCCACAACCATTCGATTGTAGTTGAGTTGAAGTGACTCGAGTCGTTTTTGGTGCATGAGAAATTTTGGGAATTCAATTAAATTGCAAGAGCTAAGTCCCAACAATTTGAATTGTGAAATTGTCTCGTTTATGTTGTGACCAACAACCTATTCCGGTTTAGTAAAAGGCAGGTAAGATTTTTCAAACCAAGAAACATGTCAAGAGTAACTTCACCACTTAAATTATTGTCATGAAGCATAATTAGTTCTAGATTTACTAGACTTGCAATCAAAGGAACGTGGGATGGGACCACTAAGCTTATTGCCATACAAATTCAATACAGCTAGTCGTGTTAGATTCCCGAGAGAAGATGGTGAGACTACCCGCAAGGTTAAGTGTTTGAAGGTGAGTCAAACCGAAAAGAGAACTATTGGCCTCGATGGAGCCGTAGAGGAAGCTGTTGCTCAGATCGAGGCCGATCACATGCCCACTGTGTCCGTAGCATTCGACACCATCCCAAACGCAACACTCGCTTCCGTTTTGTCCCCAAGAATCGGTCTTTGGGTACGCTGAAGAATCCCGGGAAGCAAACTCCTCTATGGCAAAACTGTCCTTGAATTGCATCGACAAGGCTCTATGGCTGTCATTGCAAAGTGGATGTGAGAAAGAGAAGCAAAGGGTTAAGAGAACCAAGAGCAACAATGACGATTTCATGGTTTCTGTTCTTCCAGCTAACTAATGAGAAGTGGGTTATCAAGGAATCCGAGTTTCGATAAACACGTTGCAGCTACAGTGATGGTCCACGTTGATATTTAATCTTCAGTTGACCAAGTCAACGTTTGTGTATGGTCTAACTGTGCTTCACGCAGTTATACCTTAGAGAGCATAAAAAACATGTGTAGCTTATGACAAAATAACAAAAATTTCACACAGCAATTCTCTAAAGGTTGAGGCTTGAGAAATGTGTTACTGTATAATATATATAGTCAATGAACTTTATCCTTCTGGAAATTGCGGAAAGCAAAAGATCGATTTTTTGTTTCGACTTCAGGAAGAAACGTTGAATCAAAGTTTTCCTTTGCTAATAATAACTTAAGGTTGAAAATAGGGTATTCCGGTGCCTTTTTTTTCTTTTCAAAATAATAAGGAAAACCAAATACTCTATTTTACACGATAAAAATTGCATTTACAACAAATTCGATTTCAGTTGCGGTGATATCGACATTTTAACCGCATTTACAACTTCAGAGAAATATGACAAAAATCGAATCATAGTGCTATTAATAAATGTATATTAAAAAAATTCCAAACATAATCGTTAAGTAAGAAAAATGATAATAAATATAACATGAAACTATTAAACTCGGTAATTAATATATAAGTATAGGTTAATGCATTGTGCAATATAAAATATAAAATTATTTACTTACTTTAGTCATATGCTGTAAATTCGTTTTCCGTTCGATTTTTTATTTATTATAATAATTGAATACCGCAACTGAATGAAAATGAGTGAGTTAAGCTAAGCTACATAAATTATACAGATCTATTGCGGAATTAGTATCTATGGTATCGGTGTTAGCAACCTCGAAATCGCGTATTCAAAATACCCTAATTTGTGAGTTGCTAATGCGGCCTTGGGTTCAAATTCAAACATCTGCTGGGCTTTTGTTAAGCCATTTAAAATGGAACGATGAGTAGGCTGTTTGCTTATGGTGGGCCAAACCGATTTTGGGTCTTGCATAAAGCTAGTTAATCCAATTAATTAGCAATTTTTTGTGTAATACGACATGTCGTTTTATTAAATGGATACAAAATTATGCACCAGCTATAAACCTAAATCAAATCTAGGATTTTGACGTTTTAAGTAAGTAAAGGGTATTTTGTCTCAATAGAAAAAATAAGCAGTAGTAATTTTGTATTTTTCTTATCAATATTATTTTTTTGAAAGTAATATAAATGTTAACTATTTTACTTTTCAATATTAAAATGCCTGATATAAAAAACATAGTACATACGACATGAAGCATGTACTTTCGACGACAACTCTCAGGTCGATCGATCTGGACAGTCGAAGAGCAAGAAAATCCAATATGGAAAACGGACGGTTGAGATGCAATTTCGTGGTGTAAGATTCAGATCTGACCCATTTCTCTCTTATCCATTGAAAAATCCAACACATGTACGAAAAACAGAGACTACAGAGAGAGAGAGAGCTCCCTCGCCCAACCCGGGTCCGAGAAGATATTCGACCCGAAATATCAGGATCACGCAGATCTCGACACGTGGCCCCACGCCTATAATCGGATGCAAACCTATTTATATTCCACTCTTTATTCTTGTTTCTGGTCCGCTCTCTCTCTCTCTCTCTCTGTTCTTACTGGTACCCAAACCAATCTCAAACCCTAGACCCTTCTCCGTGTTCCTCCGATTACATGATCCGATTGATCGGTGAGCTCGATCGTGTGCGCTGAGAAGCTTCCGATTTCTTCTTCCCGGGAAATTTTGTTTCAGATTTGGTTTTGGGTGCTTCAAGGAGAGGCATATACTGAGTGGAATCGCCGAGGAAGGAAATGGCGACTTCGACGAGCAGTGTGTATGTGAGCGTTATCGAGGATGTTATGAGCAAGGTCCGCGATGAGTTCATCAACAACGGTCCTGGCGAGGACGTTCTCAAGGAGCTACAAGGCGTAATTGCAAAAATCCCTTCTTGATTGCTTTTTGCTTTTATTTATGACGATTTCGCATTCAGTTCATGTCTCTGAATCTAGCTTGATGAATTGGTTGCGGAATTTTAGAGGGCCAGTTTAGGGGCACCGATCGGATCTTGCCTTGAGGGTTTTGTGATTCTCATGAGCTGTGGAGTTCTTATAGAGCCGCTTAGTAGAATTGGTAATTTTTACATGGGTTGTCTTTTGATTGTGTTGAAATTATGGGATTCTCAGCTATGGGAGGCCAAAATGATGCAAGCGGGTGTTGTGAACAATCCGATTGAGAGGTCCATGGGCGGGAAGCCCACGCCTGGTGGTCCTATTACTCCGGTTCATGATCTCAACGTGCCCTATGAGGGGACCGAGGAGTATGAGACTCCAACAGCAGATATGCTGTTTCCTCCAGTGAGTCTATACTCATGTTAAACTCAGATTTTGTTTGATTGATATCTTTGTTAGTTGCTAAAGTGGTTTGATCATGATGCAGACACCGGTGCTGACTCCCATTCAAACGCCTTTGCCACCAGGTGGGGATCATCTGTATAATATTCCTACTGGGCATTCTGATTATTCTGGGTCGGGAAATGAGACTGGCAGCATCGGAGGCAACGCTGAGATGAAAGGTGGAAGACCTAGCCCTTACATGGTAAAATCCATTTAATTTTCGTAATTGTGCTTGATATTCTTTTGGCTACCATTTTAGTTTATATCTTCGTGGTTAATCATCAATTTAATATCTAGAGAAGTCGGTACTTATTGATATTGCCTGTTCGTGTTGCAGCAACCTCCTTCTCCTTGGATGAGCCAGCGGACCCCAGTTGATGTTAACATAGGTAAGTAAATGCATCGATCAATATCATATAGTTTCTAATCTTAAATGGGTATTTCATAATTGTTGTATCATCGCTGTAGCTTACGTTGAAGGGAGAGATGAGCCAGACAGAGGGAACTCTCAACATAATTCCACACAGGTAAGTGTCTGAAGACTGATTTTTTATTTGAGGCAAAGTTATGTTTAGAAAGCTCTAAACAGCTTTGGTTTCTGAATCTTTTTGCATAGTGATCTTCGGCCTTCGCAATTGTAATGTAGAGAATTTAGTATTGTATTAGACAAGATCAACTTATTATCTTTGTGTTTAATCGTTATGAGCTATCTGTTACCATGCCAGGACTTCTTCACGACCTCTGCAAAAAGGAAACGTGATGATCTTTCTTCGCAATATCCGGCTGGTGGGTTTGTTCCTCAGCAAGATGGAGCTGGAGATATTGCCCCTAATTTTTTTGAAATTGAGGTATGGCGTTTAGTGTTTGTACCTTTAGGGTTTATGGTTTTTATTTTTTATTTATGAATTTAAAAAATTTCCATTTACTTTAAAGTTGGGTGCTTGGTAAATCATTTCAAGAGTTGTGGTATCAGTAGTATGACCTTTCTGCCACATTTTATACTATTGGATAAATTTGGCTTTTGTTCATTGCCTTTAAGCACTTGTACACTATTTGCTGGTTGATATCATATTTTGCAGGGCCATAATATATTGTAGGAACACATTTGGCTAAATAATATCTATTGGTTATTTCTCTTGTACTCTGATCGAAGGAATTTCTTTTGTTAAATACAACCATTATGAACGATATGGGACAAAGTATACTCTATTCTTAGTTAGCAGTAGCTTGTCAAATTTAGATGATATAATAATTTTTTTCTTCTTTAACCTAAGTCTCAGTGAGACAAGAGCATAAAATTATCAAATGTGCTCCAGATGAAATGTCAGTTAATGTTATGTACTTAATAGTTTATTATGCCTTGAATGGCATATACATCGGCGCAAGAATTTGTAAAGAAATGATGCATTAATGTGATTTCTTCATTTATTTACTACGTTTTGTCTTTTATAATCTATTAGATTACTGGCGGAAGCGGCTCACATATTAGACAAGGAAATAGTAAGCTGTTGACACGTGTATTGGGGGGATCCTCGAAGATTCCTCAACTTGATGGGCCCATTCCCGATCCTTATGATGATGTGCTTTCCACTCCCAATGTGAGTATTCTTTTCCTCATAATTTAATAATCTAGTGTGACTAAATATATCTACATATCACTGCACTGTAAATAAATATCTCTCTATATTGATTTAGTGTGACAATATAATATTGACAAGGCTTTGGTATTAATTTACCATTGGAAGTCACTGAACTCCATAAACTATGCATCTACTATAAAAACTGCTGGCATTATCTAAAACATGCCTCTACCATAAAACAAGGCATTTATAGCATATCTTCAGAATTTTATTTTTCTGGATTCTTTCGATATTTCCACATTTTGGTTTCTTTCTATTTTTATTCTAAAAAATTAAAGTTGCATAGCGATGCGTATTGGGTCCTTTCGATAGTCCAGAATCTCTATTTATCCCTTGGATCATGCTGGTCATCGAATGCAAATATTAATTATAGTGATAGCATTTTGAGCCGTCTTAAACATCGTAAAGTGACAGTTAATGGGATGTCAAATAATGTACATTGATGTCATTAAATTTTCTATGATATTCTATGATATATTATACTGTCATCTTAGCTCGCACTCTTACCTTTTCCGACTTATTCATGCACTTGTATGTTGCTTTATATTTACCATTATACCCTGCAGATATACAATTACCAGCCTGTTTATAATGAAGACTACAACATTGCGAATACACCTGCTCCTGGTAACGAGATTGAAAATTGCTGAATACTCCATTACCTCTAAATAGTTGCACTGTCATTGGTGCTGAAGATTATTTCCTTTCCTCCGTATATTTGTAGAAATCCCAGCTGGCACTCCTGCTATTCCCGTTCCGAATGACCTTGGTGAAGATGACGACGACGAGCCCCCATTGAACGAAAATGATGACGACGAGTTGGATGATGTGGAACAAGGAGAGGATATCAACACACAGCATTTGGTCCTGGCTCAGTTTGACAAGGTTTGACAAGTTACAGTTTTTCTGTTCCGCTATAGGTTACAATGTTCATAACACGGTCCTAACAAAAGTTGAGTTGCATAGTTTATTAATGAATTTATCATTTGTCACATCTACCAATATTTTGAATCATCGAGATTCATAAAGCAAATCATTAGTTAAATAAACTAATTACCAAGATCTAAAAGACATTGATACTAATTAATATTAGTATATCTATAAGAGTATTTGCCTGTTCAGCTTTAACGGACTCAAAAATTTCTCGCAATCTGTCGGGCAGGTAACACGCACCAAGAGCAGGTGGAAATGCACTCTGAAGGATGGCATTATGCGCATAAACAACAAGGACATTCTCTTTAATAAGGTAAGATTTGTCCATGAAAAAAGCATTTTGTGAATAAATATCCTTATGTTAACTCCACTTGATTAATTTTGCAGGCAGCGGGAGAATTCGACTTCTGAAAAGCCGATAAATGTCTTATTTTGCAAACTCTGTTGCGGGGGAGCCTAAGATTTTTCTTTAGTTAATTGGTATTTGAAGTGAAAAAGCTTGAGGGAAGAGAAAGACATGGACTTTGCCCTAGTGTTGTACATAGATGATGAGCTTTTTTGGCCTGAGAATTAGAGGGTCGCACGAGGCATTTCTACAAGTTTGAATTCTGTAATGGACCACTTTTGTATACCTAGCTCTTTTTTTGGCTAATCATCATAAATTGAACCGCTTATTTATAATTTGGGGTTTGCTTGCTCATGAGAAACGTGGAGGGTTAAGATTAAGAGAAAGAGGAACCGGGTTCTTGTTTTGTAAAAAACTAACAGATACAAAGGTTTAGTCTAGGGAATAATGGTAACTGTATGTTACGGATTCGCGTTACAGGAACTCGTAAGCCCGGGCTTGTAACACTAAACTAGTAGGTCAAGGTGGCCAATGGTCGGTTGATAGGGTTGATAGCTTCTACGGCCTCAGCTTGCGTTGCGAGTTTGCAATTTTTTTAGTTGTCGAGAGGTGAGTCGGCCCCTCTCTGGCTCTTTACGGCCGTGGAAGCCCGAGATATTAGCTTTGTGGCTTCCATGGAAAAGTTTTTCGGAGTGTCTTTCCGTTTTTTTTTTTTTTTTTTTTTTTTTTTTTTATCTATCAGTAATGATGGATTTATAGATTGATGTAGGAATTTTTACTAGAAATTAGCTCACTTTTAGAAGGATACACGACATAAATGCAAAAATACTATAAAAATTATTTGAATATGATCAATTAAGTTAATGAATTGCTTCATTCTATGAAAAAAGAAAATATTAATTTACTCTATTTAATAATTAACAATCAGTGTAAATAGAAACAAAATTTTGAAAGATTGGCAGTGAAATCTCTTAAGTTTGTCCAAATATTGCACAAAACCCTCCAAACTCCACAAATGTCGTAAACATATGCCAACATGGCCCTTGACTCTACTTCCAATTACAATGTCACAAATCGGTCGGAGTTCGAAAATTAAAGTTTATGAAGTTTTGAAAAATTTCATAAGAAAAAATATTAATAAATCATATATATTGTATTATAACTTGTATTTATTTGGAGTGTGTGAAAGGGAGAGAGGCAATACGATATCTTTGTCCTATATCAAAATGAACATTTCTTTAAATAGTTTGGGTTCGTGGGTATTTATTTAAAAAGTTTGCATGTTATTCACCTAAAATAAATCACTAATTTGAGAAATTATTTTATGGATAAACATATTCATAAATTTTGTATGGATAAATTAATTTGATCTTTTAGTTAAGGGATAATAGCGGCATAAGTCCTCAACCTTTACTCAACTGGGGCGACATAGCCCCAATCCCATTTAATAGCGGTATAAGTACCAAAAGATGATTTCCGTCCATATTTGACTAACGGAAGTAGTCAACGTTTGCGTGGTCAGCTTCTCGTCAACGTGGACGCCACATAGTCTGACATGTCAGCATACATGTCATCATCGCGTCATCAAATTTAATGCAAAATTAAGGGTGATAGAGGGATTCAATTAATTTTGCATTAAATTTGATGACGCGAGGATGACATGTATGGTGAAATGTTGGACTATGTGGCGTCCACGTTGACGAGAAGCTGACCACGCAAACAGTTGACTACTTCCGTTAGTCAAATATGGATGGAAATCATCTTTTGGTACTTATACCGCTATTAAATGAGGTTGGGGCTATGCCGCCCCAGTTGAGTAAAGGTTGAGGACTTATGCCGCTATTATCCCTTTAGTTAATTATTTACTTAATATTTTAATTTAGTTAATTTATTTTTATCAAAAATTTGAAAATCATATTTTTCCAAAGTTTTCAAATTATATCTTCCCGCTTATTATTAGATTCTTCTCGTCGCAAGCTTTCCGAATATATATCATACGAGTCAATTCGATACTCGGAAAAAAAAATTATCCAGTTTTGAAGTTTTGAAAAGAAAAAAAAAAGAGTATAAATAAATTAAACACAAAGTGAGAAAAAGGTGAGGATAAACAAACTAAAAGGAAAGGTGTTATTTCGTTTAAGTATATTCTCTAATAAATAAATTGAACGAGTCTGGACCTATATAAACGACCTATATAAACGAGTAGAGCACGACACGGCACTCCACTTCAGACAGGATAAATCTCACGTATGTTAAGTTGTTAACTTAGAACTTATAAGAAGCTCAAAAAACAATTATATATATATATTTATATAATTAAATGTGTTCCGGAAGATCATGTTGACAATTTGAATATATTCACTTCGATACAGAAACAAATCAATACATATCTCACTCAAAACACAGTAGTGTTCCACTACAGAACCTTCCATGAATCTGAAGAAACAAAAGAAAAAGAAAAGAATGATGATCCAAATCGGATCACTGAGCAGGATCAACGATCAGGCACTGCGACTGAAGGAAGCACCCCAGCGACGCCGGATCGCCCAGCGCCGGCATCGCCGGGTGTTGCCACCCGCCCGACGGCGACAATACCACGCCAACCTCGCCCCCGTCCCGACGCCGTCCGTCCACCGTCCCCTCCGCTTTCTGCGTCACCGTCTCGGGAGACGGCGACGGAGCGAGCGGAGAGAGCAACGGGATGGCGCCGGAAGCCCCGTCGGGCGTAACGGAGTCCGCGGCGGAGGCGGACGCGACGTGGGCGAGGTCGAGGGAGGGAGGCGCGCGGAGGCGGAGGCGGGAGAGGGGCTTGGCGGGCGCGGGTTCCATGGTGGTGGGAAGAGGCCGGTCTGGTTGTGTTGCAGTCGGAATATATAGAGTGGAAATGGAAGAAGATGAGGACTTTTTCCATTGCATGGAAGCTAAAAATAAGGCGTTTATGGTTGCCCAAAGGAGAAACGGCCATGCATGATTCGAGGGTGGTTAGGGTTTGGTTCTTCTAGATCTTCATCTTCGTGGATATCATCGAGGAGAAAAGCCGAGTCGTCGTCGTTATCATCGTTACATTACATGGATGGAAATAGAAGTTTCTATCTACCATGGAAATGGAATATCATTCTTCTCTCATGGAAATCAACTTAATTAATTAAAGCTCAAAGAGGAGGAGAGGATTACTATACTAAGGGGTTTTCGCGGCGAAAATTCCTTAAATTTATCATTTATTGGAATTTTTAATTAATACTTTTTTTTGTTGTTCTAAAATTTTCATTTTATTGCACATTTAGTACCTATGTTTAAAATTTGGTGGCGAAAAATACTATCATAAACCATTTATTGAATTTCACGTCTTGGATTGTTAAATGACACATGCCGACGTGGCCCCAGAAACACAAAATAAATGCAATAAATTCGTAACATGTTCACCACTAAATTTATAACATGAGTATTAAAGTAAAAAATGTGGCCATTGTCGCCACTAAACTTTGAACATAAATACTAAAATGCACTACAATGACAAAGTATTTTCAAAATTTGAAGTAATGGTTGTAAACTTGTAATATTGCACTTGAAAAGCTACGGAATTTTATTGAGATGATTTATGACTCGATTGCCATTCGACGTGTGTTGTTCAACTTTTCCGGAAGAAAAATGTTTTGTTCCTTGAAAGTTACGATCTCGTTGATCTAAATGCATCTACTCTGTGGACGTCATTAATTTCAAACTATCTCATATCTATCAGGAGGGAAGCGAAGTAGCTGATACATTGACTAGTTTTGGTGCTCACAATTGATCATTGGTAGTCGTCGCATCCAAATTTTACTTTTTCTTTTGTAAATGATGACTTGTGTTTGAGAGAGAACTTTAAGTTTAGATATTTATTTTTCATTTGGTTGGCTTTGTAAATTTTGATATTTTTTTCACTTATATTATTCATAGCCTCATATTTTTCTTTGTTTTACTTGAGTGTCAATCTAATGATACGAATTCACTTAACGAGATTTCGGGCCTCTGTCTTACAATATTGGAAGAAGAAGAGAACCCATTATATGTCGTTCCTCGCCATAAACAACAGAAACATGACCGTAGGTAGATTTGCCATCAAAATAACATAGGTGTTAACGTGCAAAAATATCATCGAAGTCAAATATTTTTGTTGACATGGCATGAAATGTCAGCATGCCGCGTGGCATTGAAAAGTGTTCAGCTATATTTTGGTAAACATATTTTGACCGTCAATCTTAGAATTTAGGGTCCAGTTTCAATCCTAAATCAGGTAGTTATGCCGCTATAATCAAATTTTAATTAAGCGCTGACGAAGGACTGCAATTAGCACGGCCTTCATGCGTAGCAGTCCCTCTGTTGCTCCTTAACACCACCGAATGGCTTGCAGTGCATTGACTCTCAATCTGACCCCGAAACTCCCACAAACACTGCACAAGCTCAGTGATACCAAGTCAACGAAACCAGTGATTTTCTTCAATTCCCATTCTACCCCAAGCCACTCTTCTTCAGACAACGCTAAATCCAAGAACAACCATGCCTTTCTCCCGAACCTCGCAATGGGAAGGAGCAGACTCAGATTCAATAGCGCCAAGGTATAATTCCGCACCTGGGCACGGGCATTTCGGTCATTTTGTTTTCTGGGCAATCGCTGAATCTGTGTGTTGTTTCTTCTTCTGAAGGGTGGAGCTGAAGCAGGGTATTCTTCAGGGGAAGAAGAAGCTCATTCGCTCGTGGCTGAGGCGAGCGAGCAAGAAGACTTCTCGTGGTTGTCGGTGATCTTACCGTGAGTCTTCTGATTCCTCTAATGGCAATCAATGAGAGCATTCACTGTATTTTCAAATGATCTTTCAGTTGAGAATCGGTTGATTGTCGGTTTATAGTTATACATCAATGGAGATTTTCTTCTTAGCTTTCCTTAGAGGATTCATGCATAACTTTTCTCTCGCTCTTTCGATCACGTTTACAACGCTTTTACCAAATCATTGCGTGCCTTACAGAGTTTGTGCCCGATTTCGTTTGCTGGGCCCGACCCGAATCGTAGCTTCACAATGCGGGTTTTTGTGTGTGAATATTTTGGGGCAATAGGCCGGATACGGTATGGATATTTCGGATCAGGGTTTTTGTAATAGGCGTTTTAGGGTTAATTAAACTAGCTGTCATTGAGCTTTGTTGTCGCTCTCGTCCGTTGTAACATTTTTCCGATCATTATGGGTTCTTCTTCTCTGTGTTCTCCCAAAATTAGAGTTCCACGTAAAATTCCTTTATCGATTTCTCTTGTACTTCATTACTATTTTTTCGTTACAGATTCACGACAGTAGCTAACTTGGTCTACGGTTTGAGGGAGCCGTAATCATCGGAAAACGTTTAATTCTGTTACTTGCACTGAACGTCAGTTATCAGCGTAATCTTGAGAAATTCTTTAAACACATTTGGAAAACATTGTTATTTACTTTTGCCAATAAAGAGTAACCATTTCCTTTTTTTTTTTTTTTTTTTCCGTCCTGTATTGGATGGAGTAGAATTAAATCATCTGTTTGGCTCTTGGGAATGTCTTCGTACATCCGCTTTTGCAGAATCGGCGTGTAATAAAATCTCAGATAACTACTTAATTGGAACTCATTATAGGTTTGTGTTCCCTGCTTTGGGGGGTTTATTATTCGGGTATGACATCGGTGCCACTTCAGGCGCAACAATCTCATTGCAGGTTCGTATTTCAATTTCATCAATTAATTTGGACTCGTACTATTTTCTAAAGATTTAGTTTTCTTCATTAATCACGCGTCAAAAAACTTACGAGTATATTTAATTATTCGATTTCAGTCTCCTGAGCTCAGTGCAACAACTTGGTATAACCTTTCGTCTGTTCAGCTTGGCCTCGTGGTACGTAATGCATTACAAAATAACATGACTTCATTGTCAATTAGAGAAAAATGTAATTAGATCCTTCTGCCATATCCGGATGCATGTAATTGGTCTAACGACGATAGTGTGGATAAATATAGGTCAGTGGATCATTATATGGAGCTCTTCTCGGTTCCTCCCTGGTGTACCTGATTGCTGATTTCCTTGGTATAGTACCTTTTTTTTTTAAAATGATCCTGCTTATGGATACATGACACTTAAGATTCACGAACCGCAGTAAATAAATCATTCCATGTATCAAAACAAGCCAATAAAAGCATGCTGTGATATTTCTCTTGTTCAATTTCCGAAACTTGATTACGAAGGGAGAAAAAGGGAGCTCATCATAGCAGCTGTGCTATATCTGCTTGGTGGTCTAGTCACTGCAAGTGCTCCTGACCTTGCTATTCTGTTAGGAGGACGACTTCTTTATGGCCTCGGTATTGGCATAGTAAACTTTCTAGAACCTTCTCCTACCAATTGATGAACTCTTTAATTCTTTTGACATAGTATTTACTATTTAGTATTTTTTTTTCAGGCCATGCACGGAGCACCCCTTTACATTGCGGAAACATGTCCGTCTCAGATTCGTGGAACTCTAATATCCTTGAAGGAGCTTTTCATAGTTCTCGGAATCTTGGTACATTACAAAATACTGTCAAAAGTGTAGGAAACACGGTTATTATTTTTTTGCAATAATGCGAAGGTTATCTAAATCTATAATTATGTTAGTTGGTTCGCAATCTAGATATTGGAGATTCTTATGTTCCTAGAATTAGACATGGGTTCCTTTAGTGATTGTTATGTGTATAACTATCTATCAATGAATGAATAGTTTACCTGTTACCATTAGAAATAATACCTTTGTAAGTACATGGTACTTATGCCAAATCTTTTTACGGCTAGTCAATGAATTTTTTACACAATCTTTCAGTTAGGTTATTTTGTGGGAAGCTTTGAGATCGATGCCATTGGTGGTTGGCGCTATATGTACGGGTTTAGTGCTCCGGTCGCTTTGGTTATGGGACTGGGCATATGGAGTCTTCCAGAATCTCCACGGTGGTTGCTTCTCAGGGCGGCTCAAGGTAAAGGGTCGCTACAAGATTTGAAAGAGAAAGCAATTCTTTCCCTGAGCAAACTGAGAGGCCGACCTCCGAATGATAAAGTATCCGAAAAGCAAATAGAAGATACTTTGGTTTCATTGAAGTCCGCCTATAGAGAACAAGAACCAGAGGGTAGCTTTTTGGAGGTGTTTCAAGGCCCGAGCTTGAAGGCCTTTGTGATCGGTGGCGGTTTGGTCCTTTTTCAACAGGTATATTCAACGTATACCACTATTTCGTAGCTTTTAAACCGTTATGTGGAACCGGGAAAAGAGACCCAAACCGATAATCTAAGAAATACGAGAACTCTTTTTTGATAAATAAAATTTTGGTCTCTTAGACCGGGAAAATCTGTCAATGATGTCTAAGATGTGCAAAAGCCAAACAATCAAAACATGAAGGGACACTCTAATGGAGACATCTATTTATAAGATTAGAAACTCTAATCCATAACTGTTGTAAAATGCCTCTAAGACCCTTAAATCATATAACACATATAATTGAATAAACATAAATCGAGGTCTAACCTAAAGTTTGACCACTATAGACTACTTGTATAAATTGTATATTATCGAGTACATCATGCGCTCAATTTCTTCGTGACTGGCAGATCACTGGGCAACCGAGTGTATTATACTATGCTGGTTCCATTCTTCAGGTGATGCATCAAATTATCCAATCTTCATATATTTGGGATTGAACTTGTTAATCCCGAAAATTAACTTACGAATTTGTGGGTTTTTCATAATATTTTTCCAGAGCGCGGGATTCGATGCTGCCGCTGATGCTACCCGAGTATCAGTTGTGATTGGTTTATTCAAGGCACGTTTTATAATCTTTCTGTAGAAATATATTCTGATGTAAATTAGCTAGAAACGGTTAATTGTAGTGTAATTAGTAGAGGGACTAGTTTTAGATTATATTTTCAAAGTTAGACTAAAATTGTGTATATTTCAGTTAGAAATCATTTCACTTTTCATTACTATAATCCATTCGTATTTAATTTCTTTGCAGTTTTTGATGACGTCGATAGCTGTACTGAAAGTCGATGACCTCGGAAGAAGGCCGTTGCTCATAGGAGGTGTCAGCGGAATCGTATGCTTATGATTTTAACTAGTTCTGATTTTTTTTTTTTAAACTTCACTCGCTCAAGGAACCATGAACTGTTCTTGTAACTGTCTCGATGTTTGTTTTTTATAATTCATCATTAAAAAGTATTACATAGTAAATGTTGTTTTTTGTTTATGTCGTGATAGGCTGTTTCGTTGCTTCTCCTTTCGGCTTACTACAAATTTCTCAGTGGCTATCCGCTTATCGCAGTGGCTTCTCTGCTTCTCTACGTCGGTTCCTACCAGGTAAAGCTTAGCGCTTTTTAGTTCCATTCTCTGTCTTTTTTCTTTTGTCGAATTTAAAAGCTTCTTTGAATTAAAATCAGTACCCATTCTATCCAATCTAAATGAACTAATGGAGTTTGTAATCAACTATCCTATTTTACCAAGTCAAAATAATGAACTTTCTCTAATCTCATTTCAGATATCATTTGGGCCAATTAGTTGGCTAATGGTGTCGGAAATTTTCCCACTACGCACGAGAGGACGGGGGATCAGCCTTGCGGTTCTCACAAATTTTGGGTCTAATGCACTTGTCACATTTGCATTTTATCCCTTAAAGGTACGCACTTTCCAATCTATATTTACCGTTTCTTTCCTTCCTGATTAATTTAAGGACCGGTATCAGAAGATACTGGTCCGTTTTTTTTCCATAACGAATTCCAGATTCCGTTTTATGGTATGCAATAGTTAATCTGGGGTCCGAAGGTCCATAAAACGCCGCTTTAAAATTAATTTTTGTCTTACAATAGAACTGTATTTGCAATTCCGTTTTTTTTTTCTTCTTCTTCTGAAAATTTCGGATAAATGATATGGAATTTCGATTTCCGAATCCCCACAATTGCAATTAACATTACAGGAGCTTCTGGGAGTGGAGAATCTCTTCCTCCTCTTCGGAGGAATCTCTCTGGTAGCGCTTCTGTTCGTCGCACTGTATGTCCCCGAAACTAAAGGTCTGAGCTTGGAGGAAATTGAATCAAAGATATTGAAATGAAATTAGGGTTTCAACACCAATGTAACACTTTGAAATGATGGTCTTTTTTGTGGATTTCACTTGTATATGTTTTGTAACATTTTGTTACATTACTATGATATTTAGTTGCATTTTCGAATATTTAATTATATCCTGCTATTAATTATGCTTTAAAGTTTGGTTATTATGTTTTAAGGTTTAAGCTGTTCGGACCCAATTCGGCCTTTGAAATTGTGATCCCTTGATCTATTTTGTGACGTTATGTTAATGTAAAAGATAATTAATAATCATTCACTAAGTTTAATTTTTCTTACAAATTTAATCTTTTCTAACAAATATTTCTTACTAAAAAATAAGATTGAGTTTGATGAATATTTAGCACTTCTTTGCTACGTAGAATAATGTTTGAACCGAAACAGTTTTTGAGAACAAGACCATAAACCATTCAGATAGAAATAGAACAGTCTATATTTTGGTAATTACAGTTATATTTACTAATTTACTATAACCAAAGTTCCAAATTTTAATAAGAAAAAATTATAAAAAATTTGATAAGAGTAACCAAGTTGTAATAAATTGTGTGGTGGATATTCAGATTTTTATTTTATAGTTAAATGTAATAAACAGTTTTTTTTTTTACTTTTTATATATATATCAAGGTGCCGCGAAATTCGCTCGAAAATCGCGCCGATTTTCGTTTTCCGGAGACTACCGAAACGACATCCGTGCCGTGTCGCTGTCGTTTTCCCAAATGCCGCGAAATTCGAATGGGCACGTCGAAGGAATGTCGTTTTTCGTTTTTACTCATAAAACTGGCGAAAAATGACTGGGATTTCGGCAAAAATACCAATTAAACTTTTGCCCCCACCCCACCCCGTCTCGGACGGACGGCGGCGGCGTGTGGTAGTACATTTGTGTGAGTCCTCCCCCATCCACAAAATCCTATGACGCTAAGGGCCCAAGCCCTTGTCCCTAATATTTGGTATATAAACATCACCAAACTCTTATCATCTATCAATGTGGGACTTTTGTTATTCAACTAATATCACACATTCACACTTAACATACACTTCACCTAATAAATTAACTTAATATTATACACTTCAAATAATATTATACACTTAACATACATATACACTTAATATATAATATTATATTCTTCAACTAATAATAAATTTGTTAACATACATACACAATTTACATGCATATTCACTTATTATAACACACTTAACATATTCACTTCACATAATAATTTGACTTAATAGTATACACTTCAACTAATAATGTGATTTTACATTATACATTTCACCTACATATTTAAGTTACAGATGTGTTTTGTTGTATACAATTATGTCTTGTATTTATTAAATATGTAGTTTTGAACCTATATAAATATCATGCTTAAATACTCAAATATTTTTTACAGAATATCCGTCGGCATATCCATCGGCAAGCGGTATGCCCATTCGAAAAATGCGGTAAATCCGGTAAACGACATGCCCTTTTTTTACCATTTGCCCATCGACATACCCATCGGCAAGCGATATATCCGTAAAACGAAAAATGCGAAACGAAAACGGCAAGCGGCATTTTAAACCTTGATATATATATATATATATATATAACACATTGATGAAATGAAAAGATGACTCAAAGTCTCAAATAATTAAAAGTAAAAAAGTAAAGTAAAATAGTGTGAAAGTAGTACATTTCTGTTTAGTATTACGTTTCATTAATATTTTTTAACAAAAATTAAACGAAATTAGGTTTAATAAATTGGATAATTTACTATTATTTTCTTGTAAAAATCGAGAAAACGACGTTCTAGTTGTTTCCAGTGAGTTCGGATTCCAGAGAAGTCGTTGCCTATTGTAAATGCAGGAGATGATAGATAAACAAGAGGATTGGATCGGCGGGACACGTGGCATAATGAAGGCCATTCATCTAGTGACAAGGACGCAAGATTGCATCAGAGCTTTCTGGAAGTGAAGAGAAGATCAGTTACATTACCCATAACATGATCAGTTTTCAGTTATATATATAATGATAATCATAGTAAAGCATAATTTGAGGTCTCTTAACCTTAATTGTGCATGGTTGGAAAAATTGAGACTTTATATATATATATGCTTTTACTAACCTTGTAAGCTTATAATTTTTACTTGTAAGATCAAGAATATCTTACGATAGAACTTTGTTAAATTAACAATTGTGATTTAATATTTTTTTATGATCTATAGTTCCAACTAATGTAATGAAATTATTTTTCGATTTTTTTATTAAAATCCCAGAGTTTTTGTTGGTCTCTTTGATTGCCCCCTAGCCACAACTCAACGCAATAAAATAAAATAAAATAACCTAAACCATTTTAAAAAAACCCAAACAACACAATCAGAGAATCACTGTATCCTGAAGCAGCCATTGGCTGTTAGCGCCACGTGTCAATATACCGATTCCTGAAGTAACACACTCTTCTTCTCTTCCTACCTATAAAGCCTCAGCCCATTCACTCCTCTGCTGCACAAACACAAAAGAAAAGCTCAGCGCTAGACAACCCAGAAGCCCACTTGCTTTGGCCACAAGCTATCCATAGCCATGGCTGCCTCGCTCACATCCTTCCCAACACTCAACATGACACACGTAAGCCACAAGTATCCCTCCTTTTTCAACTTCCTTAACTCATTTCCTCAACAGTTTTCGTGTCACCCAATGAAAATATAATGACATTAGCAAGTTCTTTTTCTGTTTTTCTTTTATCTCTTCAAGAGAACATTTTTCTTCTTCTCATAATTAAGTTATGGTGACATAAACTAAGATTCAACATTGAGAAGATCATATAAAAAAAGGAAAAGTAGTTAACTCTTTTATCGACCTAATAGTAGTAATACGTGACAATTTTGTTTCATTATTTTTGTTCCTTCTTCAGGTGAGCTTGAGCGGGTCGAGCTCCGGAACCAGCTCCTCGCCCGCGATCAGCGCAGCATTCTTCGGGAAGCCGTTGAAGAAGGCTGCTCCGAGAGCGGAAAAGGTCGTAGCAGCGAGGGGGAGAGTGGTATCGGAGTACGACGAAGAGAAGCAGACGAGCAAAGACAAGTGGGGAGGGCTGGCGTTTGACACGTCGGACGACCAGCAGGACATCACGAGAGGGAAGGGGATGGTGGACGACCTCTTCCAGGCGCCCATGGGCACCGGCACCCACTACGCCATCATGAGCTCCTACGAGTACATCAGCATGGGCCTCCGCCAGTGAGTACATAAATATGATAAACTTGATTACTTTTCCCGTAATACTAAACTTGATTATCAATAATTGTGTTGATTCTTCAGGTACAACTTGGACAACAACATGGACGGTCTCTACATAGCCCCCGCTTTCATGGACAAGCTCGTGGTTCACATCACCAAGAACTTCATGACACTCCCTAACATCAAGGCACGACACCACTCTTTTGTCATAGATGACACACTATATAATATCGGCAAAAACATTTTACACTGACTGAACCATGGTTCAACTTACCGATGTTACCGATAAACCGATTACCGTTTTCGACGGATTAATCGATAGCTTACCGATTAACCGACGGAAAACCTATAACACTGTAGCTTACCGATTACCGATACTTTTCGATGATTATCGACGGATTATCGATACTTTTCGAATACTTTTTGACAGAAAACTTATAAAATATTTTGATAATATCATACCACAAAACATATGTTAAATTATTAAGTGTATAATTATAATATTAATATTAGTTGAAGTGTATAATATTAAATGAATATACATATTAAGTGTATATGTATGTTAGGTGAAGTTAATATGTATGTTAAGTGTATAATATTAGTTGAAGTGTGTAATTTTAAGTGAAAGTGTATGTGTATGTTAAGTTGTGTAATATAAGTTGAATAACAAAAAGTCCCACATTGATAGATGACAAGAGTTTGGTGATGTTTATATACCAAATATTAGGGACAAGGGCTTGGGCCCTTTGGGTCATAGGATTTTGTGGATGGGGGAGGACTCACACAAATGTTACACCACCACACGCGCCGCCGTCGCCGGCCGTCCGGACGTGAGGTGAGGTGACGTGACGTGCTCTTGTGCAAATATAATTTTTTTCGGTTGGTAATCGGTTTATCGAGAACCTCGAAAATCGTCGAAAAGTATATAAAAATGATAAGCATTACAACCGGTAACTATCGAAAAGCCGAAAAATCGACGATTATCGTCGAAAATTCCAACCTTGGACTGAACAACCACTTGAATACTTAAGTTTTAAGATTGACGGTAGTAATATATTTCTTAAAATGTAGTCTAACACTTCTAAACATCTAAGTGTCATGCCGACATATCATGCCACATCACGTGTGATACGTTGATGTGTCATGTCAAGTTTTGAAGTGTCATGTCACGACATCATGACAATGACAATGACGTCAGAATTCGAATATAAGTATTAAAGTGCAAAAATAGTTGAAATAAAGTATTTTAGCTATATTTAAGCTCCTCAAATACTGGGCTAATAATATGACGTGGTTTGACACGTCAGTCTGTCCCGTTCTTATAAAGTATTTTGGTACATTTTGGTGAATAGTAACATAAATTAATAGTTCAAATTCGAAATCAGACCATTTGGTTGAGTCTAATTTTTTTTAGTAATTTTATATTCCACCACAAATTTTTGAAAGATAAAATATTAAGAGGGATTTAAACTCGTTTCCTCTACTTGATCATACACATTACTGGACTCAAAACACATAATTAGCTCAAATACGAAATTACTCCAAACAAATTAGCGCCATATATGATATGAACCTCAAATAAAATCGCACTGATTATGAGAAACTCTTATGTTTTATTCGTTTTCAGGTTCCTCTGATTCTGGGAATATGGGGAGGCAAAGGCCAAGGCAAGTCCTTCCAGTGCGAGCTTGTGTTCGCCAAGATGGGAATCACGTCAGTCCATAATCCAGACAGTACTCTCTTCTTCTAAATCCATGCAAAACTCGCTTGACTTCTGACCCTCCTGTCCTGACAATACGGCAGGCCCATTATGATGAGCGCCGGCGAGCTGGAGAGCGGCAACGCCGGCGAGCCCGCGAAGCTGATCCGGCAGCGGTACCGTGAGGCCGCCGACATCATCAGCAAGGGGAAGATGTGCTGCCTCTTCATCAACGACCTCGACGCTGGCGCCGGCAGGATGGGTGGGACTACTCAGTACACGGTCAACAACCAGATGGTCAATGCGACGCTGATGAACATCGCCGACAACCCCACAAACGTGCAGCTACCGGGGATGTACAACAAGCAGGAGAACCCGCGCGTGCCCATCATCGTCACCGGCAACGACTTCTCCATGCTCTACGCGCCGCTCATCCGCGACGGCCGCATGGAGTAGTTCTACTGGGCTCCCACCAGGGAGGACCGCATAGGCGTCTGTAAGGGGATCTTCCGGAGCGACAGCGTCCCCGACCAGGACATCGTCAAGCTCGTCGACACTTTCCCCGGCCAATCTATCGGTAAACTCGAGCTCCCTCGTTACACAATTGGCATTAATTTAGTCACCGGATTCTTAATTAACCGGACTTGAACGCTTTGACCGTAGATTTCTTCGGCGCGTTGAGGGCCAGAGTTTACGATGACGAGGTCAGGAAGTGGATATCGAGCATCGGCGTCGAAAACATCGGGAAGAGGCTCGTCAACTCGAAAGAGGGCCCGCCCACGTTCGAGCAGCCGAAGATGACGCTCGACAAGCTCCTCGAGTACGGTACCATGCTCGTGCAGGAGCAGGAGAACGTCAAGAGGGTTCAGCTCGCCGACAAGTACTTGAGCGAGGCCGCGCTCGGGGACGCCAACGACGACTCCATCAAGAGAGGCACTTTCTACGGTCAGATCAACCAACCCCTTTATCAAGCCCATTTGGAATTATTCTATGATGTTAATGTCTGAATTGGTCTGATGTTCTTTTGTTGCTCCTCCCACAACAGGCAAGGCTGCGAAACAATTGAACGTGCCGGTTCCCGAGGGCTGCACCGACCCGTCTGCGACGAACTTTGACCCGACAGCACGGAGCGACGACGGAAGCTGCAAATACGAGTGATTTCTGATTTGCATTTCAATGTAACGAGTGATTTGATTTTTTGTCTCATGATCAGTTTGAGACTATATATCTTACTTTGTGAATTGTGGTTGTAAAGGATTCTTGTGCTGTGAAGTGTTGTTATATCGGAAGGCTGTTAGAAGCAGACTTAGCTGGCACCATTTGTATGTCGTTTGTCTTTCGCATAAACATCAACCAGCAAATAAGAAACTCAATGTCGTTTATTAAAAATGAGCCACAACAGCTCGCCTAATCCCCGCGCGACGCGTGAGCTAGGATGCCTTGATTCCGTCGCGTGTGGGCCTGGACTCGAACACATGTCACTCGTGTGGATGCGTGCCTCCAATTGCGTCAACGTAGTAGACGCGTGTAAATGAACGCGTCTCTGGTGGGCTATATTACAAAAGAGAAAGAGCGAGACTGAAAGTGCAACTAAGAACTCCGGTTGAGAGATTGATAGTGAATCGAGATTTATAAACACCAAGTGTACGTACCTCCCACACTGGGAGCAAACCACTATAATTCATTTTGCTTTAATCGTTTTCTGATTTGTGAATTAGGTTAAATTCCTAACGCAAACGACATGCTTAAAGCATATAAACGACATTATTAGTCATAAAAGGTATAAACGACATTGTTTTACTATGCGTCCCGAATCTAACGACATCTTCAGGTAGTGGTGCTTCTTCTCCAAAGCCACAACGAAAAATGTCGCTGAAATTCTTCGTCTCAGGACTCCATGAATCTCTCCTCACCAGAACCGTCTCCTTCGGAACCCCCAGAAAGCTCTCGTCTTTCTCTCTCCTTACGAGAACTCGCGCCATTTCAGTCTCAGAGAACTCTCCTCTCTCAGGTGACCTTCATTGTTCTCTCTTGATAATCTTCATCCGTTTGGTAATTTATGTGTAATGCTTACAGGTTTGGATGATGTCTTGACGAGCTATGTCTTTGGGAAGAAGAAGGCCACTGAAGTTGCGCACAAGTATAAAACGCCATTTTCGTGAACTCTTGATTGTTATTGAGGATGAAGACTTGTTGATGGCTGCGGTTTTTTGCAGGGTGTGGGAGCGAGTCGTCCGAAAAGGCGATACCGTCGTCGATGCCACTTGCGGGAACGGTTACGACACCTTGACGCTGGTGAAGATGGTTTCTGATGAGGCGCGGGAGGGTCGGGTTTACGGCTTCGACGTTCAGAAAGACGCTTTAGAGAGCACTTATTTGCTGCTCCAACGGTCGGTCAGCTCGAACGAGGTATACCCTCTTTGCTTACCGGTAAACACGACTGCATTAGTGTGCTTGTTATGAGCTCGTTATTGACGTCGTGGCAGACGGAACTCGTCACGCTCTTCCACGAATGTCACAGCAAAATGGCCCAAGTTCTTCCCGAGGATACTGCAGTGAGGTACATGTTTTCACCTTTTCCCATCTACCTTTTTTTTCCGGTTCTTTTCGCAATTGAAATCCCAATTCATCTGTTAGTCCCGAGATCGTTGGAATAAAAAACCGCCGGCTATTAATAACAAAAATCTCCGGTTGTACTTGTCTATGATTTCTTAATAGCTTTATACTTAGGGGTAAATTCGGGAGCAGGAATTGGGATTGTGACAATTTTTTCTCCCAGTATCGGTTTTTTTGAGAAATATTTATTTTTTCAAGAACCAGTAACCGGGACCAATAAAGATAGCAGTTAAGAACCGGTAAATGCCGGTTTAGAACTTGGAAATACTCATTTAGAAAGGGGTTCTGTTGATATTTGAATAACATGTTGAATGGGAAGAATTAGAGGACCACCGGGTTTAGCAGATCGTATTTCCTACTTCGTGCGCATATGTAAATATACAAAATTGAGAATATTGGTGAATGAATTTCAGGTTGGTAGCTTTCAACTTGGGCTATCTTCCCGGTGGCGATAAAGCGATAATTACAGAGCCAAAAACGACAATTGAAGCATTGAAAGCTGCAACACACGTACTTGTTCCGGGAGGACTTATCAGCTTAGTAGTTTATGTCGGTCACCCCGGTGGTTGGTAATATTTCTCTTGCCTCATCTTCCATTGTTTTATTGCTTTATCTTACATTTTTTAAAAAATTATGCTCGCAGTGAAGAATTGGAAACGGTACAAGAGTTTTCTTCGGAGTTATCGGTAGAGAACTGGATTTGCTGTAAATTTCAGATGCTGAATCGGCCACTTTGTCCGGTTCTTATCTTCTTGTTCAGAAGATTATAATGTTAGAGTTTGTAACTGGAATTCGCTTTCATGGTCTGCCTTGATCCGAAGCTCCATTGTGTGACATAAAAATGATTTGGATTTTTTGGGGGCTTACTGGTGGAAGTAGAGAGATTGGGCCCGAAGAGCCTAATTATGTACTTGGGATCACGGTTTTTTTTACCTTAATATATGATTTTAGACTAAGTCGTTATCCATAGTGCATCATTCCAAGGTTTTTTCGCCAGAGCAAGGAGTGGACCAATGTAGGAGATCGAAATTCGAACTTAGGACGAACAGCTCTCCAAATTGGTTGTGTCGATTTTATTTCTCTGTTTATTTATGTTTGCATGTTCTGATTTGTGTTTAATCCCTTCGTATTTCCTAACCAGTTTACTATAAATGGATACCTAAATTACTCAATCGAGGTAGTTTCCTAACGACTAATTTATTTCTATTTAAAAAAAAAAATCTTAATATTGATGTATTGAATGTTAGTTGCTTACTACATTGTACTTCAAAAATTCTAATAAAAACAAAGCTTTCAATTGGTCAATTAAACAGTTAACCTGTATACATCAATACTTTACCCAAATAAAAAAATAAAAAAATCCAATTGAATTATTGAAAAAGGATGAACAAAACTGGCCTACATATCTCTGAATTACATGAACACTAACGACCTGAGTCAAAGATGGAATCGGTGCTAGCAAATGAGGTCCGAGGCGAGCCCATTTGACCCAACGACGTCGGAAACGACATCGCCAGATCGGACCCTTCCTGGCTAGCCAAAAATGCGGTCAAAGAGGCGCGCTCTCTTGGCTGTATCTCTGGCAGAGCGCTCGCTGCCTCGCCGCCGAGGAACTGCACCACCTGCCTCATGCTCGGCCTCCCCGCCGGCACCGTGCACGTGCACAGCAGCCCCAGTGTTAGCACCAAACTCATCTCCTCCGCTACGAAATCTCCTTCCAATTGCGGGTCGCCGGCGTCCAGAATCGTGCTCCTTCTGGAGCACTCAAAAACCCAATCCACCAAGATGACTTCCTCGGGCGCTGAGGCGGGCCTGACGGGCCGCCTCCCGCAGGCCACCTCGAGCATGAACACCCCGAAAGAGTACACGTCGGAGCTCGTTGTCGCCTTTCCCGTCCGGCTGAGCTCCGGGGCCAGATACCCCACCGTGCCCACCACATGGGTCGTCTGCGGATCGGCCCCGTGATCGGTCAGCCTCGCAAGCCCAAAATCACCGAGCCGCGCGGTCCAGTCACGGTCGAGCAGAACATTGCTCGCCTTCACATCTCTGTGCAGCACCACTTGCTCCCACTCCTCGTGAAGGTACAGCAGAGCTGAAGCGACATCTTGCAGAATCCTTAGCCGCTGGGCCCAGCCGAGGCTCGGGTTTTCTCCGTTGAACAAGTACTTGTCTAGGCTCCCATTGGGCATGAACTCGTACGCGAGGAGGAGCTCGCCTTTCCGGCGGCAATACCCAACGAGCTGAACCAGGTTACGGTGCCGGAGCCGCCCCATGGCGGCGATCTCCGCCACAAACTGCTCCATGCCTTCCTCAGAGCGGTGAGACACCTTCTTCACCGCGATATGCGCCTGCGTCGAAGGCAGTGTCCCTCGGTAGACCTTCCCGAACCCTCCTTCTCCGACGAGCTCTCTGAACCCTTTAGTCGCTTTATAGAGACTCCTGTAAGACAGCCGCTGCGGACCGTAAATTTTCTCCCAATCTTCGCGAATCTCTCTGTATCTTCGCTTCCTTACAACGTAAGCGACCCCGGCTACGACCACTGCCAGAAAAAACCCCGCTATTGCTGCCAACACGATAATCACTGTACCTTGTTTCAGGCTTTTATCCTTCGGTTTCGGAAGCTTAGGAAGGTTCGAAATCTCGAGGCTCTGCGCCGGCCCGCTCCGGTTGAAGCTCCACCCAAGAATGTAGTGATCGCTAGCGGTGGAGCCAGTGGAAGAAGAGAAACCAACGTACATGCGCTCCTGAAAAATCTCCGAACGATTCAAGAACGTCGATAACAGAGGCCTTCCCGGCTTCGGGACGCTCGCCGGAGCCAGTCTTACGCTGATTACACTTTCCCGTCCGTCGTAGTCGATCCAAACTTGCATCGGGCTTCCGCTCATAAGGTACAAGCTCACGTTCATTGCTTCGCTCGAAAAATACGCAGCCGAAGCCGAATCCGCCGATATCAGGCTGTTCACGTCGATGCCAACATGGTTACCGTCTCGGTCCTTGAGATCAGAGTTGTTCGCCGTGTCTAGCTCGACAGCCAAAACATGGTTCGAAGTTTTTCCCATGTCCGTGGTGTTGAAGAGCCCGAAGTAATGGTTAGCGATGGCACCAGGGAAGTCCATCGACGGGGCGAGAACGAACGTGATGCCGTGGGCACCGAGTTTCGGGACCTCGGGAACTATGGCGAACACGAAGCAGGTGGAGAACGAGAGGTTCGAGGCGAGGCTCGGGTCGAACATCAAGGGAATCTTGTGGAAAGCGCGGCCGATTTTCGGCTTCGAAGTGTTGGTGAGCTGTAACAGGCCATTAGGGAGGATTCCGGCGATCCCATTGAGCTGAATTGAATCGGCTTTGTCATGGAAGCCATTGAAGACGAACTGGTCTTCGCTTTGTGCAGAGGAAGAGACTACCAATATGGACAGTATGAGAAGAGCTTGAAAAGCTTTAGGAATCTCATCCATGGAGATCGATGATTGGAGATAGTTGGCTTTCTTGTTTCTATGTGATAATCACTGGGATTGAAAACTTGATTGTGGCCTTAGAGAAAAGTCAAACGCTTCTAAGAACATGATAATACAATTGTCAGCATTGACTGTAAAGACAAAATATATATTTTTTCAAGCAATATGGGACATTTTTTAAGCAGCAAAACATGATTATGGGATTCGAACTAAATTATTAAAAATGAATCGTGTTTTTATATACTATCTTTTCAATATTTATAAATATATATATCTTCTATCCTAAAATAAAAATTGAAGTATAATGTCAAAGGTTCATTTTAAGACATTTATTTTAGTTTTCAAAATCTCACATTTTTTAGATTTTTCCTTTCATACACTTTTTTTTCCCTCAATAATATCTTATATTTTTCGAAAATAAAAAATATAGTACAAAAATTATATTTTGCAAATGGCAACTAGTAGACGAGCGGTCGCAAGGAAGGGACTTCTCAATAGAATACGACGCTCCGTGAATTAGAGGGAGGAGCAGACGAGTTCGGGTTTTTACGTTTTAAATTTTAATTTGTTTCCTGAAAATAATTAAAAATCATAAAAAATAGAAATAATATTATTACATTACGCTATTAAAGAAAATTTTACGGAGAAAACAACTTTGAGCCAAATTATACTATTAACTAAAATTTAAAAATTATTAAAGTAGAGTTTGAAGATACATATTTAAATTCTTTTGAAGGTATAGGGTCAATTTATGGTATAAATAAAAAATTCTATAAAAATTTTAAATTTTTTTTATCACATTTAGGGACAAAAGAGATCTAGTCATGTACGTACGTACGTACGTACGTACGTACGTGTGAATTGTGAAAGAAAGTAACTGCTCCTTTGTGCGGTTTGACCATTTTATAAAATTAGAGGGGCAAACATGGTCCCACTTAGGCTTCATCGGAGATTCCAAACCAGCGCATGAAAATATATGGAAATAATTAATAAACCCTTTAATTAACCTTGGTAATGGCCCAAGACTTTTGATTGGATAACATAATATATTGCTAATTTTTAATTAATTTCTACTTTGTCACCCTAATCGGTTTCATTGACTTTAACCCTCCACGTGGAGATTAAAAAACATAAGATAATTAAGCTAAGCAGGAAAGTCAACTGCGTTTTCATCAGCCAAGCGTACGTGTGAGGCGTGTTTATAGTATGAATTTGAATTACAGCTAAATTTACATTATATTTTTGTGTGCATATTTAGACCAAGATTTAATAGTAATAATAATTACAGATTAAGGACGCAATTTTTGTAGTAGGAATAAATTGGCGTATTTTCCCTTCAACTTCAATTAGCTTGGAGTACTCTTCCAATATTGTCTCCATCAACTGTCAAAAAATAAATTCCAAATTAAATTCAATTAAAATGAATCAAGATAAGGCAGCTGAATAAAAGCACAAAATGTCTCTCTTTTTTTTTTCCTAAGTAAGAAGAAGAATCCTATATATAGTAGTCTACTTAAGAGGGCTTGCTTAAAGAAAGAAAAATATAAAATCATATAATTTATTTGCACTATTGACCCCTTCTATATATGGAATGTGTAAATTGCAGTATTCGCCGTTTAAAATTAGAAAATCAACCCCGTATTGACCGTTCAAAATTGATATTTTTACAAGTTATGTAACGAGAGAGGTCAGATTGACGTATTCTTCGTAAAAAGGAGGACAGATAGAGTCAATTAACTATACAAATACTCAATGGCTTAATTGATGCAGTTATTAATATTAATTGATCTTTTTTTAAAGGTGCGATAGAATAATATAATGATGTATATAAGATGAAGAGAGTAGTTAATAAATGCGTCACCAAAAGAGAAGGAAGAAAAGTAAGTAAAGTACCCTATCGCTATCCATGTAGTAGCCAGCCACTATTCATAACTTATTTTCGATATGTACTAGAATTTCATGAGAGAGATGACACAAATGTTATTTTCTCCTTAGTTATCTACCTCCTAAAAAGGACCCAAAAGTCCAACAATTCTGATGTTATCTTGTTGAATTGAATGTTATCTGTTAATTAATTGAATTATTAGCGCATCTTTTTTATTTTTGGATTTTTGGTCCTTCCATCATAATGTATTTTTGCACATGTGGCTCGTAGCCGTAGGATGTGTAAATTTGGCTATTTCGTTTTGGAAATAGCAAAAATAGTCATTGCATCATAATGAATGTGCGGATTTTGACCCACGTAAATTATAATAAAATATATATTTATATATTCTTAAATTTTTAAAAATATTTAATTTCTATTAATTGACGATCCAAAGGCCAAATACTCAGCAATATAAAGAGGGTTATTTTTACTATTTTCGAATGGATGAGTTATTTAAAATCTACACTAAATCATAGTTTTTTTTTTTTTTTTTTTTTAATTAGCTACTTATTTCAATGAAATAGCCGCATTCACGCATTAATAAATAAAAAGAAGGTAATAGCTCTAATTAATTATCATGAAACATTACCTCATAGCTAGTCACCTAGTAATGTTTCCAAGCATTTGGACAAATTAATGGCGCTATATTTCTGTTCCATTTATACTTGCAACGTAACCATTTATGACCAAATTCTAGGACAAGAAAATACATAACTAACCCATTAATGAAATCATAAAATTATTACCTTCGCGAGCATCAGCAGAGATGGCGCTGTGGCCCGGGAGCGAAGCGATCTCGGCCGCGGGATTGGTCGCTGCAACAGCAGGTCTCTCCTGCGCCGACGGCGAGCGAGGCTGGTCGTTCCTGAGAAGAGAAACCACAGCCTCTCTCACCTTCTCGACAACGCTGGGCTCAGAATCACTGGCACGTGGGCTGGCGCATGGGTTAGTTGCAGCGGCAGAAATCACCCGAGAGAGCGCCCTGTCCTCCTCGGCCGGCTCAATCTTGCTCAGCAAGTAGCCCGTCAGTGACGCCGTTTGAGGGGTGGAGGGTCGCTGAGGGGAAGCACCAACGAAGACGACGTGGTTTGGAGCTTCTGTTCTTGGCGAGTCACTAACTGACTCGTTCTGGCCGGCGGTTTTGGTTATAATGGTCTTGAGAGGGCTGATTTGCTCGTCGTTTGGTTTGGCTTTGGGACTATTATCTGCGTCGGAAGTGTCCTCCAAAACCCGGTGCTCGGGCACTGCTCTTGGAAGCCGTCTCGCCTTGGCCTTGTAGCTCTCCGGCGCGTAATCGGATTCGTACACTGAAGTAAGGGTAAAAAGAAGTCAGACTATCTAACAAGAACGTTGAGTACACAATTAGATTCTTTGTTTTCGTACAAATTCTCTTGCCACGTGGATTTTGTTTAACAGAAATCTTTAACTACAATAACGAACCAGGACACCAGGCCTTCTCAAGTTTTTTCGTCCCAATTCCGGGTTTTTTTTCAGATTTTCAAATACAGGGTCCGCCGTTTTCGAAAGAGTCTTGTGTTTTTTAGGTACATCTTGACATAATTAGGTAAAGGAAGCCTATTTTTTATGCATGTTTTGAACGAAAAAAAATGTTAGTACAATCCAAATTATAAATCTCAAGAAGGTATAGTTCCAATGATTAAGTACTGAATTTTGACTTTAAGTGGAATTTCCAATCTCCGTGATATACTAAAAAAATTAATACATGAAAATTTCCAAACTTCCAAATATAATCCAAAATTCCGAATAATATTTTCAATAAAACATGTATCATATACAAAATAGAAAGCCAGTGGATGTTAATACTCTCGCTTGATGCCTCGGCCAACAATGACACCACACCTCTAAAAAAATCATATAAAAACCGCAAGAGGTGTAGAACTTACTAGGGGCTCCGAGATATTCGGAGTCTTCTTCATGGTCGTCTTCTTCTTCTTCTTCCAAGCTGACGCCCCACGAGGGCGTGGTATTGTCGTCGTGATCGGGATGCTTCTTCTTGTTGAGGGTGAGCGAGTGCTTCAGCTTCTTGGCTTTCTCCTTCACTTTCGTCAGAACTGACTTCTTCTGGTGTCCTTCTGCATTGCATATACATACATTAATGTCGACATGGAACACAAGTATAGCTAGGTTTGATTATGATTACCTCGGAGAAATGGGTCAATGCTTGGCGATGATCTCGGAGACTCGCAGATTGGTTGGCCATCGAGTTGAGCCATTATGGTGAATCTGTGTCTCTGTGTGTGGGGAGATTTAATTATAATTTGTGTGAGTTCTATATTTGTGTCGCAAATCATGGAAGCGCCAAAAAAGGGTTGTATTCTTAGGCTCTTTCTGATTTGTTGGGCCATGTCTTAACACGTGGTCATTTGATTTTATGATTGCCTGAAAATAGTTATTCCATCATTTGATTAGCTAATAAAAGGATGGGTTCATTTGCGGCACAAGTATTAAATCTCTTTAAAGAAAAAGTAACGATAAGTTTTACATTTTTTTAACTGGATATTGTATCAATATTTGATATAATATATAAGAGAGGTAGATACCTTTTATCGAGTTTTTTTGGTACATGTCTTATTTATAATATCAATTTTATGGTACTTTGTTCGAAAAAAATATTTATAAAGATAATTGACACGTGACAAAAATAATAGTGATGTTGCAAACATAGAGTATTCAAATCCTTTTAGCTCAAATCATGTGCTCAATGAGCTTCAAGCAAATTGAGAAAAATAAAGAAATAAAGTGATACATCCAGGGGGCCGGCCCTGAGTTTGTCGCTTTTATATAGCGGATATATAGATGCGAAAAAAATAAAAGATGAGATATATAATATGTGATAGTAACAAAGTGATACATCCAGGGCCGGCCCTGAGTTTGTCGCTTTTAGTCGGTGCCCTAGGCTAAGTATATTTTTGGGGCCCTTAAAGAATTTATAAATTTTAAAAAAATTATATTTCATAAATAACAATAATATATCTAATAAGATTCGTCCCCTTAAAATTTGGGGGCACGAGGCGCTTGTCATGCTAGCCTATAGTTAGAGCCGGCCCTTTATAGCGGAACAAAACGAACTAAGCAAAAGCGTAATTGAAGCCGGAAATCTAAACGTCAAACATGTTTAGTTTTTTACTTTTTTTTGGCAAGACACAATATATTTCTCCAATCAAACTTTATATTCTACTTGAAATGAGAGAACTTTTTTTTTTAAGAAGTCTCAATCTTTCTATTCATTTAAAATTAATCTCTTCTTTCTTTAAAAAAAAAAAAAAGCTTCGGTAAACCCGTCGGTTACCGGTTTACTCATAAAATAAGATTATTAAAACCCATTGATAAACCGTAAAAGCGAGCCATCCAACTTTATCATATCAATTTTTCTTCGATAATGGTATTCCAAATGTTAATACTTAAAAATTGATCAACGTAAAACTCAGCTCATGAGTCTATTTTGGTCCCGGCCCAAATTCCGTATAATGGTCACAAAAGGGCTATAACAAAAGTGTTTATACTATAACAAATCACAAACAAGTAAGAGAGATGAAAACTTTATACTATAACAATAGAGACGGAAAACACACATGCAGACATACACTTACGCAACTTGAGCTACATATGAAACTTGGGTACGTGATTTTTTATTATATATATATTTTTTTAAAGTAATAGGGTATCATCAATCAAAGCTAAATCCTGTATATACTCAAATCACTATATTTACAAGTCTGCTTTCCTATAATTGTGACTCTCTCCAGAATCCTGCAGACAATACTTATGAAGATTACACGGGAAAAAACTCTCGAGCTTCACTCCTAATTCAGCATCGACCTCCGGTTCCTCTTATTTCTTCTTTTATTTCTTCCTTTCTCGTTTCTGGCGCTTCCGCTCCTCGTCTTCTTCTTGCTGCTTTAGAATCCGCTCATCGAGATCTTGCTCGGAGAAGCTCCCGGGCTCTTTCCTCTTCTTAAGAGCCTCAAATCGCTCCTGGACCTGTTTAAGAGAAGCCCGCTCTTTCCTCTTTCCTCTTTCCTCTTCTTTATGTAAAAGTTTGTTTCTCACAGTTTATGTTATACTCGATGTTAGAACATAATTTTAAACATAAACAGAACACGAGATTTTTTGGTAACCCAGTTCGCAAAATCCCATGTTGGATAATCTACTTCTGGGGAGCCCTTGCTCAGATTGATCAAACAAAGATTACAGAAGGATTGTTACAATATGAATATTCTATATTAAATAAACATAAAAGGCTCCCCCTTAATGTTGTAACAGGCTAAACGAAGCCATCCTTCATCTTTCGAATGATCCGGGGTGCAAGCTCCACTTGCGGAACGTCACGCTGAACTCCTTTCAGCTACCAGCTCCTGTGGTTGACGTTCACCTTCACCAAAGGATTTTCTCAAGGTGTTTGAAGTTGTAGTTTGAGTGAAGTGCTTGACAATGATGAAGCCAAATGATGATAAAGGGAGGACTTTTCTCTTTCCTTGTTTCAGCACTTCAACGTTCAAATTAGAGGGGTAAAACTGTCCACCTTGTTGAATAAACTATTTGAGGGAAAATGACAAGTCAAGTCCTATATGCCCAAAATGATATAACACTATTAAGAACTCATACCTAGGATAAGTCCATGTCCACAAATGCAAATAAGTCAAATGCATATTGATCCACAAAAATAGACAATAAGAAAAAGTGTAATCCACCAAACTCCCCATTTGGCTTTTTGTGGAACAATTTGTGGATAGAAGACTGAGGAGATCTGAGAAGAACAAATGTTCTTCTTAAGTCTTGTTCTTGATCTTGATCTTGATATTCTTCTTCTTGAAAATAATACTCTCCCCCTTTGTTTCACAACACAGCCAAAGGAGAGTCTCTATTCTTGAGCATATTCCTCAACATGAAAAGCATGAATAAACGTTAAATATGTCTGAGAGGAAAATAACACTGATTGACTTCATCAGAGCTGAGATGAGATGGCAGCGGAGCAAATACGCTTCCTCAAAAGCTCAAAATGTAATTAACAATGGATTGTGCAACCAATGAAACTTTTGAAGCAGAAACTAAGGAGGCATGAGCATAGAACGAATGTTCTCATAGCAGCCCCAAATCGAAGAAAAAGAAAAAAACGGCCAAATACGAATGTTCTCAGCAGGCCTGAAAAAGATAAGCACGTGAGTTGCACAAGCACATTCGCCAAAAGAAAGAACACAAACAGTATTTTGATTTCTCATATAATACTTAAACAACATATATGTAAATATCAATGTAAAAAGCCAATATGAAATATTTTGAAGAGAAATACTAAACATTGTTATGTAGAAACTGAAGCCCATATATTTAATCAAGATAGAAAAATGAGAGAATTTGAAATCTAAAAACGTAGAAGAGATTCATGGTTGCAAAAGACCAAATATAAGGCCACAATATAACCACCAATGCAAAACGATATCAGAGAAAATAATGCATTTTCAAATTAAAAACTTCAAAAACCTGTTAAAATTGAAGGACCCTTTTTTTTTTTTTTTTAATTTTTATGAAAATTTGACTTTATGTTTTAACATAAGATAAAACATGACTACGAAAAAATGAAACATAAATAAAATGACAGAAAAATAAATGGAAATGAGAGAATAGCTTATGTATATTGACGATTAAACTTCGGCAGATTCCCGCTATACTTCGTTGATCCACGAATGCTTTCCTGTCTAAAAGTGTTAGAAAAATATTTTCCATTTTCATGCTCTGAAAGACCAAGGACATTAATATTTTGTGTATCATCAAATAGGATTTGCCCTATTAGAACCCATTCTCTTCTAAATTTTCCACTATTTAATACTTTGGGTATTCCATTTTCATTATCCTTCAACTGAACTTTTCTTCCCTCCATGAGACATTTGAAAAGCTTATTGCATTGGGAATCAACGTGACCAGAACATTTGCAAAAACTACAAACTCTCACTTTTTGAACGATCGGTCTCCGATAGGCTTTGTGAAAGTTATGTGAATGTTTTGCAGTAGATGTTATATAAGATGTTCTAACATGAGATTCGATTTTAGAACTTGAGCACATGTTTGATCTTTGACTATTTAAGATTTTGGGTTTTAAAATGATAGCATTTTGATCAGATGAACATAAAGGGATGGGAGAGTATCCAACACCTGAATGATCACCATTTACGTTTCCTTCGATGAGAATATCGTCAAGAGCCATTTTTCCGGATTTGAACTTTGAGAGAAGGCTTTCTAGATAGTCGATTTTGGAATTCTTCTCCTCAATTTGAATTTCAAGAGATATAGCTTGATTTTTTAAGCTTTTCACTTCGGCAATGTGACCTTCATTCTCATAGGTAATGTGAGAAATTTCAGCTTTTAGTTTTAAGTTCAAGTCACATACCTCTATCCATTTCTTGAACATTGTCTGATATAATGTTCTAACATCGTCATCGTTTGCATCTTCATCAATTTCCACATCAGATTCTGCACCATCATTATTTACTGCTTCTTTTGGATGAATTGATGAGGTGAAAGCAACATAATGACTCATAGCGCCCCTTTCTTCATAATCATCGCTTGAAGATTTGTAAGACTTAGATTTTTGCTTCTTGAGTGTGTTTGCACACTCCGATCGAATATGTCCAAAACCTTCACATTCTCGACATTGTATCCCACGGTTAACTTTTCTTGGCTGACTTGATTGACTATTGAAAGAGGATTTATTGTCTCCAAATACCTTGACCGTCCTGCCAAAATTCTTCGAGACAAAGGCAAGGTCAGTGATAGATTCAATACTTTTACCTTTCGGCGAAGGCTTTTTTTCTCTAAACTTTCGAATCATATTCATTTCATAAGTTTGGAGAGAGCCAATAAGTTCATCAAAGCTCATCTTGGAGATGTCCTTGGCTTCTTCAATGGCGGCCACTTTAGCTTCAAATCTATCGGGGAGTGACCTGAGAGTTTTACGCACAAGCTTGAAATTAGAATAATTTTTACCGAGTTGATAAGCTTGGTTAGAAATCTCCCTGATTTTTCCATTGAAATCCGATATGGTTTCATCGTCGGACATTCTCAAGTCTTCAAATTTGGATGCGAGCATTTGAAGCTTTGAAGACCGGACAGAGCTCGTTCCTTCGTGAAGATTTTGAAGCGCTTCCCAAGCCTTCTTTGCTGAGCTGCAGGTTGATATGAGCTTAAATTGATGTTCGTCAACGGCGGAAAAAATGGCATTAAGAGCACGTGAATTTGCAAGAGCTTCGTTTTGTTCTTCGGTTGTCCAAGTTTCTGCAGGTTTTTCTACATATTTTCCATCTGTATCTTCCATTGTTGGAGGACTCCATCCTTTCAACAATGTAGGCCATGCTTTTCCATCAACCGCTTGAATAAATATTGTCATCCTTGCCTTCCAGTATGAGTAGTTAGTTCCATCAAGAACGGGAGGACGAACAATGAACACTGTTTCCTTGCTTCCCATGATGTGTGTGAGATGACTAGATCGAATCACTGTCTTTGACACCAAAGATTTAACGTTAGTGAACCAAGTTCTGATACCAATTGTAAAAGTCAGTTTCTCACAGTTTATGTTATACTCGATGTTAGAACATAATTTTAAACATAAACAGAATACGAGATTTTTTGGTAACCCAGTTCGCAAAATCCCATGTTGGATAATCTACTTCTGGGGAGCCCTTGCTCAGATTGATCAAACAAAGATTACAGAAGGATTGTTACAATATGAATATTCTATATTAAATAAACATAAAAGGCTCCCCCTTAATGTTGTAACAGGCTAAGCGAAGCCATCCTTCATCTTTCGAATGATCCGGGGTGCAAGCTCCACTTGCGGAACGTCACGCTGAACTCCTTTCAGCTACCAGCTCCTGTGGTTGACGTTCACCTTCACCAAAGGATTTTCTCAAGGTGTTTGAAGTTGTAGTTTGAGTGAAGTGCTTGACAATGATGAAGCCAAATGATGATAAAGGGAGGACTTTTCTCTTTCCTTGTTTCAGCACTTCAACGTTCAAATTAGAGGGGTAAAACTGTCCACCTTGCTGAATAAACTATTTGAGGGAAAATGACAAGTCAAGTCCTATATGCCCAAAATGATATAACACTATTAAGAACTCATACCTAGGATAAGTCCATGTCCACAAATGCAAATAAGTCAAATGCATATTGATCCACAAAAATAGACAATAAGAAAAAGTGTAATCCACCAAACTCCCCATTTGGCTTTTTGTGGAACAATTTGTGGATAGAAGACTAAGGAGATCTGAGAAGAACAGATGTTCTTCTTAAGTCTTGTTCTTGATCTTGATATTCTTCTTCTTGAAAATAATACTTTCCATTGATGTGATCCAGGTAGTTCGCCGAATCCTTTACACACAATATTCACAAACTGGACAAAAATATCCAGCGGCTATATTGGGCGTAACAACTGGAGTTTTCCCTAATCGGGATTGGAGATCCACTTCGTAATCTCGACGCTTCAATGGCTGCCTCGGAACCGGAGGACCTTTCGACTTGGGTTTTCCTTTGTCTTCTTCGCGTTCGCGAGCTCGTTCCAAATACTCCTCTTTGTCGAATTTCCGTGTTATCAACTCCAACAGCGCCATTAATGCCAGCTTGAGCCATGGCTAGATAACTCCCAAGCCCTAATTTATTAGCAGAATCTTCTGATCAGAACAAAACCGATTCTCCGCGACAGCGTCAAAAAAAAAAAAAAACAAGTTTTTGATTGTTGCATAAAGAAAACCAATGGCAGAGAAAGAAAAACTAAGGTAAAAGATTAATCGCCTCAAGAGTTCTCGTCAATAAAATATTTGGATTTTATTTGTTGCTTGTGTTACAAGAAAACTTTTACGATCAGTAAGGAAAATACAGCAATTTTAAATTAATTTGATTACTTGATGTTAAAACTAGTTGATAACTAGTTGATTAATTTGCTTAATTCGTTTTGCAAATTGCAAGGAAAATACAATATATACCTACCTTTCATGCTATACGTGTAACATTGCAAAAGAAAAAATATATATTAAAAGGTACACTGAATTTAAGTTTTAAACATTGTGTTCAAATTTTCAATTATTAAACTTTGTATCTTCAGAAAGCTAATTTGTGCAGTGAAAATTTAAGATTACATTTAAATTATTTTTTATTCTTTAATCTCCATTATCCTTATTTTTTTTTAAGTAAAAGATGGAGGCCCGGCCCGACATCTCGCAATGTGATCACGAATCCCAACTAAGTTGGCACCCATAAACACAAAGAAAGAAACGGGGTTAATCTCCATTATCCTTTTAAGCGGCTTTGTTTTTTATATAATGTATTGTATTCTAATAATGTTATTGGAGCTGACCAAAAAAATTGTTTATCATTAGTTTATTATTAATTACCGGTAGATATTTCCTTACTATATTATTTATCCTTCGGATTTGTTGATATACTTTAAAAATATTTTATTTAATATATTTTTAAAATAGGCAATTGTCGGATTTGCACGAGTAAATGTCTATTATTTATTTTTTTAAATGATTCAAAAAATTGAAAAAAATTATAATAATTAAATTCTTTATTTTTTATAGTTCTTTTATACGTATATGGATACATAATTAAATAAAATAAAATAAAATTATATTACTAAGATAGAGCTACGGCTTGGCGTGGGATGCCCCAATGTTTTACCTAGACTCGACTCGCGTGGGGTAATACAAAAAGCCCTACCTGACGCAAAAAATAAGAAATGCCCAAAGCAACTGACCCGATAAAAAAGAATTTGAATTGATTTAAACCGTCATGTCCGAATAATTAAATTTTAATTTATAAAAAAATATGAATCAAACAAATATACACTAAAATTATTCCATGCATATTTGAATCAAATCAACCCAACAAGAAACCTCAAATTAAACTTATAAAATTATTTTAAATTATATAAGTTTACGACTCATTTTCAAACATGTTTAAATAATTTCAAACATATTCAAATAAAAATTAATTATTACTAACTAAACTTTAAAGAAAAATAAAAAAAGTTGCGTGTGAGATTTAAAAATAGGATTATACGATCATTAAATAAAAATAAATTTGTGAAATTGTGCATAAAGATAAAAATATGTGAAAAATATTAAAGTGTGTATTAGTGATGTAAAAGTTGAGTAAAATATTGATACAAAATATGAATTAATCATATTGATCGAGTCGAGTTTTCGACCCTACCTTGGTCTCGACCTCGACCCCGATCTTGAACTCAAAGAATAATCGACCCGACCCGGCTCAATTTTAAAGTATTGGATTAACCAGAATCTGACCATCAGATTGACCCTATTAGGGGTGCAAATAAAACCCGAAAATCGGGTAAAAATCCGAATCCGAATCCGTATCCGAATTTAAAACCCGAATCCGAATCCGGAATTCGGATCCGGGTACCCGGTACCCGGTTTAAAACCGGGTTCGGGTACCGGGTAGTGAAATCTTAAAAACCGGGTACCCGGTACCCGGTTTAATACCCGGTTTGTTTAATTTTTAATTTTAAAAAAAAAAAAATTTAGGGTTAGGGCTCGACACTCATCTCTCATTTTCATTTCTCATTTTAGGGTTTCATTAAAAAAAATTTAAAATTTTTTGATGCGCGGACGGTGAAATGATGATGGAAAGCCGGAAGAACTCGAAGTGCTTTATCATATGTCTTTTTAATGCATTTTAAATTTTAGACAATGGATGTATATTTTTTTATGTACGAGACATGTACAATGTTTATTTTGAGATAATTTAATTTTTCTATTAAAAAAAATAAAACGGATCCGGGTAAAAATCCGGATCCGGTTGAAAATCCGAACTTGGTTTTCAAACCGGGTAGCAATTTTCAACTACCCGGAAATTCGGGTACCCGGATTTCGGATACCGGGTAGTAAATTTCAACTACCCGAAAACCGGGTCCGGGTACCGGGTACTTCAAAAAAACCGGGTACCCGACCCGGTTTCACCCCTAGACCCTATAATGCTCACTCCAATATAGAGCATCGTAGATCTCGCTAGTGAATTTATATTTATATTATATTATGAAGTAGTGGGTCAGGTCACTGTTGTGCTAACAAAAACCCCTTTCTTCTTCTTAACCCCTTTCTCTCTCCTTATCCCTCTCTCCCACTCTCTCCAACAACAATGCCGGTCTTCGCGGCGGCGCCCACCCACCTCCTCAACCCCGCCGTCCTCTCCTCCCGCCCCAAGCTTCCCGCCGCCGCCGCCCGCCCCCCTCTCCCGCTCCTCAAATGCCGCAGCCATCTCTCTCCTCACCAAACCCCTCGGAACATTGAAGGCCCCAAACCCTCCCCACTCGCTTCCCTCCTCGACCACCTTCCCAAAACCCTCGCCGCCGCCTCCGCCGTCACGATTGCCTTCACCGCCCTCTCCAAATTCGGAGGCGGAAACGGCGGTGGAGTAGGCGGGGGCGGAGGTGGAGGTGGAGGTGGAGGTGGAGGCGGAAATGGTGGCGGTGGTGGGGGATTCTGGCGGAATCTGTTTTGCCCCCGGGCAGCCATTGCGGACGAGCCGCAGTCGCCGGAGTGGGACTCCCACGGCTTGCCGGCGAACATCGTGATGCAGCTCAACAAGCTGAGCGGATTCAAGAAGTACAAGGTCTCCGACATCGTGTTTCTGGACCGGCGCCGGAACAAGACGGTGGGGCCGGATGACTCGTTCTTCGAGATGGTGTCGCTGCGGCCGACCGGGGTGTACACGAAGGCGCAGCTGCAGAAGGAGCTGGAGACGCTCGCCACTTGCGGGATGTTCGAGAAGGTGGATATGGAGGGGAAGACCTGCGCCGACGGGACGCTCGCGGTGACGATCTCGTTCACTGAGAGCACCTGGCAGTCGGCGGAGCGGTTCCGGTGCATCAACGTTGGGCTGCTTCCGCAGACGAAGCCGGTGGAGATGGACGCGGACATGACGGACAAGGAGAAGATGGAGTACTTCAAGAGCCAGGAGCGGGACTACAAGCGGAGGATCGGCAGCGCACGCCCGTGCCTGCTGCCAATGCCGGTGCACCGCGAGGTGATGAAGATGCTGCAGGACCAGGGGAAGGTCTCTGCACGGCTGCTGCAGCGGATCAGGGACCGCGTGCAGAAGTGGTACCAGGACGAGGGGTACGCCTGCGCGCAGGTCGTCAATTTCGGGAATCTGAACACGAAGGAGGTTGTTTGCGAGGTGGTTGAAGGCGACATCACTCAGCTGGTAATTCAGTTCCAGGACAAGCTCGGAAACGTTGTCGAAGGGAACACACAAACTCCGGTTGTCCGGAGAGAATTGCCCAAGCAGGTACTATAATTCGATTTAGAATCGAGTTTATCAATTGTAATTTGGTAATTACAGGAGCTCAAATTACCATTGTAATGGTTGTATAGTATATGATATTACTAGCTATTGATAGAGTTTCTTTTGTTGTACTAGTTGGTAGCATTAACTTCCTGAAATCTGTTTTGAAAACCGCCGTTCTGTCAATTGTTTGCTTTGTTTGTTATATATCTCTGTTCGTGGCGAATGACGGTTTGTAAGTTAATTTACAGCTTCGACCAGGGTACATCTTCAACATTGAAGCGGGGAAGCAGGCTTTGAGGAACATAAACTCGCTGGCTTTGTTCTCCAACATCGAGGTCAACCCGCGGCCCGATGAGAAAAACGAAGGGGGGATCATTGTGGAGATCAAGCTCAAAGAGCTCGAACAGAAGACTGCTGAAGTCAGCACCGAATGGAGTATCGTTCCCGGTCGTGGAGGATATCCCACGTTGGTAAGTTTATTAGACCATTCGACGCTGCCCGTTTATTGATTGAATATAGTGATTTCAACCGTCTGATTAGCTTGCATCTTTTTCAGGCTTCGTTGCAGCCTGGTGGAACCGTTACCTTCGAGCATCGGAATATCAAAGGGCTTAACCGATCTATCCAGGGCTCGATAACGACCAGCAACTTCTTCAATCCCCAGGTTAGTTTCACATATGTCGAAAAGACTATTTGTTATGGGATCCCGGTGCTAAATTTCGATAAATAATTTTTTTCTTAGGACGATCTTGCGTTCAAGCTTGAGTATGCGCACCCGTATCTGGACGGCGTATACGATCCTCGGAACCGAACTCTCCGTGTGAACTGCTTCAACAGCCGAAAGCTGAGTCCGGTCTTCACGGGTGGGCCTGGGGTGGACGAAGTTCCACCCATTTGGGTTGACCGCGCTGGTCTTAAGGCTAACATCACAGAGGTATTGATTTCCATTTCTGTAAAGTGGTTATCCATATGGTTTGTACTTTGTAGTTACTTTACTTATATACGTTGCGACCTATGTGCAAGCAGAATTTCACCCGTCAGAGCAAATTCACGTACGGACTTGTAGTGGAAGAGATCACCACTCGTGATGAAAGCAGCCATATCTGTCCGAATGGTCAGAGAGTGTTGCCCAGCGGCGGAATCAGTGTGGATGGACCTCCAACAACTCTTAGCGGCACTGGCGTCGACCGTATGGCCTTTTTGCAGGCCAATATCACTCGTGATAACACCAAGTTTGTGAATGGCGCGATAGTAGGTCAAAGAGATGTGTTTCAGGTGAGCCCATTTGCTCATTATCTCACCGCAATAGTATCGGTTTTTGCATATGGCACACTAGTTCTTCTATTGTGCCATATACTTATCGTTATGCAACGGTATCTATGCCTGTTACCTTTCTATCACAACTTCATATATCTATGGCTAATAATCTCTATATATTGCAGGTTGACCAAGGTCTTGGCATCGGCAGCAACTTTCCGTTCTTCAACCGTCATCAGTTGACTTTGACAAGATTCTTGCAGCTGGGGGAAGTGGAGGAAGGTGCCGGTAAGTCGCCGCCACCTGTGCTTGTGCTTCACGGCCATTACGGTGGCTGTGTGGGAGACCTGCCGAGCTATGACACTTTCACCCTCGGAGGGCCCTACTCTGTCAGGGGTTACAACATGGGCGAAATTGGCGCAGCGAGAAACATCCTTGAGGTAGGAGCACGCCAATAGAGTTAGGCTTAAAATATGTTGATTGGGATCCCATTTATGCTTGTCGCTTTAATTTTACACAAGGCAACATTCGGAATTCGGTTTTCTCAAAGAAAGATATAATTATGAGAAATTGAAAGAAAATTATTTTTCTAAGTTCATCAAGAGCCACCGATATTAATCCCGGATAACCTCATTTTTCTTCGAACATTAAAAAAAAAAAAAAAACGGAAAACACATTTCTTATATCTTTTGCAAGGAAAACAATATCTTGTTTATATAATTTTTCTCTCTGTCGTTTGTAGCTTGCGGCCGAGTTGAGGATACCCGTGAAAGGTACGCATGTGTATGCATTTGCCGAGCACGGCAATGATCTGGGAACCTCAAAGGATGTGAAGGGAAACCCGACAGAGGTTTACAGGCGGATGGGTCACGGGTCGTCTTACGGCGTCGGTGCGAAGCTAGGTCTAGTGCGAGCTGAGTACGCTGTCGATCACAACTCGGGCACCGGTTCCTTGTTTTTCCGTTTCGGAGAGCGATTTTGAGATGTGATTAGGTTTTTGTCTGTCTATTCCTTTGCAGAAAAAGTAGTCAATCTTGTTTATGTTTGAGAATGATATGAAGGTGCTTCGTCGAATTAGACTTTGGATGAATTGAGTTGAATTGTTGAATAACAGTATTTTTTGGAGTATAAAAATGAGTAATTTGCGGCAAAATCTTAGCGTTTGGAAGCGTTTTGTGTGTTCATTTTTTGTTTGCATTTTTAATTTTTCAAAATAATTTTATTAAAATATTTTAAAAATGTGATTGATTATTATTTTCTTACACTGTCTTTCGAAAATAAAAATAAAATAGTGTTTGGTTAATCTTTTATAAAATAATGTAAAAATAATTATAATTATAATTAATCAAAATTATCAACTACATGTAAATAAGTGAAAAGTTTATATCATATAACAATTATGTTAAATAATAAAAAATTACATTAAATAACATTTTTTTTTATAATAAAAGACTTATACAAAGAAAAATATAATCAACAATATTTTATTCAAAACAACTACTATAACAAACGTTTAGGGGTGGCAATTTGGGGCCGGACACGATACACGAAACAGTTACGACACGATTTAAATAGGTCTGGGTCTACCATAAATGGATCTAGGTCCAACCGTGTCGAACACGATTAACACGAGTAAATAACGGGTAAACACGGCATGAACACGATAACACGATGAGACCCAATTAGACACGATTAAAGAGCAAAAAGATACATTTTCTACATTTTATATATGTTATTAAGTGTTTTAATACTTATTATATATGAAATTTATGTTTTTATTTTATTAATTAAGTCTTACAATTGATGAACATAAAGATTTGGCTGTAAAATTTTAAAATCTTCGATAATATAGTTAAATAAATTAAGTTAAATGAGTATAAATTGAATTAATTTATTATTTATAAATAAATAAATCTATTAATTGAGTTAAACGGGTAGACACGATAAACACGTTATTTAAATGGGGCGGGTCGGGGTCTTGTCTTCTAACACGATCAATAAATGGGGCGGGTCTGGGTCTAGATAAAATAAGTAAAAAACGATTAAGACCCGGCACGAACACGACACGCAACCCGAATTGCCACCCCTACAAACGTCGGATGTTTTTCATTTACATAATATGCATGTGAAAAAAAAGTTAATTAAGCAGTGATTTAGAATTATTTATTTAACTACCCATTGTTTTATCAGTACCCTACAAATTATTAACAATCGAATATGCATTTAGAGAAGTCAGCCTTGAGTATTTTTCAAAAAAAAAAAAATTACTCGTTAAAAAATAATGTAAATTTTTACCGCGTGAGTTTGACCAAGTTTACTATTGATTAGTTACCCAAGATCCAAGGGATAGGTACCAATATCATAAACTTATATTTGTACAATATTCTATAGAAAAAAAAATCAAATTTTAATAATTAATTGCGGAAGAAAAAAGATAGTGTAAATGAGGAAGAAAAAAAAGCATTAAAAATATTATTAGGAAAATATAATTAAAATGAGGAGAGATAAATGAGGTGGGAGTTCAAGAAGAAAATGAAAACATAAAAAAACGTTTTTATTTTTATGTGTAAAGTTAACAAAATAAAACATCATTTTGAAAAAATATTTTGTGCAAAATATAACCAATCATGTTTTTGAAAGAATATTCTTAGTATTTTTTTCCCAAAAATTAAAGACGTTTTGCCAAAACGCTTCCAAACGGCCCATCTGTTATATTTTACTTCTTAACCTTTGCTTTATTTGATAGCTTTGGTTTATGAAAGTGTATTTAATGCATTCACCTTATATTATTAATGTTTAATTATTGCATTTCATCGTTTTGAAGTATAATTTTTATCTACTTTTTTTTGTTACTCGGATATAAAACAGAAAAAAAAAATATTATAAGAAAATATTCTCTTTATGGTGCATATATGTAGTTTTTTTATAAAAAAATAGTATAAGAAAATGTTCTCTTTCGGTTGAGGGTTTCGATCTTATGTTCTCTTTATGAATATTTAATTCCATAAATAAAATATTATAAGAAAAACTTGATAAACTAACACTAATATGTATCAATCACAAATATGGTGCATATATGTAGTTTTTTATATTGTTATTTTTAGTGAAAACAAAAATGGTCCTAAAACTCCACCATATAGTGGGATTCAACACTAAGCAAAAAAAGATCTAAGTACTCCATCAATGGATGAACAATAAAGTTTCGTTCTAATGAATTTTGTTGAATTAGTAGATGTGTTTAGCATGAAGCTAATAAGCGTGTCTTCTATAAACCCAATTCCTTCTTTAACTGGGCAAGAGTAGCTTCAATCTCATCAATGTTGTCCTCGATGCTACTCCCTTTGCCGCCCGGTTCCTCAGCCCCGCGACTTCCAGTAGAACTGCCACTCGGGGATCCGACATTCTCATATTCGGTATCAGCTTCACTATCTGATATGTTCAGCTCTTTCTCCAGAAATTCCACAAATTCCTCTCCAATTTCCTAACAGCATAAACAACATTTTTTTCTTTCAGGTAAGTAATTTTGTTAAGTATCACGAGATTCCATTTTAATTTTTAACAGTAAGTGACCATGTGCGGAATCTTTGAAGCGATGCTCATTTGAGCTATTTGGGATCTATTATCATATTAAAGGCCAGCTTTGGGTGGTTGTTAAAAGGGGTGATTCGTTTTCTCGCAAATTTTGAAGTAAATTAAATGTTACGGAAATTAAATGAATCATTTTTATTTTGAGTTTCGGGTGGAAAAAGCATAATAGAAAATTGTAACGTGACTTATTTGAGGAATTTTCTATTTTTAGTTACTTAACTAACTGGTTGTTATAAAGTTAGTTACAGTTACCATAAGTAGAAAATTGGGTCTTTGATAAATAACGGAGTAACTCGAACCATATAATTTTTGTTAAGTCTTGTTAAAGTCTATTAATCTTTCACACATGAGATCCTGAATAGTATTCAGTGTGAGAAAAATCCTATCGAAGATCGGAAAAGTTGAAGCTCGAGAGTTTCTTACCGACAATTCCTCCCATAGACTTTTCGGCTTTCCTTTTGAGGCACTTGCTTCCCAATTGTTGAATTCCTCTTGTAGATCTCTGAAGAAGTCCTCTGCAACACCACAAAGACTCACATTACTCGCAACACAGAGAAAACATCTTCACGGAAGCCTAAAAACCGAGTTTATTGCCACGGTGACGTCTCTCGGAGAGGATAAATCTACCTAGTGATATTTGAACATCTCTCATAAAGTTACCTGCATCACCAGGCTTGTTGATAAGCACATATTAATCGACACCTCACAATGAGAATGAACAATGGCACCACACGAAAAACGTTCTTTAGGCCATGTGAGTTTAGCATCGTAATCTAAATGGAAAGAAAGTCGGCATAAAGCCAACTTTCTTAGAACGTGAAGAGGATCTTGAGGGTAAATCAAGTTCTTACCGAGTCCGTAAAATTCTTCCTCCTTTTGCGGTGCCTTACTTCTTTGAGAAGCGGAATACGAAAAGTCCGACCCTCGGCTTCCAGAATCGTACTTCCTACGAGATTCCGAGTTCAGCAATGTGTTGTACGCGTGTTTAATCCTCAGAAACTTCTCCTGCGCATTTGGCTGTAAAACCGAGCCAATTTGAGTGTGAAGAATCCATCTACAATAACCTTTGCTGCCCTAGGATTCGAGCCTTGAAATCGCCATTTTCGTTCAACGAAGCAGTTGAAACATATCTTGGTTATCAAGCAATCTAGTAATTCTGTTATCAATAGGGGAAGTTAACAGACAACCAAATAACCCAAAAAGAGCTCTAAGCAAACTAGGTGCGTACAAAAAGTACCCGAAAACCGAAGTTAGAACGTTAAATACGGTAAAAGTGGTACTGGTGGAAGCGGCGATCGGCACCACTTACGGTTTTAGAAACAGTATTACCCGATCAATTTTAGTGCTGCAATTCCCGAGGCCTAAAACCCTATCCTAAAAGTCTGTTTGATAATTCACCTCAAACACTCAACACTGGATTGCTTGCAATTTTTCCTACAAACTAAGTACCTCTTTGTTGACATCAGGGTGATACTTGAGAGCAAGTTTCCGATAAGCCCTCTTGATCTCGCTCGTCGAAGCCGACCGGGAAATGCCCAGAACCTCGTACGGAGACTCTCTCCCATTAGCCCTCGCAACGAGAACCAAGCTTCTCCTTTTCCCCTTCCAATCCCAGAAGCGAGACGACCCACCAGAGCTCAGGAACACCACTCTGTTGCTTCTCAAGGCACCGCACACCGAGCCGAATCGAGCAATGGGCAGCGACGGCTTCGCGCGATTCGGAAAGCGGAACCAGAAGGAGTGAGGGAGTGAGGTCGAGGACAGGGCTAACTCGCGCATGGTGGTTGGGTTGAGTGGATCCGCGACGATGGTGGGCGTTGGAGGCTCATGGCCCTGCTGGTGAGTGAGGCATTTGAGGATTCAGATTGGATTGAGTCAGTTTCTGTGTTCACAGCTTTTGGGAGTCTCAAGGCTTCTTCTTCTTCTGCTTCGGCTATCTTCAAGAATCCAGATTAACAAATGGCTGATAGTGTAGTACACGAGTTTGTTTCTTATAACTTCATGTGGTTAGTGCGGCATATATACCTAACTTGTTTAACTTTATTGTGTTTTCGATCTACTCAGATTTAAATTTAGAGAAATCATAACTAATAACCACATTATTAAGTTTAGATTGCATTTTATAAAACGCATAGTTTTAATTTTAAAAATAGCCAATTAGGATGACGTGGCACTGAAAATCAATTTCTCCATACTAAAATTATCCCTCAATTAATTAAAATTCGTTTATTTTTATTTTTAAATAAATTAAAATTTTAATTTGTTAATAATTATGCATGATTTTAAGAATAAATTTGTACAAAATTTTGAAATAATAATACCCGATATTCTCTCCCAAAATTGTGCGATCATGAGCTCCCTCCCTCCTTTTGAATCAATATCACCTGCTACTGGGTCAACTCCAAACCAACACTCAGAATGGAACCCAAACTCTCTTTCTCTTTCTCTCTCTCTGAGAACTTGAGATCCATGGATGCCCACGCGATCACGTCGTGAAGCTAATCATTCGAGATCAGCACCGGAATCGACGGCGACAGCGAGTTATTGGCGGAGGCCAGCGACTCGAGCTTCCCCGAGGCATGGGAGAAGGTGAACCCCAACGTCATCGAGCCTCTGAAACCCCTATCTCTTTCATGGAGCCCCGTCCTCCGACACCGTCGACGACCGTTACCAAGCTCACCGTCAACTTCGTTCTCCTCTAGGCCTCCGATCTCTCCGCCACGCCATGAGGTACGCCGTGTCCTCGTTGCAGTCCTTCCACACGGCGCCTCAGGACTTGAGCACGCCATGCGGCGTCGCGGCGCGGATCTCGGTGGCGGTGAGGCGGCGCTCCACGAGGCAGCGGATATGTTAATTTCTGTTTATGTAAATGTTTGTTATTTGTGTAATTTCTGAGTTTTTCGTGTAATTTCTGTTTATTCGTGTTTATTCAAAGTGTAAATGTATGGTAATTCGAATGGTAAATGTAGATTTATTGGTTTATTCGTGTAAATGTATGTTAATTCGACAATAAATGTCGCTTTATTCGTTTATTCGTGTAAATGTCTGTTAATTCGAATTGTTAATTTGGTTAATGTTTTTTAATTTAAATTGTTTTAAAATTATTAATATGGGTAATTCGAATTATTGTATGTTAAGTAATTTGAATTTTTATTTTAAAAAGTGAAAAATATTTTTTTTATTTAAATTTGAAATTTATTTTTTTAATTTGGATTTCAAATATTTGTTCCTAATTTAGTATTTTTTTTAATAAAAATTCGTATTAATTTTTAATTATTTAAATAAATTTGTTAATTCAAATTTTAATATTAATTACTATTAATAATAAGGGTAGATAAGTCATTTTATATCATTTAATGTGGTTTATTGGCTATAGCACAATATTAACCAAACAGTGGCTATTTTGACAATTTTAAAACGTTGATATGGCTAGTTATCTTGAGCTCCCTTAAATTTATTATGATTTCAGTTACCACCGTAAATTACTGAATATATTGCTTATCTTTCAATAATTTCGACTAAAATATATTTTCAGATCTTTATATTAGACCAATTTTAATAACTTTATCATTTAATAACTTAAAAAATATATGTGTTTAATTTAAGTGATAAGTTTTTGGTGGTAATATATGTACTCGTGATTTTTAAATGCGTAGATCATTTACCAAAAAAGAAAAAGACGAATGTCGACTTATTTGTGCTTTGAACACTTAAAAAGTCAGGGGTGAAACCGAAATCGAGAATTTATTATTTTTTGTCTGGTTTCTGTTGTAATTTTTTAAACGAAGACAAAATTCAGGAGAACCAGGAAGAAGAAAAAACAAAACCGGGAAAAATGACAAAATACAAAGTCCATATACCAAAATCAAATATCTAACAAGACATAAACTAACATTAATATATATATATATATATATAACCGGAAGTAAGTCAATTTTTTTTTCTCTGGAGTTTAAGGTGTTGTCTCAGTCCCAATTCCCGATTTTAAAACTAAATTTCTCAACAACAAAAAAAGTACAAACTGGACAGGTACCTTGGCAAAAGCGGAAATCGAATACACCATTTTCAGCCCTAAAACGAGTACTAAGAGAGTATACAGTATGACAAAAAACGGTGTGCCTCCAAGAGGTCTTTCGTTGATTAAAACCGAAAAACACTACCTATTTGAATATCAATGTAAAATATTTTAGAGAGCATATGCCATACACTAAATTTTCAGTTTTTGTTTTGTGGTACAAATGCATACTACTTGTACTTTATAATATAGTTTTGTCCTTGCTAACATTCAAGGTATATAATGTAAAATGTAAATACACCTTGTGTTATACGACACACAATCGTTGATCCTGTACCATGCAGTTGCGTGCCAAAGTGACCCCATTTCTCGCCATTCCTCGCCCAGCCTTCCATGCCTCGCACGAAGCAGCCTATGCAAGCGCCCTCGACCTCAGACCAGGAACCGCACTCCACGCTCGCCTCATCGTCCTTGGCTTGGCCCGTCGCACCCACTTTGCCACCAAGCTCATCGCTCTCTACGCCGCGTGCGGCAACGCAGCCTGCGCACGCCATGTGTTCGAAGAAATCCCGAAAACGAACATCCGTCGATGGATCACCCTCATCGGGGCGTTTTCGCAACAAGGGTTCTACGCTCCGGTGCTCGGTGTGTTCCGCGAGATGGGGCGAGAGGGTATTTCGCACAATGTGTTCGTCGTTCCCAGCGTGCTCAAGGCCTGTGGCCACCTCGGGGAAGCTCGTTCGGGTGAGGAAGTGCACGCAGCCACGGTGAAGTGCTCATTTGATAGCGACCCATTTGTCGCCAGTGCTCTGGTTGATATGTACTCGAAGACAGGTCAAGTGGAGAAGGCTAGCCGGGTGTTTGGTGAGTCAGCGGAGAAAAATGTGGTGTCGTTGAACGCTCTAGTCTCAGGATTTGTGCAGCGCGGGTCGCCCGAAGAAGCTTTGGGCTTGGTGGAGAAGATGGAGTCTGAAGGGTTAGAGCCGAATATTGTGACTTGGAACAGTTTGGTTGCTGGGTTTTCTCAGAAGGGTGATAGGGCGACGGTTTCTCGGCTTCTTAGGCTGATGCATGATCGGGGGATCGAGCCTGATGTCGTGTCCTGGAGCTCAATTGTGTCCGGGTGTGTGCAGAACTTCCAAAACAAGGACGCTTTCATAGCGTTTAAGCAGATCTTAGTTCATAAATTATATCCAACCTCGGCTGCAATCAGCAGCCTCTTGTCCGCTTGCTCGGTCAAAGCTAATGTTCGCTGCGGGAAGGAGATCCACGGCTACGCGTTAGCAATCGGAATAGAAAAAAATGTGTTTGTGAGGAGTGCTCTGGTCGACATGTACGGAAAATCCGGATTCATACGTGAAGCCAATGCGCTGTTCGGTAAGATGACCGAAAGAAGCTCGGTCACATGGAACTCAATGATCTTCGGGTACGCTAACAACGGGTACTGTGACGAAGCGATCGAGCTTTTCCACCGGATGACGAAAGAGGATGAAAAGAAAATTGACCATCTTACTTTCACTGCGGTCTTAACCGCCTGTAGCCATGCGAGGATGGTTGATCTAGGGCAAAGCTTTTTCCGGTCAATGAAGGAAAAATACGGTATTGTCCCCAGGCCGGAGCATTATGCGTGTGTGGTGGATCTTCTTGGACGAACCGGGAAACTTACCGAAGCTTATGAGATTATCAATGCAATGCCGATCAAGCCAGATTTGTTTGTATGGGGAGCTCTATTAGGGGCTTGTCGGTGCCACGGGAACGTAGAGCTCGCCGAAGTGGCGGCTAAGCATTTGGCGGCGCTCGAGCCGGAGAGCGCCGGAAACAAGAAGTTATTGTCGGGTGTGTACGTAAATTCTGGCAGCTGGGAAAATGTTACGAGGTTGAAGAAGACTATGAGTAGAAAAAATTTGTCCAAATTTTCCGGCTGCAGTTGGTTAGAGACTGCCTGATATTTATTAGTATATTTTTCTTAAAATATTTGCGACAAAAGTACCAATAAGAGAGTCAAAAAGTGACGGCATATTTATATTTTAATTTTATTTTTTCTGAGATATGTTCTTATTCATAGCAAAATCTGCGATTTGGTAGGTACCTGAGTAGTTCTATTAATAGGCAAGTGAAAGCAATTTTGACATGATTATTTCATTAGTTCGTTTGAGAAAAGGTACATACATGATTTGAATGAGAGAAAAATGGCTAACATAAACACTTGGCATTGAAAAGAAAAAGAATAGAAAGAAAAAAGAAAAAAAAAGGCGCCCAAGTTTAGTTACGAAACAGAGTTTGCAGTGCTAAATTTCCGTAGAAACAATCCATGACGAGTCGTGAATCGGTTCCGCTCCTCACGATTTCAGTATTAAACTTCAGATATAGCCATTCGGGATTTATATGATGTTCTTGTTCTCTTCTTTGAGATCTCCGTGAAGGAAAGCGTTTGGCAACTAACTGGAATTAGAGTTTGCTGAGGGCTCATGAATTACAATGAAGTGTCTCCATGACAATATGAAAAAGATGATCTGCAAGAAGCAACATTTACGGTGACAGGAGAACTAAATCCAGAAATGTGAAACAAGATTCATTCTTAATCTAAAACCCAACAAGTGTAAGGAACAACATAAAAACGAAAAACATAACTTTTAACTTCCGACCTGGTTCTACTCAGCGCTGCACTGAGATACCGTTTCAAACAATATCAACTAACTCTAGTTGGATAAAGGCACAATGACATGGAAGCTTTGACGAGTCGATATACACGAAAAGAACACTTGAATTATGTTAAGACTAAGTATGCTCATGTACTTATATTTCTAAAGGTGAGTTCTACTCATGTACTTATATCTATAGGCTTGGGTTCTAATTCACGCCATGCTCGAGCAACCCAGAAAGAGCGACCTGGAAACCGGCCATACAGAGTAGTCTATGTGTTGATCATGTATCAAGCAGTGAGATCCTAGGAATATAATTGCACATAAAAATCTATAGAGATTACATTGACAAACTGATTACAGACAATATTCCGCAAAATTGACAGAAAAATCGGACATTTCTAACAAAATTGGTGAAAAGCAAACCGAAGGCGTTCCAGCCAGAATGAACAGCCTGATACTTTTGCCAAGTTTATCTTGGCTTCTGGCTTTGCTGGAAATTAAAGTTCAATGCATTTAGAAAAGACAATATCAGATTACAGATGGCAAGTAGGGAAACAGGTTTCAAGTAGACCTAACAAGCTGTTTGTCTTTGAGCAGACTTGAAATAAATGCTTACGAATACATAAACCCCATGCTGTTATCATGTATTTGTATGCATGTATTGCAAGTATTCATAAATGAACTCATATTCATATCGTCTCTACACTTTCTCCACCTAATGACTTGCTCAGCTGTCGAGTGAGTCTATTGATTTGTTGCCTTGTCTCACAAGTAAAATTTGCCTTTTTTTTCTTTTCTTCACATTGATCATGGAAATGGGGACTTCTAATAATCATCTATTACTTGAACCATCTCAAAACTAGTTTTCTTCACATTAAATGTTGCCACAATTGACAAACCTAGAAACTTGACAATCATACTAAGCAACCAAACTCATAATTCCAACTTACTAACCATATCTATGTTTCCATCTCTACATTAGCAAGTTCATTGATTAGCAGATTAAAAGCTCAATCATTACATGTATTGTAAAAGCACAAGTCTTGTCTTACACATTTACAAAAGCAGAGCAATGCCAAAGCTAAAGAACTAAACTCACCTCTGGTTATGGTGTCAATAATAATACTCTTTTAAGTCTCCGTTTCTACTTATCACTAGGAGCCGAATGTGGGAAATTCATCCAATCCCGCTGCTGCTGCTGGTGCAACATGTTGTACTGGTGGTGGTGCGCCTCGAACCCGGGGTGATACCCCATCGGCATGCCCATGTGCCCGAGTCCGTGCCCGCTGTGAGCCATCATGGGCATTGGCATTGGCATCTGCATTGCTGGAGGGTACGGCATTGGCATTGGCATCGGCACCGGATAGTGCCCATTAGCGTGGCCGTGGCCGTGGCTGTTCCCAGTCCCGCTGCCGGCCTCGTGGAGGCTCTGCGGGGGCACGGGCGTGGAGGAGAAGAGGTGGTCCGAGGCCGAGGGGCCCTCGGAGGAGAGGCCCTGCATCCGCTTGAGGTAAAGGCGGTACTTCTGGAGATGGCTGGCGACATTCTCGCGGGTGAGGCCTTCCACGTTCATCATCTGCATAATCGTCTTCGGCACGGCGTTCTTGATCCCCAAGTGCCCCACCACGTCCACGAACCGCTTGTGCAGCTGCGGCGTCCACACCAGGCGTGGCCGCTTCAGCGCCCGCGCCGCCGCGTCGTCGCCGGAGGCGTCCACCGGGAGGGCCGAGTCGGCCACGTCCTCGGCGTCGATCCTCCGCGACTTCCGCGTCTCGGATCCTGAGCCCTCGCGATCGTCCCCGTTCTCGTCGCCGTCGACGAGCACCGCCGAGTCGTGGCTCTCGCCGCCGCTTGCGCCGAAGGAGCCCAATCGGAGCGACGAGAGCGTGTCACGCGAGGCCTGGTTGACGTCGACGGGGGTCCGGTACTGCGCCGGCGAGATGCCGAACGCCGTGGCCAGCTCCGGCGGGATCAGCGCCTGAGACAAGGGCGCGAGGTCGTCGACGGTGGGGAGGCCGGACTCCCACTCGGGGATTCGGTCGTCGTCTTGGCCGTCGAAGTCGTCGGCCATGGTGGAGAAATCAGAGGATGAAGGGTGTGAATCTAGGGTTTGAGGAGTGGGAATTCACCATGAAATGGATCAATCGGAAGCAAAACAAGTGGAGAGAGAAAGGGGAATCGAGTCTCGTTGCAGATATTTCGCGAGCACAAGTAATTTTCTTTTTTTGATTTGTTTTTATAATAATAATGAGAAGACTGAAAAAGTGCAATATCTTATACCAGATCACTGTGATGACGTGGCGGAGCTAGAAATATCTCGACGCACTGTTGCTATATTTATTCCCCACTTGCTTGCTTTCTTCGTTCGGTTTTGAGCTTTTCGGGTTTAGATTTGGATATAGTAAAATTTTATTAATATTACTTTCCAAAAAAAAATTATTAATATTAATAATCTGGATAGAATACGGCTTTAATTAATATTATTAGGTTAATATAATTAATTTTTTTGATCTCCAAAATATTAATTTATATAGATTTTATTTGTATGTCTTGTTTCTAATAAATGACTAAATTCGATTCTAATCGTATTTTAGTAAAATGTAAATCGTATTAGGAATTCTTTTAGAAATTTATTCAAATGATAAATTAGTATTGTAATTGTATCTAAAGAATTAGTAAAACACACATTTGGGTCATTAAATCTTAACAGAGTGACTATTTGCGTCGTTAAGTTAAGATGTGGCACGAACGATTAGAGTCTATGTATGTGGGATCCTTGCGACAAGTGAATGTGGAAGGCACTAAAATAGTTTGTGAGATGCGCTCGCGCACATAAATTGCGTTTTGCGGTGCGATGAATCACCGATGAGAAAGATCTGGCAGGCAGCATGCAAGGCGCCTAGCGACGGTTTTCTTAACGGGTCGGACCGTTCGCCCTCTAGGTTTAAGAATGAAGTCTGTATTTGCTACATTTCTGCCCAACTACCAAAGAGGCCCAAAACTCGAAAAGTTTAAGCCCAATAATCCTTAGTGGGCTTATCCAGAAGCCCAATTCCGGTTCGCGTATCGGGATTGGAGATTCGGAGATTATCCGAAGAAGAAGAGTAGTGAGTGGTGACACTTGTAGCAGATGAGCCATGGCTGCGAGTCTAGCTTCTTCACTATCACTCTCACTCTCACTACTCAACTCGAAGCCAAGCTCGTCCGCTAGACTTGGACCCGTTAAGCCATCTCTCTCGCTCCAACCCATCGGAACAGGACCCATTTTTGTTCACAGAAGAGCCACTCCCATCTGGAGAGTTCGCGCGGCTGAGATTCCCGTAGAAACTCCCCCACCGGAGACTGCCCAGCAGATTGTCTCCGCTGCCGGCGCCGGCGACGACGGCGCTTCGACGGTCATCTCCGTTCTCCTCTTCGCTGCCTTCATCGTGCTCTCTGTACTCACTGTTGGGGTACGAATATTTAAACAACTTCGCCGAGGCCCAGTCCTGGACACCGGTTTTTTTAGTACAGAAAAACCCGATTTTCGGGCTGTGACTGGGCAGAAAGCGGCTTTCGTGGCCAACACTTTTGTCCCCGATTTTGCCCACATTTCCTATTTTCCGATAGAAAACTCCGATTGGGCCGGAACTGAGCTTCTAGGACTAAAGTTCCACCCTTTACTTTGTTGCATGGTTCTGTTTTTTTGAAAGAGAAGTCCGGTTTTTGTGCCGAAACCGACTAGGGAACTAAATTTGCAGCGGTAGTTTTGTTGCTGGTTCCTGCTATTTCGAAATTTAGTCCCGGTTTTTGGACTAGAAATTTTCACCCCTACTTTTGTTCCCGTATCTTGCTATTTCATAAGTAAATACCGGTTTCAGGCCAGAGTTTCCACCTAGATTTTTGTTGCCGGATCCTACTACAACCCGGTTTTTGGACCAAAATCGGCTTGAGGCCAAATTTTGCACCCTCTAGTTCCTTTTGTAAATGTGTGTTGGTTTGTGGGCAGGTGGTTTACATTGCAATAAGCGACTTTCTGCAGAAGCGAGAGACGGAGAAGTTCGAGAAAGAACAGGAAGAGGTGGCCGGGAAGAAGAAGCGTGGGAAGAAGAGGAAGTCCAAAGCCAGAGCTGGCCCCAGAGGCTTTGGCCAAAAACCTGATGACCTATTTGGTGATGATGATGATTATTAGAACTCAGAGCTCAGAATCATCAGCCATGGTAGAGATTTTCTGGTTGTGAAGTTTTAGGGTTCCTTTGTAAGGTATAACAGAATGAAAGGAAGAGAGAATGTAGGCATAAAGATGTCCAAAAATTGGATATTAATTTCTATAAAAGTTTACACTTTTTGTATTTTGGATACTACTTTGAACTCATTTTTTGTCCAAATGTAAGCACAAAAATTAGAGAAACAATAAATAAAGAGAAGGCAATCTGAGTAGAAATTGAAGCTTTTATGATAATAAGGGAAAAAGTGAATAAGCATACATTGATAGGGCCTCCCTCGCCTAATAAATAACAACTCTTCCACCACATCCACAAGCCAACATTTGTACAGTCATCAACAACAACTTTTATCATATTTATACATTCGACCCTTTAAAAACCTGTATGATCTCTGCATGACCCAACAACAGCCTCGCTATGTATAAAACTACACAATGTACAGTTCCTCTTTGGCAAGTACAAACATCTCTTCTTCTTTATTATTTCCAACAAAGGCCCCTCTAATTACTACTACTAGGACAACAAGGAAGGAGGAGAGAGAAAAGGGATTCTCACACTGCCACCCTCTGTTAGCTAGCTGTACAGGCAACTTCCTCCCCTTCCTACGCCGGGTGAGGGATCTGAGCCGCGATTCTCCTCTCTGCAAATCATTCACGCAACTCCGTCACTCTATGCCTCAAAAGGCGGTTTCAGTATATATATCAGCATCAACTTCTACAACATAGCAATGTTGTATCGTGATCGCTAAAAAAATCGACGATTCCTTCCAACTTTTTAAGTCAAGTGCATTGCGCATATGCTGGTTTCTGCATTAGATGTGGCTTGACTTTTGACAGAGCCGTCAGTTTTTAACGTAGGTACGAGTAATTACTAGTTATAATCTCCTTAAAAAGTTGCCATTTTCCCTACTGGAATTATATATTATAGAATTTATCCCGTAATCGTTGAAAAAAATATAATTCCGTCAAATTTTTGTCAAGGGTCAATGCACATGCCGGTTTGCACGGAAACCGCTGATTTTCCAACGACCAGGGAAGAAATAGCTAGTATTTGAAAGCTCAAGGCGGAAACTGATAAAAAAATTATGGGGAAACTGAAAAAACATGACAAGTTTAAGGGCGTCGCTGGTAATTATGCTTCAAGTTTAAAAGAGAGAGAGAGAGAGAGACGTACCTCCAGCAGCAACAAGCTTCTCTACTCGCGCAACGATGTGCTTTCCGTAAGTGTATTTTTTCAAGGCGTTGAGATGAACTTTGATCCTCGAAAGGATGAGCTCGCGTTGTTGGTCATCGCATGTCTCCAACACTTTCTGCACGACATAGTTGGCGAACTGATCCTTCATCATAGCCTGTTTCACGCAATGCGATTAGTCAACAGGGGAAAGTCAACTGTACATGCTGCCCGAGCCCAGTAACCAACGCCGACTATCGACCCCTGTTTGAAGCAGAAAAGATGAGGAAGTACCTGAAGAGGCTCATTTTCATCGGTTGTACCAAGCATCTCGTTCACGAGTAACTCACGCTCAGCCGGACCGCCAAAAGTCAAACACTTCTCTACAACATTGGAAGCAAACTTCTGCTGACTCATTATCACTATCTTACCCGCTAATTCCTTGATGATGGCCGAACGCTCATGAGGTTTTCCGTGCTCCAGCACGTGCTGTTAATCATAAATCAGTCTATTAAAGAAACGACCAAACACGGCCCAGGAAAACTCCACGCAAGATTATTGTACTAGCCAAACAAAATAAAATCTATAATGAACAGCTTTAAGGAGTTCTTTAAGGAAATGTATCGCGTTGGTTAAACTATTATTTATGGACAATTGCTGCATAAGTTCCTATTGTTGTTTCAAAAGAGTCGGCATATTCCCAATCTTTTTTTACTGATTAAGTACCCTAAGTGGAATAAAGCGTATTTTCAGGTACCACAAAATAGTATCATCTCGATATCTCCTGGATGGAGGTACTAGGAAGCGTGCTTTATTCAACGGATTTTAATCCTTCAAAAGAAGTTTGGGAATATTCCGGCCCTTTTAGGAACAACAATGGGAACATATGCCAGTCATCCCTATAGATAATAAAACTTACTAACTAACGCTAAAAAAACACTGAAAATGACTCTAACCACTTTCTGGAAAAACAAACTACTGTAATAATAAATAAAATAAAACGATACCGACGTCAACTGCATAATAGCCGATATAGAAGTGTAAAACGAACTAAATGGAACAATTACTGAACCTGAACGACATAATTCCCGTACTGATCTTGTGCCAACATGCTAACAGCTCCTAAAATCTCATCCATAACCTTACTCTGAGTCATCGGATCCTCACAATGCTCCAGCACTCGCTGCCACGCAAGACATGTCAGCATAAACCGCTAACGCAATCCATTCTTGGATAAAACCCTCACAAAATATAATGTTAAAAGTGTTTTATGAACCTGAATCACGCGACACCCATAAGGGTGAGTGGACAGAGTGACAACTTGATCGAAAAATGTAGAGACAATAAAGTGAATCGCGTCTTCAGGGACACATTCAATGCACTTTTGGACGACATGGTTCCCATTCTGATCACGAACACAGCGCATGACGTTGCCGTCAAGCTCCTCCACCATTTTGATCTTCTGGTCAAGGTCAACAACCTCTATTGCCTGGAATTTTAGCGAGAAAAAGAAAATCATTACATTTCTTTGTTCGGGTTATTAGCGTTACATTGAAGTGCGATTTGGAGTATGGTACCTTTTGGATCACTCGACAGCCATACATCTGAAGACTAAGTGTTAGAACATGTCCTAAAAGCTTGTTGGCCAGTTCCCTCTTCTGGGAAGGAAGCCCGTGCTCGAAAAACTGCAGACATACCGATTTGCCTCTTTAGAGAAGAAAAACGGTAAGTAATAAATCGGTGAATGTTATTCTCTTAAAAGAAAAGAAGGTACCTTCTGAATAACATAATTCCCGAATACATCGGTCATCAAGGCAAGGGCTTGGGGCATGATCTCCAGATAAACCATGTTCTTTTCATCTGTTGTGGCTGTTTCAAGTTTTTGTTGAATAAAACGACTCCCATACTGATCAGCGCTGAGTTAAAGAGAAAACACAAGGTTACGATATAACTATCTAAAGTATCAGATAATCATTAAACTAAATTGAAAAGCAGCATCTACCTGAACTCGACCACGTGCCCGGAAATCTCAGAAAGTTCAAAAGACTTAGTCTTATTACTCTTGAACTCCTCAAGCAGAGAGGAAGCAAAGCTCTCATCCATGTTGCCATCGAGATGCCACGCGCCCATGACGCTTCCCGACATATTCCTCATGTTAGAAGGGAAGCACATATTGAGCTCATTATGCCTCATGGGACTACCGGGCCCACCGGGAGAATTCGGAATTACAGGGCTTGCCATTGGGCTTCCGGGATAAGACATGCCGACCCCATACGCAGGATTCCCATAGTAACCATGATGGTTAGACCCACCGGACTTCCCTCCACCCATCGGAACTCCATACTGCGATTTCTGTGGCGACAGCAGAGCAAGATATTTCTGGAGTTCAAGCAAATTCATGTATGAATTACCCAAATAGCCCCTATCAGCAGAAGGATCATTGTGAGCGGCGATCTGTGCCGCTGCGTACTCCGACGCCCTCAAGTACTGAAGATACGAAGGATCTACGAACGGTGCCTGGAGAGCACCTCCTGACAGCTGGCCGCCTAACCGACCTAGATTCTGTGAGTCTGACACAGCCGCGGCCAGATTCTGCCCATTATTTGCAGGGGCGTTGTCGTAAAATGGCTGCACATTACCGGAGCCAAGCTGGCCGGCCATCATGGAAGCTAATGCCGGATTCATGGAGTATCCACTCACGCCATAGCCTGAAAAGGATTGCTGGTACGGAGCTTGTGAGCCACCTCTGTTGTTAAGGGTCGACGTGGGAGAGCCCTTCAGATGAGCGTTGCTCGCGTCAGCAAACGAACTTTTTGCTGACTCAGATTTCTTGAGGTACGCATGCCGCTTGCTAAGATTCTCACCACCTTGCAGACCGAAGAGGTAGTTCTGATGATTATCGACATCCTGTTTCAGATGAGACGTAAAATGTTGATCATCTTCTCCCACGCCATTTGCAGATAAGTTCATGCCGGAGAGAGCAGATGCCAGGTCAGCAGGCTCGTTGTAGGGACTTGCAGCGGCTCTCCCTCCTCCAATGGGAGTGAGGCAGGGACTCGGAGCCCTAGCAACGAGCTGTGGGTCGGGAGTGGTGCTTCTCGAGAGGGAAGCGCCTAAAGCAGCAGCGTAAGTGTATGATGTTGGTGGGGCCATAGCAGAAGAGCTCTTACTACCGTTTACGCCGGATTGGAGAGCATCACGCCGCAGATGTGCCAACTCAGCTTCGGCAGAACTTACAGTGTCTACGTTCTCATCGAACGTGTTTCGGCTTGCTGGGCGTGATGGAAAACCGCTCACGGGAGTTGTGCGTCCCATGTCATCCTGTAGAGAAACGTGTTACGATCATCAAGATACTAAAATAAATTGCAGCAGCGTAATAATTACAAACAAACAAACGAGGAAAGTTGCAATAAAGATCCAAGTTTTGTCATTCGTAACAGCATCGGAACAATCACGTAACTGATGTAAACGGACCAGAATCGAACACTCAATCATTATGCATCAAAGCTACAACAAATCTCAAGTTCTCAACATTTCCAACAGCATCTTAAAGGAGCTTAACAGAGAAGTTAATCTTTACGCTTCCAAATTCCAGCAAAGATCCAATTTTAATCACTCGTAACGGCATCAGATCAATTACGTTAACGGACGAAATCGAACATTCATTTATTATGCTTCGAAGCTACAACAAATTCCCTGTTTCCAGCCTTTGCAACGGCATCTAAACAACCATGTAACCGATGTAAACTGACCTAAATCGAGAAGTTATTCGTGTAATCATGTAAGCGACTTAACAGACCAAAATCGAGCATTTACTTATGAAATTTCTCAAGCTATCCAACTTTGAAAGATCAAATCTGCAGTTACATGCGTCTAAATTAGGTCACTTTACAAGTAAGTGAGCTCACATATAATGGCAAGTAAAAGCAGAGAAAATGCACCAAAAAATCACCTGAATGATTTCAGCAAGGCTCTTCTGCTTGTTCCCGAGCCCCAAACCCGGCAATCCGATGAGCCCGTCTCCGCCCCACTCCGCCGAGGACCCGCGACCCTTCTCCACCTCGAACTCCCCCTCCTGCTTCCTCGAGTTAAACCCGGGAGGCATCGAGAACAAAGACAGACCGCCGCCTCCTCCGGACACATCGTCGCCCCGGTTCCCTTTCCGCTTATCCCCAATCCCTCCAAGACCGGACCCGACACCGGACCCAGCACCGGACCCCTTCATCCGCTGCGAGAACCGCCGGTCCTCCTTCGACACCAGTGGCGGCGGAAGCCTCGGGTTCAGATTGACGTTGGAGTAGTAATACGAAAGGTACGCCGGATCGGACCTGAGCTCCTCCTCGGACGAGAAGCCGTTGCCGTTCTTCGCCCCAGCAAACTCCGAGAACGCCGCCGCGCCGTCGAACAGCCCGCCCACGGCGTTCAGCGAGCCCTCCACCGTGGGCGGCGCCGATCCGCTGCGGCACATGCTGAGCTCGCGCTCGCGGTCGTCGGCGTCCTGGCGCCGCTCCCGGAGCAGCATCCCAATCTCCTTCTCCAGCTCGTCGCCGAACGACCCCTCGTTCCCGCCTCCGAGCATCGGCCTTCTCCCCAATTCAGATAACATCATATATTATTATAATTAAGATTATTGTTCTTCGCCACCATCAACAGCACCCAAAGATCAAAGCTTTAACCCCAAAACCCGATCAACAACTACAACAAGCCACTGAAAGCGATGGTTCGCGACATGGGTGTCGATCACTTCACACCGAAAGGAGTTTCTGGAAGTGAAGATTGAGTGGAGTTCGAGATCAAGGAAAAGACAGATACATAGATAGATATAGGGGAGTGCAGAGGGTGGTGGTTTGGGGAGGAAGTACGAAAGAAAACCCGGCGGCGAATGGTTCTTACAAGAACCCTATTAGGGTTTTTTTCATTACAAGGGGGCAAGGATTAAATACAGTGATGATGTATGTGTGTGTATGTAGTTACAGAACTATAACATTAATAATAATAATAAAAAAAAAGTAGGTTTTATTTAATGTTTTGGGGAAACGAGGGGTGATTTTGTAGATATTCCAAAGTAGTAGGGGGGAATTGACCAAAAGAAAAGGGACTGGTGTGAATCTGAATGTTGATGATGAGTGAAGGAGTGACACGTCTGCGCTTTGTATTTGCTGCTAATTTACAGTTTAACTGGTCATCTCTACAAATTTCATGTCATCAACTTTCATTTATGTCGACAATTATCACACCTACGCTAACTAATTTCTCTACTGTGGGAACAAAAAATTAGAAAATAATAACGATAAACAAAATATGTATTTATTTCATAATTACATCATGCATCGATTAATATTTTTTTAAAAAGAACTGAAATAATTTAATTAATTAAAATAAAATTGTGTAGATGTGACACATGTCTCTCAATTAATGTGTTTAGCAAAAATTAGATGATTCACTAACTTTTTTAATAAAAATTAAACAAAACTATTATTTTACCAAATTTGGGTATTTTTTATTTGACTACAAATTGATTATTTTTTACGTTATTATCCTAAAAATAAATAATGAAGTTTGAAAAATAAAGTGAAAAGGGATGGACGAATACAAGGGAGGAATATAATAATTTGAATTACAATATTGAAAAATATAGAATTAAGAAAGAAAAAAAAAATATATATATATATATATATATATATAAGTTTAGTGCAACAATTCAAAAAAAAAAGTTGGGAGTGGCTTCTTTGTTTTTTGTTTACGGATTTCCACTTCAATGCACAAATTAGATAAGTTTTCATGAAATTAATTAACACGGGCATTTGTTCCTAAATAAGTAGAAGAAATCATGGTTGATAGGACTACTATTTGTTTAATTTAGTACGTAAACTTTAGTCCTAAAAAGTCAGACATGTTACAATTAAGTGTAACATGTTGCAATACTACTAGATTAAGAAGTTGAGGAACTTTTCTTCATTTGGACCGAACTAAATAGAGAAACCAAAAAGTCTTGTCTCTCTTTTGAAAGGTGATAATATGAAGAGGATATACACATACATATTATAGTCTATAGATAACAAACAAAGACAAGTTTGTATAATATTGCAAATGGGAACAAATTTTTGGAAGCAATACTTGGTCTCTTGCCTCCTTTTTTGGTTCAGCAAAAATTGCAAGTATACTCATCAGTGATGTCTTTTTCACATAAAAGAAGATTTGCATATGTATATATTACAAAACGTGTTTGTGAAAACATGCATAGACACTGAATGGGAAAGTATCGGTTTCTTTCGGATTCTTTTTGTTGTTGCAGTTAAGTCCTTTAACAAGATTTTTGTTTATATGATAAACGTCTTGTTAGATTTTTGTTGTATTTTGACTATAACTTTGTTAAGTATCACGTGGCTAATTTAGGTGATAGGTCACGTCTTATATGAGCTTGAGAGCTTCAATTGCACTCATATATATACTATGCAAACTCAATATATAATATAACTAGCGATTAATTATATATTTATAAAACTGAAACAAAAATTAAATTGTCGGTGTGTCTGGTGTAGATTTTATTTCGGTTTTGTATAAGTATTTTGATTTTTCAAAATTATATTATACATATTCTTGAGAAAGTTGTATCATGTGCTACTTTATCTCGTTTTTTTTTTCATTACTTTTTTATTAGTAAAGAAAAATCGATTTAAATTCTGCATTCTGGTAATAAAATTTCAAAATTCAGAGATTATTTTGTCCGAATTCAGACAAACACATGCATGATGATTAAATCACTCATTATTTGGTTAGATCGTGCAAGTAAATTTTTATTTTGAAGCTAAATACAAAATTTACGACTTTATAATTTTAAGAATTATAAAAAAAAAAACTTATAAGATGATGATTAAACTGGTATTATAACATATGCAATTCCATTTTTATTTTATTTTTTGAATGGAACATATGCAATTCCATTAAACTGCTTCTTTGGACTTTGACCGTACCGTTTTCATGGCATGCCAATTTTAGTGTTAAGTTTTTTTGGTATTTTTTCAAGTACTTTTGTGGTAGAAGTTTTCAGCACTAATTAATATATATTATATAGTATATTATTTTATAGATATATTATAATGCTTGCAGCGTGTGTTCTTTTTATCCATTATAAAATGCTGAGCATGGAACAACATGTTGCCATAAGTTAGGCAATATATATACCATAACATAGCTTTATTGAAGGTAAAAATGATATTACAATATATTTTTAATGAAAAATAAAAATAAAAAATATTGTAATTTCATTTTTACCTTCAATAAAGCTAATATGGTATGGTATTGTAAAAGTTAAATTACAATATTGATTTATAGTGATAACTGACAATTTATATGTAATTTCATTTTTACCTTCAATAAAGCTATATGGTATGGCAAGATAAAAGTTAAATTACAATATTGATTTATAGTGATAACTGACAATTTATATGTAGCTTATAATGGCGATGTAACGACTATCGACGATACTATTATTCATGGAAATATTTGTGGCGAAGTACCTGAATTTTATACTAAATCCACTACTATTTTTTTAGCAGTAATAGGGCCGTAAAATAGTATCGAGGTTCAGTTTCATCAATGTCATCGTTAAGGTCTGTTACACGAGGAGACGTTTATGTCTACAATTAAACTACGAAACTATTAATTTTTTTAACACTTACTAAACTAAAAACGGTCGCGTTTTGTAATTAACATACGTTGATTTGACATGGAGTTCAACAATATTTTTTAGCCTTTGGGCATTATTGTTGTAAAAAAGAGATTAAAAATTTATCAACAAGTGCAAATTTGAGTATTTATACCATAAATATCCCTTGTTATAGATTAGTACCTAAAATAGATATTAAATGTTAATGCATGCAATGGATATGTATGCCTAATTATAGCTGTATGAAAATCTATTAGGTAAGTATAGAAGCTACAAACTCGTATTTTTAGCAAAAGAAAGCATTCAAATGCTGAATTCTAATCATAATAAATATAAAATGGTGAAATTTTAGAATTGTAGGATTCTCAATTCCAAGCTTTTTAGACAACCCATTTATTGTGATGAGATTTTCCTTTTACATATATAGATTTTGTGTACGCACACAAAAAAGGTGGTAAGTAAAAATTAGCTATATTAATTGTATACTGTTAAAGGCCGTAATTAGGAAGCATTACCATTTACTGTTATATTTTAGCTGACAACAAATACTACAAACTACAAACTACAAACAAACCACGGTAACTCTCGCTTTATGCGCGACTGCACGCGAAAATTGCATCAAGTAAGGAACGGTATTTTAAAATTACCATTTAACTTTCTAATTGGATTGTGATTAGTAAAAAAAAAAAAAAAACCAATAAATCATATATAGTTTCTCGAACCTCATCCCAAACTTTATCTTGGTATAACATTAACAAAACTCTCATCGATTTTGCAGTATATTCGTAAAATCGAATTAACACAATCAGTAACAATTTTTTAATTTTATTAAAACTTCATCATAAAAATCATATATTGTCTTGGTATGGATCATGGGAGTGGTTTGTGATAAATGATTGCTAAAATATTATGCCAAACAATAATTTTCTACTCATGCTATCGGGAAATCACGTTTATCATAAATATCACGATTTATTAGCATTATAACTTGTTTTAAAATTATTAATGATAATATTGAAGTATGAAATGGTAATTAAGATATATATATATATATATATAACTTAAAACTAAAAGTATTAGATATTAGTGATGAAAATTAATATTTGAAAAACGATTAAAAAATTATAGAAGTTTGGGACTCAGTGATGTCATGGCCTCTGCTATGTAATTGGATGACAAAGCACGTGCTACGCTTTATTTACATTATCTCTTCAAATAAGTAAATCCCTTTCTTCAAACCCTAAAAATGCCTATAAACATCTCTCTCTCATACGATAATTACGGCAAAAGTATTCAAATTTTGATTGACTGAGAAGATAGAGTTTAACGTGAAAAATGGCAACAAAAGTGTTTAAAGTCAACAAGTATGATGGCGACATATTTTTCTCTCATTTCTCTAATTGAATTCAAATGATAAAAAATTTCGAACTATAAATGTGTACCTTAAATATGATCTAATAGCACTATGCTAAAAAGGTGGACAATGACCGTCAAAAAATTTATACGAGAAAAATATGTCGCCTTTTATTTAAATTTTTTTGTAATTTTACCTCTATTTTTTGTTACGATAGACCTCCACAGTCTTAGTTAGTCAAAGCTTGAGTACTTTTACCGTGATTCTCTCTCTATATTATATATATATATATATGCAAGTTGATTTATACGTATAGTATAGTAGACTATAGAACATGTGACGTTGGCAGTAAATAAATTAATTTAAGCCTAACCTACTTAATGGTACAAGTATGTGCATAACTAATTAAATTTTCTTTAAATTATCAAACTATAAGTCAACAATGCAATCCATTGATCCGACTTACTCCATGTCTTATTACTCGTTGAAAATAATTGAATTTTCTTTTTGAGAGAGAGAAATAATTGAATTTTTAAAACAATATAGAAATTGCATATATGTATTATAAGAAGTTGACATAGTCTTACACTTGCTAAGAGAGACCAATAGCAAAAAATTAATCCCAAACTGAATTCTGATTCTATTTTTATTATAAAATATAAATATCTATAGTATACTTCTTTTTATATTATAAAAAACGGTTATCATTTTCCGATATCGGAAATTTCATTATCATTTGAGTACCAGAATCATGTACACATACTCGATCGAGAATCATATTTTGAGTACCCGAATATGAATTTGTATCCGATAATCTGATTTTTTTTCTCGAACTAACTGTGTATTTTGTATATTCATATATGGAATATATTGTTGGATTTTGATTTAATTAAATTTTGTTGTACTTGATTCTTACAATTTTTTTTTATATAAGTCTAAATTCGATTTTGAGAAACAGTTCTCAGAATTAGAGAATTAATTTTCCGAGTACCCAATTTTTTTTTCTATTTCGGTTCCAAAATTTTCAATACCCGGAATCAAGTCCCGATTAGTTTCTAACTATTGAAAAGGGGTCTTGGACCCGCTTTCAACCCTCATTATTTATCTTGTCGATGAGCGATGACTCCGATAAGTTAGTCCCGTGGCCGTCTGAGAGTGCTGCCGAGGCTAGGCTTGTAGTAGAACTCCACCCAAGACACTTGTTGTGCCTTGAGAGTGTGCACTGTGATGACTGGAGTGGTGTAGCATAGGGTCCAATTATATAGTATTTCCGCTCCGAATAACATCAATAAAGTTGTCGCTTTTGAACTTATTTAGTCGGCTTTATCCTTGAGCCGGGCCTGGATGAGCCTCCCGAGCTTATGCCCGAATAAATTATGTTTAGATAAAAAAGAATTCAGATTTCCTAGTCTCGGACTTAAGGTCGTTTAGTGTGTACTCTCTTATTTGTTTTCCATATAGATTATTCTCATCTACAAATCTTGAGAGCTCGTTCAATTTTTATTTTACACTCAATAAAAAGAAGAATCTAATGCAATTTGACCCTTATATAATATTGGGATAATAGCGGCAAAAGTGGCCAAAGTTAGGCCAAGTGTGTAAATAAATAGCTAAACTGATTTAATATCGGCATAAGTAGCCAAAGTTTACCAAACTGTGGACAGTACAAATTCCATCCATTTCAAGTCAACGCCGTTTGCCACGTCATTTCCACAAGTTTGAGCTTTGGCCACTTATTTGCACACTCGGCCTAACTTTAGCCACTTTTACCGCTATTATCCCTTATTTTTTTACGTTCCAAAGTATTTTTTAGCGTTTATCTAGATTTTTTTGTTTTTTCTTTTTCTTAAGATTTGACTAAAACTTGATTTCCGAAAGAACTTATTCCGTTTCTTAAATTTAGAACGCTGAATATCACTCTCAATTTTGAAAACATTAAAATGTGTTATCGATTTCACATGTAATTTACAATCATAGGATTTGACATAAAATCTCTATATACTTAATTGTTAGGGACCATTAGATTATTTTAAAGGAATTGGTACGAAATACCCATTTAGCCACAAGTTTTTTTTTTTTTTTTAATTACTCATTGTGTGTATTAAAATGTACTAAAATATGTATGTTTTAATAAGTTTGTACAAAATAAAAATTTCGTTAATAATGTTGGCCTAACATTGTTAGTTAGAGCTGAGACTAAAATCGAGACCTTTTTACATTATTTTATTAAGATCATTAATTTTATGAAATTTCATTGTACAATAAAATTTCATAAAATTAATAATCTTAATAAAATAATATAAAAAAGTCTCGATTTTAGTCTCGGCTCTAACTAACAATGTTAAACCAACATTATTAACGAAAATTTTATTTTGTACAAACTTTTTAAATTATACCTATTTTAGTACATTTTAAAACACGAGTAATTTGAATAAAAAAAAACTTGTGGCTAAATGGGTATTTCGTACCAATTCCTTTAAAAAAATCTAATGGTCCCTAACAATTAAATATATAGGTTTTATGTCAAATCCTATGATCGTAAATTACATGTGAAACCGATAACACATATTAATGTTTTCAAAATTGAGAGTGATATTCAGCGTTCTAAATATAAAAAACGGAATCAGTTATTTCGGAAATCAAGTTTTAGTCAAATCTTAAGAAAAATAAAAAAAAATAACAAAAAAGATCTAGATAAACCTTAAAAAATACTTTGGAACGTAAAAAAATAAGGGATAATAGCGGCAAAAGTGGCTAAAATTAGGTCGAGTGTGCAAATAAGTGGCCAAAGCTCAACACTTGTGGAAATGACGTGGCAAACGGCGTTAACTTGAAATGGATGGAATTTGTACTGTCCACGATTTGGTAAACTTTAGCTACTTATGCCGATATTAAATTGGTTTTACCACTTATTTGCACACTTGACTTAACTTTAGCCACTCTTGCCGCTATTATCCCTATAATATTTGATGCAGAGACAGAGAATGCAGTTTTGAGTGATGACGTATTTTCTGACCCATTTTCTAAATATAGTGGAATCTTTATAATATTTGTATAGCTTTTTGAGCATCATATGTGGATAAGTTTGGACCCTTTTTTTGTTAATTAATATTTAATACCACCGTGCGAGTACTCCCTTGCACGTCAACGATTCTATATCTAACCATTTCCCTCCTCCCTAGCTACGTGTATATAATATTCATACGTATATAATTAAATTATTTTGGAATATGCCGTCTCAAGTTGTTCGAAGTTTGAGTACTATCTGTGCAATTATCGTTAAATTATATTATATAATTTTATTTTACTCGTTTTCTATAATGGGCAGTTGGTGAAATGAAATACGTGTGTGGCCACGTCAAGGTGCTGCTCATTTCTGACTAAAATATTAATTATTATATTTTGTAAATTGTTTTTGTGAATTTTGTCATTCCTTTTAAAACCATGTATGCATGGTTCATGGTTTCGAGTTTTAATAAAGCCTAAAACTAGCATATAATTTTAAATTCTTTCTTCTTCTTTTGAATACTAATTGGAAAATTTGAAATTTAATGGTCTTTCAAAAGGTTAATGCCCATAATAAAAATTAAAGAAAAAAGAGGGAATAATTAGCATGCATGTGGGTTATATTCTAAAATATTACAGTCTCTTAAATTATCTAAGTTAATAAGTTTGCATAATAAAAAAGGTCTTGGGGCCAAATATGAAATAATTTTAGAAGTAAAATCAATTGTCCAATTGACAAACTTTAGAAGGACCGAACGTTATAAATGTGTCCATGAACAATGTCGTGCAATATTTGACGTGACACTGTTTATTTTGACCATCCCACGCTACAATGACGTTACGTTAGAGATGCTCTATCCGACTGCGTTCTAAAAAATCGTCCGGTTGGAGACGGTCTTAGAGATTGTAAAGAAAAAAGTAAATCATTTTGCATGGGCTTAGCTTATAAAATATTGGCCCAACGATAGAGTTGACTTGAAGATTTCGGTATTCATTGTGTCACTTATACAAAAAGGCCCATTATATAAGCCTAAGGACTCTTGAAATTTGCCTTGACATCGCTATAAAATCTACAAAGGATAATCATGTGTTTGTTTATCTACATTTTAAAATCATTTCAACATTTACTCGTTTTTGGGAAAAAGTAGACTAAGGACATGTCGTTCCAATTCTAACATCTAACTTTTAGTTACAAGCATATATCAAGCTCAAGGGACATCTAAGTCAAGTGAGACAATATATCTATCAATATTCTGATCATATCCGATGGAATAAGTTAAAATTTACACAAAATTACTAGCTCACGTGGTATTTATTGAATTATTATTTACTGAATTTAATGCAAAAGTACTCTGCATTCTGTAAAGTGTAAAGTATTATATTAAAAATAATTATTAATCAAGCACGACAAAATGTTTAAGAATGTAGTTATAGCTTATCAAGTCTTGAAGTCCATAAGCACTTGAATATGAAAGAGACGAATTTAGTAGCATATTAAAGAAAAGGTTTAATACACTGCATGGCTTATCTTCATTATGTTAGCCATGCTATTTCCTTGAATCACGTCGCTTTGGAAAGGCTTCAATAAATGTTTGAATATTGATTAAAAAATCAATAACAGTACTGTTAGTATTTTGGAATATTTTGAGAGGCAATCATCCAAGGTTCAAATTTGAGGTGTTGTTATTTTTTCCTCTGCTGACAAAACTGGACTTACATCGTAATAAATCGGAAGTTAAAAACGTATTTTAAGCGTGTTCCGAGCCCTTCTGAGTTTAATATTGTTATTCTATTTTGTCATTTTTTTTTCTTTCTGTTCTAATGTTTGGATCGTAAGAATAGAGCCCTATGAATTATTTTTGCATTTCCCCCCTAATTACGAGTTAATGAGATTTTGCAATTTAAATTGCCTACATATTGGATTTCCAAATTAGAAGCGCTACCCAATGTTAAGCATGTGTCCGGTAAAGGAAATCATAAATGATTAAAAAATGAAATCATAAATCATATAGCGTACTCCATAGAAATTTCTCTATAGGTTCATCCAGGTCATAGTTTTGAGTCAACTCAGAGTCCATAGAAAGTGATCCCTTTTTTCATATGTATGTGGTAGTCAAATAAACAATGTTTAGGAATGATCCTATGCTAGTGATCAAACGGAAACATGAAAACTTTGTTGATAAATGATATTCCAATCTCTAAGTTGAGAATTACACCGGAAAACTCTCTCAAATGGTGTGAAAACTTCTTTTAATCAAACATAACGACCAACTCTCACAATGAGCTCTTTATATTATCTTAAGATGTATTTATTTGCACTTAATCTGAATGATTGTAGTATAAGTACCAAGAAAAAATGCAAAAGTTTTAGACATATTCCTATTCTATTTTTTTAGTTGCAATAAAGCAAATTTTACAAATAGGTGAACTTCCATAGGTATTTTTTTTTACACCACTAGTCTGATTCTGGTAGATTATACATGGTGGATGTACATTATTTTTTTTATTTTTTTTTTGAAGGCAGCTTTGCTGCAGTGGGGATCGAACCTACAACCTCCACTTTGGAGGTGGTGTGGAATTACCACTAGGCTATCCTAGCAACCACGGTGGATGTACATTTTTAACGATGGCTAGAGTGATAGTTTTGATCCGCGCAAAAACCAAATTGTTCTTTTATGAGAACAATCTTATCTAACTTGTTGCTGTGCTTCTAATTTACACGTTGAAGACTATGTTTGAAATTTATTCTCAATAATAGTAAATCTAAGCGACTTAAATATCCTCTCTTTAATTTTTACTTTTGGTTTAAGAGTAATTTCTCCATGCTAATATTACCTTTTATTGTGGATGGTGTTCGGATTATTCTCATCTTTTTATAGTGAAGTGGAATATTAAGAGATATTAGTGTTTTTTTTTTTTTTTTTAAACTCCGTAGCTGCTTTGCTTTTCCCTTCCAACGGAAAAAAACATAAATTTGAAGAAGAAATATTGGAACACAAGAATCGAATGCACAAAACAATCCGGTGGAAAGCGATATCAACGCACTTTCATACTTACTCGCTATTCATTTCATAAATATCTCACGTGCTCTACAAGTTTGACAAAGAATTTCATTTGCTTTTTATTTTGTAGCGCAAAAGAGAATAAAGACATACTTGGAAATTACATTTACATACATAGTCGTGTAAGTAAACACCATGTAATGGCATTACAATGTGTGAAATAATAAATAGTAGTTGATTGAATTGTTGGGTTCGTCGTCGCTTCATTGGGCAATAGTACCATTAATTGTTGTATTTGAGTAAGTGGGGTTTCATATTTTATTTTGCTCATTTTGCACAAAAAAGGAGAAGTTTAAAGAAATGGTCACACGCATAGTAAATCTCAAGGTTCGATTGATCTTCGATAACGTCGATTATCCAACTTGCCAGTAATCATCGGCAAATATTCAATGTTAACCGATTATCCGTAAAAACAATATAAAAATATAAAAAATGGGTACTTTTTTTAAAAAAATATTTTTCAAAAAAAAAAATTAACTTAGCATGGCCTACAAGCCAAGTATCAAGATAGATAGTTTGAGTTTGTTGGACTTAGAAGTGGAGATTGCTATTTATATACTAGCATTGTTATTGTTTTCTTTGTATTTGTTCCATGTGGGACTTTCTAAATCAACATAAATGTGTATTATTTACATTTCTATTTGCTCCATTTGAGACTTATCCACAAAGTCACTAGTTTTTTTTTACAGTCAAAGTCAAATAGTTAATTATGTGTATTATCAAATTATGTGGTATCTTTTAATCTTGATTGTCCACAAAGCCAAATAGTTAATTATGTCTATTTCATTTTCTTATTTTTGAACATGACATGATTTTATTTACATTTATTTGAGTTTGACATGATTTTATTTGAGTATTTACATATGTAAGAGTGAGTGAGTGACATTATATTTTATTTACATATGTAAACTTAGTAAATATATTCTTGAAACTATTTTTGTGGTTTTTTCATAGATAATCCTCGATAAGTGTAGATAACCGTCGATAATTCTCGATAACTGTCAGTAATGATAAGCCACGGTTTTAACAGTTTTCCATCGATAATCCGCGAAAATTTATCGATAATCCTCAAAAACGGCAACCGATTCATCGACAAAAACGACATTTAGAACCTTATTAGTATGAGCTAGATGAATTGGAACATTCCACAAACTCCATTAAGTCTAAAAAAAAACATAACGCATTTGTGCTCATTGTTGGTAATCCGATATAGCCTTGATAATATGCACCATGTTAACATTGTTAAGTATGTTTATTTGCGTTTTAAAATAATGCGTTCACTTTTGGTAAATTAAATCACTTTTGGTATTTTTTACACTAAAAATTTAAACCAGCTCCCCGGTTAAATCCCCTAAAAATTAAATCCCGGTTCAACCTATGCTTAGCTATAATTGAACACATATATTGTAGTTGAAACTCCTAGGTAGTTGTGGCAATTTGGAACTAAACACGAAACAGTTGCGTGCGGAGCCACGTGTACACGAGTGCGTGCACAGATTGCACCTGAAATTCAATTAAAAAATAAATAGTTTTACTTAAAAAAATAATAATATAATTTTATCTACGAACAAAAACATTGTTAAACCTGTAGCATAGTGGCAAAAGACATTTTGCGTTCGACTCCTTGACCTTGTAGCAGCAACTTCTCTTTTCTTTATTGTTTTTAAGGATAAATAGTGAATTCTTAATGTTACACTTGAGTTTTTTCTAAATAAATGTTACAATATTATTATGTAATTATTATTTATGTTTTTTATTTTTTTATTTTCTTAGAAAAAATATTAAAAATTTACTAAAAAAAGGAAGTTAAAAATTTATTTAGAAAAAACCATTAAAATTTTACTTTAGGCTTCACTTGGACTGAAATCCTGGCTCCGCCACTGGTTGCGACACGATTTAAATGGGTTTGGGTCTACCATAAATGCATCCGAGTCCAACCGTGTCGAACACGATAAACACGATGAAATAACGGGCCAGTTAGAGATGATTATAAGAAGCAAAAAAATGCATTTTATATATGTTATTAAGCATTTTAATACTTATTATATATGACATTTATATTTTTATTTTATTAACTACGTCTGATGAACATAAAGATTTGTAAATAAATTTTAAAATATTAGATAATACAAGAAATATTAGATAATACGAGTAAATATATTAAATTATATGAGTATAACTATAAACTGAATTAATTTATCATTTTAAAATACAACAATTTGTTAAATGAGTTAAACAAGTAGACAAGTAGACACGATAAACACGGTAGTTAAATGGGCCGATTCTGAGTCAATTTTTATGTTAATAGTACCATAAATATCTAATATATTAATTTTATTGTTGCATAAACTCAAATTTTCATGGTTAAAGTTCTTAATATTCATTATTTTGATTCTCTAAAATATCATCAACCTACTGTCAAAGTATATTCAGGACCAAAAATAAAAATGAATTCTTTTAAAAGTAACACATATTTAAGGTTTAACAACCCGTCCAAAATTATGTTAATCGATTGAAAAAGTAAACAAAATTTTAGAGGAAAGAAAAATTATAAACATTGAGAACTTTCACCATGTATTTATACCCACAGAAATTAAAATGTTAAGTAATTATACAGCGCTATTTACCTTATCGTTATTCCCCGTCATACATCTCTTTCTTTAGTGAGAAAAAGGTCCTAAATTTCAGGTTTTATGTTAATCTTTCCCTGCTAGACTTGTTTTCCTTTCTTCCCAGAATTATTAAACTTGACCTTTTAACCAACGGAAATGCAGAGAAAGCTAACAAGCATCATTGTGAACGACCTTATTCCGAGCAAAGTAAAAAAGGAAAAAAGAAACACACATAAAAACACTCTAGCCAAAGAAGAAAAAGGTGATTTTGGAAGAAAGACGCTACAATTTTTGCACACTTTGAACGCATGCGAAATGAGAAGAAAACCATGCATCATCATCATCATAATCATTAATCAATATCATCTTCTTTATGGGACTACATAGTAAAAGCATATATCATGGCATAATTGTGGTACCAGACATCGCTTTTGGTCTGTCTCAAATCAAAGCATTTTCCTCACCAAACGCTTATCAACAAGAAGGATCTTCATCTTCTCAATGCATTTTTTTTTATCTTTCTAGTTTGTAAACGAGAAAGTTGGTTTGTCTATTTTGCTTATCGGTTTCGTAATCACTAGAGATGTCAAATAAGAGACAATACCAGTGGTTTGTGTCTCTGTGGTGCTAATGCGGAGAATCCAAAAATCCGATTCCAAATTTGCTAAATCCGAATGTATGAAGTCGATCTAAATTTAATTTCGAGTTGAAGTTTTATCATGAAAAGTTATATGTTTTAGAAAGAAAAAAAAAGAGCATATTCCGAGAATCAAAATCCTAGTAATACGGAATAAAAAAAAATATTTCGTGTCGTTAGTCGAATTTTTCGATCACTCGGTCTTGTCTAAGAGTATTTGTGCCGTTATTCCTAAATAAAATGTCAAATCGAAAAACAAACGGTTGAGTGGTGTTTTTTTGTTCTGTTTTTGGTTTTGTGTTTTCATAAACCCTTTTTTGCGGTCAGAGAAATTAAAAACACGTTTGATTGCTATTTTGTTTCTCTCAATTGTCAGTTTTATCATACTCTTATATGTCAAAACTCAAAGAGTTCTTGTCGTTTTAGCTATATGTAGCAATCAGTATACTATACATTACATATAGTAATCCAGCCAAGGAAAAGACCATAATCGAAGAACATATTCATGATCATATATAATAATATAATATATACATATATTATCTTACACGCATAAAAACAAGAATATAAATGCTTGAACAATTTGCAAAATTGTAGACTAATAATTCTCAGTCAAATACTAAATTATTAGTCAACTTGGCTACAAAACCAGGGAAACAGCATTCCTTTTATTATTACTTTCTATGATGACTTGACAAATGGTTTAATATACTGGCTCACTCATTTTAAATCCATGAAAGTGTATGTCAAATCAATATTATAGATTGTAAAACCAAGTAGTCCAAAACCAATTGAATTTTTTTTCTTTTGTACACTTACCCTTCAACTATATAGAGATTTAACATCTTTTATACTTTATATCAAGGTGTCAAATTTCGGGAATTTCGGTCGAAATTCGGGTCGGCTTTCGTTTTGCAGAGAACACCGAAACGACATTCCTACCATTTCGCTGTCGTTTTACCATTTTTCGGGAAATTCGGAACGAATTTCGTTTTGCATGCCTCTTGTCGTTTTTACTCATAAAACTGGCGAAAAATGACTGGAATTTCGAAAAAAATTAAACTATTGGTAGATTTCGGCAAAAATACCACCCCACCCCGTCCGGCGGGCGGCGGCGCGCGTGGTAGTAGTACATTTGTGTGAGTCCTCCCCCATCCACAAAATCCTATGACCCTAAGGGCCCAAGCCCTTATCCCTAATATTTGGTATATAAACATCACCAAACTCTTATTATCTATCAATGTGGGACTTTTGTTATTCAACTAATATCACACATTCACACTTAACATACCATACACTTCACCTAATAAATTAACTTAATATTATACACTTCAAATAATATTATACACTTAACATACATATACACTTAATATATAATATTATATTCTTTAACTAATAATAAATTTGTTAACATACATACACAATTTACATGCATATTCACTTATTATAACACACTTAACATATTCACTTCACATAATAATTTGACTTAATATTATACACTTCAACTAATAATGTGATTTTACATTATACATTTCACACCTACATATTTAAGTTACAAATGTGTTTTGTTGTATACAATTATGTCTTGTATTTATTAAATATGTAGTTTTGAACCTATATAAATATCATGCTTAAATACTCAAAATTTTTTACAGAATATCCGTCGGCATATCCATCGGCAAGCGGTATGCCCATTCGAAAAATGCGATAAATCCGGTAAACGGCATGCCCTTTTTTTACCATTTGCCCATCGACATACCCATCGGCAAGCGATATATCCGTAAAACGAAAAATTCGAAACGAAAACGGCAAGCGGCATTTTAAACCTTGCTTTATATAGACTTGGGATATCCGGTTTTTGTCGCTGGAGGGACTAGCCGGACTGAGTTATCAGCCGCCCGTTCATGTGGCGAGTGTGTGCGGAAAAAGAATTATTTTGATCTTGGGAACGACGGGCCAATTCCAAAAAAAGAATGATTTGATCGGTACAACTCCTATACTTACGAAAAAGTATGGAGTCTTTGAGTAAAAAAATTCCAAACCCATTTCACATTTTTTTTATTCCTTCTGCCAAGTTGATATTTGAAGCAATGTGAAGTAAGAAACATATGAAATTCTATACAATTCTTGTTAGTATAATCAGGTACAGCTATATGGAACATCGACTTTGAAATGTTCAACATCGATCAATTTGATTTCTTAAAAAAGAAATAGAAAATGAGACCAACATGTAACATATGCAATTTGCCATAATGTAAAGAGCTCAGTCCAAAGTGGACCACCCACTTTAACGAACCTGCGGACTCGATTGCAACCAAATAATAAACGACAAGATCACGCTACTCTTTATTATTTTTAATCAAGACTAATTTCCATATTAATTTAATTACAAAATTAGCGTTATTTTGCATTGACTCTAGTTTTTGGTGCATGAATTCTCTGCTCTAATTTAGATTCTATATCAATTTTTCATTATTTTTTCATTTTTCTTCTTCTTCCGAATGACAGATTTAGGAGTGATGCGAATATTCTTGGAAAGAAATAACCGTGACAATTAACAACATGATCTTCCAGCTTTATTACTGATTGTTTTACCTCCCTTTTAGAATATTTGATTGCTTGAATAATGGCTAAATTGCTTCTTTGTTTTAGTTTGTATTTTTGATCAATTGTAATTGTAACCCTATTAATATATTAATATAGGGGTTGTGTTTTCACGTTTTTTTAGTCGTAGATGATTAAAAAAATAGAGCTCGAAAACTCCATTGGAAATAGCCGAGTGAACGTGTCCGAAACTCCTTTGTTACAACTACAATTCGAGTAGCAACTTGATGAATATTAAAGGTAAAAGAGCTCAAATAAAAAAAAAGAATAAATGAATTTATTATTTAAAGTTTGAAATCACCCCTAAATAATCTGAATCAAAACGAATCTTCAACCAACTATGGTCACGCCCATTCTCCCTCTCAAATAGCCGGAGCCTCAAAAAATCATGCTTATAATAATTGGTTCTTGATAACCTTTACAAGCACTGAATAAATTTCATAACCCTCTCTGCGGTCATCGATTGCGGTAGTCAGCAGCACTATCAAGACAACTTACCTCGGAGAGCTTTTAACTTGATAAAGTCGGATGAATAACCTGTTGCGAGTTTTTGAACACATTAAAAACTTTGAGACCGAGAGGTAGTTGAATCTCAACAATTACGTAATAAGCCCTCGACTTGCTTCTATTCACCACATCGTTTTTACTGCTCCAAAATTTTCACGTAGACCCAGTAAATTTAAAATCGAACAAAAATGACCGATTCTTTCATCATAAATACTTCAGAAATCAAAGGGCAAAATGAGGAAATTGTTTGGTCTCATTAAAAAAGACGAGGGGGACTAAAGCGTCGTCGCATTGCGGAGTGATAAAGCATTGTCGTGTTTGCCTCGATAAGAATCTATCTAATCTACCGTCGACTATTTGAAATTCAAACTCGGCGTCCTTAATTCCTCACAACACCACTACGTACGCGTTTCCCAGTCGTCCACGCGCTCTCCCCAGCCCCACTAGGACTCGTGGGCCCGGGCTCCCCTCACCTCCAATGGGCTCGCGCCACGTCGGATCACAGTGCTCTGGTGAGCTCTTTGGCGTGAACCACCTGTCTTAGTCTTAGCTGTAACTCCGCGCGTGCCATAAAAAGCAAACCCCAGTCCACCCTCATTATTCCTCTTCTCCCTCTAGAACTCATCTCACTTTCTCTCTCTAGGTTTCCGAGATCTGGGAGCTCAGATGTCGATATCGGAGAACACGACGTCGTACTGGTGCTACAGGTGCACGCGCTTCGTCCGCATCTCGGCCGCCCACGGCGACGCCGTCGCCTGCCCGCACTGCGACACCGGCTTTCTCGAGGAGATCGATTCGCCGGCGATGGCAACGGCAACCACAACGGAGAGATCGGTTCCGGCGGATTCAGCCGACAGTCAGAGCCACCCCTTCGGCGCGTCGTACCTGTTCGCCGGAGATCCCGCTCAAACCCCGCCGCTTCCGGCCTCGCGCAGGTCCCGCCGCGGAGCTGGCTCCTCAAGCCGGCGCCACGCCTTCAATCCAGTCATCGTTCTCCGCGGCGGCGCCGCGGAGGAAATCGCCGGAGCAGATGCCGATCGGCAGGGAAGCTTCGAGCTATTCTACGACGATGGCGCTGGCGGAGGCCTCCGTCCTTTACCGGCGAGCATGTCTGAGTTTCTTCTCGGCTCGGGGATGGAGAGGCTTTTAGAACAGCTGGCGCAGATCGAGGTCGCCGGATTCGGCCGCTCCGAGAATCCTCCGGCATCGAAGACGGCAGTGGATTCGATGCCGACGCTGGCGATTGCAGAGAGCCACGTCCGTGCGGAGTCGCACTGCGCGGTGTGCAAGGAGGCCTTCGAGCTCGGCTCCGAGGCCAGAGAGATGCCCTGCAAGCACATATACCACTCGGATTGCATCCTCCCGTGGCTCTCGCTCCGGAACTCGTGCCCCGTCTGCCGCCACGAGCTGCCCTCAGAGATTCCCGAGGCCGCAGCGGCTGGCACCGCCTCGGCCGAGGACGAATCAACCGTGGGGCTGACAATTTGGAGGCTCCCCGGCGGGGGTTTCGCCGTGGGGAGATTCTTCTCGGGGCGGAGGAGCGGCGGAGAAAGGGAGGTCCCAGCCGTGTACACTGAGGTGGACGGGGGAATCCACTCCGGTGGGGCGCCCAGGAGGGTTTCGTGGGTGTCGTCCCGGAGGAGCAGAGTCCGGCGAGAGAGCGGGAGGATCGGGAGGCTGTTCCGCAACGCGATGTCGTTCTTCAGGATCGGGTCCAACGGTTCCAACTCCGAGTCCGATCACTCCTCTACGCTGGCGGACACGACGTCGTCGTTCTCGCGGTCGGATTCAGAGGCGGGCGGGTCACTGAGCCGGAGCCGGAGCCATTCGATCGGGTCGGTGTTCGGGAGGAACGTCCGGAGCCGGAGCAGGGCGTGGGCGCTGGACGATCACAGCGGCAACGAACGGTGGTGATTACACAAGAAAGTGAATGATTTTTGTTGATTGGTTAATTGAAGATGCAAGCTTTAGTCGCTGTAGTGTCAGTGTGTACATATATTTACGAATTACGATCTCTTCTTAATATCGTTGATGATTAATCCAAGTATCAAAGCAAAAACCCAATTGGTATCGTCGTTGACCTCCATTGAAGCCATGGAAGAGGAAGAAACATGTGTTTAGTCGGGTGTTGGGGATGTTGGGGAAAGGTGAAGTGGTTTCAGACAGCTGTTGTTGGCGCCTGGGTCAAAATGATTGATGAACCCACGTCCCTGCCTAGTTGTCCGTAAAGACACGTCACTTTACACGTGGCATCCTCTCGTTGGTGGACTTGCCATCACAAGAGAGCTGGGTTGTGTCCAATATCATATATGAATGAGCAGAATGCTGCCAAAATGTTGGGTTCCATATATTTATATTCCGAAAAAACGGTATCGGATATCGGGATCGTAACAGAGACGGAAAAGTTCTAGCATCCTGGTCTTTCACGAATCAAAATTTCTGATTCTGTTTTTAAGATTTAGTTCAGTTTTTGAACGAGTAATGATTTAGGACCGTAAGATCCGGATTCTCGATCGGCCGGCCTTGAATAATTAGTTGTTATTAAAAAAAATAGAAGTAGATAGCTATATTTATAAAGAGCCCAAATTCGGGTGGACCGACTAGTGTGATGAATTAAAAAGTAATATGACATGCTTAAAATGATGTGGACTAGTATTACCCTAATTTCAGCGCATATATAATAAATAGTTAATGGGTGGATTAGTTGGGTATCATTTCTTGTTCAATAATTGACATTACATTATAATATTTTTTTTTGTATACAATTCTCTTGGATTTTTGGGTTCGGTTTTATTCCGCTCCAACTCATCTCGGTATCTATATCTTGTTATACAGCAATTTTAGATTTTTTTGAGATATAATATTCGTTATTTGTTTTCGTGATTTTTTGTTGAAAGGGGGAGAAATATTACATGTTTCGATTTGATGACAAGATGCATAAACTAGAGTAATGTGAAAACTATGTGTTGTAGAGTGGACTATGTTGAACATGAAGAGCACTTTTTGCAAGATAAACTCAACTTTTCACAAGAAAAACTCAATTTTTCATAATCATTTTTAACTCCTTCATACAATTATTTATCACCATTATAAATGCAATTAGAAAAACTAATCTTCCTAAAACAGCTACAAGGAATCAAAATAAAATAAAAGAAAGTGAATGAAAATATCACATAATCATCCTAATAAATAAATGAATAAGAAAACAAATCAATATGCATGATTCTATCTTCTTAATTTCCCTTCTTGATTTTTCTTGATCGTGCACTATTATATGCATGAATATGCATGAGTTATAATCTTCTTAATTTGCCATGATCATGCTCCATCATTATCTGAGATGAACACAAAAAGCCTGTAAAAAATAAAATTAGTTCAAAAGAGGAAAAGAAGACGCTTTGGTGAGTTTTTCTTTGCCCGACATTAATCTTATTAAAGTGAGTCTCTCTACTCCGAAAAATGTTCCTCTCACTTGCTGAGATCGTCATAAACCCTGCGTGTTCTGTTTCTGTGCGTGTTTTTAGCGCAAAAGCATAGACTTTTCTCTCGAATGAGCCCATTAAACGAATTATTCTTTTGAGAATCCCAAATTCTTCTAATTAAGAAGGGTTGAGATTACTTTGTGCGAGAATAGTGCGATAATAGTTACAAAATTAGCACGGTGAACAACATGTTATTAGTTTGGATCGTCCGAAAGATGGTTAAATCGCAACAAGATCGGGGAGTGCGGTAGTAGGTGGAATGAAAAATGCATCCTAATACGGGAAAATATGGTATTTTATTTACAAAATCTTACGATGAAGACCGGTGATGATGATAATAATAATAATAATAATAATAATAATAATAATAATAATAATAATACACTATGACAATTAGGGTAAATAAATTTTAAAAACATAGGAAGCAGGCCGAGTTTCATTAATTTATTTTTTACTTCTTGTGTCTGCCTCGTTGGAGCTCAAACTCAAACCTTGCACATACATATTTATATTGCCAGCTCATATTAAATCTTTTGGAATATTGAGTTAATGCTTGACACCTTGTCTATGTTTTTGGTCACTCATGTAATATGTTATTTTGTTTATATATATTATTGCGTGTGAATATATTTTATTAGCGTTATTAAATCGTCTAACCGACAGTTCTTATGTGACCATATAATAAATAGAGGACAGGATTGTTTCGTGTGACTATGAGCCGTTAAAGAAGAGCCAAAATTTTATTATCTCAAACTCAAATTGGAGATAAAAGAAAATGTAATGAAAAGTATTAGTGATTTCGTCATGTATATTTTTTATTTAAAGAAATAGTATAAACAGTACATTATTTATATTTCTCCATATCAAACAGAAGTTTTCCATTTTATCCCACAAATATTCATCTAAAAAAAAACAACTTATGATCGATTCTGAATCTATAGAAGGCTTAAATGAGGTAAAATCTCGGGACTGTAGGTGCAAAAATATTATTTGATATACAGTTTTTTTAAATGAAATTGATTAGTCATAATCAATGAATTTTTTGATCAATGGTTTTTTATCCTTAATAGTGGTATGTGACATCACTTACATTTCGACGAAAGAGACAATATAAAGATATTGCACATGGGCTCTTACTTGCATGTTATCGTCACCTCAATAATGGACTGCTTAACTTCCCATAATATGATAAATTTACAATAACTTGCCTTTCAATGATCAATTTTTTATTTTATTTTATCATTACTATACATCAATTCTTTGGTGTTTTAAAGTTTCAATTTTGAACCATCATAAGAGCTCTATTTCAATTGGATATGGTATTTTGTTTGAGAGATTATGATAATAAATTATTACAAATTATATTAGCACAAAGTATACAAACGTTTGACACTACTAAATTATTCATATTTACATATTTGGTTCCTCATAGATTATCACGCATGTCCACATGAAGATTAAATTAATAATATGTAATGGTATCGTGGCAGTGCTTTGATTGGAAAGTTAATGGCGTGTTAGTTTCTTGAGCCCTATAGAATAAACAAATATATTCGATCATTTTTATGAGCTAACATTATGAAATTTAGGGTTTAGGGTGGTATATAACTAATTTGTAAAAAACTAGAGCGGCATGGACTTAAATTTTTATTTTAATTGGCATCTGTGTTTTTTTGGCTCTCAGAAGTTCAAAAACCTTAGAAATAACGAGTTCAATGATTTCATTTATGGCGGTCGAACCATCATCATCTACAATTCTACATAGACAATAATATCGTAACAACCTCCATCGTTACCGGAGATGCTATTGGATAACATGGTGATTCCAATAGTGAAAAAGCTCACATAGTAATTGAAATCACAAAAAAAATTGTATTTGGATGCATCGAAGCTACAATAAAGTTAAACTTGAGTATATAAATTTCACTTTTTGTTTTTTTGCATTTTATGAAAATTCAGTAGTAGCTCATAATCTTTGGGACAAAATTGAGAAATTTCAATATTTTTCGTTATAATCTCGAAAGTGATGCCAAAAACGTGTTACCAATATTCTAATTTTAAAAATATAAGTTCTTTTTAATATTAAAGGGAGCCGATAACAATAGTTAAGAAATTAATTTTTCGTTCACATTTGGGTCGGGGAAAAATCCGACGCAATATCTATAATAAATTTTAAAATTAATTACTAAATGTAAAACAAAAGCATCACTCAATTCATCAATTCATGAAAAGAAAAGAAATTTATTAGATTAAATTATACTAAAATACAAATTATCAAGCATGAACACAAGAGATACGAAAACAACAAACAAGAAAAGAGCTCTAATGAGTATGGAATTATGGATCATTATTATAGAATACTAAAACGAGTGAGGTCCAAGAAAGAAAAAGAAAAAAAGACAAAGCAGAAAATCTTAATAAATGGTATCTCATTCACAAAATGTAGTAAAAGTTATCAATTGGATTCAATCTTTTTATTTTTATTATTTATTTAAATATATACGAGGATATTTAGATTTCACTCTCACTCCCGATTTAATCAATTTAGCATATTATTACTATAAATTAATTAATTTATATTAATTGTAAGATGTAACTCCAACATCTAGTAGCACCTTCCGCCTCCGGTGATTGATTTTTTTTCTTTCAAATAAAAGATGGAGGTCCATGATCTTATAATGCGAGCCTGAGTTCAAAGAGACTGGAACTCAGAGAACGCACAATAAGAAATAGAGCTCATGATAATATAAATAAAAATATAAGAATTTACAAACAAAAGAAAGAAAGAGCAGAGAACTAACGAAACTGAAAGTTCTCTCTCTTACAAATGTTATCGTTAACTAAGGAAGCTGTGAAATCAGGGTGTGAAGCCCACCAATGATGACCCGCATATTAAGCCCAAAATTAGCTAAAGTATCTGTTATTTTATTACTTTTTTTTATAAATATGACTTATCTTAAAATGAATAGTATCTACGAAATGAAGACAAACTCCTCGGGTGATTGAATTTGATATATAACAATAATTTATAAAAATATAATGACGTGTGAGTCCCTAGAGCTCTCTCGAATGCTACAATTTACTTTCCGAGCAAAATCCCAATATCTTCCAACAAATTCAAAACCCCCCAAAATACTCCGATCTCTTCCTTACACATTCAGAGATCTCTACACCTGTAAGTCTCTCTCTCTCCCATTTCCTCTCTCGCTTTCCGTTTGTTTCCCGGGAAAATCGCTTCTCGAATCGGAAACAAAGATTCACCGAACGATGCGTTTTCGTTTGTCGGAGCGAGTAGAAATAGAATGCACCGATGTTCTTCAGATCCTTGCTTATTATGCAAGCAAATAATGTCAAAGAGTCGATGAATTTCGGTTATTTTATTCAAGAAATTAAGAGTAAATGTATTTTAATGGAGGGGCTCTGTTCCTGAACACCCTGGATTGTGCATATAATATCTGAGTGGGAATTTAGCTGGCGTTCGTTAAGATCTTCTGCGATGTGCCAATCAAACAATGCAATGTCTAAATTATTTGTTTATAATATCAACTGGATTAGGGCTTTTTTTTCAAGTTTGTTTATGAAAAGGGTTTATTCTCTGTCTGATTGAAGAAAATGCATGTATTAGCAATTGCTGACAAGGCAAGGTTGAGATCTTTGAACGTGACTGACAGTATAATTCTGTGTCATTAGTTTTAAGGCATGGAATCGGAAGAATATGTTTGATCACATAGTTGCAATGAATTATTGGGAACGGGGATTTGAGGGGAAAATTCCGGATTCCCTTTTTTTTTTTGTGGCACAAATTCCCAAAGATATTACAAACTGTGGCGTAAGAAATTAAGTTTTTTTATTTTTTTATGTTAAGTTCCATTTGTCAACTTATGATTTGTCCATGCCTTTGCCCCTTTTGACCACGCATGAACTACAAGAACTGACAACGAACACTAAGTTCTCGCGTAGTAGCCAAAACTAAGGCCCTGTAGGTCAATCCTTTTACCACGTGGTCAAAAGGGTGAAACGTGGTCAAAAGGAGCGAAACATGGACAAATCGTATGTAGTTACATGGAACTTCACGGTACGGAGTTAACGGTATAAGACTTAATTAATGACGCCAAATTTTTTAAAGACTTATGCATTTCGACCCCAATGCAGGAATTTCCGTGAAGGACTACAATCCTTGAACATTTTGAATCTTTGATATTTTATTTTAATTTTTCGGACGGGTTCGTTGTAAAATTGTTGTGAGTTATTCTTTTCTGGTTATATTCATAATTTTCTTTAACAATTCTGTTAACAATCATAATTGAACAGTCTATCTTGCTTTTGAGCTGTAATGCTCGTTGATTAGGGTCGTTTTCTGGTTAGCTTAAATGATGTGTCAAGGCCGTGATGGTCTTATAATGTTCTTTGTGCAAATTTATGGTTGTTTTGGATAAGCTTTAAACTGTTACGTGACATGTTTTTACTGCGACTAGATGCTGCGCCGCGCTGGGAGAAATTTGAAGACACGAGACAGGGAATTAGCAACATAATCTATAGTTATCTACAAGAAGGCCAAAACCGGAACATTTTGCAGGGATGAGTTTTGTTTTCCGAGGAACTAGGGCAGACATCGAAAATGGATTTCCAGGATTTGCAGCTGAACGCCCTCCGATGGTAATTAGTGTAGTTCCACCACTGGCTCTGAGCAGCTTCTATCTTTGCCTCTTAACTAGAATTATGAAGTTATTAGTCAAGTAAATTCTTGGGAATTTCATTAAGAATTCATTAGTTTCCTTTTGATGAGATACAATGATACATTACTATGTGCTCTCATCTAAGATCTTCTCCATCTGACGCGCTTTGATTTTTCCTCTATGTATCAGCGTATTCATACAACTCGGCAAGTAAACACCAATTCTCTGGCGTTTCTGGTCACAGGTAACGCCGTCGGTTCTAGTTACGATATATGCGATTTCGATGCAAACATTGTTAATCCACCGCGTTTCAACTCTTACCTTCAGCAGTTCTCTTGCTATTCATGATCTTGAACTCGCATCAGATTTCGCCAAATTTTTTGGTACGTGTCACATTTGTGCATATGCTATTATTTTTTCCGGTTCGACATTTCAGAAGCATAGATGGTACTTTTGTTTGCAGCTCTGGCTAGTAGTGGGTGTCTTTTTGATGGCCACAAGCCTGAGGATGTATGCCACTTGTCAGCAGCTTCAGGCCCAGGCCCGAGCTCATGCTGCAGCTGCTAGTGGCTTGCTTGGCCATACCGAGCTGCGGCTTCACGTACCACCATCAATTGCTTTAGCAACACGTGGGCGGTTACAAGGACTGAGGCTTCAGCTGGCGCTTCTTGATCGTGAACTTGATGATCTCGGTTTTTATTCCTCTATCCGAATACACAATTTCTTGATCTAAACTTGATCTATAAAATTATCTGCATATTTCTAGTTCATTTACGGAACGTTTTTTTTTGGGGTTTCGTTTTATCAGATTACGATACTCTGAGAGCACTGGACTCTGACAATGCATCTGCCACTGCTCAATCAATGTCCGAGGATGAGATAAATGCCTTACCCGTTCACAAATACAAAGTTCTCGGTGAGGCGAAGTAAGTTGGAATTGCGTGCTTTGATTTCCCGAGCAGGCGGAAAATCTGTTTATAGTGTATATCCTGGTTTTAGGTGTTGTCTTAATCCCCATGGATATTACAGTATTAACTTGATCTCTTTCGGTTTACAGAGACACTTCATCGTTGCAGCACGCGTCGTCTTCTGCAGCTCTGTCCGAGGTACATAATTCTTCGAACTTATTCAATGTGCACTAAAAGAAAATTCGAGTTTTTTTTTTAAGAAGAGTTGATGTCGTTACTCTATTTTTAAGCAATTATTTCTTCTCTTCCATTTTTACCGCGTGATTATTTATATCTACTTTCTCTGTTGATTTTGACACAGCAGGACTCGAGAAAGGCCGACGGAAAAGCAGCGTCGGAAGATGAGCTGACGTGCAGCATCTGCTTGGAGCTAGTTTGCAGGGGCGAGCTCATCCGCAGCTTGCCGTGTCTGCATCAGGTTAGCTCGTCTCCTAAAATTATTCAACTAACAACCCCGTTATAGCTATACCTTAAATAAATAAATTACAAAATCTCCCTTCAAAATTAATCCAACAAGTATTTTTTAGATATTTCCATCCACTTTTCCATCTTGATTTCAAGACTTAATCCATCTCCCATTCATGGACAACACCATGTGTGATTAACGCGTTCTGATCTTGCTGTGCAGTTCCATACAAGCTGCATCGACCCGTGGCTGCGGCAACAGGGCACGTGCCCCGTCTGCAAATTCGCGGTGGGGTCGGGGTGGCAGGCGAGCCGGGGCAGCGATTCGGACGCTGCCGAAATGGTTTGAAAATGGCACAGCTTGTAGATTATTATTATAGTACCATATATTAGGAGTCATGTACACAGCGTTGTACACAATGTTCGAGTAAACGCAAATATATTGAGTATTGTTGTCAATGTCAATTTCAAAGGACGTGCGATACATTATAGTTATCGACTGTATTCAATTAAAGCCCCATATATCTCCTTATGATCAGAATTATCTTCTTTTTGGAGTTTTTAGATTTATGTACGTCATGTTCCCTGCCCTGTTTTATATTAAATAAACTTACTGAACTTAGTTACAGTATTATCAATTATTCATGTTATACTATTAGATACCTCGGAAATATAGAAAAATCTTTTAATAAACTCATCAGTTGCCGGTTTATCCATGAAATTTGATCGGTTAATTTACTTGTCCGTATTTATTTTCTTCGAAAAAACTCATCGATAAATTTGGTACTCGGTAAACTCATAAAATAGAATATGATTTCCATTGTGATTCACGTGCGTATGCAACATGTTTTTTTTTTTTTTTTATTCATTATATTGGTCATCTTCCACTCTTCGATCCACCCACTCCAGAAATTAAAATAATTCAAATATAAGATTGGACTGAAGAAGTTGAAGGAAAAAAGAAGAAGAAAGAAATGGGTGATCACGGTAGTAACACAGTCCAAATCCCAACTGTGAAACTGGGAAATCAAGGCCTTGAGGTAATAAATCGCAAATCCCACTTCAGTTCCTCATCACCATTTATTTACATTTTCGCCACTGTCTGGTTGTTCAGCTGTCCAAGCTGGGATTTGGGTGCACGGGTTTGACCGGTGTGTACAACGCTCCGTTGCCTGAAGAGGAAGCCGTCTCCATTGTCAGACACGCGTTTCGAAACGGAATCACTTTCTTCGACACGGCCGACGTGTGCGGAAATGAAGCTCTCATTGGGAAGGTACTGTAAAATATGCTAAGGTTCGTGTGCTGTGAATTTCGTTGCCCCGGCCCCGGCCCCGTACCCGTTAGGATTGGTTAAAAGTACGTGACATAATGTTTTTCTAGTTTGGTTTTCGAGTATGGGCCGTGGGCAGATCTACAATACAAATTTCGAAGGGGCTATTAAGTATAAAAAAAAGGTTAAAAAAATATATTAAGGGTATAAATTAAAGAAATAAATTACCGAATTGGTCAGGAACTTACTAAGTAAGCGTTAATTATAAAGGGTGAAAAAAATTGAAAAAATAAAATAGTAAACGGTCGATCGTATCCGTTAGATCGTAAGCGCCTTTCCCGCAGAACATTACTGTCCGAGTTAGGGGGTTATTATTGTTAACCAAATCACTGAGGATTCTTTTGTGAATCTTTCAGGCATTGAAGCAATTACCTAGAGAGAAAGTCCAAGTAGCTACAAAGTTCGGAATCACAGTCGGGTTTCATCCCGATGCGCCAATGACCATGAATGGTAAGCCTGAATACGTACGGTCATGCTGCGAGGCGAGTCTGAAGCATCTCGACGTCGAGTATATCGACCTGTACTACCAGCACAGGGTTGACACTTCAGTGCCCATTGAAGAAACCGTTGGTCTCCTCTTTTTCAACTTCCCATTCTCAAATAAAGGGTCATTTTTGTTGTGTGAATTACATTAGGGTTATGTGTAGATGGGCGAGCTGAAGAAGCTTGTGGAAGAAGGCAAAGTGAAGTACATCGGTCTTTCTGAAGCGAGCCCGGGCACCATAAGAAGGGCTCACGCAATTCATCCCATCACTGCCTTGCAGATGGAGTGGTCTCTCTGGACTCGCGAAATCGAGCATGAGATCGTTCCTCTATGCAGGTTCTACAATTATTTTCTTATTGGTGATTGATTGGAGCAATTTAAGGGTTAATTGTCATGAATTTAATCTTTGAATGGATAAATATGCTCTCATTTTATGATATGACCCGAGATCTGGCCGGAGTGGCGGATAACTCGTGTGTCATGACTGCAAGTTCGCCGGAAGCTTGCTGCCTCGGGAACTCGTCGTCAATGGTGATGATAAAAATCCGCAAATGTCACAAAAGTTTAGAGGGAGCAAGAGCTTCCCCTAACTGTAATCTTAATTAAAGATAAGAATTAGTTGGGTGAAATGATTCTCATTAATTTCGAAACCTATATACTTAGGTCAATTACAATGCAAAATTAACGAATCTAATTAAATTAAAAGCAGAAAACAAAAGTGAAACTTTTTCCCTTAAGCGTCCTAGCTGCTAGTACTCGCGGTGACCATGGTCAGAGCTCGTCTTTTTGTATGTATTTCCGTCGTGAATCCATAATCATAACATTTTACCTCAAGTTGAACTATTGATAACTAAACATGTTTAGAAGATCTCGTATTAGAATGAACCAAGTATTGGATAAACACTTCCAGGGAGCTAGGAATTGGAATAGTTCCGTATTGTCCTCTCGGCCGAGGCTTCTTCGGTGGCAAAGCTGTCATTGAAAGCGTGCCGGAGAATAGTTTTCTGGTAAACATCTCTCTGAAATCAAGCTACTTGGACGTGTAATCATACTTATATTCATTCCTTTCTTTAAGGCCTCGCATCCTCGGTTTCACGGAGAGAATCTGAAAAAGAACAAGAATCTTTATGACCGGATCGAAGTCCTCGGGAGGAAGCACAGCTGTTCTCCGCCTCAACTGGCACTGGCGTGGATAATGCATCAAGGCGACGACGTCATTCCTATTCCCGGTGAGTCTTCTGCAGCATTTGCTGTATGATTATTCGACGTGCATTTACATTTGACTCTCGTTTCAGGGACGACGAAGATTAAGAACTTGGAGACCAACATCGGTTCGGTGAGGCTCAAACTGACTGAAGATGACCTGAAAGAAATCAGTGAAGCCGTTCCGATCGAAGAAGTGGCTGGCCATAGAAACTATACGAAGTTCGAGTCTTCATCGTGGAAATTCGCCAACACTCCTCATGAAACTGAGTGGTCACTCACGCAGGGGCGTTTTGATCGAGCCTCCTCGGGTCACAAAATAAATTATATCTACTAAATAATGTTCATGTGAGACATGTAATAATTTCTTTTTCTTTTTCTTTAATCTAATTTTTTTATTGTAAAAAATGGCTAAACTGTTCCTTTCTTCCCTTTTTTTTTTGTCGTAAAAAATGGATAAACCACTACGCGGGAAAGTTGTCGATAAGTTAAAATTTAGAAGCTTGCTATAATGACATTTAAGTATAAAATATTGCGTTTCTAATGTTGATTGATGAGGCAAGCGTAACGTAGTTGTACTAAAAATGATTTATCATTAGTTTCTCTGAACTACGTACCGAGCTCTGTTTCTGTACTACAAAACCTAGAAAAGTCAAACTTGTACTGCAAACAAAGACACGACCAATTACTAAATACAATCACCCATTAACCAACCACACAAAATTAAGCCTTCTATCTCCGCAACCAATGGCTTCCCTTCTCAATAAGTCAACGGCGCTTCTCCTCTCGTTGACCCTCCTCTTCCACGCCGTGTCGGTCAACGGCCACAGCGGCCACGGCGACGAGGAGGGTGAGAAAGGCGAGCACGGGGACCTGCACGGGAAGGGGCTGGTCGCGGTAAAGGTGTGGTGCCTCGTGATCCTGCTGGTGAGCACGTTCGCCGGGGGCGTCTCGCCCTACTTCCTGCGGTGGAATGAGGGGTTCCTCGTGCTCGGGACGCAGTTCGCGGGCGGGGTGTTCCTCGGGACGTCGATGATGCACTTCCTCAGCGACTCCAACGAGACGTTCCGCGACCTGACCGAGAAGGAGTACCCGTTCGCCTTCATGCTCGCGTCGTTCGGCTACCTGCTGACCATGTTCGGCGACTGCGTGATCATGTCCGTTACGCGGTCCAGCCAAAGTGAGGTCGCGGACGAGGAAGGCAAGAGGGCCAGCCCCGGGGACGGCCCGGTTTTCATGAGGACGACGTCATTCGGGGACACGATTCTTCTGATAGTCGCGCTTTGTTTTCACTCCGTTTTCGAGGGCATTGCCATTGGAGTCTCAGGTAAATAAATTTGTTCTTTCTTAACATTGTTGTTATAGGGAAGTGAGTATTATTGTCTTGTCTTTGCGAACGTTTTGTGCGTCAAATCGTATAACTTGATGCATGACCCGGTCTTGCTCAGTCATTTAAAATTAATTTAAAAAAATTAAGCATTAAATTAGTATGAATTTTTTTTTATATCCTCTGTTTATTAGTTTGTTTGTTTTTGAAATTGTAGTTGTGTTTTCAAAAATAGCTATAAGATACACTCAAAGTATAATTTGATAATACCACTTTTTATTTTTTAATTAGTCTAACAAAAATAGCTATAATACACCTTCTAGGTATATTTTTGTAATATATTAGTTTTTTAATTATGAATTAAATGAATATTTCATAAAAGAGGTTTAATAAAGTAAAACTCTAATTATGTATGAGAGATAGTTATGGATGGATTTTTGAAAACTAAAATGATAAGAGAGTAAGAGAAAAGAAATTAAAGGATATTTTGAGAATAAATTTGAGTGGTTTGGAAAAATTAAGAAGATATTTATACTAAAAATAGAAGGAATATAAAATTTATAAATTCTCTTTGTGAAAGTAGAATTACTTTGAAGTTATCATTTATTCCTTTTGAACAAGGTTCTTATCCGCGCATTAAAATTGGTCACGGGTTTCACATGTGTGCACTAATTTTTTTTATTATATATATATATATGAGACATGTGTGCACTAATTTATGTGCTCAAATATTCCGCATTAAATTTGCTCTTCTTCATCGTCTTTTTTTTTTTTTTTTTTTATATAAACTTAGCTTCGACGATCCTCCTGTACAGTCTACACTCAACGACCTTGGTTGGATATAATTAGTGCTTTTAATATTACTAATTTGTCTCTTGTTACATATGGTTGAACGTATAATATAATAATATGATTTGATTAAATGATATCATATATATAATAAAGGAGGATATTTCAAGAATGGTCCTCCCTAACTAATAATTGAGCGTTATCTCTTACGCTACTCGGCCATTGTCTTTTACTTTAAGCGGCATCTATTACGTCATTTTCCATAAATTATATTATTCTTTTATTATAATTTTTGAAAATAGACCTCCTTAAAAATAACAAATGTTTACCTACCGTATTGGACATGGCCCGTGTAGTTTTTTTTTGCACGTCACAAATGCGGAATGCCTACACCAAATAACTACTATTTATTTTTATTTTTAAAAGCATGATAGATCAATCATCAACCTAATCATAATATGCACACGTGACATTTTTAGTCTATGGAAAACCGAAAGCACCACAATCACTTTCTCGTCTTGGTATTTGGTTCTACTAAATAAAGTATTGTTCCTTTTCACATACAAATCCATGTGTCTAGTGTCTACAGCAAGCAAAATTGCCCATATCTTTCTCATAAATTAAATGGTTAATTGCGGCAAAAATACTCAATCTATAGTCAAATTCTCTGTTGTGTATACAAATTCCGTAAATGGCAGCAAAAGTATCCAAGTTTAGCATTTGGGAGTTGACCCTAAATTAAATGGGGAATTTCGCTTTTAAATACTCTATTTTTATTTTTCGTAAAAATGAAAATTTTATTCTAAAAAGCAGCTAATCAAATATATTCTCAAGATGTAGGCTAGTTTCACTTTTATGCCCTCTTATTATTTTAAAATTTTAAAAATATAAAATTATCCTCATAATAATTTTGAAAATTAATTTTGTATATTCTCTAGTTTCATTTTTGACAGAAAATACATCATATATGCTCACAAGAAATCAATATATTACCAATTACTAATTTTACAGATTTTAATGTTCTTAAGAAATTAATTAAAGATAAGAAAAATAGAAGAAAATAGTGTCAAATTATACTTGTTTAGTATATTTTGGTTGTTTCCAAAAATAGTGTCTTTTTGCAACAACAAAAAAAAACCCCATAAAAAACAATTGATAATATATTATATATAACATTGCTCTCCTAGAAAAGCACCAAGTTATATTTACTAATTTTAATATTGTTGTTGATTTTTTTTTTCTTTTTGGCGATCAGACACTAAAGCGGACGCATGGAGGAACCTATGGACAATATCTCTACACAAAATATTTGCAGCCATAGCTATGGGCATTGCGCTGCTGCGGATGTTGCCGAAGAGGCCGCTCCTCGTGACTGTGGCCTACTCGTTCGCGTTCGGAATATCAAGCCCCATCGGTGTCGGCATTGGAATCGCCATCGACGCCACCACTCAGGGGGCCGTGGCCGACTGGATCTACGCCATCTCCATGGGGCTGGCTTGCGGAATCTTTATCTATGTCGCCATCAACCACCTTATCGCCAAAGGTTTCACGCCGCAATCCAAGTGCTACGTCGACAAGCCCTTCTTCCGATTTTTTGCCGTGCTTCTTGGGATCGGAGTTATGGCAGTTGTTATGATTTGGGATTGATCGATAGTGTGTAAGGAAAGAGTAGAGGTTGTAACTGTTTTGTTTGCTTATTTGGAAAAAAAAGTGGCTGTAAATTTTGTGTGTATTGGCATGTGTTTAAGCTTGTGAGGAGTGTGGGAAATTGCCTTTTTTGTTCTCATTAAAATTAGATACCTTTACGAGTTCCGCCAAATCCGCCATTTTACATATGAAGAAAGGCGCCAAGGGCACGACGGTCATTTAAAGGACTCCAATTAAACTTTTGGATTTATAGTTAAAGACTTTTGATTGCCCTTTATACGATTTGATTTCTTTTAATGGTTAATTTTGTTATTTCCCTTTTTTTATGAACTAGTTTGGTAATAGGAATTTAGGAGGGCCTAAGCATGTTGATCGAGAGAGTTCGGCTGTGCTCTCGAAATCACATACCGAGTTGTTCTAGTTGATTACTGAATCAAATATCCGAGAGGTGTCGATGCTTTGGTGCATTTTCCGTTGGCGTCATCGTTACGTTTGTATTAATGCAATTGTGGTTATGGTTGGATTTGTTTTCGGAAAGTTATCACTTTTTCTCATTCTTAATGTTCTTTGGGATTAATCAAAGTAATTTCCGGAGAATATGAGCATTCGTGAATTAAGTTGGTGCGATTTGATGGATATCTTTATGACTTTGTAATAATTTATAGTACTCGTTACTATTAGACGCAACATCAATAACTAATTGATTAAAAAGTTATTTACGGATCACTTTTAGTCTATTGTTATATCTAGTACTCCTCAATCCTCATACACGATTGTTTGTGTAAGAATATATAATTTAATTTTAAGAAATTATACAAACAAAGTTTAGTTTATATTAGATCTAAAAAATATGTTATTGACTTTGAGAAAAACATTGTATCAAAAATATTTAAGGCAACTTATGCCTAATACATGCTCTCACTGTTTGTTAGTCTTGATAAATTTTAAATTGGGCCAGTTAAGGCCCAGTATTTTTAGTTGGACCTAGTAAAAATATTGACTAATAAAGTAGAAGAAAAAAAAAAACCCTTATCGTGAAGAAGATAAGGCATTTCCACGGATCATAACCCAATAATGTAAGCAAATCCACTGATTATTGTTTTACTTGTTTGGTTTAAAATTATCATACTACAATGAGGTTTTTCTTCATAATATCATAGAATATTAAAAATGTATTAAGCAATATTCACTAATGGAGAGAAAAGCAAAGTTAATAGGTAAAATGTCCAGTGTTGTTGTAGTAGATTACCCTACAAGTTCTGTAGTTGGTGCATCAACATATATATATCCATGTTACACAAATATATATATATATATATATATATATATATATATAAATTTACAATGAAATTCCGTTAGGAACGTTCGTCTCACAGCAGAAACTGAACGTTGGCTGTTGTACATTAGTATTTTAAGTTTATAATAACGGTATAAGTACTGATATACTTAACAAAATTTCAACTCTTAGAAATGACACGCGTCCAAGACTTAACGACGCATCTAAAATTCTGTTAAATCAATTTAAAAAGTGAATAAAATTTTAGAGAGCAAATTATTGAGTATTGGAAACTTTGACTGTGAAAAAGGATCGAGATTATGTCACTACGAATTACAATTATTAACTATTAATTATGCCGTTATTAATGTTAAGGTCGGATTTCGTCAAATCCCTCCTTAAAACTACTTATGTCGTTTTGTCCCAAAACGACATGGAATGGGAGCAAGGAGATTCGTTGACCATCGGTCGACAAAGGAGCATGCCCGAGGAAGTATTAACCCGCGATGAGGTCAGACAGTTTGAGAGCAATCCGCAAAGAAGAAGTTCCTCGTAGAAGCTCCTCACAAGACTTCCTCGCTGAAGTTCATCGCATAAAAGCTCATCGAGGAAAGGATCATCACAAAACCCCAACGAATTAAATGAAGGAAGAAGTCAGAATCACGAGAATAAAGGAGAATCGGTTAATCAAGTTAGGAAATCGTGGGATTGATCATCGTATTCAACGAAGGTCAGCAACAATCAAAGCACAAAGAGTGGAAACCCTAGCGAGATTTGAGGAACAAGAAGGGAAACGAATTCGAGAAACCCTAAGGCTATAAATACGCATGTAAACCTCATTAGAAAGGATCCAGAAATCGTCACGATAAAATCCTTAGAGAGAACAGAGTGCATTCTTGAGTTCTCGATTGCTTAAGTTTATAGTAATTTGAGAATTCGAGATCAGAAAAGAGTCTTTTAATTCAATCCTTCGATTGTCCAGCTATCAAACGGAAGAAACCGAGCCCTTTCGGAAATATTATAAATCAAGAGTATTCGTGTTCATATTATTTTATTGTGTTTATTGATTATTCCTGTGACTGAAAGAAGGTGGTGCAAATCGCCATCAACAATTAATAGCATATTTTATGCACTGTAGCTAGGTTTGAATATGGAATTGAATGAATGATAGGGTTACGCGAAAACGAAACTGAGAATATTATAACCATCACTTAGGATGATGATTTCGTTGCTTGAAAAAGAGTCAAAGTTTGGTCAAACATCGTTCTCTGCTGGTTTAATTATGATTATCTATTCCCTAAAGCTTTACGTTGGTTGCTAAGTATGTCATCGTCAACTAATTAAGAGTCATTTTCCCCAAGAGCACAATCATTATATTACCGTAAAATTGACTTAATCACCACCACTTTTAGATAATATTGGCAAGATCGAATTAAGAGTCATTTTCCCCAAGAGCACAATCATTATATTACCGTAAAATTGACTTAATCACCACCACTTTTAGATAATATTGGCAAGATCGAAAAACGCAAAAAGAAAAGGAAATCATCTGGGTTTTTTATTGTTCCGAAAAAAGAAGAAGTGTAGAGTATAGTAAATTGTCAGTTTCAACTTCGAAGGAATTACCACTAGGTTATCCTAGCAACCACGCATATTTGTTTTCTATATGCATGGTAAAGCATTGGAGGCTTGAGATGGCACTTAAAACATTTATTGCAACCTTACATATCTATGATAATTGAAAATAAAACCATTGATATATTTTTAAAGAATTAAATAGCAAGTTTTGGGTGCATATATATATGGCTACATATATAGTAATAAATATTTAAGCCTTTATTTAGGGCTACCTTTTATAAACCTAACTTAAACTAAACACTATCAAGGACAAAAATTTTAATTCATCTCAACTTTCTATAAGTTTCACTGTAATTTGCGGACAAACTAAGTAATAGTTTCTCATATAAACAAAATAAAATACGTTAACAAGAAATTAGCTTTCAAAATTACCAAATAATATATCAAGTTAGATCTGAGACTGAAAAATGGTAAAATACCATTACTCCATTTACTAGTAGTGCGAACCAAGACGCCATGCATATTCATTAGAGACCGCATAAACATACAGTAACTTTGATTACACTTTACAGTCAATATATTTTAAAACACAACAAAGCGCTAATATGCATGCTCGGGTTTAGAGCTCGATAACTGATAACCGCTTGATGATCTCATTTTATGGAGTACACACCGATGTGTTAGGGGTATCTAATAGGGTTTTAGAATTTCGATAACCAATTGAGCTGATTAGATTTTACTGATAACTGATGGGTATTGCGTAAGATAATATATAGTATTTTGATTAGTTGATCGTACGTATAATTTTTTTAATATAAATATAAACTTAATCCAAATTAAATCCTTTATCAATTAAAAATTTTAAAAATTTGAATTTTTGAGAGTGTTCCGCATAATTCTCTTTTTTTTTTACTAGTGTTGGCCGTTGGAAAATATTGGGCGCGCACCCGTCAGGCTCTTGAGCATTGTGTATGTATGTAATATATATATATATATATATATATATATATATAGAGAGAGAGAGAGAGAGAGAGAGAGAGTAGGTGCAATTTCCTTCCTCTACAAGACCTGAACAATATGATCATCGCTATCACAAACCCTAAACAAAAAACAAAACGTTATGAGAGTGAAATATCTATATAAACAACTTTGACTTGGCTATTTCGACGCACCAGATGATGAAGATCGAATAAAAACATACATTTATTCAAAACTAGTAAAAATATTGCAACTTACTCCCCAAAAATGAGCGTTGTTTCTCTTATTTTAGCCAGCTTGATCAGCTCTCTTCTGGTCCTGTCCAATGCCACAGGAGTCACCCGGCACTATAACTTTAATGTATGTTTAAAAGTTATATGACAGTAATTTTATTTATTATATGACTACATAAACATATATATATATATATATATAATTAAGAGAGAGAGAGAGTTAATACATATTTGTATGTTTATTCTCAGATAAGGTTGAAAAATGTGACCCGGTTATGCACCACGAAGAGCATCGTGACGGTCAACAGACGATTTCCCGGCCCTCGGATCTTCGCCAGGGAGGGAGACAGGCTTCTGATCAAGGTGGTGAACCATGTTCCTAACAATGTCACAATACATTGGTACGTTTTTATATATAACTATATGCTATATGCTATTTCCCTTTTTTATAATGTATATTGGTCAATGACTCAATGTGTAGATATATTAGCAAAAATAAAAGAAAAAAAGGGAAATTTGTAGGGAGTGATCCCAAAATAATGAGTTATATATATTTATATAGCTATCTCGAGAAAAAAAAAAAAAGAGAGTATGATATTACAGTTTTCCTCTATATTCCGTGATGTTATAAGTACTTGAAAATGATATCAGTATCTACTAAACTCAATCGAAAACTCTCTAACTTAGCTATACGAAGGTCATAAGTTACACCTAATCAGAAACAAATGTAGGCATGGAATTCGGCAACTGCGAAGCGGGTGGGCCGATGGGCCATCGTACATCACCCAATGCCCGATCCAAACAAGGCAAAGTTACGTGTACAACTTCACGATTGTAGGGCAGAGAGGAACTCTCTGGTGGCACGCTCACGTCTCGTGGCTCCGAGCCACCGTGTACGGACCTATCATCATCATGCCGAAGCGCAATGAGTCCTACCCTTTCTCTAGGCCTCACAAAGAAGTTCCCATCATCTTTGGTACCGACCCACTCTAAATTCAAACAAGAAAGAGATGCTGATTTTGTGGTAGAAAATTGTGAATTGTGATGTGAGTTGATAATATATAATACAGGAGAGTGGTGGAATACGGACACAGAAGAAGTGATTAAGCAGGCTCTCCAAACAGGAGCGGCTCCTAATGTCTCTGATGCCTACACAATCAATGGTCTTCCAGGACCTCTCTACAATTGTTCACAAAATGGTACATTACCGATACTCAGGCCCGGCCTTACAATTTCGGAACTTAAGGACAAAAAATAGATTATTTAAATAAATTGCTAATTTTTATTTATTTATATATTATATATTAGAAAACTTGTTATAAAGAATTTTATGAATAAATTTTTATTTTAGGTGTTTAGGCGATCACCCAAATGTTCTGCAAGTGAGGCGAGCCTTGTGAATAATATAAGATTTGACATTGGTAGAAAATTTACAACACTCCATCGCTTAGTATAACCCGTATAAGTAAATATAACTAAATTAATCTACCGAACTATAATTTAGTGATGTTAATTAGAGTAGGAGTCTAAAAAATATAATTTAATTAAAAAAGGTTATTCTGTAACTTTCTCTTCTAATCATTACTATTGTTTGTAGACACCTTCAAGCTGAAGGTGAAGCCTGGAAAAACCTATCTCCTCCGACTCATCAACGCTGCTCTCAATGACGAACTCTTCTTTAGCATTGCCAACCACTCCGTCACCGTCGTCGATGCTGATGCCGTCTACGTCAAGCCATTCATGACCGACGTCGTGCTCATCACGCCGGGACAAACCACCAACGTCCTCCTCCGAACCAAACCGACCATCCCCGGCGCCACTTTCCTCATGCTCGCTAGGCCCTATGCCACAGGCCAAGGCACCTTCGACAACACCACCGTTGCCGGAATCCTTCAATACGGAAACCGTAGGAAGAATCGTCCCGTGCTCCGGCCAAATCTCCCTCAGATCAATGACACATCATTTGCCGCTAACTTCAGCAGCCGGTTTCGGAGCCTGGCCAGCCCTAAGTTCCCAGCAAACGTACCTTTGACGGTGCAGAGGCGGTTCTTCTTCACCGTGGGGCTTGGGACCCACCCCTGCCCTACGAACCAAACCTGCCAGGGGCCCACCAACAGCTCCAAGTTTGCAGCATCGGTGAATAACGTGTCGTTCACCATGCCAACCACCGCGCTCCTCCAAGCACACTACTTTGCGCGGTCGAACGGCGTCTTCACCAGTAACTTCCCGAGTTTACCACTTATCCCCTTCAACTATACGGGGCCGCCACCAAACAACACCGACGTGAGCGATGGGACGAAAGTGGTGGTGCTTCCGTTCGGCACCACCGTGGAGCTGGTGATGCAGGGCACGAGCATCCTAGGGGCCGAGTCTCACCCACTCCACTTGCATGGTTTCAACTTTTTCATTGTGGGACAGGGTTTCGGGAACTATGATCCGAACTCGGACCCTGCAAACTTCAATTTGATGGACCCCGTTGAGAGGAACACTGTCGGAGTGCCGTCCGGTGGATGGGTTGCCATCAGATTCCTCGCCGATAACCCAGGTGAGATATATATATATATATATATTATATCTTTGATGAACTTAGTTTCATGCATTTTGTTTAAGCAATGCCCCACGATTTTTTGGAAAGTGACATTATTATAAGCTCCCACACTGCAAAAATAACAGATAATATTAATTAGTCTGCAGTGAATGACTATATTGCTTTCTCAAATAATTATAGAGGGAGACTAAGACATTAGGCTGTGAGATTATTATAACGTAATAAAAAAGTATGGTTCCCTAAAAATTGCTAGGATATAAGTATCATTTTTTCAAATTATTTTTTAAAGTTATCAACATGCATTCAATTAACCAAAGTCCTACGGTTGATATTTTTCTTTTATCTTTTTTTATACATAGGAGGCATTATACTACTACCTACTTTAGAAAAAAAAAAAAAACATTTGTCAAAAAAAGAAAATGAAAAGAATTCCCCATATCTTTACTCGGGCTTCAATTTACTTTCATATATCAAGCAATTATAAATTCTTTATATATTTCATCTCGGCCGGGTTCTTGACATCCTCACTAAACAGAGTGAGTATATCAACACAATTCATCTCAAACCGGATGTTATTGTTTGGACCGCTCGTTTGAGTTTAATAAACTACGATACCATGTTAAAGATCGGGGTTATTCAAAATTAATCGACAATAAATTGAATAGGATTTCATAGATAATAATAATAACATATTTTTTCATATTGATTTGTTAATCCATAATTTTTTTTATTATATGTCATCTTTAATATTATTGTTTTGTAGGGGAAATTGAATTACTTAATGTATTGGTCATATAAAATTTGTAGGTGTTTGGTTTATGCATTGCCATTTCGAAGTCCATTTGAGTTGGGGTCTAAGGATGGCTTGGGTTGTGCAAGATGGGAAGCTGCCTAATCAGAAGCTGCTTCCTCCACCGTCTGATCTTCCCAACTGTTGACCGTTGACTCAAACACACTTTCCTAGCCCCACAAGAATCCTACATATACACTACTTTCATTCATAATTTCTTTTGAGCTCATATATTATTTGTATTTTTAATATACTTTTGTCCTTTGAGAAATAGCCTTCTTACAACCGGCATAAATACGAAAAGGGTGTGATTGGATAATAAATTATACATGAAAATTAATCTCATAATAGAAATCATGTTATCTTATTTTGTGTTCTTTTTACTAGAGCTGAAATATATTCAATTGGAAAAGATTTAAATTATAAGCTCTATTTAATGCTGAAATATATTAATCAGAATCCTACTAGAAATTAAGGCTGAGTAAGTCAATCGTATTATATATATGGATACTTCTAATTAGACTATGTTTGGTAATATTTTGTATCTTTTTGTGTCTTCATATATGTTTCTACAAATTAAGTACTGTTAAAATGTGTTTCAAATTTCAATTACTTATTTATATTAATATGAAATGGTTATATGTAGATAACTATTTGAGGTGAAAATTTTATATAGCTTCTTTTGAACTTCTTGACAAAACTAGCATGAATATTCACTTTTTAAAATTTACACTAAAAAAATGAGAGGATAAGACTTGGTGGGTCCAGATGTTTTTTCTTCAATATACGACATAAGTATTTATTGGGATTTCTATGGTAAAATATAGACTTACTATCTACTAGAGATGCACATTTTTTGTGTTATATCACAATCGCAAAATATATGCATCAATTTATCAAATAGTAACTGAACTCATATGTTTATAGACCAATTTTAAATTTTTTGTTATGAAGGCTGAAATCCAGGTCTTTTTTCATTAAAAAAAAAAAAACGGCTCAGCTGGGACGTATCGGTTTATATTTTTTAAATTTTGGGGTTCTATTTTAGCTTAATAATGATTCATTTCAAACTTAGATTATATATATTATTAGATTCAAATGTATGTCTTACTTAGATTATATTTATTAATAGATTATATTTTTTATAGAAGTATTTATTTTTAAAATAGCCTAGTCGATATTCGGTTCCTCCCGATTTTTTCCCTTCCCGATTTTTTCCCTGGTATAAAGAAAAAATGAATTTGGAAGGCCTGAAAAAATGGACCGGGCGAAAAGAAATGTAATAAACCAATGCTCGATCCCGGATTCACATTTGAAAAAAAAAATCTTATATGCATTTTTAAACAATAATTTCCAATATATGTGGTTATTCTATAGTATATAGTCTATACAATGGGCAAGATCATAATCTTCAGAGCACAAATAATAGCATTCATGAGATAAGTGAAAATTGACCTAAAAAAAAACCTAAAATTAGGTTTTTTAAGAGGAAGAAAGTAGACGATTTTGAATGGAAGAATATCATATATAGATGATTGACATGAAAGAGACCTAAAATGAGGTTTTGTTAGAAGAAGAAGAAGAAAGTGATGATTTTGTGATATAGATTTCGATATATATGAATATGATAGAGTGTGGCAGATAAGCCACGTTATCGGTGTCTGTGCAAGTGATGATGATGTCACCTTTAAACAAATTCTGAGAAGAAAAGGTGACTTCCATTTCCAATGCAGATCCATCTTTCTGCTCAATGTCTTATTATATTGGCTCTTTCCCAACGCCCTCGAGTCGAGAGGAATCTCCCTCTCTTCACCAAATAAAATAACTCAAATCTAGCTATTCCATGAAAAATTAATCACACGCACTTCAATAATATATGTTTGAGATCTAACAATATAATCATCTCGTCACAATGTGTGAAAGTTGTTGCTCATCAAAGTACTATAATTACAATTACAATTACACCCTCACCATCATATAATGCAAAAAAATAATATATATCAAAACTATATAAAAAAAAAAAATATGAGCTTCTCAACATCTTCTTGATTAGATGACATAAAATTTAGAGGTCATAACAAATCAATCCAAATCCAGCATCATCAAGCAAGAAGAGTATCAAGATATATCTAATATAGTAATTAACATGAGAAGAAGAATATTAAGAAAACCCTAATTCTCTTAGGAATCACCATGTTTGTGCCAACACACCAGCATGGCTACGCATCTTCTCATGATGTAGAACCTGGCCTTTTGTTCCTTTGCCATGCTCGTGCACTTGTGCCCGATCGAAGAGTTCTTCTGCGAGTAGCTCCGGGGGAGAGGGCACTTCGAGGAGGACGGCGCCGGTGAGCCCTTCTGTGAGAAGCTCCGGAGAAGTGGTGACTTTGACGACGAACTCCTCGTAGAGCTGCTTCTTGTGAAGCCGAACTTTGATGAGCTTGTGCTTAGCTCCTTCTTTGAAGGCTTCCATTTCTCGTCCATGTCTTACTGCTATCAATGGCAATGCAATGTGGATCACTTGATCTGATCTACTTCTTCTTCTTTCTCTCTGTATGATTGTGGAAGACTGTGTTTGGGTTTCAAATGAGTTTTATGGTAAGTGTGAAGATGGATAGAGAGAGAGATAGTGTTTGTGTGTGTTGTGTGATAGCGAAATAATATGATTGAGAATGGGACGGTAATATGAGGTGGGGTTTTGGCATTATATATATATATATATATATTAGTATACTATATACCATATATATAATTATATATATATATATAATTATATATATATATAGCTGAGGTAGCCAGAATCTTGAGTGTTTTTTAGTGGATCCTACTTGTAATTGATCTAAATTGTGTTGTGTTTGAAATTTAGCAAGGATTAATGTTTCACTTTAATTACCACTCTTTATATTTACCTCATATTTTTTTTATGTATGGTTAATTATTATAGTGAAAATATAAAAAGATATATTCTTACGTACGGATGTATAGTGTCTCTCTGCTTGTGGACCTTGTACAAATTCAATAATGGGGTTTGTGCTTATATACTCGGTCCAAAGTTTTGAAAAAAATAACAACGGTAAGTTTTTAAGTACTAAGTTAGATCATTGTGAATTTACAACTAGACAATTTTGAATAATTGAATTGGCTGTGACACAATCACGTAATATGTTTAGGCCTTTTCATATATATATATATATATATGTATATTTGCATCACTGTCTAGTAGACGTGAGATTTGTTTGAAATGAGCCTATAATTCCTCAATCAATACTTAAACCGATTGCAGCTTTTTCCCATTTTAGAAATTAGCAATATTCTCGTACCGTCTTCCGTTGGAAATTTGGGTTTTTAATATATTAGATTACTTAGAGTACACTAATCAAGAATTCAAAGATATATCTTTCTTTCTCGTTCTATATGAGGTGGTCTTCAACGGATAATGGGTCCCAACTAGGGTTTTCGCCTTTTATATATAGGTCGACGATGTTTTCGTACAGGTGAGGAGGATGATAATGAATTTAGACTTCAGGTAAAAATCGAGTTTTGAAGATGATAATGAATTTTAGACTTCAGGTAAAAATCGAGTTTTAATCTATTGAGTTGTGTCAACTTAATATTTTAAATTCAAACTCACACTTCTAAATTCTAAACCTGAACCCGTTTTCAAGATATGTTTTTTTTAGTCAGATTAAATCATATTTTGGATCCTGATTATTACAACCAAGAATTACGTATCCGGGGTTGTATATAATTTTTTTTCTTTACCAGAAATTTAACTTGAGGCTGTTGTATTTAAATTTTAATAAAAGCTAAAGGGGTTAAACTAATATTTTTTATGATTTATTTTTTAAAGGAGAAGTTACTAAAATCTGATTTTTAGAGATGGAAGAGATGGTGGGACCCGCTATATAATTGATATTTAATAACGGCATAAATACTCAATGTTTGTGTCTATGAGAGAGAGAAGGGCATGGCGAAGAGAGACAAGGGTTAGCTGGTTCTCATGTGATGTGAATGGCTGTGTTGTACCCTATCTCTGCAGAAACAGTTCGCATGTCATGCCACATTGTTTTGGGTTGTATTATTTATTTCTTAATCTTCATTCATTTCGATTTTCTAGTTTAAGAATATCTTCTCACATCTCGATCGCATATAATCCAACCCCAAAATTCTTTACGCATAATTATTTCGAATATTGTATAAAAAAAATATATAATTTATGTGAACCATACGCTAATTAGATAGACAGGGTTTGACTGGCTAGCTAGCCAAAGTAATAGGGACAACGATATATATAATCGTATCTATGAAATGTTAGACTTCTTTAAGAAACGGTTATAGACATTTTACTTTTTTCTCTTTTAAGTAAAATATATAGTAAATTCAACAAATAGATATCCTATGCCAAAAAGTTAACCAGTTTAAGATAGTTAATATTTTGTGTGTAATTAATTACGTTGATTTGGATTCACATGCACATGCAGCCGTTTGTATTTGTATAATATTTATTGGCAGAGTTAATTAATCCGCATCATATGGTGACCATTAATTAAACAATGACATATGCATATATATTAATTTATATATATACCATGGTATTTGTTTAATAAATTTCAGATATGATCAGAAATTAAGTATAGAAAAAGAAATGAAATATTTGAGATAAATTGACAATCTTGAATAGATCATTGATGTAAGGTGTGACTGTAAGTTTCTTTAATTCATGTCGAAATAATCAATAGCTTCTTCATCCATTCATTTATTTATTTACAACTCTTAATATAGATGAGCAAGCTCGGCGCTTCGGATTTCTAAATTAATTTTTAAATATTTTAAGAGTTTTAAAAAATTATTTAGTTTAAGACTCCGATTGATCAAGACAAATTCGACTTTTTTTTTAATAGAAAAATTCGAATCTCTGAATATACACACTTTTGAGTTTTGACTTTTTGCTTCAAATTGGTTTGTAATCAATGACAATGCAAGTGTTGTTTTTCACAGTAGTCAAAATAAAAACACAATAGCATATCCAAAGGCATGCGAGTAAACAAATCAAAAGTCCTTTGACTAAATATTATTAACTTTTGTAATTCTCGAGACAGCTTTTGGATTTGATGTGCTTACTTAATTTTAAACGAACATAAAAAGAAAGAAAAAATAGATGAGCAAAAACTCTAGTGAAACTGGTGAAAATTCCAGGAATAAAAGTTGATATGATAATTTATTCTATATCTATATATATTAATTGAGCAATGTCATGAAAAAAGTACACACAAAAGCGACTAAACTATAGCCTGGTGTCATATAATTATTTTGTGAATAGTATGACAAATTGGCTACTTTGACTGGAAATAATATATATCATTATTCCCATGTGACCCAACATAATATTTGAATCAAATTTAAAAGAATATTTGACCTAGGGGAATACTTGGACCAGCATCAAACAAAATAAACGTGATCACACTTATTATTTTGGTAATTATAAATCCCTCTTATTAAATTAATGTCACCTTCTTCTCTTTTTTTTTCGTTTTCTTTCTTCTTCTTCTTCAGTTGAGAGGCTAACTCATGTACCAAGGAAATTTGACAAATGAGCATGGTTACAAAAAGTGATTTTATATGTTAACATACATAAGTAAGGAATAGAAATTACGACAACTAAAGTAGTCGAGTTCATCTTTCTGATAATCGAATTTCCACGACCCGGGTGTCTTAGAAGTGGAATTAACAATCTTATACAATTTTGAATTTGTAAGGTCTATGTTTCCTAACCACTTTTTACTATGACAATTTAAAGTGTGGCGGAATTAGGAATTATATAATATTGTAGAAAATAAAAATATATAAAATATGTTATATAGATATATAACTAATATGTCGCAAAATTCTTGAAGAAAAAATAAATTACTTTGAGTTAAAAAAAAAAAATCAGTCAAAGAGATATTTGGTGATGAGTCAAAATAGGGTCACATGGCATGTTGAGGATGGTATACAATGCACCTTATTAAACCATTTTCTTCCTAATAAAGCCCATAACATTATTGTTATGATCTCTAGTTATATGCTTTGAGGAAAATATTTAATTTGGATTTTTAAATTTTGGGATGAGAATATGAGCGTTGGGGAGTCCCACATGCGAACATGTGAAGCTGCAAATTACATGAGAGGTGTGACCATTATATATAAAATGGTGGACCCTTGTACTATTTTATTTATTATTTTAGAGCATAGTTTTATGGTCCATTTAAGATTTGTGTCTATTTGGTCCCTTAATCAATTTCGAACAAATTGAGGCTCGGAAATTGTGAGAGATGGTACAGTGAGAGTCTTCTGCAGAGTATTCACGTTTCACATTGTTTTGGTCCACACATGTATGTGTATGCATAGTGTACGTACCCAAATAAAATAATATCATAAATACGTATATAGAGGGAAATTGTATTATTCAGGGATCATCACAGTAAATGTACTTAAATTTTGACTACCGTAAACGGTAAATGTTTAAAGTAAAAAATAGCGACAAAAGTACTTAAGTCATGAGGTGATACTTTTTTTTTTTGTTACATTTTTTACGGACGCTAGTCAAATTGTAATAGTACTGCTATTAAATCATACATAAAGATAAAATATAGATTTATGTGTTCATCCAACTATGTAGTATCTTTTCTTATTTTAATTAGACAAAAAAAAAAGTTTCGTCTCACATTTGTTGATTTTAGATACTTTTGTTGTTATTTTTTCACTTTATACATATGCCGCCTCTGCTTGTCAAAGTTTAGATACTTTTCCAATAATTATCACTATATTATACATATATATATAATATAATATATTGAGGAAAATTATATTTTTTTATGCAGACAAACTTGTCAGCTCAAGTTTGAAATATATGACATCCCTTATTATATTATGATGCGTTTCTATGGGACGTTGATTATTGTTTTCTTACTGACATAAGTTGGTTTAGAGTATTCTTTTCTCATTCAAGTATGTACATAATTTTGTGACTTCATGTGATAGGATCCAAGCAATATTTCCATATCGGAGAAGAAAACGTCACTGAGACGGTGTCGATCGAATATTATTAAGAACACGAACAAGAACGTACAATAACAAGCCTGCTCCTTCGAGACTTAAAGGCTGGAAAATTATCCGAACAATCTCTTATCAAGCGTGGGAGTGGCCGACGCTCAACGGCCTTAGGTGCCTATATGACTTTAGTGTAGCCCTAACTAAACTTATTAGCTGAAATTACTTAATTATCCTTAATTAATCAGGGGAAGACATGTAAAGACATAATTAAATGTAGACTTAGGTATTGAAGATAACAAATTATGATTATGAAGACATATATGGCAAGTGAAGGTAAACATTCATGTTTAGTAACCAGCCATTTGAGATGATAAAATATATTTCAGATTTATATGGGATGTTCTTTCTATTTTTTGTAACAATTTGAATGTTTACTTAAATTGAATATGGGCTAAAATGGAAATAACAAAATTTGTGTAAAATTAGTGTGTGCTTGCTTGCACATAATGAACCTCTAAATATAAATATTGTTCAAATTTGATTCAATTAAGTGTATTTCCAACCACTTAATATATATTGATAGGTCTCAATAATTAAGTGATTAAATTGTATCTTAATCCATCTTGTAAATCAAATTTATACAAAGAAAAAAAAAAGTCACGTGTCATTCATGTATGGAGAAAATAGTAAAAAAAAAAAAAAAACATAAATATTATACTCTAAAATCCGAGTTTCAAACTGTGGGTTCAAGGTAATCTGTTTTAGGAAAACCAAAACCAAGGACCCGTATCCTGATTTAATTCGGATGGGTACCAAGATACGTATTTTTAAATTCGAATGTGATCAAGCTCAGTTCAGAAATTAGTTTTGAAGTATTAACTTCACCCCTATATTGACCAGTTATTTTTAGTTCATTAAGTTTTTGAGTAAAATCTTCTAGTGCTCGCAACAAATACCCATAAAAGTAAGAGTAAAATTTAAAAACTAATCTCTCTTTATCAAATGATTGATCAATGTGTGAAATTCTGACAAGAAGCTCGGCAAACTCTTGAAATGGTGGAAGCTGACTTGAATAATCAATCCTATTATTGAAATTGCTCTGAATACTTTTTTTAGCTTCTATAACCTCCTTTTAGTTCAACGTCCCTTCTTACAAACTGGAATCAACTCCAAAAATGGCATATATATATATTTTACTTTTAACATTTTACTTCTTTTTCATGCCTATTTATTTTTGTTCTACTATCATATAAACAGAGGTATAAATTAAAGCAATTATGGCAAAGTGTACGAAGTTTTCTCTTAAGAGAATTATTTATGTAGTCAACTGAATCCAAAGAAAGTCCACATCATATTACTACCTGAGATCAAACTTATCATATAATGGGCCTTCATTTAGTTGGCCCATCGCATCATGATATTCCACAATTTGGTTTATGATTTTGAGAATTGACCAGTCTAGTCTGCAAATAATTATTTCAATTTGTTAAGATTAGTTGCTTCTTTAATTTCACATAATATGCCATAATTTGGACACATTTAAGCATGTCAAGAGCAATTAGTTTTGTTTTCGTTTTAAACATTTTAATAGAACTTAATTAAATTTATTTAGTCAGACTTCCCCCTATCACTTAATCGGTCAAATGTTGTTTTACACTAAACACTAACTTGACAAGTCTATCAACTTCTCATGGTTATTTATGTAGATTAATCTAGTACAAAAAGTAATCAAAAGATCATTTAGATTACGGTAGTTTGAGGGATTTTCTAGAGGTGTCAAGTGACCCAACCCAACCCGACTTGGCCCACAAATTATTAGACCCGCACATTGTACAGGGAGAACCTCGACCTTCTAAATCCATCACCAGTTCGGCAAATTCTTCCACCACCATGTCATTATCTTCATGCAATACTTACTATAACCACTTTATCCTGTATAATTTCCCCCCCAATATGCCGCAATTGAATTATAAATCCGGGATGATTTATCTCTTACCGGCCTTTTATGGGTTAGACACGAGAATCCTTATATATGTGCATGTTTGGGAATTCTAAGAGGTCGGTTCGACGTTCCATCACCGACCTGATGTGTTGAATATTGTGCTGATGAAGTTTTTTTCCTTTCTCCTTGAAAGAATTGATTCACAATTCTTGATATATCTACGTAAGATGAGCTGATCAGTGAATGATGACCTTACATGACAACAACATTGCTTTTTATGAAAAATCCTTCAATGATCAAATGCCAATTGATCAATTTGGATATAATTTTCAATAGTATTTTTTTATTTTTATTTTTACTTTTGCAATCAAGTTTCAGAAATGACAAAAGAACTGATTCAACTTTTCAACTCAGGTGAATTGCTAAGATAAGATTATATATACAGTCTCTTCCATTGATAAATAACCTTAATTATCCGACATGTATATATATATATATATATATATATATATAATATAATTCTTCTGCACTTTCTAAAACTGCAAGGATCCACATATATATAGAAGTATGTATCTCTAAAAGTGAAACGAGTTATCTTTTCTGAAACAAAAGATAGCACATCATATAACATCTTCCTGATAATATAACATTTTTTTTTTAAAATATTTCTGCAACATATATCATATATTTAAACAAAATAAAGCATGTATCATATATTAATTTCAAATAATACACACGCGAAATAAATTAATGAGGATACAAGCTAATAATAGAAAACTAAGATATTACCTTATAGTCTGGTGTATATGTTTGGGAAAACAACTCATCTTGATCGTGATGTATGGAATCGAAAGCCATATATTTGCCGATGCAGCATCATCAAGATTCCCATCTGAAATTAGGGTTCTATTGAGTATATTTCAACTGAATTAATCAAGATCAAAATATAATATGAATGTGGAAGGAAAAAGAAAAGCTCACTCTTATATGATTATATATAAACCCGTAGATGATCATACAGTTTTGTGAATCTTGATGATGCAGCTCCAGCGAATATCGACTGATCATGATGCCGATGAAGATGATCATCCAACAACATACGAACCCTAATTATACCAAGCTATATACGAATGGAAATTTAACAACTTGCTATATATCAGAGAAATAAAATTATAGCTAGGTTAGGGACACAAGTGGTATAAAAAGCAGGCGAAATAGCCCAATATAGTGAATCATTGACGCTTTGTAAGTACTGAAAGAAAGCAAGTCCCATCTGATCAATGACCTAAGGAGAAATTAAAGTGAAAAAGAATAATAATAATAAAAGGGGTATTTGCGGGAAAGTACCTCTTTTTACGTGACATATTCTAAATTTCATTTCGCCGTTGCAAAGTTCCAAAAGACCAAAATATAATGATTATGCCGTAAGAAATTTGATAATAATGCCAGGACCATTTCTTTGGTTTTTTGGAATTTTTTTCACTATAAAATTTTGAAACTTAAGGCATGTAGGACCTTGTTTAGTTTTTTCTATGTCGCGTACTGAGAAGTAATTCGTGATACTTTTGGTTCAAATGATCCTATGATAAAAAAAGTGAAGCTATATATTTTATGTGATCTAATGCTTATCTAATAGAACTTGTCTGAGTGGGATTGACCTAAATCCCAACAGTGTCACATGTAAATGTTCTGAGAGTTTTGAAGGGTATATATATAAGTTATACTTTCTGCAGAGCCAGATACTTGGAGTTGGAAATATTACGAAAATAATTAAAAGAAAAAGAAAGCCTGAGTGTGATTCTGATGCACTTCTTAGTTTCAGTGCTCGAAATTTAGTGATCATTGTTGGCCTTTTTATATCAAGATTTTGGTGGCCTTTAAATCAAAACGTAAGAAAATTAATTAAATCTATTTTTTAGGGGTTAATATTATTGATTAAAATTAAAGATGTATAGTCGGGTTACCACTAAGCTTAATAAGTTTGGTTAATTTCTTTCAAATAGATATAGTCATTCACATATAAACTGATATTTCATTCATATCATTTTGAGCTCTATTTTATTTAAATGGCAATTTAATTAGAATTGAGTTTAGTTTATCAAATTAGAAATTTCATTTTTAGTTTTTTTTTTTTTCTTCTAATTGTCCAAAAAGAAAGGAATTACTATACACTATATAGTTTTTTTTTTTTTTTTGAACGTTATTATACACTATAGATAAGGCGGAAAAGTTGTTGTCTTATTCTCGCAATGGGTGATATGATATTGATGTATACAATGCAAGAAAAGCTGACCCCAGATGGCATATAGTTTTACATAGTACACTCGTGACAACTAATATATTTAAAAAAAGAAAAATGACATTATATGTGACCACAATTTAATACTATAGTATTACTACCGTCTAAAAACTAATATGAAAATTTAAATTTATATCAAATCCTTTGAGCTTTAGGGCAAATTTTTTTTTTTTTTTTTTGAAACAGAAGCCAAATATATTAATTCAAAAGGGGAACATCCCTACGAATGATGCTTACAAGCCATTCCGGACAAAGACCGACCAAGTGTCGGGAATGAGATCCGAGAGGCGGTTCCTAGCAACGCAATTGGCCGCTTCATTACAAATTCTAGGTGCCCAACGACACCCCTTGATAAGGCCAACATTGGTAACAAGAGTCCTAATACTAGCTAGAATAGGGCCTTGGACACAATTAAGACTACCCCATTAACAAGGTATGCTGCTCTAAGACAATCGGTTTCCAACTCGTCCACCTGCCAATTCCTATCAATGATAAACTTGAGACCGTGAAGGATCGCTTGGCACCCAGCCGACAAAGCCGAGTCAACCTTGTCCAAGACCGCGGCCGTGAAGCCGAGAAACCTCCCGTGACCATCTCGCACAACCCCGCCTAGAGCCGCACGTCCGGAATTCTTGTCCCAAGCCGCATCCACGTTTAGCTTGATTCCTCCATTGATTGCACCCGACCACGTGCATTGTCTCGGCGAGCTCGCCTTCTCCGTCGCATCCAATCCTTGATTGGTAAGCTTGTAGCTTAACAACCAACTAGAAACTTCTTCTACCCACACTTCCGGTCTCTTAGAAACATTTTCGAAGAGTAGTAGATTCCGGTCGGACCAAGATGCCCAAAGGATTCCGCAAAAAAGTTCCAAGTCCGTTGTGGATAGGACCTCCAAAGCCCGCATGCAAAGTTCCTTAAAAGGGGCCGGTGTCGTTTTTTCCGCCCACCTATAAAGAGAGGAACTTCTCCAAATTTCTTGGGCTCTTTCGCAAGCCCACACCGCGTGCATCACATGCTCCGGCAAGGCACCACAAAACTTGCAAAAAGGGAGACAATCCACACCGCGCCCTTTAAGAGCACCGAACGTGGGTAAGGATTCATGCCATGCCCGCCACACTAGATGTTTGACCTTAGGAGGAATTTGGAGGCTCCAAAGTTTCTTCCACCAACGTGGTTCCTCGTTATGCCCTCCAAATTTTGTTGCCTGACTGTTAGAAGAGACATTTCCAGTTAAAAAAAAAAGCACTATTATACATTAAATGTATAGTTAGTGCGAAGGTTGGAGTTAGTTTGAAGGTACTGTTCGATCATGAATTTTACAATTTTATTATTAATTTTTGCATGATTTTGTGTTAGTCTATAAATATATATTTATAGAAAGTTATTGTCATATCTTACGTTGTAATAGCTATAAGATATTTCAGCAAAGTTTTTTAAGTAGCTCATGTCCAGGTTCATGCACATCCTCAACCAAGATCTGATTGATTCGACCTCTCCGTGCATTGAATGAGGAATAACGAGCTGTGTCAAAGGGAGATGTTATGTTTGTGATTGCCTAATCATTAGAGAGAATCAATGAGCTGAATCTTGTCATCAATACGTAAAAATTTGAATTATGCAACTCCTATATGTCTCAACCATTGATCAGGTCCTAAATCAATAACACTTATGGAGATATTCTTAGAAAAACTTCGGGGAGAAGGAATTGGCGATTCACGAATGAAGTGAAGATGTATGGGACGTTGCTGCTAGTTTGTGCGAAGAGATCTTGCGATCATAAATAGTTTAAGTGTTGGATGTCAAAGTTAATGGTGTAACATCACGGGAAAATTTTCTTTACGCTTTGTGTCCATATGCATTTGTGTTTGTAATCTCTTGGTTGATCAACTTGGGTGAGTACCCCGCAATCGCATAAGTATGATATCCACAAGAGATAGTCCGAATTGCGTTAACAAAAAGTCTCCGTGTTCTTTACTTTTTCGTGCTCGCCTTACTTTTCTAACGTTTTACGCACATCACATAATAATCTATCTAAAACAAGAAAATATGTCTTAATTATTGTTTTCGCAAGGTTATCGATGATAATATTTTACCATTGTTTGGTAATAACTAGTTTATGGACGAATAATCTGATTTTATGATCATTTCCGCAATAATCATCGACGCATGAGAGACTAGAGACAGTTTCACTTTGGCGTACCAAATTCTATGTTTGTATTGTACCACTATCATGATCTAGTGAAATTTGTAATGTTGAATTTTTTACATGGTCCGAAAAAAATTCATCAAATGAAGATTCTCTTACGACTAGTTAAGACATAACTAGTGACCTTATAAGTCTCTTCGCGCTGGGTTTGGGAAATGAATCAAAAATCGCAAATACTCGTAGATCATGAGTCGAGTAGTCGCTACTCGCTGAAAATTATTTTTATTTTTTTCAATTAACCGTTATAGATAAAGACATGTAATCAAATATTAGTTTATATAGTTATTTGTCAAATAGAGCAGCGGCTAGGTCTTGGACAAGGGTTCATAACTTCATTCTAATTTACCCCAAAGTGCTTTTTTTATTTTTATAATTGCAAAATTGCAGTTGCAATCTTATTTTTGTATTAAATTGCAATTAAAAACATATTAATATAAATAGGTGAACACTTATGGTGCGGCAATTGAAAAATGTTTTGGCCCACGTCGGCCGTACACTATTTGTATATTTTCTGGCTTTCATGCTCATCCACGGAATGTTATATAATATATATTAGAGGTACTTGTGGCATAAGATTCTATCCGGTGGCGGAATCAGGAATTATGAATCGGGGGGGTTAGATATAATTTTTTGTCAAAAGTTTAACTCGAGGGGGTTATATTTAAATTTTGGTGAAAATTAAGGAGGGTTTAACTAAAACTTTGTATGAATTTACACTAAAAAATTTAAAAATAAGGTACTATTATATCCAAAAAATTTGGAAGGGGTGGTTTGAACCACCCCCACCCCTAAGGGTGCATCCGCCCCTGATTCTATATATACAGTTTTTTCGAGGTATATTTTACATTTTATTCGTATAATTTTAAGTCTTTGTCACTTAATGGACAATATATATTAAGTTTTTGTTTAGTATATGAAACATGTCAACTTTATAAATTTTTATAGATTATTAGTTTTATACATTCATTTTTTAATATTGTTTTTTTTAAGTAATATGAATCGCCTAATACCACGAGTTTATATCGCCGATATCGTCACTGAACCGCCGAATATGTCGCCGAAACTGCCGCAGTGGCCGACACAACCGAGTACATTACCGACACATTCGAGAACGACGAGTGCGTCGTTACCACCGAGTACGTCACCTGTATCGTTAAGAGCGCCAAATACGTTGCCGATACTGCCAAGTATATCGCATAAACTTAATGATTATTGTTCATTTACTGACAAAGACTGAAAATCATACGAAAAAAAATGATCTTTATGCCAAAAAAACAAACATTGATAATATTTTTTTTTAAAAAAAGTACTAACATGAGGTCTTTATGATACAATTATCTCTATATTTTACAAAAAAAAATAAAAAATTAAGATGAATAATCCTTGGACACATAGTTAGAGCTAGTGTTGCTTGCTTTAATTAATCATATCCTGTAATGAATTTCAAAAGGAAGTCAAGGATTGTACATATGGTCGTGGAATTCTAGATAGAAACTCTCACAGTCTCACTTTGATTAGACCTCAAAGGGGATTAATTGAACTTCTACACAAATTTAAGCCTCCTTTGGAACATTTCACGTGGGCAAGTGGGGCACTAATCATTATTATTAAGGGCAAAAAACTTTATTAAGTTGGATGATTATTAATAATTTATAGCTCATCATGATTGTAATTTGAAGCGTAACGTGTGGTCTGCGTGTAAAAGTACGACTACAAATCGGAAGTGACCGGCTTTTTTGGCCATTGTCAAGCACCATTTTGAAGAATCGATTGGGATTTATAATTAGGTGGTTTTTTATAGGTTATAATCAACTTGTTTAGCTAATTCTAAAGTTGGTTTAGTTAGTTCCAATCAACTATGGTTAAGCATCTTTTGCTTCAAAGCATATAATTAAGTATTAATAGCTTCTGGGTATATTTGGTGCAATTAACAAGTCAATGAATATATATATATATATATATATATAAATATCTATATAACTAGCCCTTTATATGTATAATCATAGTCTCATAGAGCAAGGCTGAAGGTTTTCTAATTAGAACGCATAATGAACGTCAAAATAATTACATTTTATGTCAAGTTAACTCTTAATATAAAGTAATAATGTTAATCATTAATCAATACAAGAAACACATCCATATATAAACTTGCCGGTAAAAGTATAACAAGCTGGCACATCAATTTCACACCAACCATTTTAAAATGGTTGGTGTGAAATTGATGTGCCAGCTTGTTATACTTTTCGCCATATAAAAACTATTTCGCCATATAAAGATTAAGATGTATGTATAATAAAAAAAATATTAATTTTATTTCAGGAATGTTTGAGAGCATGCGCGATGTGATAAGTGTAATTAACTTTTGGTTGGTGGTTTTCCGAGTAAGGTTTTATAATTGATTCACATCAATGATTTGAGTCTTACTTTTGAGAAGAAATAAAGGTCATAAGTTTTGACATTATATATATGAGGTTGAGATGTCAGTAAGTTGATGGTTTATTTGGATTAAGAGTAATGTAGTTGGCTTAAAGCTAATCCTTTTTTTATGTTCATGTTCCTTCGGCCTCCATGTCACGAAGAGTTTTTCTTCTTTTTCTTTTTTTTTTTCCAATTATCTTTTCATTAAAAGCCATGTTACAGGAAGAAAAAAAAGAAGAAGGTGAAAACACATACTTGGAACATAATAGCATTAAGCCTATGGATTCTCCATGTTACACGGCAAGACGAAATTTTTCTATTTACAATACAAGTGTTCATTGTAAATTAAGGTGTTAAATGCAACTGCAATTTTTATTTTACGGGCATTTCACTTGCCGACATGCATGCCGACGAGCACATCCGAAAAAAAATGCACGCCGCATGCGGAAAATACAGCACAAATTTTATGGGCTACTGCAAGTCGATGGGTTTTCGACGAAAATTCTAAAAATATTTTTGAGTACTTAAGCAAGATTTTTATATATATGTTCAAAATTACATTTGTTACAATAATAACTAACTAATTTAGTAACTAATTAATCAACAATTCAACTAAATAAGTACGTACAAAATGAAAGTTAAACACTAAATTAAATAAGTAAGTAACTAACCAATGAATCATTAACTAATATAGTAACTAATTAATAATTTAGCTAGTTAAGACTGAATTGGAACCAGATAAAATTATTACTTAATCAAAATTATTAAATTTATCAAGATTATACAGTAGTACTTTCCACTACTAAATTTTGAAAATAAATATTAAAGTGTAATAAATTAATAAACTTAAACATTTTCGCTACTACTTTTAATATATGTTCAATTATTTATTCAAGTGCATTGAAGTAAAAGCGGGTTAAGAGCTTGAAAAAAAAAAAAACAATTACACTTATACATAAAAATTTCAACGAAAAAAAAATAAAAAAATTAAATTTTAATGCAAAATATTTGTAAGTATTTTATTTTTTTAATTATTTTTATTTATAAATAACTAATAGCTTAAACTTTAAATTTAAAGTACCATTAATTTTTTGCAATACCCGTCAATTACACATTACTCGGTAAAATCTAATAGACACAAATAACGATTACCCGTCAATTATATTTTTTTGCAATTCATGCTAGTTAACTCGTAAACTAGACCATTAATAAGTGATGGGTTTCAAACTTTAGTTATGATCATATCAATGCTATCAATATAAATATATTTTTATTTTCTCTTTTGTTTAATACTTGTTTGTGAAGAAAATATTACAGCTACAGCTCCTTTACAAAACTTGGTTTGTTGGATTTGTGATTTGTCACACCTCCATTTAGGAAGCAGGCTCAAAAGGCCTTGGCTTCTTGCTTTTCTGGCCTGCACCGCATTGAACTTCATAAAACAACTAAGTAGATTGCAAAAGATTTTGAATACTCAATTGATAATAATATACACGTAACTTTCTGTCGCTTACGTCTATATTATTATCAATGAAGTTTACTTTTTTCACTAATTCTTATTAATATTTTTAAAATGTAAACTTTAAAAGGCTCTTTCAAAATAGTGCTCATTTAAAACTGTGTTAACTCTTAAAATTCCATTTAAATTTAATGAATACTTTTTTTTTACGTGAAATAGGATAAAATCCCACCTTAAAATCAATCGAACCGGGCAAAGAAGAAAGCATTTATCATGAGCCAATCCCAAAGAAGAAATCAAATACATCACAAAAATAGATTAATAATAGTAAATAAGGAACAAAGAAATCCAAGACCGTCGATCATATTATACAACGAGCGTGTGATTCCTACTACATCAATATGCGCACAAAACCAGATACATACAATACACAGCGCTATGCAAAAAAGACTGTATTTAACTATTTCACGAGCGAACAAGCGTAGCGAAGAAGGAATCGAGCTCAGGCGAGTTGAAATACTTTCTCAGCGACGCCCTCTTCCTTCCGGCCACCACCGACGGCGACTTCTTCCTCGGCGGCGGCGGCGGCGCCGAGCGCGCGCCTATCTTGTGCTCGTCCCTCGTCGGCGTAGAGCAGCCTTCGTCGGCGACACCCCATTCCATCACGTGCTCATCCATGTCCATTCCGTGGCTCTCCTAGGCCACGTGTGTGTGTGTGTATATATATATAAGCGCAGAGCTTGTGGAGCAAGAATGGGAAACTTGGAGAGGAAGGTTTCTGGGTTCGACAAGCCTTGGGTTTTTAAATTCTATACTTTGTTGTATGTTCTCGAAGAAGCTCGAGCTGGAGGGTTCTTTTTGGGATTTCACGCCGATGTAGGGACAGCGAGGCCTGTGGGTCTCCACGTGTCTAACTGAGAAGAGCTTCAGCCCACGTGGTATGACACGTGGCCATCGTACGGCCATAGAGATGCGTTGTTGTTGTTCGCGCCAATTGGTAAACGTGGAATGCGCGCGAATGATCCCGGGCCACTCGTTTTGAAATCAACAAATGTACATGCGTGCTTTACACACCGCTATACAAATCTATTTAAACTTGTTTAGCATACTACACGATTTCGTTAAATTAATATTCGATTTATTAATAATTTTAATAAAATAATATTTTCATATTATTTTAATTAAATTTTACTTCGACAATATGACATAATTCTCCGGTCCAACAATATCAATTTATAAAAAAAATTATCGTACTTAAGTTGTACTAGTGCCATAGTTTCAATTTTTTTTTATATAACATTTTCAATGCGATATACACTAAGTTGTGTTTTGGTGCAAATTCTTAAAAATTTATTTATTTATATTATAACAGCATCAAGTGTCACTAAAACTTAAGTAAAATATTATTTTAGTACAAAGGCATAGTGTGTGACATTATAGTATAACACTAAAATTGCGAGATTTTTAAGTGTCTCGCTTTTGGTATAAGAAAATACTTCATTTTGGTGCTTTGAAAGTACCATTGAAGTTGCTCTTACGAAACTGGTGACATTCAGCAGAACAACTCTTGTAGTTCACATAAATTTCGGCGCGTGTTTGAAAGTCCAAAAAAATGGATCATGTCGAAAAAAAAGGGTTAAAAATCTAATTATCAGTTTCGGTTTAACCTTAACAAGGTTGTTAAATTCAAATATCTTTACTCCAATTAACCTGGAAAGAAATATGGACGTGTGTAACATGGTATGTCACATTAACATGTTGACTGGCGTTCGGAAGTACTTAATTATATTTTGATAAATATTTGGGTAAATCAACAAAATGCCTATTTGTGACTCAAGGTTTTAAAAAAATGCCCAAATTTATATTTGGTAATTAAAACTACCAATTAATTGAAATACGGACTAATATACCATTTTTCTTTTTTGACGTGTGGATAAATTAAATAACATAAAAATCAATTAATTATTCTAATTAATTAAATAAAATAAAATTCTTTCCTTAATTATAGGTAATATAATCTGGACTACAATTCGTTGAATACAAACTAATTTAATGGTTAATAATAAAATATTAATGTTCAAAAATCCACTAATCATCCTTAATTATAGTAAACTATTTTAAAAAATATATATGAAACGATAGCCCATACATTACAAATGAATACGTAATTATAATTACAAAACTTTTTTTGTAATTTTAGTTATGAAACAACAATATTTACGACTTGATAATTATATATACGTTCGGTAACTATATATATGAAAACATAATGAATAATGTACTTGTAATTTTAATTACAAAACAATAGTATTTAAAACTTGGTAATTATATACGTTCGGTAACTATAAACATGAAAACATAATGAATAACAATTCGTAATTTTAATTACGAAATTGTAATTATAGTTTAAAAATGATTCAAATGGAATTTTTAATATGTAATTGTAATTACAAAACTGCAATTCGGTAATTGGATTTACCGAATTTTAACTTTAAATATGAAATTGTAAAATCAAATTCGAAATTGTAATTATATTTACCGAGCGAGAGAGTGGCAGAACTTTAGAGAAACAGGGAGCTTCGATTCTGTCAAAAATAGAATTTTGAGCGACGGCGACGACACTGATGAGAAGATTAACAAGCTACGAGAATAAGCGATGACGACGACGGCCGAAGAGAAACATCGAGAGGTTGATGGTCGAGGTTAAAGGCTGGACGAGCAATATTAGTTTCGAAGAGAGAGGGAGAGAGAGAGAGAGAGATGATTTTGAAAATATTATTAAATGAGGTATAAACATTAATATAGAAAGTTGATCAAACTTAAATATAGGAATAATTATATTCAAAAATTTAATATTATAACTAATAATAATTATTCGAAAATTAAATATTATAATTAATGACCAAGGTTAATATGGTCCAAAAAAATGATTTGTGTGCATAAATGGATTTTAATAAACTATGTGCAATTCTTTTAAACTTTAAGTGTTTTTTGAGTATTTTGTGGGTTTTTTATAAATATTTTTGTTCATTTATATATTTAAATTGCATGTACTTAAGTGCAAAATAAATACTTATGTCTAAAGAAAATGTTTAAAAAAATCTATTGTAATACTATTCATTGTGTTGATGTAGTGGTGAATAAAGGATAGATTTTGAATAAAAATAAATCTAAAATTGACAAATTTTAGAATTGCATGATTCTCTATTTCCAAGTCATATAGAACACTAATTTATTGTGGATAGATTTTCCTTTTATATATATATAGATTTTTGTTCATTAATTTTTTAATTTAGATATTGAAGAGCAATTTTAACAAAAATTGTGTACTTTTTACATTTATTACTTCTGATATAAACTACATAAAGAGCAAGAGAAATGCCTCTCTGTTTATCCCAAAATACCAAATGTAAAATGGCCCAATACTGTATTGGGCTTCTATCAGTTTTAGATTGCACACTTTATATATACTTCACATTCTCTAACTAACAAAAATGCTTCATGATCCACTAACATGCAAAATCAATTGACCCCACAAACAAAAATGACCTTACTTTTCCTATCATTCATAGAAGAACTTTACAATTTCATTTCCAAAAATGGAAATTAAACCTTGATTTTGATTGATTGAATTACAATTCAATAATTTTCAATAAAAGAGAAAGAAGAAAATAAAGAAGCTAACAAGCCGAGATAAGTTGTCGTTTCTAATTAAGTCTAGCGACAATCATGCACCACTTATGTCGTGATTTTTTCACTTCATCTTATAGAATGTGAAAGAAAAAAGTATGACGTGAAACTAAGAAACTATGGAAAAAGAATTATAAACGGAATGAACAATTGCTTTAACAAACAAATTTCACCCTTTTTTTATACATAAAACAATAAAATGAATCTAGATTGACAGATCCCTTGGTTTCTGGTAAAGACTAAACTCTGCTTATTAAAATTAATATTAAAATAAATTTAATAACAGAATCGGAATGGAATCCGGTTTTCAAAAAAGTCAAAACTAGGACGTGTTTGGACCATTAGTTTTAAATTGATACATAAATAGCCACACACATCCACGTTCATTGAATTATGCCCTAGCAATCTACCCCGTTGTCCGAACCAACCAAATATATGGAGCCAAATCAGCATAAACATAAATACATATGCCGATTTAATAAACGTGTGCAACATTATGCGACAATTAACGCACAATAAATGGAAAAAGTCCCATACTCATCCAATTTGGAACAAAATATCAATTCAATGACCATCATATTTCTACATCTACAAATAAATCTCACAAAATCAAACTTCTTCTTGGAAGTCAAAGATTGTGTATTGACAAATTTGGAATCAAATCAAGTGATATACTTGTTTGACATTGTGTCTTTGAATATTCACTCACATACCTTCTTTTTCATGTCTCTAAAGAACTTTCACACATTATAGAACATTAAGAGCATATAAGGTGTATATATATATATATATATATATATATATTTCTGTAAGGAAAAAGTATTCGATTGATTAATATATTTACAATTAAACATGATGAACTTGACAAGATGAACATCATGCAACATATATTTCAATTGATTTAATATGATATATATATATGTATATACATTTGATGAAATTTAAGCAAAATTTTGCATATAAATGAAATTGTGTGGTAACTACATTTAAATAGACATTGCGCGCGGCCATGTGTCTAATTTGCTTAACACTAAAAATGAACTACCTATTTTCTTGTGTTACAAAATTGAATGTAAATGATATCATGTCCAGATCTTGACATATCTAACATATCATTGATTCTAAGTCGAGACCAAATAAAACTATAATTTAATCAAATTAAGTTATAAATTCTGTCGCTTAATAGTTTACAAGATTTTAAAATAAAGTTAAGACGTTGATGCCGATAAACTTCAAACGCCGTAGAGAGACCTTTAACAAAATTAGAGGAAACTTGCCTCATGGTTAAGTAAACTTCCAATATTACTAAGAACTTTTATAATCTATGAAAGTTGAAGTAGCTAGTGATCAATTTCTGCTCTTATATATTTTTTTCTCCTTTAAAATAACTTTGTCCAAAGCCTAGCTATAAAAGGAAGACCTAGAACAAAAGCACCCATTAAAGCATATACTATAAGAAGATAACTACACAAGACAATTCTGAGTCAATTTCTTCTTGCTATAACTTTTTCGTGTCATTTTAATAGCATATAATATATAATTGGATAATATTTGAAAAATACGACCTTTATAGAGTTGCATGATTCTATTATTCCCTTTCCATTATTGGCAATATATTTATATATCATATTTTAGAGCGAGAAGTGTTTGAAATGGCAATATATATTATAACGTAACACTTGTCACATGCACGAAGCTTCTCATGTACCTCTCTTAAAATCTTCATTTTAATATGAAACCTGATATTTCTAGCTTCATGAAGTGTTGCTTGATAAAATGAAGAAATGTGACCTAATATTTATATATATAGTTTTTTTTTAGAAAACATTTATATATATAGTTATATACACATGTTAGTAGTTAACCTAGAGGTTGAGATTGCCACGTTGCATGGACAAGAGTGGCATCAACGACCAAAAGCATGCAGTGAATGTCGCATGAAGGTGTGACCAATGAGAGGTGTACACGTGTGAGGATGAAAGTCGTAGATTTGGATGGAGAGTAGTGGACACGTGGAAGAGTGAGAGGCGATTAGGATTGGCGTTGGAAAAGTCAGGCGAGGGAGCAAAGGCACATATTGATATTTGCCGCATGCCGCTAAGTCGTTGGAAGTTTGTAAAAATATAATTTGTTATACATGCATGATCACTATTAAGTACATTCACATTGCATAAGTCAGTACATGTCATGATTTCGTGATTATACGGAGTTGGACATCATGAAATTCAAATTGGAAGTGGTGGGATACAAATATATTATACAACAATAATTATTATAAATAGTAGGGTATGTGTATTTTAAATCTTTTAATTAAGCTAATAATTAAATAGTTAAGAGTCGTTAAATTCGTATTTTTAATTAATTATATCTCATATGTTTTCACCTAAATTCACATCAACAACAAAATCGTTCTACGACACTATGTGTTGTACGGTTAAAAAAAATGAAGGATATCAAACGAGAGAAAAAGGAAGAGAAACGAGAGTTTGAGAGTTGCGAAAAAAAAAGATATAAAAATGAAGTTTGAATGAAAGAAAATCTCATGTTGGTGCTAAAAAGGAGAAAGTGCATACATTTGCAAGACGGTTTTGCAAAAGTCGTTTGTCCAAAACACGCCACGGCAACCTTAATTTTTTTTCTTACAAAATCGTCGTGCAAGTGTCCGTGTTTTCACTTTGCACGACTCTGTTCGCAAAACTATTAGGCAAAGCTTATTTTGATTTCGCAATTTGTTGTTGATGAATCATCGTAGAGGAAAATGTGTAGTGTAATCTCATAAAAATACATATCGGGTTTGGAACTTGAGTTACTCGCAAATTACCATGTTTCAACTTCCATTCCTAGCTTTGAAATTCAAATACCACCCCATTACACGTGTTGGTACGTGAATAGTTTTGCCCTTGATTGAGGGTGACATAAGCTACCGAAAACACGGTCTACTCCTGATTCGTAATAAAATCTTTAAAATATCCTACAATGATATTTACCGTAAATGTTTCACGAGCACTTTATTCATTGAATATAGTTTTCGACGACGACAAATTTTTTTTTAATCTTTGAAGTTCTCATTTCTTCAAAACAATTTTTTTTTAATTTAATTTTACAATTTAGTACAATTATTCATAATCTAAAAAAAATCATGTGTCGCGTATAAACATCATATGGGGTAGCCTTATAATTTTTTTTAAAAATTGACAATCACACAAAATTTGGATGATATTTTATTTTCATGATTTTTTAAAATAATTTAACAAGATTAATATTTTAAGTCACAAAGCAGATCTTAAAAAATAGTACACAATAATGAAAAATCTTAAAATTCAGAAGGAATATACTCTTTTTTTTTTTTCTTCTTATATAATGAATAAGTTTATTTGAATGAGTGAAATAACTTAAATGCGAAATTCTTTAATTTATTACTCTCTATATAGAAGTTTTCTATGTTATTTATGATAATTGATTGATAAATGGTATTTGTAGTTCTCCAAGAATGCATAAAGAAATTAAGAACAAAATATTTCTATTTTTATTTTAATAAAACGGGTATTGTCTGGGATATGCAAGACGCGTGGACTAACTGAATTTGGCTCGTTCAATGATTACATGTAATGTAATGAATGAGATACAATGAATTTAAGGGTTCGATCGTCACGTGTTTGGTACTAATATAAATAAATGATCTTGAATGGTATACTTTAATAGTTTAATTTATATAAAGGTTTAGATACCGCTTCCGTTTGGTTATATTTTTTATTTTTTATTTTTTATTTATGAATTTTAAAACGAATTTGAAATAATGTTTTTAGAATATTTTAAATATTGTTTAGTTATGTTTTTGTTCAATTGTATTAAATAAATAATAAAAAAATATTTTTAAAAAAATACGTCAAAATTATAGCTTTCCACTCATCATTGGATTCTTCTCGATGTAAGCTTTCCAACGGTATAAATTATGAGTCCATGTGAGGTTCTTAGAATATATATATATATATATATATATATATATTAAAATAGTTATACTAGGAGAGAGAAAGAAAGTAGTAATGTAGAATGAAGTAAAAAATATCTTTGACGTGTTTTCTGTTTTTTATGTAAATTTCAAAGTCATAAAAAAATATATTCGTTTTCTGACATTGTTTTCTAAAATTTGAATTAAAAAAAAAACCAAAAGGCCCTTAGATTATTAATTTTCTTACACTAATAATAATGTTATAAATATCTAATTTATTAGAGTCCGTATTTTTAGACTTACAAAATAGAATGGATAAGTGTTTATTATTGTTAATGAATTTAAAATTTCATCTAAATTAATATAAAATGGAATGGATACTTTAATTAAAAAAATGCTAGGTAACTTTAATAAAGATTTTATAAACCTTATTAGCTAGAATATGATTTTATTTTATTCTTATTCTCTCTAGGTAGCCTTCAATTTTTCCAAACTCTAGAAATCTCTCTAGATAGGAAAAGAGCCTTTTCTGCTCATCATCGAATAACGAAAGATTTTTAAATCCTATATGATCTAGTTTATTTTTCATGAAAAATACTTAATTTTTGTAGTGAGTTTTGACCCTTTTTCTGAATTTTAATCTCTCAAAATACAAAGCATTTTCCTCTGAAATTTCTACTATATTGTCTTTTATGTATATAGAACCAACCATTTTAATTTAACGATTTTCGGAGCTTTATATAGCTCAAAATCATTTTTTGAGCTTTATATAGCTCAAATATTTAGTCAAACATATATACAACAAATATATCGAGCAACTAAATCACTAACTTACAATGTGAAAGTCGGTCCATCGTAAAGTATAGATTTTTAATATAGAATTGTATAGATTATTTTAATATTGATTAACTATGTCGGCTGTATTTTTGCTGATATTATAATAAATTTTGAGTATATTTTATTTAATTGTCACACATCTCTATTTTTTTTCTTTGTAAGTTAGTACATGCTATTGGAAATTGGAATTAAGAAAAAATTGAAACGTAAGGAAGAGAAGACAAATAAAACGGCGCTCACCATTTCTATGAGATAAAAAAAAATTTATACACCAATATTTGAATTTTGAACATGTAAATTTATTACGAAAATATAAATAACTGTAATGTGCACCGTTTCATTGAATTTTACACTACGGATTTTGCTGAACGATTTACTAGAATTATCACGAAAAGCGATTTGCTACAAAGAGTAAGCTGCGATTTATGAAACCTTTGAAAAATAAATTAATTATAAAATTTGCGCCGACGGTTTGTGTTGCACGGTTGCACCGTGTTTCACAGTGGCAAGTTGTAGCTCGTCGTGCAAATTATTTTTACTTAAATGCATTAATTGTGTTTTGATCTAGAAAAAAGTTTTACTTTGTCGTTTCGAACTTCTCTTTTTCTCTCTCTCCCGTTCCCGGGAACTTCTCTTTAATATATTAATACATTAATATCAATTAGCTAATAATATACCATTTGAACATATAATTTTTTTTACTAAAATATATATAATTAACAGGCAAAGAAAATGCACGGTTTAATCTCCATACTAATTGACTTATGTATATGATAAGGAGTATAGAAGAGATCTACAAAAGGTACAACTTACTAATTTAATTATACATAATTCTATGCAACGTTCTACTTGGCCGACATTCACGCTTGTTAGGGCTGCAACTGGGTCCAAAACCCGGTTTATTTTAAAACCCGGAATCCGGACCCGGATTTCCGGGTTTTCACTTTTCAAACCAGAACCGATTTTTTTAAATAGAAAACCCGGAAATCCGGGTTCGGCTTATTACCCGGTTTTAAAATTAAAACCCGGTTTCAAAACCCGAACCCGAATTTTATTCAGGTTCGGGTTTTAAATCCGTTTTTTTTTAACCCGGTTTTTAACCCGGAAATTAAAAAAAAAAAAAAAAACACAGAAAAAACAATTTAAAGACATAAAAATAATAAAAACCGGTTCTAAACACAACAATAATCCAAACACAACAATAATTATTTATATAGTATAAATATTATTAAACTTATTTTCATTCTTCGGTAAGTATTTAGAAAAAAGCTCATTGGTAAACTAATTATCCGTCGACATACCACTGTACCAATATAATAGAAACTGCAATTTTCAATTAGTATCGGTATTTAACTTTAATCTATACGGATCTCGCGAACTGCACTACTAAAATTTTACTTATCCCTTTACTCTTGACGTTTGTTCTGATTTTTTTTTATTTAACTTTGAAAGGTTCATGAATTATCAATTGTGTACGTGATCGTCCGAGCTATAATCAATCGAGTACGTACGTGGCAAAGTAAGAATCTTTGCTGTTAGGAAAGTGGAGTTGTAGTAACTTAGAAATGACAAGAGTGATGGTCTGATTAGGGCATATGTAGGGGGTGATGCGTGGCCGCGTTTGCTGGTGGCGCTGATCAGCAACGTGAATCGCAGCTACCACCTGGCGCCAAGACCGGCCTACCCGCAGGGCACTTGGCTGCAATCCCACGTGACCATATTCTTCCTTATAACGCTCATATCTATGAATCTCTAGAACTCTAACCACCTCTTTCTCATAATACGAAAGACACCTCATCTTCTCTTTTTGTCCGCAAGTAATGTTAAGTTCTAAATTCAAATGATCTAGCAAGTATCGTATTTTGATCTCATTATATATACTTTGATGACCAAATCATTAGGGTATTACAAGTATTGTATTTAGATCTATCTAATACTTAGATGACCAAATCATTAGGGAGTCTTAACAAGTATTTGAGGGAGGCGGGATAGGCCACGCCTAGAGTAAAAAAAATAAATTAAATTTAGGTATCTCAAAAGATCTAATATAAGAGTCATCAGTTAAAATTATATATGTTGAATGCTATCAAAAAAGATATGGTCGAGAAATTTATTTATATATTGATTTAGTACTTACGTCTTTAAATGCGCTAGACGTGTTATGACTAGTAAAATATTATACATATATCTTAAATACTATTGCATCGAATTTTAATTTACAATTTTGGTTAGAGCCCCTAATTTACTCCGTCCTCGAGTCTAAAAAATCTGAGGCACATCTCTTACTATAGCCAAGCTTCCTAAATACGTTAGGTATTTTTAGAATGAATTAAAGGCATGGATCATAAAATAAAATATAATAAAAGTAAATTTAATACTGAATTATACTTTATATGCAATTACCTCTTTGTTTAGTTACTTGCCGCTTGAAAATTCTCTTTCATTTATATACTATAAATATATTTCAGAAGTCGTGAATAGTTTTTGTTTCCTTTTATTCGTGGTGCGATTGTTAAACTTAAAAACAATGAACGGCCAATGGAAAAGTATATTATTAGAATATTGGGTTCCTTAGAGATACGTGTTAGAATTGCAAGTGAAGATCTTCTCTTTGTGGTTTTAGGACTTTGAAAATAGCTAAAAAATCGCAAATAAGGAGGACACAACGATAAAGCTTTTTCAAAAGAAAAATAAAGTGTAGTGTATTTGGAAATAAAGATATATTAAACAAACAATAAACTTTTCTTCTTATAGAGATTCTAGAGAGAGAGAGTGATATGGAAAGAACAAAAATGCAGGCCCTGAAAAGGATGCGCTTTTTCCTTTTTGCCCTTTTCCTTTTGAGGCATAGCAAGGGTCACTGATTGAATTTCATGTCCATATATACAAGATATTTAAGATGATGATAGGATATTTTGTATGGGAATTTGTGTATGGTCACGTAGAGCCAAGGAATGCATGCAAAGCTTCAAGGTAAGTTAGGTTACACGTAAGTGCATGTGGGCTGAACCAGGGTGCGAGTCCCGGTAAGAGGCGCTTCTCTCGGCTGAGCCAATGCGCGTGCAGTACTGACGCAGTGGCTGACTCGTCCCGTTGGATTGAGCCCCAGATATTTGGTGAGCCTGAACAGACGCATGGTCCCACTTCAAGTGATGTCCATTAATACCGTGATCATACAGTGACTAGTGACTACCTTAAGGATCTTTTGATGCACATGGCTTTAGGCTACGTAAGACTAGGTCTTCGAACACATCAATGGCCATTCCGACTCTCCATTTAATGACCATATATGATCACATAATGGTAAAAAAAAAAAAACATATGTGATCGAATAGATGTCTCGAGTGGTTTGTAACCCTTCTCCAAAGGGACTTGATCCTTGTTTTTTTTATTAATGAAGTTACATCACTTATAAAAAAAATGGTAATAAAAAAATCCATAGAAGCATCGCATATAAATTAACTTAATAATTAGGATTATTCATGGCTTCATATATACTAAAAATGTTTGAAAATCAATATTGAATATGCATTTTTTATATAGTCGGAAAAATATCAATATTTTTTTTCTCACGTTACAGCCAATACTTTTAGTTAAGGTTTGTTTGGTACCTGTCTATAACGTTTGAAAAAATATTGGTATTTTGTTCGGCTAAAACAAAGAATGAGTATTTAACGTTGGTTTTTCAAACACTTTCGATATTTATGCCGCTTATATCCATATTGTTGAGTGAATACATAGAAGAAATATGATGACCGGATTTAATAAATCTAGAATTATATTGGATTTAAATCTTCCTAATAAAAGGATTAGCGGATTCGGTCAAAAGATTCTATCGGACCTATATATTCAATGTCAAAATAGCGATTTAGACTTTTGAAGAATAGTTTGTATTATTAGTCAAAACGAGAAATCACAAAAAAAATATATATATATTATACTAGAATACACCAAAAAAAACATGTCTTCATACAATACCATGACGGTGCGAGAGGTGTTTGATATTGAAAGGGAAAACCGCGATCCCGACAACCAAATCATATGAAATACTCTTAAATGCTAAAAGTTGCCATACATATATATATTATATTTTAAATGAGGACCGGGCACGTGCAATTTCACCGATGACTCCGTAAATGCCTCGATACGTACCAATCGACCATGACCAATCCGCTTTTACTATAAATTTATTTCCTGCTTCAATATTTCGAAATGGTGATTGGTCATCAAGTTGAGTTAAGAAATACAAACTTTTTAATATGTAATATCTAAAAAAATGTGTAGTTATAGCCCTTGAACTCGCATATTTCTTATAGATGAGTCCTTAAAACTCATTTTTTTTACCTATAAAGAGCTTAGCATTGGCATTTTTTTACAAATAATTATAACTTTTATTGTTATGTGCTAGACGTCATCCAGTTAATTGCCATGTGGCACTACCACGTCACTAACTAGGCCATGTGGATTTTTTTATTTCTTATTTTTTTGAAAATATAGAATAAGATTTTGAAAGTTGGTCTTTATTTTAGATTTTAGCCGCAAAGAAAATAAGTTTAATTATTTATTTATTAGAAATGACCGAGTTTGAAAACTTTAACGGTAAATTTTCTCAATAATTATAGCACATGTTTTTATACATAAATTTGGTTGCAAGTGTGGCTAGGGGTTAGTTTATGAATTTGACTATGACGTGTACGTAAAATCAATGCTTGCAGAATATAGTTTGTTGAATTTCGGTGGAAGCGAAATTAGCGACAAATTGGGTATTAATTTGGAGCAATAAATCATATAATGGTCTTTGCATGGTAGCTAAAACCACTCATCGGATAAGGATTGGATATTGCTTATCTTTTTCTATCATATCACACGTTTAATATTTCCCAAAACATAGTGTAACTTGGAATAAAAGAAATCTGCCCTAGTAACAAATAGGAGATTATTACAACAAATACTTGTCTCAATATCGACGTATTATTTCTAACACACGTAAGTCTAATACTGAAAACTCGTATTTATCCTTAAGTCATTGTAAATGATAAGATTACTAGATTTAATTTCCCAAAGAAACTAGAAGGAGTATGCATTCAAATCACGGCATTAATCACTTTCATCTTCTTATTAAACTATGTATATTCAATAATCTAGTACCAAATACTACATTTGCAATAAAAAAATAAAATTTACATTCATTCTTTTGATTTCATTTCTTGTAATTACTAATTAATAAAAAAAATATCTCTTTTTTTACTCAATAAGACAATAATCATAACGAAAAAAAAATAGCAGTACAATACTATATTATAAGAAATAACATTAATATATTAGAGATACGATACGAAACCGGTTTTTTTGGCCTAATGATATTAGGTTTGATCTCAACGAAACACAAATTTGCCTATGTGGTCAATGATGCCTACGGTAACATATTCACTTGTTTTTTTGTTTATATTTTCTTAGAACAGGGGTGACACTATCGGTCAAAGTTATAATGCACTATCGCATTACTAGATATATTCAATGTAAGAATACGTGATATTGTTGGTCAAAATTACAATACGTAAAGAGGGCACGTACTTACGTCCCATAAAATTTAAACATATAACTTCTTAAGAGATATGTAGTGAAGTTGCCACACTAAACTAAACAAAGCCGATCTTCGTTGAGTCACTTATATTCTGTAACGTAATAGGTCAACAATAATGTCACTTCAATTAAAAAAAATACTATATGATCTTGTTATATATGATTTTGTTATAAATGATATATATAATAGATAATTTGTGCCACACACAAATGGCGGTAATAAATAAACATGATTGTGTCCAACTAAGACACCGAAAAGTGGAGGGTTAGTCCTCGTAAGAGAAGTGGGTTTGGCCTTAAAGATGCAATGCAAGGTGTCTCCATGGCCCTTGTGACACCTGTCCCTAACTCCCACCTATTCCCTTCCCACTCTATAAAAGCCCCACACCCTTCACTCACCACTCACCTTCACTATACTTGTTCAACCCCCTCCCTCTCTCCTGTTAATTATTATTGCTGTTTCATATGATCACCATGCAACTTTTCTTCTTCCCAGCTTCTTCACCATCATCATCTCTATCACCAATATTCTTTCCAATATCCATACTTATCCTTTCTCTCCTCCTCTTGCTAATACAATGGTGCCGGCACGGCGCAATAAGCCGCCTCCGCCTGCCGCCGGGCTCAATGGGGTGGCCGTATGTGGGCGAGACTCTCAAGCTCTACACTGAGAACCCTAACTCCTTCTTTTCCGATAGGCGGAAACGGTACCAAAACGATACTCAGATCACGTAACAATTTGAATAAAAAAAGACAACCTTACAAAATAAAATTATGCCATGGAGTTATTTCATTAAGATAGTAATCCTTTTGGCTTGCTTAGAGTTTTTTGTTTTCTTTCTCTAATCAGGTTAAATATCATTCCATAATTTATAATTTTTTAAAAATGATGATTTTTTACTCGCTCAAAAATCTATTTGTAACTAAGATCTATATAGTTCTATCTCATAACTAATTTGTAATTTGTAACCAATTATGGAATTTATGAATATTATCTTTGATTTTCTTGTTAAATTTATGGTCTTATTAAATCTCATATGTCATGTCTTTTTAATGTATATATTTTAACACTGATTTTTTTTTTTTATTTGTATTTGTGTGTAGATACGGGGATATATTCAAGAGCCACATCCTCGGGTGCCCGTGCGTGATGATATCGAGCCCGGAGGCGGCGAGGGTGGTGCTAGTGAGCAAGGCCCATCTCTTCCGGCCAACGTATCCGCCGAGCAAAGAGCGCATCATCGGCCCAGAGGCGGTATTCTTCCACCAAGGCGCCTACCACTCGCGTGTCAAGAAGCTCGTCCAAGCCTCCTTCCTCCCGTCCGCCATCCGAGCCTCTGTCCCGGAGATCGAGGCCATGGCGCTCAAACGCGTCGCCACATGGACGCACCGCACGATCAACACCTTGCAGGAGATGAAGGAGGTTAGTTCGTGCAACGCTCGTGCTCGCATATATATCAATCTATCTATCTATTAGTCTGTTTTTGTCGTGTAGTATACGGGAGAGTTTGTTGATGATTTGGCTTTGGCTTGTGTGTGCGTGTTATTGCAGTACGCGTTCGATGTGGCAGTCATCTCCGTGCTCGGGAACAAATTAGAGGACATGGAAATGGCGAGGATCAAACATCTGTACATTTGCCTAGAGAAGGGTTATAATTCCATGCCTTTGAACTTTCCAGGGACTCCCTTCCACAAGACCATGAAGGTATATATATATTATTCTTTGTCTCACGTTGCTATTCTAGACTTTAGAGCAATTAATTATACTATACTTTTCACACTTTGGCATTAAATAAACTATTATATACTTTGGTTAAGTGTTAGTTTCACCGATGGCGGATTTACGATATAAATTCTGAGGGTCTAAGTATTACGCAAGAGGTTGAGTAAGTAAAGTTAAATACAGAAAAATTCGGATAAAAATTGAAAAAGTAAAATTTCTCATCAAATTTCAATGAGATACCAACGAGATTTCATTAATAAAACTTCAATGGTAATTTTTTACTCTTTATCTGATTTTATTAAATAATATTATAAATCAAATATTTTTGGTTGAAATAGGAAACAAAAAAAAAAAAGCTCTTTAACTCGATTTAAGGGTTCTAATTAATCCTAATATCTATAGAAGTTTATGCATAATTGATTTAACATTTTTGCTAATTAGGGTTGACAATTATTTTAGGCAAGGAAGCTTCTTAATGAGACGCTTAAGAGGTTAATAGAGAAGAGAAGATCAGAGAGTGACGGAGACCAAAACAGCGACGGATTGTTGGGCGTTATGCTAGGAGCGAGCGGCGATGACAAGCTCGAGCTTAGCGACTCGCAAATCGCAGATAACATAATCGGGGTTATATTTGCGGCGCACGACACAACGGCGAGCATCATAACTTGGACTTTAAAGTACTTGCACGATAATAGCCACATCTTAGACATCGTCACGGTAATATTCTTTCTTTCTCTAATCTCCACTTCTCAATGTCGTGACTCACATGTAAACACGATTTTCACGTTGTTTTCATCGGTTTAATATTCTGTTAATGATCACGTATACAAACAATGTGCTGTACTAAGAGGCGGTTCACTAAAAAACTAAAAAAATAAAAATTAAAAATTAATTTCAGTATACTTTTTTCTTTCTAACTTTTACTTTATTTTCAATTTTTAGTTTATTAATTATAAATTATAATTATTCTAGCTTTGATTTTTTTTTTTTTGGCAACTTCGTCCCTTAGTATTTGTATTCTAGATCTTGAAGCCCGTCTAAACAAGTGTTAATAAATATACAAATAATTAGCGTAATTTATTGGAAATTAGGGTATTTTATACGTATCACACTATATAATTGAATGTGACTTTTCGGAGCATTGACATTCATTTGCCATTTAGAAAGGAAAAATATCTGAATATATATACGTGAGATTTTCTCATAGTATCCTTTACACGTGGAACTTGGATTTCAGAGGGAACAAGAAGGAATCCGAAGTAAGCTATTGGAGGAGAAACGTGGGCTTTCATGGGAGGATACGAGGCGTATGCCATTGACTACACGGGTATATTATATTATATGTACTATATTTATATACGCATTGCGTATTCAATTTTATAACATATATAATAATTATAATTATAATTATATATATAGGTATTTCAAGAAACTTTGAGGAGTGCGAGCATATTGTCGTTCACATTCCGAGAGGCCGTAGAAGACGTAGAATTCGATGGGTATGTGATCCCCAAAGGTTGGAAGGTTCTTCCTCTCTTCCGAACCATTCATCACTCTCCGGATTTCTTCCCTCAACCCCACAAGTTCGACCCTTCACGGTTCGAGGTGGGTATATAAATTATTGTTATTAATGCTCAAGAAAAGTATATATTAGTTTTATTTGTCTTTATTAAGTCTCATACTAGACACGAGGACTCGATAAAGTTTGAAAAGTCATAAGTTACTAATAGGGTCGGATTTGACGTGAGGAAAACTAGTTAGATATAAAATTTAATTCTAATAATATTTTTTTATTATTTTGAAATTTTTAAATCAAACCATTTAGATAAATATTTTAAAACTATATTCGCTGCTCCTTCAAACTGATGAGGACCAACTTTGAGTAGTCTTTTCTATAACAGCTTATTGGTTTTAAAGTGAAATCTTATAATAATGCATACTTTTACTTGTGTTTTGAAATGATACGAGTCTTGTTATCAATATATATATCAGTATTAAATATCTTTTTGGATGTACATTAGTATATTATCGAATGCATCAACGTGGCAACAGATAAAATAGTTCTCCAAACATATTGTTCAGAAATGGTTAATAATTAACATTCTCGTTGAAGGCCTATTTTGTCAATGTATATAAATAATAGTTAAAATTATCATTTAGCTAACTGTCCCTCGTATGTACATAAATGGGATATAATAATTAGTTAATTAAAGGAGCACGTTGCATTATCTTGTTTGGACAGAAACATAATTAGGTTATCATAGAAGATATCTTATAATTTGGTGGTGTCACTTTCAATTTTTGCACCAGTGAATCTTCCTCTCTATAAAGATTGAACTCATCATGGAGATCTTTGTATTGTCAGAATCATGTGAGCTGGGTTCTCTTAGTGGGGGTAACACTAAAAATCACACAAGATTCAATGAAACTAGTCTTCTCATCATAGATATTATAAATGGTTTACAATAAGCTATTTTTGTTAATTAAATAATTATATAAGGTGACTAATAATTATGATTATTTGAATTAATATTGTGTAGGTCCCACCAAGGCCAAACACGTTCATGCCGTTCGGTAACGGCGTGCATTCGTGTCCCGGTAGTGAGCTGGCCAAGCTCGAGACTCTCGTCCTTCTCCACCACCTCATCACCTCTTCCAGGTAATTCCATATATATATATATATAACAATCAATGACGTGTCACGATCTACTTTATCATGCATGTTTGTATTTGTCAATGCTGCTTGTTGACTTAATTACCCGTAGGCTCTGGAACACTTAATGCCAGTGGTCCAATGGCTGTGAATTATTAGATGATTGGACCAAATACTTGATGCTCTTGCACATTACAATATCTATAGTCAGTCATAGACTTATATATCTAGCTAGTAAGAAATTATTTGCTTACGTGTATCGGTCACGTGGCACGCATGCAGCCACTACTAAGCTGCATGCACGGTCAGTCTAACGAACGCTTGAGCTTGGAGATATGTTCGGTTTCTGAATTTCTGCAGATCTTTGAACTGCACCGATATATACACACATATATATAGGTACTAATCTAGCTGCAGTTAAGAAAGAGAATCTTTGGGAGATTCTGATATACGTACATTGATGTACGTACGTATATAGATTCAGAAATTTAGTTTCATATAATACTGCATGGGTCCCCACCAAACCAATAATACAGTATATCAGACCACGTGCATCTTCAGCATTTCGCTCAACAATAAAACATATCACACATCATCGAATAGGATTGATCTTAAAAGTCTTAACACAACGTTTTAGGTGTTAAAGATGTTGTTTCTTTATCAAACTGTTTATTATTGTGACCCGAATCATCACATCATACTATCTTAATAATCACATTGAGATGTCACATATTTAAGCTATTACACTTTATTCGAGTCTTACAATTAAAATCCTAATTTTGAAATTTGAAAATATAAAGGGAAAATGAGACCACAAATTATACTAGTTCGTTCTTATAGTACAAGAGATATATATTACAAGTACAAACCAATATATATACTCGAATTATAAAAGTATACTAGTATAAATAGTACGTGAAATATTTAAATCACCCTTGCCACATAAATCTTTTAAATTTAATCCCTCTGCATTCGGTCTCCATAGCAATTTCAATTAATTAGGCTTCGAAACTCAACATCGCGAGACCAATTAGGATCTCGATGACTGAGCAAGGAGTATATATATATATAATAGGATGTGTGTGATTAGAAGAGACAAGGCAGCCAGCTTGGCAATGGAATGGGCGAGTCTGAGTCTGAGGGACCTGCATGCTGGGATTTACAGCCATGCTTGACTAAGCGCCACTTCATCAACCCCACACTCTCTCCTCTCCTCTCTGCACGTTTTTCCACCACACCATTACATTACTCACACACAGATCCATATATTTATATATATTGATATTAATGTCCTCATTTACCGGAATATTAATCATATATATCACGACCCTTTATTTAGTGCAACAACCAGATGGAAAATGACTCGCGCTTTCTTCAATGCACAAGTTACATATAGTGACATATATATCATATGAAATATTTGTGTAGAATTTTGTACGTGTGTGTTTTGTTATGAATATATAATCAAGGTTTGATTTGTTGGGAATGATGACAGGTGGCAAGTGATGGGCGACAACGACGGCATACAATACGGACCTTTCCCGGTACCGAAGCAAGGCTTGCCTCTCGAGATAGTCCCCAAGAACAACTGATCATCCAATGAATCCTAGGGTTCTCAATGACATTATATATAATGGAGATAATGAATCTCTCTCATAGGGATTTGTCGTTGAGAATCATATATAAGATGGATGTAATGCTGAATTTTGTCGTTCATGTCAAGGCCAATGACGTATGTCAATGTCAATATGCATTGCGGGTTAAGAAAAGTGTATTATTGGAGTAAGAGGAAGAAAGTCGAAAGAGAAAGATCACGAGAGAGGGCCAAACAGTGTAAATGAGACATATATAGCATCTTTCGTTTTTAGATATTTTGAAGAGCCATGTTTAGTATTAATGTACGATTAGGGTGATCAGGACCATTACATATATATATAGATATAATATAAGCAATGTGGGTGGGTCTTTGCCACGTGCGAATTGGAAACGAACAACGCCACTATTGTTTGGTACTCGGTAGTTCTTGAACGGTTGAACCAGTATATATAAGAGGCTGAAGCTTTGAGTTTATGGGTATACCTTATACGAATGAAGTTTTTCTAGAGTTCAGAAAACATACAACTGATTGCGCTTGTAATATTTTATGGTAAACCGATACCAGACTTGTATACCAACCAACGAATATTTCATATCAATAATTACTTAGGAACTTATTTTTATTAATATGTTCAAATTGAAAAGAAAAAAATCTGTAAAATTTTAAATTAAAGTTCCAAAGCCCAAGAAGTTTTTTTTTTTTGAAAGAGCCCAAATGAGTCTTTAAGAACTACACAATCGATTCAGCGTTATAAATTCTAAGTTGACTACTCGAAATCTTGCGGCATTATACTACTCAATATGTCATTTTTCACATATGAGAGATAAGCACAATTTAAAAAATCTGAATATTTATAAATATTATTTAAAAATCCGGACTTTAGTAACTTAGTAGTAGTAACCGGGTTCCGAGTTTTGAACCTCTAAACCCGGAACCGCTTTAATCCGGTTGCGGGTTTTTGAAAAATCAATTCCGGTTTAGCCTAACTTTAATCCAGTTGCGGTTCTTTTAAAACCGGATACGGTTCGGTTTTGGTTTAAAACCCGCATATGGGTTTTTGTTTCAGGCCTAATTCTATCCAGTAACCTTTCTTACATCCATCTTTTTGTTTCTGTTACTGTTACATCTCATATAAGATAAAACGACACAAAGTGTAGAACATTTTTTCTTACCAACGAGGCCGTTTCACGCATCTTACAAACAGAAATCACCGAATAGATGAATACCCAATAATTATTTGAATAAGAGAAACCGAAAAATAAATTTAGCGGTTCTTCCTTCGAGAACACGATCGATTCATTCCAAAAAACGGAGGCAATGCCAGAACTTATGCTCGAATCAAGTGAGAAAATCAGGATAATTCCCCTATATAGATTTAACCGCTAATTTATAGATCATAAAACAAGCTAATTCGTGGCAAAAAATAAAAATTGACAAGGAACATTATAGTGGTTTGCTCTCACTGTGAGATATTCGTCTATGTGCCATTTGCAAATCGTCATTATTATAATGAACCGGAATTCTCAGTGGTTAGGACCCTCTTTCTCACGCTTTGTCTTTGTTGCTATGACCACTACAGAAGTCGGCATAAGTCTTACGTGCTTGAAAAGAGCCGGGAACAATAATGTAATTTCCAGATTTGGCCCTATATCTAAAGACTTCTAATCAATATAAATTCCCACTTCTACATACAAGATAAACATAGTATTGCACCAAAAAAAATTCAGCTAAAAAACTTGATTATAGGAATCAGCGTTCTTACAAGATAAAAAAAACAAAACTAATAAACAAAAGGAATGAACTTGTACCTAACTTTATCCGCATACTTGGCGTAACCGTCTCCGAAAGCCTCAACCATCAAACCCTCCTCCAAATTTGCCTTCTGATTGTAGTAACAAAGGCAAACCCCCACCAAAAACAGCATCGAGAAAGGCGCTCTCAACGCCGTGCAGTAGGTGGCGAATAGAAGCATGGTCGACGCGTATATAGGGTGTCGGATCCACCGGTACGGCCCGAACTGCACCACCGCAGTTGGCACCACGACCTTCTCCGAGTACTTTGCCAAGTACAGCGTCGAGTTGTACTGCATCAACAGAGTCACAAGAATTAAACCCCAAACACCCACATTGTTCAACCCACCGGGGATCCGATGAAGCTCGGGCCCTTCGAACGCCGCAAGCCAGTGCCCCACCATCGCTCCCGCACAGAACAAGAGGCGCTTCCACTCGGGCAATTCCGCATCCCACTTCGAGTCGTGGGGTCGGGCGTAGTAGTCTCCATAGAGACGCTTTCGGACGCTGACGTTGAAGAAGAAGAAGTAGTGGTACACGAAGAAGAACGCGTACGGCCATCCCTCGAGGAAGCCGTTGAAGTGGGCCGCCGGCACGAGGGTGAGCCACGCGAACGATGCAGTGACGACCGCAATTTGCTCGAATATGTTAGCCTCACCGCGCGAGTGCTTGCGAGAGCAATACAGCCCATAGGCAGCGAGCGAAATGGCAGCAACCCATGGCCAGAACATCCAGCTCCAGCTGAAGTACATCCACACGAAAGGGTTCAAAGCCCCTTTCACGGTCCACTTCGTAACAGCGATCGCCACGGAAGCAATCCCAGACCATATGATCACGTCGTAAGGGGTCAATTTCAAGAGACGGGCTTTCAGCGATTCGACGGAAAAGGATTTTAGAGATGCAAGAAACGGGCTCTCCGGTTCCGATTCCGATTCCACAGCACCGGAGAATAAGGATTTGAGAGGCGCAACGAGCTTAGGTCGCGTGGCTTTTAGCAATGGAGAGAGATTAATTCGAGAGAATGAGCGATTCGAAGGAGTACCGGAATGGAGATTGATGTTCTGAGGAGCGACTTGCGTGCGTCTGCTGAAACCCGCAACCCCAAGGCAAAACGGCGCAGTTTTGGAGTGACACAGCAGAGATGGAGCTTCCATTGTCGCAGGCGCTGGCGAAGCCGGGGAATTCAATCAGATGGTGTCAAACAGTAAGTCCTTGTATATGAGTGAGCCATGATACACATACAAATAGACAAACACATGGTGAGCAGAAACCAGGCCCGGCCCAAGCTGTCAAATAGACAAACACATGGTGAGCAGAAACCAGCCCCGGTCCAAGCACTGGGCAGCTTTGGCCATCGCCCAAGGCCTCTCAGTGAGAAATAATTGATCAATTAGGTCTTGCAATATCGTATTTTAGGTCCATATTAAAAAAAATAAAAAAACTGACTAAAGAGTATCTACAAGTTGTGATACAAAGTGGGCCATCTCTCATATTTTATTGGTTAACTTCTCTTTTTCTGCTATACTATACAATATTATTAGTGAAGAGTTTTAAAAAAAACTTAAAACAAAAACACTATCTTTTCGTTTTTACATTAGATAATTTACTTATTCATAGAAAATTTATTTTCATTTTTCTATAGTAAATATTCTTTTTTTGTTATGTATATATATATATAAATATATAAACAATTAAAATTATTCTCTTATAGTGTACACGAGGTATATAACCCGCGCGTTGCGGTTTTTTTTTTCTTAGCAAAAAGAAATTTTGATAGTTTAATGTTTTTTTAAGCGTATGGTATTTAGTAATCTAACGAATTACTAATCATAGTTTTTTAAGAGCAAGCGTAAATGATATATAAAGATATTATTTACGATGAGCTATTGACTAAGAAATATTTTTAATGGACGTCATAATTTCTTTATGAAAAAATATTAAAAGATAATTCTATATAATATAATTATTTAAAATTATTAAACTAAATTTTTTACCACCGCGCAACGCGTGGCAATCCACTAGTTATACTTATTATAGTTATATGATAAAAAATTATGATCGATATAATTACGAATGCTAATATAATTGAACAATCAAGTAAATGCCTTGTGGTTATTAAATATGAAAAGATAATCCAATATTGGGGGTGTTTGTTACCGTGTATAGAAACAAAATCTTTTCTACAATTATTCAAGTTACTACCAAAAGTCGGATCTGTGGGCTTGGTCTCGTTGTTTTTAGATAATTCATAATCATATGTCAACAAATGTTTAAATCTGCAATTAAATTATTATTATCTATTGAGCTAGATTATTATTATGAATTAATTCACGAGCCTTGTTTTCCAAGCTATAAAAAGGTCCATATTAAACCACCATAAACCGACGTAACGCCATACCTCACCTCAAAAAAGAAGTCTTTATTCTTTATATAGCAAATTGCGGCATAAATACTTTTAAACTATTGAAATACGAGAACGTCACACATGTCGTTTAACGTTAGAACTTTGAACACTAACGGCGTTAAAAAAAAACGACAAAATTTAACTCTTTAAGAGTTTAGATATTATTGCCATTACTTTTACTTTTAAAAATATGTCTAAAATTATAGATAATTTAAGAGTATTTATGCCGCTATTGCTCTTTTCTTTTTATGTTCCTTTTTGGCATTAGTAACAAAAACCTCACATCCAGACCAGACTTCAAATATCATTGATTTTGATTAACATCGAGCTCTTCGAATTTCGAACCAAAACGCAGCGAAATCGTAGAATGTTTTCATCGAATCACCTTGATCGTCCCTCAACCTCTGTTCACAGCTCGTAGTTCATCGCATCATTGCTCTCGGTTTTATTTTTCGATTTTCTATTTATTTTTCAGGTATTTGTTTAATTATCCCATTTATTTTTCAGCTTCAATTTCGGGATATACGTATATATAATTATATATAAACCTCTGAATCTCATTCCTCGACACTGAATCATCTCGTTTGCGTTTCCCAGAGGATGAATTTTTCCAGAATCGGTCGTTCCCTCTCGCGATCTTCGCGTTCCAAAGTAAGTTTCTCATTTGGATTTTTTTTGCCCCTCTTCTTAAGAACCTGTGTCGATTTGCTTGTTCGATCATGGCGTTTGGCTCGTAGAATCTGTTGTACGGTGGCCGGAGCGCGGGGAATCCGAGCGGCGTCGAAGGGGTTTTGGGGCTCGGCGGCAGCTCGGGCCTCGGTGGTCGCGTCGATGGGGCTTTAGGGTTTCTGAGGGGCTACGTTGCTTCCATTAGAGCTGGAAAGTCCTTCGCTTCAGATTTCCGGTACATTCTCGCGAATCCCCATGCTCGCAGGCTCTTCTCCAGCGAAACCCCTAAGAAAAAGAGTAAGCTTTTTTCTTGACTTGTTTTTGTTCGCACGTCTGTCTTTCTCTAGAGGCTTAGAAAGGGGTTTTGGTTGCAGATTATGAGAACTTCTATCCCAAGGAGAAGAAGGAAGTTCCGAAGGGCGATGAGCAGAAATCGGAATCCAAAGGTACTCAATTTCGTTTTCCGTTGTCGAAAATGGCTGTTTGGAAGCGAATTGACTATGCAAATGTGATGTTCTGAGCTAGTGCAAGTTCTAGGCTTGAATAAAGAATGAACAAGCATCAAGCATTCGGTGCCGTTGTTTGAATTGGTAGACAGATCAATGGGAATTTCCGGTTTAGGTTTCTTTGCTCTCTTCAAAATGGTGTTCAAGTTCTTTTGCCTGGTAACTTTTTGTTAAGAGACGTTTCAGTACCATGGCCTGACAATATACATATAGAAGAAAAGAAGCTATATACGTTTGTTTATAGATAAATTCTACGCGTACATATTTATATACTTGGTGCTGAGTTGAGCTTTTAAACTAGTTGTGGAAGTAAAGGAAAGGGTTCGTTTAAGACCATAAGCAAGTAGATGTAGTGAATATGTACTTAATGATTTAAGCAGTCTAGTCTAATCTTGACTTTCAATCACTCTCAGATGAGTCGAAAACCGATGACGGTGGAGGCTTTCAGGAGGCTTTTATGAAGCAATTCCAAAGCGTAATCACTCCTTTAATAGTGATTGGGCTTTTCCTTTCTTCCTATTCTTTTGGTCCGGCGGAGGAGCAACAGGTACGTAGAACGAGTCTATATTGTAGTTTCTTGCTTTGTAATTTTGGACCATTTTATTGTTCTACTTTCTTCTGAAAATTTTGTTCCACTAGAAAAAACTTAATGGTTATTTAAAAAACAATTTTTTAATTAATGTTTGCCGTTTAAATGATTGTAGTTGACACCCTTGATAATAAATTATATTCGTAAGTTTTGTTTTTATCAGTATTTACTTATTTTTGGGCTCTTTACATTTTCTTCTCTGCAGATTAGCTTTCAAGAGTTTAAGAACAAGCTTTTGGAAGCAGGTTTAGTAGACCGTATAGTTGTCTCAAATAAGTCGGTTGCAAAAGTATATGTAAGAGACTCACCACGTGATAAAGCAAGCGATGATGTCGTCCAAGGACCGGGCAGTGGTGCTCCTGTTCAGGGGAGTCGTGGAAAGTACAAATACTATTTTAATATCGGAAGTGTCGAGTCGTTTGAGGAGAAGTTAGAGGAAGCCCAAGAAGCATTGAAAATAGACCCTCATGATTATGTTCCAGTCACCTACACCTCTGAAATGGTTTGGTACCAAGAAATTATGAGATTTGCGCCGACTTTGTTGCTCTTGGGAACCCTGATGTACATGGGTCGTAGAATGCAAAGTGGATTTGGTGTCGGTGGTGGTGGTGGAAAGGGCGCCCGTGGAATTTTCAACATTGGAAAAGCTCACGTCACAAAAGTCGATAAAAATACCAAAAACAAGGTTATTATTTCTGACTATCGACTCGTTATTTTTCTGCCAAATTTGAATTTTCATGATGACTTTCAAAAGATGATCATTTGGTGGCTGGCTGATGCCTGCGGCTTTCTATATCTAAGATTTTACCACCATTTTATTTTTAGTGATCATCAGTTGTCTCCCTTGAACTTGTCGTTTTGTCCCAATTTGCCCCACAAATTTTTACTGTATTAGTTTGCAGTTTGCACCCTGAACTTGTCGCATAATCTCAGTTTGCTCACAAACTCTTTCATATTAAACACGTTTGAGGGCCAAACTGGACAAGGCGGTAAGTTCAGGGGGCAAATCGATTAATGTAATTTTCTGGTGCCAGATTGAGATAATGCAATAAGATACTGCTTTTAAATACTCTTTCTATTTTTCAACTGTTATGATACTGCTTTTTAGCACTTTGGCCTTAAGTACTTAAGTGATTTTTACTTTGGATTTGATCAGATCTATTTCAAAGATGTTGCGGGTTGCGATGAGGCCAAGTTAGAGATCATGGAATTTGTGCATTTCTTGAAAAACCCAAAGAAATACGAGGAATTAGGTGCAAAAATTCCCAAAGGGGCTCTGCTGGTCGGCCCTCCTGGAACCGGAAAAACCCTTCTAGCAAAAGCAACTGCCGGAGAATCTGGTGTACCATTTCTCTCAATATCTGGGTCGGATTTCATGGAAATGTTTGTCGGAGTTGGGCCATCTAGGGTTAGGAATTTATTTCAGGAAGCAAGGCAATGTGCTCCGAGTATAGTATTCATCGATGAGATTGACGCTATCGGTCGAGCAAGAGGGCGTGGAGGGCTGTCAGGCTCCAATGATGAGCGTGAAAGCACTTTAAATCAATTGCTGGTGGAGATGGACGGCTTTGGAACAACTGCTGGAGTGGTTGTTCTTGCTGGTACCAACAGGCCTGATATATTGGACAAAGCCCTTCTGAGACCGGGGCGATTTGACCGTCAAATCACCATTGACAAACCCGATATCAAAGGCCGTAATCAGATTTTCCAGATTTATCTTAAAAAGATCAAACTTGATCATGAGCCCTCGTACTTCTCCGAAAGGCTTGCTGCGCTGACACCTGGATTTGCCGGGGCGGATATCGCAAATGTCTGTAACGAAGCTGCTTTGATAGCGGCGAGAAATGAGAGTGCTAAAGTGACGATGGAGCATTTTGACTCTGCGATTGATAGGATCATCGGCGGTTTGGAGAAGAAGAATAGGGTATAATTGCCGCATCACTTACTAACTGTTCTTGAATTTTAATTAGCAGAAGGTCTTAACATGTTCCGACTTGGCTATGCAGGTTGTGAGCAAGCTTGAACGGCGAACTGTCGCTTATCACGAATCTGGTCATGCTGTTGCCGGTTGGTTTTTGGAGCACGCTGAGCCCTTGTTGAAAGTGACTATTGTTCCGCGGGGCACGGCTGCGCTTGGGTTTGCTCAGTATGTCCCGAATGAGAATCTCCTAATGACAAAGGAGCAACTTTTCGATATTACGTGTATGACCCTCGGTGGTAGAGCTGCTGAGCAGGTAACTCTAATTATTTAATTTCTACATACTCTGGTTATCGGGATACGCCCAAATGCATAAACTGCTTTTGCCATAGATTTTTTTGAAGTATAGAAAGTAGACTCGAGAGAGAAAAGTAGCCTGTACATACTGTTTCCACCGTCAGTAGGATGATCATATCAAAAGGGATATTTGAGCATGAGTACCCATCATATATTTTGGTTATCACGGGTTGAACTCCCAATGTTTCAGTTTATGTAGCTAGTAAGTTTCCACGAGTGTTCAAATTGTATACTTGGAGAGTCATTTATCGTAACATTAGTTTCTTAATTCATGATTAACTAACGGGATTATGCCGCCTCAAAACACTACTTTATGGGAACTTAATATTCCTAAATAAAATGTAGAATTAAAAAAATAAAAGTTCATATGACGCCACCGTTGGTACTGTATGTTCCTGCTAAATAGACTGGAAATAAACGAAGTTAGGTGTAAATTTGCGATAAATAGTTAAAGATGGTGCTAATAGGTAATTAGTAATTGTATAAGACTAAGTATAGCTTAGTTATTTTTCTTATCTTTCAGGGATCAATTTGTTCTATACTATCGTCAGCTAAATTACTTGTTAAGTACTTTATATCATTATTATTGAATAGAATATTCTAATGTACCCGAAAACAACTTGCGTAATTTGTGTTTTTTTTTTCCTTTCCCCCTAGGTTATATTGGGGAAAATATCAACCGGAGCACAGAACGATTTAGAGAAGGTGACGAAGATGACATATGCTCAAGTGGCCGTGTACGGGTTCAGCGAGAAGGTGGGCCTCCTCTCTTTCCCCCAACGGGAAGACTCGTTTGAGATGACCAAACCCTACAGCAGCAAAACAGGCGCAATCATTGACAACGAGGTGCGTGAATGGGTTGCGAAGGCCTACGAGAAGACGGTCCAGCTCATCGAGGAGCATAAGGAGCATGTGGCCCAAATTGCGGAGCTCTTGCTCGAGAAGGAAGTGCTTCACCAGGAGGATCTGCTCAAAGTTCTCGGCGAGCGGCCGTTCAAGTACGCTGAGGTTTCCAACTACGACCGGTTCAAGCAAGGGTTCGAAGAGGTAGAAGAGAAGCCTGTGGAGATCCCGTTGAATACCGCGTCCGAGGAAGAAGATGGGGGAACACCCCTGGTAGTCCCTACGTGAGATCACTTTGACGCGTTTCGTTGTACATGGAATAAGTTCTTTCTTCAGGATTTTATATTTTTGTTCTAATTATGTTCTGATTATGCAAAAGAGTTTGTAGCTTTTGATTATTACATTGGAAAAAGAATTAAACGATTAAAGTTTATCATCTTAGTATGTGGAAGACCATTGGTCTTTGTAACTCATTGCCGATTACCAATAATTAAATGAATTATTGTTGTATGCTCTATATTTTCTTGAGGTTTTCATAATTTCATGGATGGTGGTTAAATTTTTGACATTATTAAGACCTAATTTTGGTCGAATATAGAACAAATATCTTCTATATTTGTTCGTCTGTTGGCTATACATTTTCAAAATTGTCTCTAACTCTTTATAAATGACGAAAAAATGTTCATATATGTAACACGTGACCTATGTTAAGTCATTTGCACCATTTTTATTATTTTTAAACATTTGGGTTTTTTGCTTAACTTTTCTTTTCTTTTTTTGAATGGGGTGACCGGCCAATGTCATAATGTCTTATTGCATTACTAAATATATTCAGTGTAAGAACATGTGGTACTATTGACCAAGTTTACATATATAAAAGGGGCAAGCATTTTGCTCCTCATAGGGTTTGAATCCGTGACTTCTAGGAGAGGTGAGTCGTGGTATTACCACTAAGCCAAACAAGTTTCGTTTTTTTTTAACTTTTATTTGAGAATTATACATATACATCTTAATGATTGAATATGATTTCACAATTTAATATAATGATTTTGTTTGATAATTAATTAAAAGAAATATATTTGATGAAGTCTTATTTTAAACATAAGTTTTTTTTTTTTTTTTTTTGCTAGATATCGACGGGGATTAGAAATTGTACTATTTTAAAAAAATTGTTGTTATAAAAGTCAACTTACTAGTGTTCTCAAATTTAAATTTCAGGCAACATGAATGATAGTTATTCATTATTATTAGTTCTTACAACTTTAACACGTGAAAACCCTGTTAATTATTAAAATGGCAACCTAAAATTAGTTAAAGCAATGGCTTTGTTGTGAGTGAGTGAGGGACTTTATAATAAAAAAGCAACATAAATCCAAAGCAAAGCAGCACTCTCTTTAGTCTTTAGTGTAATGGTGGTACCATAGTAATTAGCAACACAAGTTCATAGCATTATTTTAGATTCATAATAGCAGTCATGCATGCCTAGCTAGACGGGGTGAACGGGGATTGCCCGCGTCCATGACCCTTCTCGAGACATGTTTTGCGGGCTGTAAGCAGCATGCGCCCATGTTCAAGAGTACTTGGATTATGTCCGAACACTTATCTTTATTCTACTTTATTTAAAATGTGAAATAGTTAATAAAATTCCATAATCATTGTCATTCGCTTAATTTTCTCATAATGGTAGTTGAACGAAAAATGTCTTAACATACACAATTATGATATATAAAAAAAAATATATAATATTAAAAATCAATTTCCTTGAACACCATATTTGAAAAACGCATGAGTGTGAAGCAGCCGGAGGACCTTAAAGTTAAACTCTTCCACCTTCAAAGTTAGATGAAGGCATTGATTGATTCGAAAATTATGTGTTTTCTACCATGACTGACTTACGAAAACAAATATTACTTTCAATAAAATCAAAACATCACATTGCTCATCAAAATATTACATTATATATATATGTAAATAAATAATTATGACTAATAAGTAATACAAATTACAAACTTTTGCTGCACAAATATTTAATTTTTACAGCTAAAAAATAAAAGCATAAGATCTGGTGATTTAATAATAATTATGTTCGTACCCAAAAAATAAAAAAGAAAGAAAAATTATTTTCTTAAATACAATTTCAAAAATTAAAAAAAAATCTTTAACTTATAGTTCTGTTTTAAATACATTGTGACTCATAAAACACAATGTAAAATTTTTAATTATCTCGTAGTTAATATTATTTTCTTCAAAAATGTAAAATTACAGCTGAATAATGGCAAATAATAAAACGAACCCGATAAATTCATATATTACTAAAAACTAAAACCTGTAAAGATTTCGGTGTGACCAAAAGTAATCCACATGCATGCAATGCAAGTGAGTAATTGACGATCTTTTCCAAAAGCAACAGACAGAAACAAATAAATAATCATAAAGATTGAAGAATCGCACGTCCTTTGCATTTTAATATTTGACATTCCCATCTCGAGGAAAAAAAGGAGCATATATATATGAATAAGAATACAACATATAATTATTGGTTTTCCAAAGCACAAAGGGGTTGCTATTTTATGTCAATATTTAGAGTATGAGAAACACGTTTCTTATAGGAAATGTTCTAAATACCGAGGTAGGCCGTAGACACGCCTCACGAAACTATCCTTTACACGGCATGTGGTCGATTTGCGAGCTAAAGTTATACATTATGCTTTGTTTGATTATTCTATAGAAGCTTTTTATCATCTTATAAAAATCCTATTGATATAAATATATAACATTTGGTAAGTGATAATAGAGTTTAATATAATAAAAAAATTAACCCGGAAAATTTATATACTTTAAAAATAATTACTATAAGGTTTATGGATGAAACGGTTAATTAAAAACGTTGATATATTGGATCCTGGTAATTAAGCTCAAAGATTATATATTTCTTTTGTGAATATTATTTTTTGCTCGCACATTGATAAATTAGATTATAATTCTTGTTTGTTCGAAAAACTTCTCTCTTAAATTTCTGACAAATATAACATCTCGATTGAGCTTGATAAATTAATATAAAAATGATCAATATAATCAGGTCAATAATAAATAAATACACACATAATCTTGAACAAATTTACGTGACAGCCTCCTCTCACCATAGTTGGCCGGTTGGCTATGAACTTGAACGTCGTGGCCTAACCGCGTGGAAAGCATTGCATTTTTTTTATATATAGTATAAATAGTGTAATCGAAATATTAAATATTATCGGTATAAATATCCAAAAGAATATATAATAAAAAAAATAAAAGAATTAGCAGCATGTATTCAAATGTACCAAAACTTTAAGGGTGTCCTCCATTAGCACTTTTTTTTACCGTACTGTTATACCGCCAAGTTCCGCGTGGCTTCATTTATTGGTCGATGTACTTTTAAGCAGGTATTCTAAAAAGCAAATTACGCTATTACCGCGTGAATTCAAACTTTGTCGTGTCTCAACTATTTAAAGCGTGTTTAACTTCCGCTCCATATGAAAAACTCGAATAACCTCATTGCCGAGAGCTCGAGGGCGAGCTTAGAAAATGGTGGTCTTGTTTTAATAAGCTTGTTGAAGTTATGGCTCGCTACGTCCAGAATTCAATTGACCAATAAGTGAATGAATAGTGGTGTTCCACTGAAAACGCCACGAAAACTAAGCTTGTTTAGTCTAGTGCCCCTTTTTACATATTATAAACTTGGCCGATAATGACATCTGTTCTTACACTAAATATATTTGATAATGCAGGAGTGCACTATAACCTTGGCTGATAGTGTCACCTCATTAAGAAAAACACTGGGAATATATTTTTTTGTTTTGGTGTCGAGCCTTATATTTTTGCGATCATCTCCACTCAATCTAAAAACAAATAGTTTTAAACCAAGCAAATTTGACTTAGTAGTAATTCCGCTACACATCTATTCAATAGGTCATGAGTTCAAACCCTCCTATAAAACACAAATGAGTGCCCTCTTTACATATTTGTAAATTTGGTCAATAACGTCACCTGCTCTTACACTTAATATATCTAGTAATGCGAAAGTGCATTGTAACCTTGGCCGATAGAGCCACCCCATTAAAAAAAACGAATAGTTTTAAACCTCCGAAAAAAAGAATAAAAAAAAAGTCACCGTTTATGATTAACCGTAAAAATAAATAAATGAGTACTAACAGACAAGGGCAAATGCAAAGAGAAGCAGGGTGGAGTTCAAAGCACCCCGTTGAATTTTTTTTTGGTACAATTAAATATTCTTTAATATAGATTCATATAAAATTTTAGTTTAACACTTTAAACTTCCTAATTTCTATTGAAATTTCAATATAACCTCTTCAAATTAATTTTTTCGCAAGAAAAAATATATCTAACATTTCAGTACGAAACTTATGGTATCGCCACTGCTAGTGGAGGACAGATTAAAAATTTGGGAACATTTGCTTTTCAAAACTACATTCAAAATATGCCGGCTTCTGCAGTATACTTATTGACTTATGCCGTAAATATCTATATATATTGTTATATGGTTTTCCAATTGAAAGTCCACGTCCGAACGCAGGCAATAAAATCTGACGAATCTTCGAAACCAAATAAAGTAACAAGTTCACGGCCATCACGCGTCCAACACGTGGTAAAAGCTGGGAGGGTTCGAAATGACCAAAAAGTACGAAGAGACGTGTCATCCTCCAATAGGTCCACGTCACAGAAGGGGTCAAATTTATGTGGCTCCTACTTTTCTGGGTTCGCTGGGCAATAAATACCCGCTCATTCATTGCTCTCGCTTTCACTTCACACCATTTCATCAAAACTCTTCTCTCGCCATTGATTCCGGTGAGTTCTCTTCTCTCAGTTCTTCGATCTCTATCTACATTGTCACACTGCTGTCGTGATCCGATGTGAAACGCTTGTGTTCTTCGTTTTTCAAAATTTTGTTCGATAAAAATTGTAAATGCAACCGTCAAATACGAATAACTGTAATGTGTGAAGGCCGATTCGTCGTTATTCTTGAAATAGTTTGTGTGTTGATGATTTTGAATGATCAATCACTTGACATTGTTGTCAGATCTTCGAGTTCGCGGTTTGAACGTTGGAATTTCTTGTGCATCGATCATGGAAAACCAGGACCAGTTTCAGCAGTACGAGTGTCTTATGTTTGGTGAGCCTCTTTCGATTTCGATTGATTATCATTTGGGTGTTAATGGTGTTCAAAGAGAGAGAATCGCTGAACGTGTAACTTGCAGATCTGGATGACACTCTCTATCCTCAAGCTTCGGGTATTTCCGCGCAAGTCACCGAGAATATTAAAGGTATTTTACAAATAACCAATCCCGAGTTTCGACTTCCTTCGGGAGCATAAATTTGTAGCGGAACCCTCATGACCGATGCAAGGAAAATACAAAATAATAGAACACCTTTAGCATAAATGGCTGCCTTGGCCTTCGTCCGATGATAAACTTAATGAGATGCTCTTTCTTCGTTGTTATTGTAGAATATATGATTAAGAAGCTTAGAATAGAGGAGAGCAAAGTGCCCGAACTGTGTGTTTTCTTGTACAAGAATTATGGTACAACAATGGCCGGTCTCAAGGTACGGGCTCGAAAACCTCGCAATTTAGATGGTATGATGCAAACGAACGAGGTTGAGATTTTGACTCGTTTTTCTGAATTTCAGGCAATTGGGTTTAACTTCGACTTTGACGATTTCCACGGTTTCGTTCATGGAAGATTGCCTTACAATCTGCTTAAACCCGACCCTGTTCTGAGGAGTCTGTTGCTCAGTCTGCCTTTCCGGAAAATTGTTAGCTTTATATCTTTCTTTTTTTATGATGGTTTTGAGTGTGTTTCATATGCGAATCTTTCTTCTCATTATGCCGTTTTCATGATCTTCCTAGCTTTTTACAAACGGCGACAAGGCTCACGCTGCGAGAGCGCTCAATAGGCTTGGATTGGAGGGCTGCTTTCAGTTTCAGGATATCATATCCTTTGAGACTTTGAACCCAAAACACTCAGATCTGAGCAAGGTTGAAACTGATTCAAGCAACGGGATCATCGATGTCGACAAGTATCTGAATCAGCCAGATTCGAGCCTCGAACTCCCGAGAACTCCGGTTATCTGCAAACCCTTTAAAGAAGCATTCGAAAAAGTCTTTGAGATCACAATGATCAACCCTCGACGAACGGTAAAGCTCTCTTTTTTTTTGTCTTTTTTCTTTGATTGTTTTCTTAAGTGAACACTGCTTAAGTAAGATTGAATTATACCGCAATTATTTGATAAATATAAAAAATTAATCCTTGTTTTTTTTTTCTTTTAGATGTTCTTCGATGACAGCGTTCGCAACTTGCAGGCAGCAAAAAAATTGGGAATCACAACCGTAATGGTAAGAAAATTGGCATTGTGCTTAATTTTAATTCAAGTTATGAACTCTTTTTCTCATAAACAATTCGCGAACGGCCTCAGATTGGCTCTTCCCAACGAACTTCTGGTGTGGACTACGCGCTCGAGAGCATTCATAGCATCAAGGAAGCGCTTCCGGAGCTATGGGAAACTGAAGAGAAGGCAAAGAGTGTCGCGTACACGAGAGAAGCTGCGATCGAGACCTACATACAAGCTTAGTTTTCGTTATTAGTATGACATGCTTTGTACTTTTATATTAATCGAATCAATAAGTTGACATTTGACTCCTAAATTTGTTGCTCGTAATGCTTGTAGTAGTTTGTAATTTTACCATTTTACTGAATGTAACAAATGTAACAGTAAGTTGTGTTTTTCTTTTCTTTCTTTTTAAAGCGATTTTCATTCTACCAATGACTTTAACGGCACTCTACAAAAAATAAAAAAATAAAAATAAAAAAATTGTTGAATGATATTTGTGGCAAAAGTAAACAAAAATAGATAATTAGAGTGGTGTTCTTCTTTTTTATTCCAGCAAAAGTCTACAACAAGACACGCATATATTGAATTTTCTCTACATATTTATAATTATATAGAATTGTTAACGAGATAAGTTACCAGTGGCAACTCGTGAGGCGTGTTTGTGTTGAGTCTTTATAGTTTTTTTTTTTTTTTTTTTAAATGGGTGGCGTTATCGGCCAAGATTACAATGCACTCTCGCATTACTAGATATATTCAGTGTAAGAATAGGTAACACTGTAGTCAAGTTTATACACATGTAAAGGGGGTAAGCTTGTTTGAGTCTTTATAGTTCTATACTAGTTTTACGGAGATCTACACTCGACTAGTTTGTTAGTTGTGTTTTGAAGATGAAACCTAGATGCATTACATTTAATAACGGTTATATTTACTCATTACACATTTAACTAATTGTTATATTATATTATTTTTAACAGAAAAATTCATTTATTTTAGATTCTTAAAACTAAATAACTATAGTTAAAAATACTATAAGCTTTAAAACTACTTGACAATTTCATATGACCATTATTTTAACGACTAAATTCATTAAATAAATAACAAAATTGACACATAATTAATTTTAAAAAACTTAATAATAATAATAATAATAACAATAATAATAATAATAATAATAATAGAAATTGTAAGAAATGCCCATTTGGTGTCAAAGGTTTAAGAAAAATGCCCATGTGTGAGAGTAAAAAAATAAACACGGTCGGTATTTTTCTTAAACCTTTGACACCAAATGAGCATTTTTTAAAATAACCCCAATAATAATAATAATAATAATAATAATAATAATAATAATAATGGTTATTTTAAAAAATGCCCAATTTGTGTTAAAAGTTTAAGAAAAATGCCCACCGTGTGTATTTTTTACTCTCACACATGGACATTTTTCTTAAACCTTTGATACAAAATGGGCATTTCTTACAATTTCTATAATAATAATTAATAATAATAATGATAATGATGATAATTTTTTCCTTAATTGTACATATTTGGCCCCAACATGGTGTCGTAGTTGTGTCGTATTAACTTATGTATTATATAATCATGTTAATTATAAGAGAAATTATAATGAATAGCCATAATCATACATTTACATTGCATGTTAACAAAATTTAACTTTTTATTTGCAAAATAATCAAACATAGTTATTTTGTCAATGGTTAATATGATTATAATGTTTAATATGATAAATTGACTATTTTACAAATATTAACAAAACATTGACTATGTTATCAATTTAAAACTATCACATTTGACTATTTAGCTTTAAACTCCTTAAACACAATTAAATTCATTTTCATTTAAAGTTATCTACATACCTTACATTCATACTACTGGACTCAAACTTTGAAATTGGGTTAGCTTTAGCCCATGGTCACAAAGTTGAGCGACCATCGAGGGACAAATCTGTCATTTAGGGTTCCTGAAAAACATTGAAAGAGGAGAGAATCGGGAAATCAGAACCCACCCTCGGTGACTGCAAGAAGCGAACTCCATATTCATCACCTGCGAGAGCTCGAAGAGGGAGAATGTCGAACGCCAATATGGCCAAGCGAGAGTTTTCAAGCACTCTGAAGAACTTGAAGGTGAACAAACACAGAACCAGAACTCGCGTCTCTTTTGTGGGATCGCGATTCTGATACCCACTTGGAAATTTTATCTGGGTTTCGCTGTATTAGCTTTGATGAGCTTCTGAACTCATGGAATTTGTTTGCTTTGTCGTGTTGTTTGTGTATTTCGGTAGTTCATGCAAAGAGCAGCGCAGAGAGAGGAGATGATGGTGAAGAAAGAGGAGGTCAAACCTGAAGAGCCTTTGACTTCGCCTGGTAGTGGCGTTACTAGGAAGTGGTAATCTTTCTTTATCTCTTATTCATAGTGTGTTTTATGATTTTTATGTTCTTGCCAATTTGTGTTGAGTGTGCACATTCGAAGTTTGAACCTTGTGTTGAATTCTGAGAGTATGCCATTGCTATTTTCGAAACTGATGCTCTCTGTTTACCCAAGCCTCAGATTTTGCTTGCTTGCGTTTCGATGATATGTTTTTTGTGGTTGCTTGGCCGGTTGGTTTCGATGCCATGAATGTTCATGTCGATGCTGATATCGCCGGGAAAAAAAGCTATATGCTGAAAGATTGATTACCCGATTTAGTGAATAACGTAGTTTTGTAACGATTGTCGGCTTTATGATCTTCGGAATGAACTGTGGCGGGAAGGGGGGAAAAAAAAAACCAATTGTTTCTTAGTAATGATTTTCCTTTATATGAAGCATCAACTCCTCCCGGGGGGGGGGGGGTTATCGCTTGCTTGCGTTTCGATGAGATGCTCCGATTTGTGGGTGTTTGGCTAGTTGGTATGTGATACCATCAATGCTCATGTCGTTGCTGATATCGCCTGGAAAAATGCTAGATGCTGCAAGATTGATTACCCAATTTCGTTGCTCTTTTCGACAAGTGAATAACGTATTTTTGCAACGATATTCGGCTGAATGAACTGTGGCGAAAAAACCTGATTGTTTCTTACTTTCTTAGTACTGTATTGTCAGCGTGTGGTAGTTTCACTTTCACGTTACTTACTGCATCATAAGCTCTAGGATGTAATGTGGTAACTTGCTTCTATTAGAGCAATATGCTTACTCAACTCAGACTCGAGCTTGATGAAACGCTCGTGTGGAAGTGCCCCGAGGTAGGTGAATTTCGCAGGCTGGGAACTTATAAGTCTCCTACGCATTGGAATAAATCGTTATGTAATTTTTCCCGCTCTCTTGGGCAGCTTGTCTTAATTTTGCACTTTGTGAAATCGCATTAGAATTTTGAGATTTCTGTGTTAACATCTGTAGTGTGGTAATAACGGAAGGCGACCCGCATCCCGGGGCAGTTAAAGGCCGTTTGTCATTCCAAAATTTCAATCCTTCTATTGATGTGAGTATGGAGAAATTCCATGAAAAGGCATTAAATCAAAGCATTCATCTTTAGCGTCTTTTCATATCTTATTTTCACCATGCCAAAGCATTTTCATGGCAGAAACTGACTGAAGAAGCATCAAAACCTTCTCAGCCGTCAGCCCCTGCCACGTCATCCGCTGCCGGAATTGGGAGCGACTCACTTGGGTGTGTGGTTATTTCAAAAGCCGTTCCTTTTCACCGTCAGAAAATTTCCTCAATATATTTGATTAAGTATTCACGCATAATACTCACTGTTTTTCCAACTCTTTTGCTACAGAGAAAACGGGCCGTCGACAGACGGTGGGGAATGTTCAAATCAGAGCGAGTTGAAGAAGGAGAGCAGTGGAGAGCGCAAAAGAAAACAGTCACCGGCAAAAGCTGAACCCGAATCTCCAGAAAATGATGAGCAGTCGCCAAAGAAAAAACGAAAAAGTGACAAGAAAGGGAAGAAGGATAAGCTGGACTACAATCTCCTTAGACGATCAAATAGTTAAAAAGACCAGAGAAGGCAAAGAAAATTTTGTGGGTTGATCAAATTCATAGTTTAGGGAATTGTAGTACTTTCCCCATTATTTGTACCAAATCTTTTGTTAGCTATGATGTGTGATTTTTTGGGGGATGATAACGGAAAAAGTATTTAAGTTGTGGCCAATTGCGTACCGTATTTTAATTGCCCAAGTTAATCAAAACAGTAGTAATCTTTGAATCTGTCCGTCTGTCTCTATACTTGACGCATCCTCATTTTCCTATGACTAAGGCTTTCTAATCTGTAAGCCTGTTCTCGAAGAACTGATTATGTTTATTACTTTCGGTTTTTTAACCTTAATTTTGGTTTCTTGTGTTGGTTCGTTTCGTGCATGTAAAATGTAAATCATACGTTTCTAGGATTCTTCCGTGTCATTTTCAACTAATTAAAGAAAACGAGAATATTCCAAATCTTTTTCAATAGACCGGCTTATATGTATGCTGTTAACTTTCAGATTAATTCAAATAAAACGGGTATCTATATAATTCTCATGTTTTCTTGTATTACTAGTACTACCATCTGTTGTAATTTTGTAAATCAATAATAATTCAATAATTTTGACACGAGGCCAAAGAAGAACTAACGATTCCCGCGCATTCTAATCCAGAAAGTAAGAAACCGAATCTAACGATTACCGGCGCATTCTATTCCAAGAAGTAGGAAACCGAAACTAGCGATTACCGGCGCATTCTATTCAAACAAGTAGGAAATGGAGTGAGCTCGGAGATCCATGAAACTGATGGACGGTAGAAGAGTCACCTCACCAAAACTATGACAAAGGTGGTAATCTATCTTATCTATATAACAAACAAACAAACGCACTAGTATTTTACAGACCAAAAGGCTATTATAGAATACAAAATCAACCCAAAAATTGTGACAACGTGAATGTTCCTTAATAAGAAAAGAATGGTGTACGATTCTATAGCGGTCTCCAGCAAGAGATGGCGTGGAAGATCCTGCCTTTCCAGCCTTGGAGCAGCCACTTGCCGTCCTCGTCCACCACGAAGTCCTTGTGGTAATGCTTCCTCACCATGCTCTTCACCTTCTTCACCAGCTCCCCGTCTAGCCCCACTTGCCGGAACCCCGCCCGCACGTTGCGCACCTGCCACTGCCGGTACGTCTCCGGCCTCTCCACCCTCTGCGGGCCCTCGCACGCCACCACGTTCATCACGTCGCGCCCGAACACCTCCCTCTCGAACATCAGCCGCCGCGGGTCGTCCCGCCCCAGGCTCGCCTCGAACATGTCGAACAGCGCCGAGAAGTGGAACAGCGCCTCGCGGAACCGCGTCAGGAAGAAGGGCGCGTTGTGGGTCCCGTTCACCACCCCGTGGATGAAGAGGTCGGGCCGGATCCGCCGGATCAGCGCCAGCACAGCGTCACGCGGGCAGTTCTCCTCCACCACCGTCTCGTCCGGGAGGTTCTTCAGCCGGTACAGGCAGTTCACCACCGTCGTCTCGCCGTGGTCAATCTTCAGATCCTCGTACTTGACATTCTCCCACTTGTCGGCGATCACAGTGTACTCGAACGGGACGTTGAACCTCCGGCAGTAATTCTCGAGCCTCCGACCAGTTTGCTCGACCCGCTCGGAAGGTCGGAATCCCGGCTGCGGAAACTCGATCCCTGTGATCCTCAGCATCGGGGGACCGTTGGGGAGCTCGGAGAGGCGTTGGATGAGGCAAGGCCACTGGTAGCCATAAAGGATTCCAAAATCAATAATGTGCAACGAATTCGCGCGCTGAGCGAGCTTGTAAATCGACCGGTTCGCATAGAAATTGGACATTCTCTTGAAAGGGCAGGCCTGGATGTAGACCTGGTACGCCCTGAGGATCTCCGCGGCGGACGCCCCGTTGCAGCCCAGCGAGCTGTAGACCGGCGTGCCCGCCGAGAACCGCGCCTCGAGGCCATTGGCAAAGTAATGCGCGAGGCGCTGCGTGTCGTCCCCGCTCTCGGACGAGTGCTGACGGAGCTGGGCCAGCAGCTGGAACGTCGTCGTCTGGTCGTAGCTCGCCACGGCCTGAGCGCACTGCGTCAGAAGCGCCCACAGGTCCACCACTTCCTGCCCTCGGTTCTTGCCGTTCCGCCTCTTCTGCCGCGTCTTCTTCCGCGGAGCGAGCGCCGAGCCGTGATCGTTCCGGCAGAGCAGGACCTCGTCGAAGATCTCCGTCGGCTCCGAGGCGTCGCCGAAGATCGCCGACTGCTTGGTGCTTCTGCGACCATCGGCCTCTTCGCCGAACTCTCCCCGAAAACCCCTCTTACTAGTAGGCTGAGCCGCCTGGGAGATGGGATACTGCTCGCCGATGACGTCGTACAAGGACTTCTCGGTGGCTTGAAGAGCCAAGCAGTCGTGCAGCATACAAGGCCGTGCTTCCAGATCCTCCTGCTCCTCCATCAGCATCTCGTTGATGAACTTGAGGATGATGGCGTTGGAGAATTCGCTGTTGGGGTGGTCCGTGGGCGAGTAAATCTCGCCTTCCGAGCTCGACCCCGAAGTCGGAGACGGCTCGGCGGGGAGATCCAGCGGGAAGGAGGTGTGGTCGAATCTGAAATCAGCCATGGAAAGAGGGAAGTCACCGATGAGGGTTTCCATTGGAGAGATTGAGTTGAGCAGAGAGGAGTGAGAGTGAGGAAGGATTATCCAAGTGAGTGTATATATACATATATATAATAAATATATGGAGGATTGGGAGAGAAGGAAGAGAGAGAGAAGGTTCGAGGAAGCTAAGACAAGAGAGACAACCCAGAGCCGCCAACTAATCCTTTGCGCAGTCTCTTTGGACTACAAACCTTTTTATGTTTTTTATCGGGATATTTGCGGCATAAGTATCTAATATTATACTAGTTATTTTAAAATAAACTCAACTCGACTCAACTCAACTTTTTTTTTTTTCGCGATAGTAGTAGATCAACGGACGAAGAACGTAACAATTTTTGTGTTTGTAAGCTTAAGAAAATTTGCATGGCTGATGGCTCTAGCTTCTAAGAAAAAGAGGATGTACAAAAATTATAAAAGGAAATAAACGCAAAAGGGCAACAAGCGCTGTGATTATGAAAAAAATCAATTAAACAAAAGAATGGAAAGTGATAAACAAAAAATGAAGAAGAAATATGAGATCAATTCTTGGTTGTTTTTTTTTTTTTCATTTTTGGTGCCGAGCCTCCAATAAGGAAAGTTCAATTAAATTAGGATCACACATGCTACAAAACATAATCGAGGTCTAATTATGTTCATTTCGAATTACGTCTACTAAATAAGACACTTGTTCATGTCCTGCTTAATAGAAGTGTTATTATTTTGCGATTCAATTGTAGACGTATAAATATTCCTCGAATAACAAACGACGCCGTTTTGTGGTTTTCCGATACTATCGCCGTTTAAAAAATATTGAAAATACACCTACATCGAGTATAAAATTAGGTACTTATGACACAAATAAATTATTTAATCTACTTAATGAGTTATTTGTGGATATGTTATGTTTATGGGGAGAAATAAAATAAGAGTAAGGTGGTGCAACAAATCTTATTGTGTTGGGTAGCGGGGGATAACTTTCTTGAGCGTCAAGGCTTTGACGGTCAAACACTAAATTTTAAAATAGACTAATATGGATGTGAATAACTCTTCGTACAGGATAAGCAACACAGAATAATTCTTCTTTAGTTTTATTTACGAATAAATCTTTAATGTGCGAATAAATTTATTTATTTCGTTTGTTTGGACTTTGAATGAATGTACAATTGAGTAGTGAACTGATGATCCATAAGTAGGTGAAAATGTAATACTTACCGGTTTATTTATTAGTGTACGATTTTTTCGATTATAAAATTTATTCTCGTGAATCTAGCAAAAAATATCAAGGGACTTGCATCATCGGCTCATCGACTAAGACAAAGGACGATTATAACCTAGAAGTAGAACCAAATAAGTAAATAAATAGGGTGCAAGTCCAACTTACATGGGAGAAATTAGCTCTCCCACATCAGCTCGAAACTCTCGATAAGTTGTTCTCGTCAAATCATGTTATTTTTAGTTTTTTGAATAAGAAAACATTTATAACTTATTAGTTTTGGTTTAAAACTAATAAGTTGAGGGTTTTTTTTTTTTTTCTTTTCTAGTCGCGGTAAGAAAAAACGGTTTTTTTTTACACAAATTAGGACTTGTATCGGTAACGGCTTTCAAACTCCTACAAAATCAGGACCGAGAGATAAAAGAAAAAAGAAAACAGTCAAAGTAACGGGTTTTTTTTTTTTTTTTTGTTAATCCGAATTTCAACCTAGAGATAAGATGCATAAAAACACAGCTCACTAAATGAGTTTGCATTTTGTAACGTGTGTGCATGTCCTTCCTCCAAGCTCAAACTTCATCTTGAGATAGAATATTCTTGAATCTAGTTTTGCTATATAAATATAAAAGTCTACCTCAAAAGGAAATTCTAAAGATAAGTAGTACTTAAATAGAAAGTGGGTGACTTTCTTTTTTTATTTCCCTAAAATAAAATATGTAAGCTTTATAGTTTGGTTTATAATAATTGGTCACTCAAAGTGTCAACTTGCAAATTGCAATATAAAAAAGAAGAAAAGCTATTGGTGAATTGACCAGTTCAACAAGCATTATTCTGTCTATTTTTAATTGAAGGTTGTATTGGGACTGAAAGCTGCCTATGTGCAAAGTGCAAACCCAAGTGTGAAACCAACCCAATGTGGCGATACGTAGAAGATTCAGCTTAACGAAGCACCTTCCACAGTTATTAATATTTGATAATCACCAACAAACAAAGAATCAAATCTCTCAAACGCAACAAATCTGCTTATATTATATATAAACACCAAAAAGTATATCCAAACTCTGCTTTTATGGACAAGATTGCATAAAGAAAGAGAAATGGAATGCACTAAAGCTCCGTTCAATGTATCAATGAATATATAATCTCAATGTCATGTATATTATATGATATTGAGATACCAAACCTGCGTTCATTGACTATTTGACCATAGGAATAATTTATTACTTACTAGTAATACTTTTATTTTAAGGATAATCACATTGAAAGTACTAACAGTCTTTCCGTCGTCGTTGATAAGTTCCTATTCTTTTTTCGTGGGTGATAAAGTTCATGTTCTCTGAAATTCTAAAATTATAAGACATTTGACTCGAAAATAGTGAATAAAAGACTAAAGACAGTTTCAAAAAATAGAAACTTTATCGTCCACAAATATATTTAGACATCCTTAACTTCTATTTTCTCTTACTTTTTTTTATCTAACTTTCTTTCGCAATTAATTCATTAGGCGTACTAGAGTAGAAATACATGTCTATTTTGAAAACTCTTTTAACATTAATAATATTTTGGGACAGATTTGGTGAGCGAATTTCTGTATTTTACGGATGACAAACACTACAATGGAAAATGTCAAAATTCTAGACTTTTTAATATTCATAAATAAAAATAAAAATTCAATTATTTCATTGGTTTTTTTTAATGGGGTAACACTGTCGGCCAAGGTTACAATGCATTGTCACATTACCAGATATGTTCACTGTAAGAACATGTTGCACTATTACCCAAGTTTACATATGTAAACACTCATTTGAGTCTCATATAGATTGAATCCGTGACCTCTTGAATTAAGATATAGTGGAATTACCATCAGGCCCCCGACTGGCGGAACGGTTTTATCATACAAAAGCTAGACTATACCATTACATACATACAAAGTCACCGATGTAAGCATTTCTCAAGGTGAGATGATTAAAAACACAAAAGAGAATAAAATTAACATTTTTCTTCAATTTAAACCAATGAATAACGACTTAGAAATAGATTACTCAAATTAGTGAAGTCTTTTATTGTCTATGATTCAATGAATCATTCAAATATATTAAAGTAGCTAGTAGAGTAAGTTAATTTGCGATTACTAACTAAATGAAAAGTGTGCATAATGCAAAATTAAGTTCAAATGTGACATAAGAAACCTTTTTCTAATAGTAGAGTGCATAAGTGATCATCAAGAAAGTGACACCACAAAGTTTGACAAGTTTTTGCAATAAAGTGAGTCTATGGCTGCTTAATTATTAATCTCTTGAGCTTGAGACACTGAACTTAACACAAAAAGACAAGCTAAAGATCAGACTCAACTCATTGACCAAAAGAAGACAAAAGATAAATTGATACCTCGGCAAAACTACTTAAAGTTTGGTCAATTTACCGAGGTATCTAATTATCTTTTGTGTTCAGTTGGGCCGTCGTGCGCGCGCAGTGGGCCGTCCATGTTGCTATGTTGTGTTGTTAGTGGGAGAGACGTGCCACTCTCGCACGAGAATGAGTTTGCGCGAGAGTGACACGTAGAAGCGGACAAACATCTCGGCGGTTCCGACTCTCGATTCCGCATTCCGCTTCACAAGACCTGGTAGTTTCATCTTCTATGTTTCTTAACTATATAGGAACTTTGATAAGTTATTCTAATGGCAGAGAACCAAAGAATGATCACTCAAATTGCAGAGAGCACAAAAGATTTTTGAACTGACTAACAATGGCAGTGGAATTCAATCTATAATAACGAATTAATGATCACTCACATTTGAGAGAGCACGGAAGGAGTAGCAAGAAAGGTAATTTCATCTAAATAACTGACCGGTTCAACGCTCTGAACGAGTCTCCGCAGTTCAACTCTTGGGCCTTGGCTTCGGCAAGGTTCTATTTTTTCTGTTTTTGAATTGAGTTTTCTGATTCTGGATTTTGATGTGAATGGATTGAATTTTCGTTTGAATTAGATTTTGAATTGATTTGACTAATATGATTGAATTATAGATTGGATTGGATTTGATTGATTTCTGTTTTGATTAGAAATTGGTTTGAATTTGGAATGACATTTGACTGGAATTTGATATTTGGAATGAAATTGTGATTCAATTAGGATCTTAGTTTTGATTTGAATTTGAGTAAAGAAACAATCTTATAGTACTCCAAGTACGACGTCGTAAAGAGTTTCGCAATCTAAGGATCGTGTTTCTATTGTTGTGCAACAAAATATCTCAAGGTAATGTTCAATAAAAACTCATTAGAAAGAACGGTGAAGAATCCGATACGGAAAAAGTAACGACTTAAATAATTGTGATGATTTACTCTTCTCATTGTGAATTGATCTTGACTCGGAATATCGGGATACCCAACACGGTACCAGAGTCCATCAAATTCAAACTATATGGCCAAAAAAGTCACTTTCTTTTTAAAAGATTCTAAAAAATAAACCAAACTTACAAGAATAACCTCAAACAATAATGGAATATACTTTTTGTGCCTGCTTTTGGCTTCCTAATCATTCTTTTCTCCCAACAATTCACTAGAGTGATCCGGAAAAGGAAACAGTCGAGATTAGAAGTGGTTTCAGAACATGATCAAATATCCCCTTTCAAAAGGGTTTTTATCATCTAGGCCCTTCATTTATTTTGGTAAGAAATACAAGAAACTATGTGAACATACTAATTTAATAAAGATCATATTGATACCCAACACATTAATCAAAAACCTACAAGCTCTATCATTACCATGAGACAATATCAGCTATGTTTGACGACACTACACTAAATTTCTATTATTCTACAAGTGTAAAACAGTGGTTCATTTAACTTACGCGGGTTTCCAGCACGAGATGGCGATAACACGCCTTCCCTTCCATCCTTGAACCATCCACTGGCCTTGCTGCTCGACGATAAAGTCCTTGTTGTAATTCGATACGACGGTGTTCTTCACTGACTCGAAGATATGCGAGTCGAGCGCCATCTGCCTGAACCCCGCGCGGGTGTTCCGCACTTGCCACTGCTTGTAAGTTTCAGGTCGCTCCACTCTCTCGGCTCCCTCGCAGGCCACCACGTTCAGAATGTCCCTTCCGTAGATCGCCTTCTCAAACTTCATCCTGTACTCATCTCCGCGCGGAGCCGTGCTGTCTAGCATGTCGAACAGCCCATAGAAGTGAAAGAGCGCTTCTCTGAAGCGCGTCACAAAGAAAGGGGCATTGTACGTGCCGTTACAGACGCCGTGGATGAACACGTCAGGGTTTATTTTTCTCATAAGCTTCAACACCGTGTCTCGGGGATTGTTCATGACCACTGTCTCGTCAGGAATGTGCCTCATCCGGTAGATGCAATTCACGGCTAAGAATTCATCGTCCTTCAGTTTGAGGTCCTCTAATCGGATTGTCTCCCATTTCTTGGCAATCACGTTGAACTCGCTCGGAACGTTGAATCTCTCGCAGTAGTTGGCGAGTCGGCGCATCGTCTCGCCTACACGATCCAACGGTCGGAAACCGGGCTGGGGAAGCTCGACGGCTGTGATTGTCAGCTTCGGCGGCCCGCCAGGCGTTTTCGAAAGACTTTGAATGAATCCCGGCCACTGAAAACCGTACTGAATTCCGAAATCGATGACGTGGATGCTCTTCGCCTTCCTCGCTAGCTTCCGAATCGTTCTGTTGGCAAAGCAAAACGACATCCTGAGGAAAGGAGAAGCAGTGATGTAGAGCTGGTGAGCTCTTAAAATGTCGGAGGAAGAGTACTCCTCGCAGCTCACCATAGCCGAGTACGAAGCCATCTTGGTGCCGGTCAAGCGCGCTTCAAGGCCATTAGCGAAGTAATGAGCCATTCTCTCAATGGAGTCACCCTCGGGGCTAGAGTGTTGACGAATCTGCTTGATCAAATCCGCGGCTGTTCTTTGATCGAAGTTCGCCACAGCCTGCGCACATTGCGTCAGCAATGTCCACAGATCGACCATGTCGCTGTTGTTGATAATACTGCCCTGTTTCTTCGTCCGTGACGTTTTGCGAGACCCTTTGGCCTGCTTCTCGCTAAGCTTTAACTTCCTCGCAGACTCGTCGAGCGAATGTTGGCCATCGTAGAGCAGAACTTTGTCGAACATCTCGGTCGGAGGAGTCTCGTCGGCGTAAACCGCAGATTGCTTGTTGATCCGGCAGTCAGTTCGATCATCACCGCCATGCTCTCCACTATGATTTCTCTTCCCCCTCGGTTCACTCGAGGGATCAGCCTCAGCGACAGCGTTATTCGAATTGACCAACAATGAAGTGGGAAAACAAGAGGGTTCTGATTCACCCTTATCGCCAGGGTTTTGGCTCGGAGACGACGACGACATAACCGAAGGGTAATTCTGGCCAATAACCTCGTAAAGCGATTTCTCCGCAGCTTGGAGAGCCAGGGAATCCTTCGGAGCCATGGACTTCCTCTCCAGGTCTTCTTCTTCCATGAGCATCTCGCTTATGAACTTGAGCGTCGTGTTGAACGATTCGCTGTACCCAGGCGAACCGGCCTCCAAAACCGAGCTCGAAAGCTGACCCGAATCGCTCGGCGAAATCGGATTCCGATCAAAGCTATAATCGTTCATGGAAAGAGGAACTCCTACCGCCCAAGATAAGGCTTCCATATAAATTAAATTGCAAAAAAAAAAAACAAAAACAGAGAAACTCCGAAATTGAAAGCTCAAGTCCACAGAATTAGGTTACACGAACAAGATGGAGTGATAAACCTAACCGAAACGAAATTCAGCAAAAGAAGGAGTCTCCGAAGACGGAGCTGCACATGAAAGCTGCAGAAATCTCAGAAGTTGCAGATAATAACAGAAAGGGAGGCTTTCCAGTTTCCAGTATACAGAGAATACAATCATCAATGGAGGAGAAGAAGAATAGTAAATGCGACAAGCTGTCGGTGAAAGTGATATATAACATAGGCTCGTGATGATTAATCCAAGAGAGAGAGAGAGATATGGTTTGGAAAATTGGAAGCTTCTGGGAGAGGAGAGAAGGCTGAAGCCGCCATTGATAGCGACGGAGCCTTCTTCAGACGCCGGTGATCGGTTTAGGGCAAAGCAAAGAGACGGAATGTCTTTTTGGTCGTTGTGGAAATATCCGATCCTCCACTTGACTTTTGTTGTTTTGGGTAATCCAATTTTGACTTTTTTTTTTTTTATTTTCTCGAGTAATTAATAAAAGATTTTGATGGAAAATTAACTAACGAGGAATAATATTTACTTGATTAATATATTCTGAACTGAAGAGCACGTTAATGATATGTCACATATCGTATGTGTGTTTGTAGAGTACAATTAATCATATCAATTAATTTGATAATTCCTTAAACTAAGGCACGGTCAAAGGTTACATGTATCTCACCTGAAAACATAGGCGGAATCAGGAATCGGAGAGAGAAGGGGTTCAATTTTTTTATTATTTTTTTAAATCACGTAGTATTTACAAAGTTAAAACTTAAACGTACAAATTTAAAATAGTATTAAAATTAACCAATAGAAGAAGTTGATGAGAGTTTGAGCGGGAAAGAAAGAAATTCAAAAAGAAAAAAGAAAATAAGGGTTCAGGTTGATCTCTTAATTTTACACGGGTTGATTGCTAAAGACGTGTATTAGACTTGGGCTTAATAGCAATAAAAAAATGGTTAGGGGGGCTGGGATCTTAATTTAACAAGGGCTAAATACATGCATCACTCGAGTCTAATAGCAAATAAGAATTGTTAGGGGGCTTTAACCAAGGTGCTTTACTAGATGTTTCCGCCTTTGCTTGAAAACTAAAACATTAGAGGTGGCAAATTCGTGTCCCGTGCCGTGCGTGTCTTTTATTGTTTTTAGTAAAAGAATTTATAAATTTATAACTACTTCATTTATAGATTATTTATGAAGGTTAGATCTGACATGTGGCAGAAGTACATGTGTACCTAAAATCAACCAAAAATATAATTTATTGCTTCACCTAAAATGAAAGTATGGTTACGCCATTAGATCTGACCCCCTTTGTTTAATAATTATGACTATTGCGTTTATTCGGTTAATCAATTTAATTGCTCATGCATCATGGTATTATTAAATGACTAATTTATTTTAAATCCATTTTAACTTACTTAATATAGCTATACAGTGCAAGGTTTTAAATTTTATTTGTAATTTTAGATATTCATCAATTACACAACGTAATTAATAAAATAAAAATGTAATATAATCAGTACTAAAACATATATAAGATGGAGAAAAAAATTAATATCTTCATCTTGAATCGTGTCTAATTGAGCCTCATCGTGTTGACGTGTTTGCACTATGTCCACTAGATATTTAATCGTGTTATCATGATCGACATTTTTGCCCTAAGATCAATCCAAACTCGGTTTAAAGCGTGGTGTAACCATATCGTACGTAAACCACAAATCTCTATTCTTGCAACCTTGATAGGTACTTTTCGACTACTACAATCTACAAATGGAACTTTGTTATATGAACTTTATTTTCACCTAAACTTGTTGCTATTATTTGTAATAAAAATATGATGCTATAAAAAATTTAAACGCCGGTAATATAAGAAATAAATTGTAAAGATCCCTTTCTGATCAAAGCCAGCTACTACAAATTGCTTCAATTGAATTCTCTTCTGCAAAAGCCTACCGAAGAAAATCAAATATTCAGAAGGAAGACAATTTATAGTTGATGCAGTACTTAATAATGCCGTTTTGTACAAAAATAATATTTTGTGTGCTCTCAATATATATATATTTTTGCTTATTTGAACTTTTTAAAAGTGTTTTCTGCTTCAAATGTGAGATTGATGAGATCATGAGAATAATTGGTCGCTTGTTTCGGTCATACCTTTGCATATTAAATATTAATAATTAAACCAATTTATTATTGAGATTTGAGAGTTTAACTTTTTTATGTGTGACCATTTATTTCTTCATGCATGGCATTGAGACGGGAAAAGATTGATCGGAAGAGAATCTCAAAAGACTAGATGAATAATTATTAAAGCATTAACATTACATGCACATGAAGAGCGATGCATATAATAATTACACGAGTTTCTAATCTAATGATATCAATGCAAACAAAAAGTGAGAAAATATATAAAACATTAGTAATTAATAATGCTGCTTATTACACTTGGCTTGGCGATAACTCTTCAAATTTCCTAAATTCATTTTTCTTTTTTACTTATTTTGGTAGAGTATTTATGTGCAAATTCATGCATTAGTGAGATTAGTTCTAGGGGTGCAATACTACCCGGAAACCGGGTAATTATCCGGAACCGAATCGGTTTACGGATTTAAAAACCGGAACCGGAACCGTATCCGAATTTTGGTTCCGGGTACCCGGAACCGGATTCAAAACGGTTCCGAGTACCGGGTAGGTAAAATTAAAAAACCGGGTACCCGGTACCCGGTTTATTACCCTGTTTTAGTTTTGTTTTTTATTTTTATGTTAATTTAATTTTTAGGGTTAGTCTTCTCCCATCTCGACTTCACTTCACTCCCGCCTCCCTCCCATCTCACCGACTTCATTTCCTTCCCCGACTTCACGTTCTCGGTTCCAAGTATCCGGTTCCCGGTTTATTACCATATTTTATGCATTTTGGACTATTTTTTCTTTTATGCTTGATGTGCGGGATTGTTTTTTTATGCAGTTTTTTTTTTTTAAGATGTATGTTTTTGTTTTTAAATAATATATATATATAAAAACGGGTACATGGTAATACCGGGTACCGGGTATCGGTACCGGGTATCAAAATACAGATACTCGAAAATCCAGGTACCCGGTTTCCGGGTACCAATTTTTGGATACCCGGATTCCGGTTTCGGGTACCGGGTACCTCGAAAAAACAGGGTACCCTACCCGGTTGCACCCCTAAATTTAGTTCCGTTGTGTGATTAGTCCCGTGAATGTAGGACCACCGGACTAGCCGGAGGAATTTTTTATTTATTTATTTAGCCCGAGCAGCTCCGGCTCTGCCAACAAAGAGGAGCCGGATTGATCCGGCTCCGGATCCTTGAAACGCGCGAAGAAGGGAGCCAACGGCTCTTTTCTGGTAGCCGTGGGATCTTCCACGTGGACGGCTCGATGGCGAGAGTGGTTGGCAACGGTCAAAACGCGTGGACCAAGAAAAGTTATTGCAATTGCAGAATCTGGTCCCCAAAAATATTACCGTTGGCAATTAATACACTTGTTTACTCGATTCTTTTCAAAATTTTCCCTATATAAACCACACTTCTCTCCCTTTTTTTTTTTCACACAACACTTTCTCTTCATCTCACACTCTCTCAACTCGCCCAAACTCTCTAAAATCCGATTTTAGCTACTGTTTATAAAACAACTTAGGGTGCTCTTTCCTCGCCCGAGTCGCACCCGTTCGGGGGGCTCGGAGAGGTTTTAACGAGGCCCATTATTTATCTTATTATTATTTCTCTATCATTATATATATCTTATTTACACACATTATTTGAAATTCAAACCCGCTAAAACCGTAAAAGTATATTTTGAAACTTGAAATTTAAACTCGCTAAAAGTAAAACCGTAAAAGAATACAAGTTTACGTTTTAAAAACAATAAGGATTAAAAGACAATTAAATAATACATCGAAAACAAAAAAAAAAAATTGGCAGACCCAGATTATTCCGGGTCCGCCTTTAGGCAGAGCCGGAGCCCTCCGACTCCAGGTTAAAAAAAATAAATTAAAACAGAGGATACATTCACGGGACTATGTGTGATCAATGCTATATAACCTTTTGAGATTCTCTAAAATCGTGATTTAATTAGTTAAATATAATGATTGATTAATTTGAAATTAAACACAATGATAAAGACCCTTGTAATCCCTTCCCATATATATATATATATATATATATATATATATATATATATATATATATATATATATATATTCTGTCTCAATATACAAATTGTGAATTAGAAAAAAGAAAAAAAATCACAGTTAGAAGAAAGAAAATGTCTGCAGAGATAGATAAAAAACCAAATACGCATATTACTCTTAAATTCTCTAGCCAGAAGGTACATTCTCTTTCAAAACTTGATTACACATGAAGAAACTATATATTACATAAATTTCTATAATAACATAATAATAATATATGGGACTTTTAATTATCATCCATGACATTTTCTGTGTATAGGCTGAACAGGAGGTGTACTTTAGGGTTAGAAGAAGCTGCATGTTGAAGACCGTAATGGACGCTTATTGTCTTAAATACGGCTTGAAATATGATGAATGCAGATTTTTAGTTGATGGAGATCGCGTTGATGCTTCCCTCACTCCTGATCAGGTTTTTAATTTTGTATTTTATCTCATAAACTATATTATAGTATTATATATCAATATTTATTTTGATTCGACGCATGCATGCAGATGGGACTGGAAGACGAAGATGAAATTGACGTACATTATGAAATGTTGGGCGGGGCTCTCTTCGGATTAATCTAGTTCTAAGACTTTTATTCATGATTTAGACTGTCTATGCTTAATTATTTTTACCTATACTATACTATATTATTAATGTGTTTTGGATTATTGTTTATTTACTTATATTAAGATTTGGTATTCTTGTAGCTGGATAATTTTATTATCAGGATTGTTGGTTCCATTCATATTAAATTCTCCATTAACTAATCTTTCTTCTTCATATGCATTAATTCCGTACTCCCAGTACATTTTCGTTTTCTTTTGAATTTTGGAACTAAAACGGGTTAAGAAAAGTTTTTTTTTTTTTTTTTTTATATAAGTCCAACAGGCCATAGAATAGAGCAAACATATTTCCCTTGAGAGTTAATTAATTTATTGAACAATGAAAGAGGTGGGTGTAGTTAATTATGAGACAATTCGTTTCATATTACAGAAGATTAATTATTCACTCATGCCAATAAGAAAATTGAATGTAAATAATAATGATGTTTTTCGAAGTAGAGGTGTGTAATCAGAGACAGAAAAGAAATCTTCTAGTTATTTATCGTTATGTATCAAAATAAATAAATGGACTATATCATATGTATTGGACTAGAAACAGAGGATCGTAGAGAGAGAAATTGAGAGCAATTTTGCGAATGAAAATCTGTATTTTGTTTTGATCAGATTTACATTTATATACTATGAAGATCTTCATGCTTATGAGAAAATGTTGACGTGGCTATGCCTAATAATATTTAATATGAATTATATCTGTTTACAAAATAAAAGCCTTAATGTCATTTATTAATGCTTATGACTGAGAAAATATATATAAAGTGTATAAAATTGTGTCGTCAACGAAATATGGTAGAGGGTTGAAGTATTCAACAACCAACTTTTGAAGAACATTTATTTCTTTGACCCATAGATGTCTTTGTTTTCTGAGGAAAGCGTGAGTTGACTACTACCAGCCTTGGGCTCGTTTATTTAAGAAATCATACATTTATATAATTTTACTCAAACTATAAGTCACCATATAGAATATAGAGATCTCAACCATGTCGTTTTCTTAGCTATACATGTACAGACAGCAAATTATATATAACTAAGAAAACGACATGCTTTTTTAAAGAGATAAAGACTGGTCTCGTTCACACTATTATCTGAATTTCCAACTAGGTCTCGACATAATACACACGTACTTTGATATAATGTATTTGACAGACTATTTGTAGATATATACGAATTTTCTAAAGATTCAGGTGTTCGTTCATCTAGAAAGGTTTTTAAACTCACTCGTGGCTTGCAGAGAAGTCTTTACAACTACATTTAAGCTATTCATTCTTGTTTGTTTGTTTGTTTGTAGTACTGTGTTTTGTTCCAATTTGAAAGTTAAATCCTAAATAAATCAGGCTCGTTTTGCTTAGTAATAACTCGATTACATGTTTTATCAAGAGCCTTAGTGTGCAATATATTAATGACACGCAGATAAGTGATTGTGCGTGTTATCATGTATTTAGATTTGAATTAAGTTGTATATATTTAGTGAGATATTATTGATTGTAAAGTTTAATTATACAGTTTATATCCTAAATTAATTATAGATCCGACTTATTGGAAGAAAAAAAAAACGATCAACGTACTTGATGCAAGCTAAATCTCGACTTTTTATTCAACATCAACTAAAGAATTACAAACTAAAGCATGCAAATATATAATCTAAGTGTCCTGAAACAAAACGAGAAATATGCTTAAAGCATGGAAACATGCCTAAAAAAAAAGGAAACTAAATAAAATCGAAAACAGCCACAGGAAAGAAAATAACGTTAATAAGAAAGCAAATAAGTGAATATCTAATAATGTTCGGCATCATTTTTGTTACAATTAATAGGAATTAGTTTTTCGGAGTTACTATATTTAGTAAAGCTTATTTAAAATAGTAAGTTTTCATTCTCTGTAAAGCTTCGGGTATTTAATATTTATACCCTTCTCTTCAATGAAATCAGTAGGGATGTATTTTTTAAAAGCTCTTCTCTCGTAGCTTTATTTTTTAGTGGCGAAAGTACTCGCGTTAAGGACTTCAGTGCATTCAAATAAATATGTTACATTTTAGGGACAGAGATACTAAAATTATTGACTTTGTTGTAAGTAATCATTTATGTTAAATCTTTAGTGATATAATTACTTAAGTTGGTAGTTGGTACTTTATGGTGAAAGTAAAATCATTAATGCTATTAAACGATAAAAATATGATATTCGGGTGGAGTTAGTCTAATATATTTATTATATATATGTGTGCATATAATTATATATATTACTTTGATCAAGATAAACACAAATTAATATAAGGAACTTGGATATGACATATGAGCATTATTAATTCCAAAAATAGTATTTATCATACCAACAGAGAGCCAAAATTGTACAAAACTAGTTAGGCACAACGCCTTTTCTGTCACTCCAACGTCTCAAATCTATTTCTTCTCGCGATAGATTCACCCCCGGCTTATCTCGAGCCACTTTGCCGGAACTGCAACTGCAAACAACTAGTACAGTTCATAATCTGCAAACCGAGAACTACTCGTGTACCGGCATGACAAACATGTTTTAGTAACCTGTCTGGAACCGTTGAAGATGAGGGGGAAGATTCATCAAACTTCCATGGAGCTTCGGACCGAGACTCCAGTCTGTAAACAATTCGACGAATCAGCAACTAGCACAATGCAAGCCGTAGAAACAGCCGAAATCGTCATTTGTTCGAACACAATCAAGGACAAAACTTTGTACCTACAAGACATCCGTCTCTTCGACACAGATTTTGTACTTTGAAACCCTAAATCGCGATGAGACGATTCTAAACCGGAACCCAGCACGAGGAGGCGTACACGATCCTTCCTTTCCAGCCTTGCAGCAACCAGTTATTATCTTCATCCATCACGAAGTCTTTATGGTACCAAGCTTTCAACTTCTCCTGGAACTTCCCCATGAGCTCGCGATCCAGAGGCATCGATTGAAACCCGGCCCGCATGTTCCTCACCTGCCATTGCTTGTAAGTCTCGGGCCTCTCGACCCGATCCAGCCCCTCGCAAGCTATCACATTCATGGCCTCGCGGCCGTAGAACTCCGCTTCGTACATCAATCTCTCCTCGTTATCACGGGGAATGTTGGTGTCCAACGCATCGAACAAGGCGGAAAAGTGAAATAGAGCTTCCCGGAAACGGGTCACGAAGAACGGAGCATTGTACGCTCCGTTAGCGATGGACTGCACGAACACGGCTGGGTTCATCTTCCTGATCAGATCGAGGACGGCATTTCTAGGACAGTTGACTTCCACAGTTTCATCCAGAAGATTCTTGAACCGAAACAGGGAGTTCACAGCCAAAACCTCGCCGCCCCGGATCTCGATATCCTCGATCCGGATAGTTTCCCAATTCTCCGATGCAATTGCATTGTACTCAAACGGCACACCGAACCGGTCACAATACTTCTTCAACCGGCGACCTGTTTCTTCGATTCTTTCCGAAGGACGGAATCCCTTTTGGGGGAACTCTATCCCAGTGATCCTTAGCTTCGGAACCGGGGTGCCGCTGGGCCGGATTGCTAGATGTTGGATGAGGATTGGCCACTGGAAGCCGTACAGAATCCCGAAGTCAACAATGTGAAGCACCTTAGCGTTTTCAGCCGCCTTTAGGATCGTCTTGTTTGCAAAGAAGATCGCCATCTTCTTGAAAGGGCACGAGGAGAGGTTTAGCTGGTAGGCCTTGAGGATATCCGCGGCGCTTCTCTTCGAGAGGAGGGTGCCGTAGTACAGCTTCGTTCCCATACGGGTCCCAGCCAAGCGGGCCTCAAGCCCGTTGGCAAAGTAGTGCGCCAATCTCTGGGACCCGTCGCCAAGAGTTGAAGAGTGCTGCCTGATCTGCTTCAGAAGCTCCTCGGAAGTTCGGCGATCGCCGGAGGAAACCGCCTGTGCGCACAGAATCAGTAGAGTCCTCAGATCGACGGTCTCCTTCTTTCGGCCTTTCCTTTTTCCGCGGCCTTTTCCGCTACCCTTGGGGCTATCCGCCTGAGCTGACTCAGTCAACTGTGCTGTGTTGCCCGCCTCGTTCTTCCCCGTTACGTCCACGCCTGATTGCTGATTGCAGCAAGTGTGATCGACGTTGAGCAACACCTTGTCAAACATCTCCGAAAGCTCCTCGCTCTCTTCGCTGTAATTTGCAGACTGCTTGTTGCTCCTCTCTTCGTCTGAATCGACATCTTCCCTGTCGTGGTGGCTCTTCCTCGCCCTAGAAGCACGGCCACCTTGTACCTTGTCAGCCTCGGTCTTCACGTCAGGTGAGAAGTTTCCATCATCTAAATCGATTGCAAGCTGACTAGGCTTAGGAAGGAACTTACTGGCTTCTTCTAGCCCTTTCCGAAACTGAGAAATGGAATCGCTGTCGTCGCGTGGGGAATTTCCGCCATCGAGATCGACTACAAGCTGAGTGCTCTTGGGAAGGAACTTGCTAGCTTCCTCACGCCCTCTCTGAAACTGCAAAATTGAGTCGCTGTTCCCGAATATGTTCTGCGCCAAAAGCTCGTCCAGGCTGGGCAACCCGTCTCCGACATTATTCACAGCTCCCGGAAGAGAGGATTGCACCGAAGCAGGCCTGAAATCTCCGGAATCACCCGACGGCTGAGGGCTACTCGCGCTATTCGAGCTCGTGCTAGGGCTAGTGACAGTACCGTTACCGCCACCATAGTCGAGTGAGCTTGCCGAGAAGATACTATCCGGGGTCTCGACTCTCCGTTCCGCCTCGAGATTCCAGTTCGCCAAATTCGGATAGCTCTCGCCAAGCGCATCGTAGAACGATTTCTCGGTGATCTGAAGGCCCAATGGGTCGTAGAACATGGTGGGCTTCTCCTCCATGTCCTCCTCCATGAGGATCTGGCTTATGTACTTCACTGTCTCCGAAAACTCGCTGTCGTCGACCGGCGCGGTCGAGGGCGATTCTCCGTCGGAGGTTAGGGCCGAGAAGGGGTTTGAATTCGAATAGCTCCGTTCATGGTCGGGTGGAGCTAGAAGACGGTCGTCCATGGCGATGCCCAGATCGTAATAGTAAGAGTACAGGTCTGGGTTGTCGGATCCGAATCCGTTTGTGAAATCTGGATAATCCTTGAAACTCGGTTCCATAATCATCCAAAAGATGTGGAAGAACAAGATTCAAAACCCTAGAGTAAACCCGATTGAACGCAGAACAGAACCAAAACGAATCAAAGAATCAAGCAGATATGATCGAAGACACTGGAAATGAAATAGAAGTGGGAATTGAAGAACCTCAAAACCCCATTTGCAGAGTTTGGAGAGGGAGATTGTGATGAGCAAAAGGCTTTCTGGTTCAGAGAAAGAAATCGCCTTCTGACAACTTTCATGGAGATTTATACATAAATGTAGAAGATTCCATGAAACGAATTCATAGCTAATTGTGTCGCTATTTAACTCGGAATTTTCTTTTGAGATAATCGCGGTAAAAGTATTGAAACTTCTATTAAATGAGACGATACAATTTAAAGTAAAAAAATAGAGATAAACGTATTTGAAGCCAATAAATGTGAAATAATATATTTTTTGTTTTAACTTTTTCCTTCGAGTTTTAATAAGACAAGATGTTAGATGGCTGGGAAGTATTTGATAACGGTAATTTTGAATATTGATCAACGTTTGTAAAAAGATTGGGCAAAAATATATATCGGTTCCGTTTATTGTAGACTGCCGTGAGGAAACACTATGTCTCATTTAGGTATTTTTCCCGCGATTAATTTTTTAGCACTTTAGCCCGGAATGAAGCTTCGAGGAAAGATGTCAATATAGAAGTTGACTTTTATGTAACAGGCAAATGGTAGGTCCAGACGACCAGACAACTCTTGTTACCCATTTGCCCAAGATAGTATTTTGACTATTTTCTTTTCCAAACAATTTAAACAGAAAAAATTATTGAATGTAATTTTTAAATATTTTATGGAAAATTCTAACAAATAATAATAAAAAAGAAGGAAACATAGATGAATCTATAAGAACAATTTGAAATGTCATTATAAAATTCCAATTTAGTAGTTGAATTCCCAAATGTGGATGAAAAATGAAGTTTGTTGTATAATAATTAAAATTATATCAAATTATTTCTAGTTCCGAGTTTAATAATAGTGATGATCTTCTTTTCGTACTCTAGTTGTGGGTGGAGGCTAGAGGCATTTTTACGACCTACTGAGGATGTATCCATAGCTCGGGTATTTTTTGTATCGACCGAAACAATGTGTCGCCGGAGTGTGCACGACTCGTACTATATTGTTTAGTTTTTGTATTTTTTTTTTTATAGTTTTTTTAGAAGTTGTGAGCTTATTAGTTTAATAATTTCTTATAGATTATTTAAATTTATGATAAGTTATATCTATGACATCAAACTTAGGTTATTATTTGTCGATTCCCATCCTTATAATATTTGTATAAGAGAGAACTTACAATTTAATTATTTTTTGTGCTACTTCGTTTGTAATTTCTTATAATAATTTATATTATTACAAGCTCAATTTTTTTTGTACCATATTAGTAGAAAATTCGGTTGTACTTCTTCTTAGTACTAAATTCGATATTTGAGTCCTTTTACTGGTTTACACACGGAAGGAAAGTCTCTTTTTTTCACCTTTAGTTATAAAGAAGGACCCAAACTATTTTTTTAAGCGAACCCAAAGTTATTTCATAACCTTTTAGGGGAAATTCTAGCTTTATTGATATCATATCATACATTTACTTTGGAAAATGATAAGCTATGTGGGTCCGATCTATGGGCACTCGTGTGAAAGTGAATGGCCAAGAAAAATAATATGTCAAGTATTTTGTTGTCTTGCTAGTCAAATTGTTTAAGATATTTGGTAAATTCGGTTGACTGGTCAAACTACACAAACCCAACGCAGATTACTTGTGAGGCAAGCGTATTATCAATTGCAAATGCTTGATGAACAAGGCTTTTTTGATTATCCACCCTAAAAATAATAGTAAAGGAGAAGAAAAATTGCACTTTTTGGCTTATATTATATTATTAGTGTATTATTTCGTCAAAGAGTGCCACATACAATGTATGCTTCAATGCATGTCGTTTTCTCCTTCTTCTTTCGTTTTCCATCATATTAATGTTAAATTAAGGTTACATTTTTCTATCTACATTGATTTATTTGTTGGCTGTCATGTGACCATGAGATTGACTTTAGCAAATTTATATATATATAAATATATATAATGTGCTAACTTAGCTATAACTTAGCCATGTAACTATGAAATTGACTTCAACGAATTTATAAATTTATACATGAGAAAAATATATAAAATAAAAGCTAATGTCAGAAGGAGAGGATTCCACCCACTACTACTACAAGAACAAGTATACGAATACAAATTATTTTTCACTTGTTTGTGAGTAGGTGAGTTTCTATTGATCAATGGTCAAATTCATTAGCTTTTGTAATACAAATTATTTTTTGTTTTCGTGTATAATTGATGCGAGTATAGATATAAATAAATTATAAGTATCTAAATATTGATAGTTGTTTTATTAATAATCAATGAGTATTTTATAAAACTAATAGTATATTATCTTATATATAAAAGGGTAATAAAGGCAAAAGTACTTTAAAGTATTTCAAAGTTTATCACATGTTTCAAATCTTATCTTTAAGAGGCAAAAGTATCAAAATGTTAAAACTTGTCTATACCCTTAGTACCAAACCGTTAATTTTCACAAAATATCAATGTTTAGCCGCATAAGTACACCAAGTTATTAGTGACGACTTAAGTACTTAAGTAATTATCATTTGTTATCGACATAGGTATTTAAGTTACTATGTTATACATAACTTAAGGATAATAACTTAAGAATCTACGTCGTCAATAATAACTGAAAAATTTATGCCGCAATAAATATTGGTATTTTGTGGAAATTAACGGTTTGATACGAATGGCATACATAAGTTTTTTGACAATTTAGTACTTTTACCTTTAAAAAATACTAAGATTTAAAATATGCAATGGACTTTGAGGTACTCAAAGGTACTTTTACTTATATTTTTCCTTTATAAAATAATATTCTATATTACAATAATATTTGCATTAAAATTTCCATAAGCATGTAATGATGTAACTATAAATATAGTTTTGAGGATCAATAATAAACCGAAGAATAAAAAAAAAATGTTGTTTTGAAGACCTAATCAACGGGTTTTGAGAAAAGGAAAAGAAAATATGGCATATGGATAAGTCGTGCTAGTTTTGTGTATCCACTTAAATTCTACCCATCTTAGGCAGAACAGCCCTCCTTACAGGCGAGCTGACTTAAATTAAGGGGGTCCGATTTTTATAATATCTTTTGTTATATCATTAATTCTAGCAGATTTACTATTATAACAAGAAAACATTAGCTAAAAACAGAGCATATATAGTTATGGGTCACATATATTATATATACATATTAGTATATTACCATGTATCGGCAACTATAAGATCAAGAAATATCAACCAAATTTACATATTGTAATAGAAATTAATCTATGATATCACCCAAGCGGAAGATGCGAAGAGAACCCGGCCCTTCCAACCCTGGAGCATCCAGTTCCCGTCTTCTTCAACGGCGAAGTCGCTGTGGTACCCTTTTCTCACCATAGACTTTGCCAGCTTCGTGAACTCGGGGTCCAGCCGGAGTGGCCTGAACCCGGCTCGCCTGGTTCGTACGTGCCACTGCTTGTATGTCTCGGGCCTCTCCACCCGCTCCATACCCTCGCACGCAACGACGTTTACAATCTCCCGCCCGAGGAACTCACGCTCAAACGTCAACCTTGCGGCGCTCTCTCCGGAAAAAGTCACATCGGCGGAGTCGAAGAGCGAAGAGAAGTTGAAGAGCGCTTCCTTGAAACGTGTGACGAAGAATGGCGCGTTGTAGGATCCGTTCGTTATCCCGTGGACAAAAATGTACGGTTTTAACTTCCTGATTAGGTTTAGAACGGCATTTCTCGGACTGTTAACCATAACCGTCTCGTCCAGCAGGTTCTTGAAACGGAGGAGACAATTCACGGCGAGCACTTCATTTTGGTCGATTTTGAAGTCTTCGATCTTCACATTTTCAAACTTTTTCGCTACAGCATTGTACTCAAAAGGAACTCCAAAGCGCTCGCAATACTTAGCCAAGCGCTTACCCGTCTCTTGGACTTGTTCTTCAGGTCGGAAACCTTGTTGAGGAAGTTCAATTCCGGTGATGCGTAATTTTGGGGGGCCACCGGATCTTCTTGAGAGATAGTGTATGAAAGCGGGCCATTGGAATCCGTATGAGATACCGAAATCTATGATGTGAAGCTTTTCCGCTTTCTTAGTGGCCCTAATAATCGTACGATTTGCGAAGATGATTGCGATTTTCTTAAACGGGCAGGCATCGAGAAAGGCTTGGTAGGTTTTGAGCATTTCAGGGGCTGACGTATATTTGGACGCTAACGAAGCGTAGATCTCGCTTCCGGTGCCAGCCATTCGAGCTTCAAGCCCGTTAGCGAAGCAGTGAGCCATTCTCTGTGACCCGTCACCGAACGGGGAAGAGTGGTGTCTGATTTGCTTCAGCAAATCGTGAGCTGTTCCGAAATCACTGGCAGAAACGGATTGTGCACACGAGATCAGCAGGGTTCTCAAGTCCACAACCTCCTTTTTGCTGTCTTGCGACCTCGCACGAGCCTTACCTTGCTGAGAAGATTTGATATATTCGGGATTCAGATAGAGTTCATCGTCGGGAATATCACAGGACTCGTCTCTCAACTTTCTACAAAGCAGAACCTTATCAAACAATTCGGACAGTTCAGCTTCGTCTGTGCAAACTGCTAAATGCTTGGTACCCCGACCACATTCGAAAGCTGCATCTTCCCGTTCATGGACCTTTCTCTCCCTCGACGCCATTGGAGAATGCTCCCTCTCAACGGTTTCTGCCTTGACCGACACACCCAAAGCGTTGTCCTTCGCCACCGGTGGATAATTGGCATCCTCTTTAGGCAGGAACTTGTTACCTTCCTCCAAACCTCTCTTGAATTGCAGCATCCAATAATCGTTCTCACTGATCGAATTTGGAACCAGAAGGTCGCTCACTTTGAAGCCACCCATCGAGCCATTGCCGTTACTAGCGGATTCATCTGAAGATTCTGATTGGAAAACAAAGAAATCCGTACCCGGGTCTTGCAATGCAGGGCGTTTACAATCTACCGGATCAACTGAAGTCGATGAAGACGACACTGAAACGCTACCGAAATTCCCGGTGGAAATAGTAACATTTGAGTTCAGACTACCATCGGGACTTCCGACGCTTTGATCACCGTAGCTTAGAGGACAATGATCCCGGGACAGCGGGTACTTCTCGCCCAGAGCATCGTACAGCGATTTCTCGGCTGCTTGAAGAGCCAAAGGATCATGGAACAGGCAAGGCTTCGTCTCCAAATCCTCTTCCATAAGCATTTGGTTAACGTACTTAAGTACAGCATCCGAAAATTCGCCGTCGTCGGTTGGAGTTTCGACCTCGGCGGTAATCCCCGAGGCAAAACTCAAATCCGCAGAACGATCGCCGGCATCAAATCGCGAAAAATCGGCCTCCAAATCGAAATCAAAATCGGAACCGGAAGCAAACGGATTACTCCCATTCCAATCCATATCTACCCGATCAACAACTTCACAGATTACCAAGCCCTAGAACACTGAACACCACAAACAGAGACGAAGAGTGAGAGGCCATACATACCATCAGCGAACACGTTTCTTGACCCGCGAAGCCGAGCTCGGATTTCATGGCGTTTGAGAGAGGAAGTAGGAAGCGCAGAGGTTTTGGTGGTGGAGAATGGTGGGTGAATTCAGAACCATATCTCTTGGGAATCGGGATGAGAGTGATAAATATCGGAAATGTTGGCTTGATATTTGTTCAGGCTCTCCTATAACGACACGTGTTGCATGTGTTTTTATATGGTCCAAAATACTGACAGTTTGTCACCTATAAATAAACCACGTTTTATATATGTTACCCGGAGCTAGCTAGCTAAATTGAAAGGAAAGATTTATAAATTCAGTGACCAAGCAAAGAGAGAAAAAAGAAACTCCTTCAAACGTTCTCACAAATTAGTCATTGATTTTCACTCGGCAAACCGACTTAGAAAGCTCCACCGATCTAAACCTACCTCTACGTAAAATGTATTAGGAACGCTCTATTAAAATTAAACGACAATCCAACGATAGACGAGTGCACAATGTCGATTTTTCAGAGGGCGTCACAGTAGTCTAAGAACCGCAAATTTCTGTCTTTTCTTTTTGGGCTCTATTGCAAACTAGCCAAATTGAAACTTGTCTTTTAGAAAATAGCCAACATTTGGTTAATATTTAAAAATAGTCAATTAACCATATTAAGCATTATAAAAAGACTTTGTTACCCTTATTTATTAAAAATAGAAAAAGATATTTAAACTACAAATGTTTATTGCTAATAATTATCACCTTAATTGCCTTACATACTACACGTTTAAAAGTTATTGACTATTGCTATAATTATGGAAAGATTCAGTCAATAATTATCATCTATAACCAATGTTTTTAGAGAAATTGCACTAAATAGCCAAATTAAAACATAAGTTTAGCAAAATAGCCAAACTTTGGTTAATTTTGTAAACTAACCAATTAACATGAGGTGGCATATTAAATTCAATTTTTATTCCTAAAATATCCTTTAATTAATCAATTTCGATTATAATTTTCGTATTTAATTAAAATGGTAATTAACCTTATCAGCACAAATCATGGTAACTGATTACTTTTTAATTAAATTAAAAAAAAGAAAAAAAATATAGAATCAGGTTGCATTATAGCACGTTTAATGAAGAATCATATATTGAGTGAGACCAAATCTTTCTTGTAACCTCTTTTCCTATTAATTAGGATAGTAATTTTGTTTTTTTAATATTCATAAAGTTGCCAAATAATAAAGCTGCATTTTTTCAAAATCAACGTGAACGCCAATCAGCAAGCTCTGAACGCCATCAACTGAGCAACAGGATCTGCCGATCGTGTTCGCCCGGCGAGCCGCAAATCGGCAAGCTCTGAACGCCATCAACAGAGCAACAGAGTCCACCGATCGTGTTCGCCGGCAAGGTGCAGACTGGCAAGCTCCGATCATGCTGGTTCGTGTTAATATCATATGATGGCGAGCTCGATCATGTTGGTTCGTGCTTGTCAATATTTGATATGTAGACCCGCGAACGGTTGAAAGCGAGGCAAGAGACCAAGATAAGGATCACGGCAAGGGTAGGTGCAAAGATGTTGCGAGGGAAGTTGCAGACGGGGCAGTCTAACATAGTTGTTCAGAGCCTATGACATAGACGATGCCATATTTTTTAGATTTTTTTTTTCTTATTCTTGATATCAATATGGTTGTAACTTGTATGTAGAAAATATGGTTTATTTTTTAGTTTTACTGATTTGATGGTTTTTACCACTCAAAATCGATGGGCTCGCTGCACCCCTCACCGTCGTCGTCCCTCCGTCTGAGCTTGTGAGGCACTCGCCCGAAAACACCGAGGCTACGGGGATCGACAGCGAAGGGGATCGTCCCTACTGATGTAATTTGTGTATATTCTTGTTTATTCATGTTATTTTTTTTTATTATTATTTATGTGTATTTATATGTGTAGTAATTTGTGTATTTAATTCACGTCTTAAATTTGTTGATATTTACGTTAATTCGTTGTTGATTTACGTTAATTCGCGTCTTTGATTCATTGTTGATTTACGTTAATATAAGAAAAAAATTTGTTTATGTTTTTTGGATAAAATATATCCAAAAATTATAGCAATGTTTTGAATTTAAAATTTGAATTATATATAAAAAAAAAAATTTTGGTTTGAGTTGTTACCATATTAATAGATATTTCAATTTAACAATGAACTCAGTAACGTGATTGAGATTTTAGAAAGTCAAAATCATACTTCACTACACGAACAAAGATCAATTGCGGATTAAACAACAAACAACAATATCAATTTTGCGTAACTCAATAAACCAAAATAAACAGTATAAATTATGCTTAACAAAATGCAAAGTAGATTCCGTGGGTATTAACGTGTATAACTCAAGAAGATTATAAAGAGGCATTAATAACAGGGTATCAACAAAAACTAACGAAAACTGGTTTGTGAACTAATCACATAGAATGGTATTAACAAGAACTAACATTGCAAAATAATCTAAAATTTCACCACCAAAATCCCTTCGTTGAGTGAACGTAGATTTCCTTTGTCGACCGTAGAGCAGCTCGTCGAGTGATTTCCTCCGCCGTAGATTTTCTTGGAGTGGGCGATTTTCACCGCCGTAGATTTTCACCGATTAAAAACGAAGAAAAACATATTTATATCAACGATTAAATGCAAAAAAATCCCTCATCTAACATAAAACAAGATTCAACAGTAGACTAATGTGCAAACATTCAAACCATATCACCAAATTAACATAGATATAACCAAGTTCAAAAATCCAAAAACGAATATAACGATTATTAACATGAATAAGAAAGTAAAATCAAAATTTCAATGCGTAGGAAAAACTGGGTATTAATGATTATCGACGTGATTATAAATTCACAAAAATCAAATTTTCAAAATCGCATATAACTGATTATAACAACAATTAACGATGATATTAGTAGAACTTTTGAGCATCCAAATACATGGATTAAAGAAAATCAACAACCTGTTTGAGTTTTTGAATCTTGCACGTTTCTCCTCTTCCTTTAATGGCTTCACAACGGCGATCGATTTCTAAAGTACATGAAAATAAACACGTGCAATTGATTCTTAAATACATGAAAATAAACACATGAAAAAATTCGTAAAATCGCATGGAATCGATTTTCAAGCCAACCAAAAAATCTATTATTAACAAAAAAATAACATACCAAAATCGTGTCTTTTTACCAATATAATCATAAGGCAATTGCTGAATAATCGAAAATCTTACCCGTTAATGACCGATGATGTGTCTCTGGTGATGGGTCGCCGTTGATGGAAGGTCGAAGAAGAGTGAGGAAGTCGAAGGAGAGTGTGCGTTTGATGAGAGAGAAACTAGTGGTCAATGTTTTTAATTTAAAATTTGAATTATATCATAATAATAGGAGTAATCGATTATTTAGGTGGTTGAGTTTGGTTGTTACCAACTTACCATATTAATAGCAATCTTAATTAATATAAATATTTTCAATTAATGAAATAAAATTGGACCGAATAAAATCAAACCGAAATTACGTTACGCATCTTTTTTTTTATTATTATTTTATTAAAACATAAGGGCAACAATGTAATTGAAATTTTGTTTATGTGGTTAATTGGCTAGTTTACAAAATTAACCAAAATTTAGCTATTTTGCTAAACACACTTTCAAGTTTGGCTATTACCATGTAGTACCCATGTTTTTATTTTATTATTTTCAGCTTATTAATCTTAATAATACACGTCTAAAATCATATAAAAGATTGCTATTATTATGGAAACTATCAAATCCACGTTTTTATGGCTTAATTTTGAATTTTAATTGCTGAAATTAATATAAAAATACCCGTTTAATTTGTTAATATACTAATATAAACTAACATAATAGTGGTTTGACTACTGGTTTAAATTTTACTAATCAATAGCCTAAAAACTAGCATCCGCATTTAACAGCAACACTAAAATTCTTGAAAATTCATTTTTCAAAACAGTACATCTTTGGAAATATTTAACATCTGCTATATTTGGTTGGAAATACATGTTATTCAAATAATTTGAATTACAAAATAATACCTTGATTAAATTAAACGTGAATTAACACGAACTAACAAACATATAGATTCATGAATTAACAAAAATTAATGTGAATTTATGTGAGTTCAATAAGAATCATTTTTGAAATTCAAAAATAAATATAAATAAACCGTATTAACACGAATTAACAAACATGTACGGTAAATAAAACAAGAATTATTTGCAAAATCCAAACAATAACAAGAAGTAACAAACATTAATACAAATTAATAAACATAAATAAATTAAATTAACACGAATCTGTGACGTCATTTTTATCGTCCCGAGATTTGCGCTTCACAACGTTCTTAGATTCCATGTCGTTCTCACGTTGCTCTGTCCCTGACTGTTCTTTCTGGCCACCCAAACACACCTTCTTCACGTCTTCTTCTTCACCGTTGTGACGCAGTAAAGCTCGATCATGATCTCGCCGACGAACACGATCTATGGTGCTCCGTTGATTGCGTTTCGGAGCTTGCTAGTCTGTGGTCGCCGGCGAATGATGGCGTTCGGAGCTTGCCGGTCTGCACCTCGTCGGCGAACGCGATCACGGTGCTTCGTTGATGGTGTTCGGCACTTGCCAGTCTGCATCTCACTGGCGAATGAGATCAGTGGTGCTTCGTTGATGATGTTCGGAGGTTGCCAGTCTGCGCCTCATCGCGAACACGACCAGTGGTGTTCCGTTGATGCCGTTCGCCGCTTGTCGGTCTGCGTCTCGCGGGCGAATGCGATTGGTGGTGCTTCGTTGATGGCGTTCGGAGTTGCCAATCTGTTGGTGTTCGATGAAGATGACTTCTGCTCAACTTCATTCTTTAGAGCTCCATTCTAGAGAGAGAGGGAAGGTGCGGAGGAAATGAGAGAAAAAAGTTTGAATAAGTATTAAATTATGATTTAATTCCTATTAATGTGGACAATAATATTTTGTTTTAAAAAATTGATAGTTAAAGGAAATGCAGCTGGGTAATTTCGGATTTGAATTTGTGTTTAAAATGCCACATCACCAAAAATGACTATCTCGCAAAAATAATTAAAAAGTTGGCTATAATGCAATATCAATGTTTGCTATTGGCTATTAGGTGCAATTTCTCTTTCTTTTTTCTCTTGTTTTCTTGCTTTTCTTCATCTCATCTAAGTCATTTATGACGCTTCCTCATGGGTCATGGGTCATGGATCCCGGGTCAAAATAACCCACATTGTTTGGCCTCTGGTTAGGAGGGATATCCAACACGGACCAGCGTTATTCTTATGGCCGCGTTTTATTTTCGCTTTGATTGATTTCATTTCTTGACTTGAGGACAAGAGTTTAATCCTAACATGCTCACGGCCATTCGAAGATTGCTAGAAAATCTGAGAACCAACCCACGAAAAATCCTTGGCTGACCCGCGTGTATGGAATTTTAAGTAGTAAAATTTGAGTCGATTTTTTTAATTGTTTTTAAAGGTTCAATATCACATTTTGTTGAATAATATATACTTGGACAAAAAAAATAAAATATATATATATATATATATATATATATATATATATATATATATATAGACTTGTGATTATATGTTCTGTTTTCAGTAAATTGTATTTCTTCCACCAGTTCTAGCACGATAAAATGTGATTAAGATCGAATCAAACATAAAAATACAAATTAAAACAGAGATAAGAAAAACACAATCAATTAAGAGAGTGGTTGGCTGGAGATCAAAATTCAATCTCCGACTAATGTCTACTCATTACATCATAAAATTATTAAGCCGGATCTATTCCATTCACTACTAAAGTCTCGCAAACTTGTCATTCTTATGAGTTGTACCGTTTATTTTACTCCAAAAAAAATCCCTCAAAGCGCTAAGGGTTAACTTTATTGTTTATCGGTAATAGATTAGTAATTGGTTGCTGCACAATTCAAAAAGACACGGCCGTGCTTAAAGGTAATTGCTTCATCTCCAAGCGGATCAGATACCCGTTGGGAATGATTTGTGACGTTTGAAACAAGAACCTTTGCCTCGATTGTACGTAGTTCACCGGGTTGCGGAAGCTCCTTCGGAATCGCAAGTCCGAAGTTCTGAATTGCTAATATACAAGAGATATTTTTTATCCACAAATCCGAGAACCAGCTATTTCTATTAAACGGTAGATTATGACTACTCTTCAAATTGATCGCTTGGATTAATTAAGATGAAACGAGTCATGATACCAATAAAAAACCATAATGCTCGCAACATGATAATATGATCAGTCCAAATACAATGATGTAATTCTATGCAACAATTTTTTGTATCTTTCCATAACGGTCTCATTTTAACTCCAAAGTATCTGAAGAAAAAAAAGAAAAAAAAACTGCAATTTTTATTTTATTTATTTTATTGAACTTATGAAGCCTAAAAATCTAAATAAGGTTTAATAGATCAAATTTTTTCCACCATCGTAGTTCCAATCTCTTTAAAATCCCTCGGAAATGAAATGAAATGAAAGTGATTAAGATACGGTTCACGTTTATTTTTGTAAATAATACAAAATTACACATTAATGATTAAACACTAAACATTAATTAAGACTAAGACCGCACAGACACAGACACAGTCCATGTTCTTTTATTCAAGAGGTCAAACATAAACGAACTGATTCATCAACGTATCACTCGGCGGAAAGTAGTCCCAGCAAAGCATGAAAGTCTCTGGTCCCACTTCCTGTCGGTGAAGAAGCATCGAACACCTGCTTCTTCAGCGCAAGAGCTCTCTCTCTCATCTTCTCTCCTTCCTCTCTCTCCATGATCATCTCAAACCCTTCAACCAACTCATCCTTCGTCAGAGCTTTCACCGTCACTCCGATCCGCCAAACACTCGCCACAGTCCTCGCGTTCATCGGATTATCGCCCCAAAAGGGCCGTCCGATGATCGGAACTCCGCTTACGACAGATTCGCAGACGGAGTTGTAGCCACAGTGAGTCACGTGGACGCCGACCGAGCCGTGTCCCAGTACTTGCACTTGGTTCGTCCACGACACGAGCCTCCCGTGGCTTCGGGTCCTCTCGATGAAGTCGCTCGGCAGAAGCTCCCTTTGAGAGTCGCGGAGGCACCAGAGGAACGGGACCCCAGTCTCGCACAGCGCCTCCGCCGTCGCTCTTAACTCGTCCTCCGGGAGGTCCACCATTGTTCCAAAGCAGATGTAAGCGACGGAACGGGGCCTTCTGCCGTCGAGCCAAGTCAGGCATCCAGTTGAGTCGGATCCCCGGGGAGGCGGAGGGATCGGCATGGTGTAGAACCCCACGTTGAGAAGGATTCGGAACCGGGACTCGAGCTCAGTGTTGAGCTCGTCCGGGTTGAGTTCATGGAAGGTGCTCAGAACCATAGCCGAGGCGGGCAACAAGGATTGCCCCAACCTGGACAGCCCTTGCAAGAGCTGAGGCTCCTCCTCCAACTTGCGGACAAAGATCTCTTTTGGCGGAGCATCCGAGATGCCCATGCCCGCCAGGCCCGGGACAAAATCGAGGGCTAGGCCATTGGTGTCATCAAAATCTTTGCTTGAAATCCGGCGGCGGATGAGATCGGCGTGAATAAAGCAGCTAAGGAATTGTGGCGCGGCCGTCCACACAGCGACCCATGGCACTTGGCGTCCGGTGATCTCCGTCACATCCTACCGTATAATAAAGAATATCTCACGTCTTAATTAATAATATAATGGACTAATTAACAAAATTAATTAAGAGCTCACTTCTTAGTGTCAATTATTTTAAGATTATTAAATCTAGGGGTGATAATATTTAGACACGAAACACGACACGGTTATGACACGATGCAAATGGGTTTGGGTCGATCATTAGTGGATCTGGGTCCAATTGTGTCGAAGATGAGTAAATAACGGGCCATGAACCACGGCACGAACAAAATAACACAATGAGACCCAATTAGACACGTAAAAACTTTCATTTCATGAATTTTATTAATGTTACAAGTATTCTAATAATCTTTATAATTTTACCTAATTAGACACGATTTTATATATGTTATTAAATGTTTTAATATTTAATTATATATTACTCATTTAAATATGTTAAATGGGTAGACAAAATAAACACGATTATTAAATAGGACAAGTTTGGATCTACATAAACTAAGTCAATAATGATTATGACACGACACGAACACGAGACAAAAAAACAAATTGTCATTCCTAATAATAAAATCCATCATGTTTAAACATCCTTCCAAAATTACAGGATCCGAATTGGGTCTAGCGAGTTAGAGAATATCATTTTCCAAGAGCATGTTATAATCATAAATTCCAAAACCTAACCGGTGTACAAAGTCATTTTTGAGATTGAACCTCGTAATACTTACTTCTTTAAGCATGGCCAAAGTCCCCACGCAAACCAGCATGCTAGTGAACTCTGCACTGGCAGCCTCGGCAGCACCGTCGAGCGCCCCTCGGAGGCTGCCGGGCTGGAGCAGGGCCTGTTGGAAGTGCATGAGCATCTCGGGGTAGCTCATCTTCAACGCATCGCGCCCGACGGGGATGCCGTCATCGAGGGAGTAGGGTTTGAGGTTCAGCGGTAGATCAGCTGACCGGAAGAGGGAGGCGTTGGAGGACGGCGTGTTGAGGAAAGTGAAGAGCGTCTCCGGCGAGGCGCGTGCCAGTCGGACCACGAGGCAGTGGAGGCTGATTGGGTGGCTCGTGAAAGGGTAAGCGATCACAGCCACGTGTGCGCTTTTGGTGGCTGGTTTCTCCATTTTTGATACGTACGTGCACTGCATTAACTATATATATAATATCAATCAACGTGTATTACTTTTTTTTTTGAAAGCGTCATCGTGTATTACTATTTATGCATGCATGCATGTAATGTGTTATGCCTTGAAACCCTAATGCAGTATTACTAGCTATTTATAGTAGAAATCGCATCGGTCAACGGATCTTTCCTTGATTTAATTTGATTACTTTTTTCGTTGAGATTTGATATTAGCATGTGCCGAATAGAGTGTACGTCACGCGCGCTATCTATTTTTAATTTGATTTTAAATACATGTGATATATTTATAATTCTAGCTTCTAATATTTCCTTCATCAATACGGAGTTCACTTATAAAACTATATATAGATCGTGCCGTCGTGCCACTTATAGTGTTGAATCTTAGAAGTTCTTTTATTTGTTTTTTTTTATTATTATTATTATAAACGACAACTTGTACGAAAGATGAAAATGTACTCAATTACTAATCTTATTTTATAGGAAAGATTATGAAAGAAACAGCATGATTATCGCCATGCAACCTCTACAGTATTCATTAATTTAAAATATATAATTGATCACGTGTTCTTTTGTTGGAATTAAACGAATTTATTTTCAATTTTCAGAGAGCATATACGGCAGTTTCTATATGAGCTTCAGGGAGCCAGTTTTGGGCCTATAATTGATTTATTTATTTTTGAAAGTCATGTAATAAATTTTCAATTTGTAACAATGGAGACCACGATGACTAAAAAAAATATATATTTTTTATTCTTTTTGCTTTGATTTTTTTTTTTAATAACAATAGGGGGCCCCAAAACCGGTGTTCGCCTAGGGCGCCTACATACTCAGGGCCAGCCCTGATGAGTTTCATGCTGTTATATAGAGCTTTATGCTGATATGTTCTATATTTGCAATATATATATATATATATATATATATATTAAATTCTTCAGCATATGGCTCCCAGATCCAGCTAAGACTTACAGTTTAAGACTTATAGCTGACTTCTAGTTTTTGAAGACGACGACTTTTTGCCAAAAGATAGATAACACCAAGAATTTTCCTTTATTCTCTTCTCATCTTGTATCAAAGATTGTAATTATAAGTGTCATGAACTCATAATAATCGTCGAGCAATTTAGCTATTATATTATTATTTAGATTTTGATTTTGATCTACATTGAGTGACTGCCTCAATTACGTTGTTGCTAGTAAATACCACTATTTTTTTTGCTTGCAAACTTCCGAATCATATCCGCAAGAGGTTCCGATCCTTTTTCTTTTATGATCCTTCAATAAAAAGAAGGGTAAACTGCGGCTAATGTACCTAATGTTTGATTTTCTGCGGATTATGTACTCAATGTTTATTTTCAGCGGCTAATGTACCCAATGTTTGATCCGTTAGATATTTTTGGGTTTTCCGTCAGTTGACCGTTAGAGAGTTATCTTCCTATATATGTACATTTTTTGTATTTTTGACATAACTCACTCATTTTTTGTCCAAATTTTATGCACAACCTATGCTTGGAAAGATAAGAGATAGATCTACAACTTTGATGTTTTAAGTTGCGTAAAATAATCTTTAGAACAATTTGAAATTTCATATACAACATAAAAATGGACATTAGTTTAATGCAAAATATTTGTTTCGAGCACATTTTAATATACTTAATGACTTTTTATGATGAAACGTAAAAGCAAAAAGTTATAGATAAATATTTTATCTTTCTAACGGGTGTTTATTTATAAATTTTTGACAAAAAATGAGCGAGTTATGCCAAAAATATGAAAGATGAGATGTGAAATAATATTTTATATTTTTGGCATAACTCACTCATTTTTAATCCAAAATTTATAAATAAACACCCGTTGGAAAGATAAAACATTTATCTACAACTTTGTTCTTTTACGTTTCATCGTAAATAGTCATTAAGTATATTAAAATTTGCTCAAAATAAATATTTTGCATCAAACTAATGTCCAGTTTTAAGTTGTACTTGAAATTTCGTATTTTTTTTAAACTTATTTTACAAAACTTAAAGTACCAAATTTGTAGATCTATCTCTTATATTTCCAACCATAGGCCGTGCATAAAATTTGGACAAAAAAAGAGTGAGTTATGTCAAAAATACAAAAAGTGTCATATAGAGGAGGATAACTCTCTAACGGTCAATTGACGGAAAACCTAAAAATATCTAACGGATCAAACATTAAGTACATTAGCCGCCAAAAATAAATATTGGGTACATAATCCGCACAAAATCAAACATTAGGTACATTAGCCGCAGTTTACCCTAAAAAGAATCATTTTCTTCGTAACATACGATGGAGAACAAATTAAGATTTCTTTTTCATTCATCCCTGGAGTTGAATACCTCAGACTCGGTTATATCAAGGACCGAGTCGGGTCTAGTGTATCATAAACGATTTGCTCTTTCTAATAAATATTAATGATATAAATATATAGGGTAAACTGCGGCTAATGTACCCAATGTTTAATCTTTTGTGGATTATGTACTCAATGTTTATTTTCGGCGGCTAATGTACCCAATGTTTGATCTGTTAGATATTTTCGTATTTTTCGTCAGATGATCGTTAGAGAGTTATCCTCCTCTATATGTACACTTTTTGTATTTTTTACATAACTCACTCAGTTTTTGTCCAAATTTTATGCATGACCTATGGTTGGAAAGATAAGAGATAGATGTACAACTTTCATGTTTTTAAGTTTTGTAAAATCAGTTTTATAAAAATACAAAACTTCAAATACAACGTAAAACTAGACATTAGTTTAATGCAAAATATTTGTTTCGAGTAAATTTTAATATACTTAATGACTTTTTACGATGAAACATAATACCAAAAAGTTGTAGATAAATTTTTTATCTTTTCAACGGGTGTTTATTTATAAATTTTGGACAAAAAATGAGTGAGTTATGCCAAAAATATGAAAGATTATTTCACATCACATCTTTAATATTTTTGGCATAACTCACTCATTTTTTGTCCAAAATTTATAAATAAACACCCGTTAGAAAGATAAAATATTTATCTATAACTTTTTACTTTTATGTTTCATCATAAAAAGTCATTAAGTATATTAAAATTTGCTCGAAACATATATTTTGCAATAAGCTAAATGTCGAGTTTTACGTTGTATTTGAAATTTCGTATTTTTCTAAAACTGATTTTACAAAATTTAAAACACAAAAGTTGTAAATCTCTCTCTTATCTTTCCAACCATAGGTCATGCATAAAATTTGAACAAAAAATGAGTGAGTTATATCAAAAATAAGAAAAGTGTACATATAGAGGAGGATAACTCTCTAACGGTCAACTGACGGAACACACGAAAATATCTAACAAATCAAACATTAGGTACATTAACCGTCGAAAATAAACATTGGGTACATAATCCACAAAAGATCAAACATTTGATACATTAGCCGCAGTTTACCCAAATATATATAATAAACTATGTTGACAAAGTGACTCAAATGACATGACTATATTAAAATCTCATCATCCGTTCAAGTCAGTATACTTAGTTAGTGTAAAGCCAGATTTCTCACAATTTATGTTATATGTGATGTTAGAACATGAAACGAAACATAAACAGAACACAGGATTTTTTGGTAACCCAGTTCGCAAAATCCCTTGTTGGATAGTCTAATCTGGAGAGCACTAGCTCAGATTAATCAACCAAAGCATTACAGAAGATCGTTACAATATGAATATTCAATATTAAATAAACATAAAAAGGCTCCCCCTTAATCTTGTAACGTGCTGAACAACGCAGCTCTTCTCCGGCTTCCGATTGATCAACGCTGCAAGATCCCCTTGCAAGAACGTCTTGACCAAACTCCCTTCAGCCTTCAAGTGCTTGAACGACGTCCACCTTCTCCCAAGGATTTTTCAAAGTGTTTTCTTCGATGTAGACTGTGTGGAGATAAGTTCCATAAGAGACTAAGAGCATATAAAAGAGAAAGCCTTCTCTTTCCTTGCAACACTATAACGGTCAACAACAGAGGGTAAAAGAGTACTCCTTTGCACACCAAACCATTCTCTTCCCTTTCCAAAACACCAACGATATAATTCTTGAGGGTAAAATAGGCAACCTTTTCTCTAGCATTCACATGAGCAAGTAAGGACAAGATAACCTTTTTGCTAGGCTTTATCAAAGCAGGTAAAAGGACAAGGTGAGACTACTCCAAATATTGAGTCAAGAATAGTAGAGTGGAGTCCAAGGTCAAAACCCAAAAATAAGAACTTTTGCCATAAGAGACAAAAAATAATTTGTTCCACAAACATGCCAATAACAAAATATGTGTATCCATCAGTTAGTACTTAGTACCAATCTCTTTTTGCATTTTATAGGACAAATCTGTTCTTTAATTTATTTAGTGTTCGTTGTTGGTTTTGGTTTCGGCGGTCTGGCTATTTGACTTTAATTTCCCGTATGATGTAGCTTCAAAATAAGTATATCTCACTTGTCGAACTTACAATAAAATTTTGTCTTTCGTAATTTGTATAGAAGAGATAGAGGGCATGAGAACAAAAAAACCTTGAGAGAAAAAAAAAATATAGAGAGTGCTACGATTTTGTAGTGTTGGGCAATAGGAAGTAGGACATTTTGTTTAGTATAAACTTGAGTACGTTTTGGTATCTGAATCTTTTATTTTTTTTGTAGAATTGCTTGTCTTGGACTTCATCAAGAAAGTTATACGTATGATATATGCTATTCCATTATCCGTAATCCGCGGGTATCTAACCCAGAGTACCATAGGCGGAACTAATTAATGTGTGGGGGACTTTTTGTGTGTGTGTTATTACCCTCCAATTTAATTATATTTATTGTAATATTTTTATAAATTATTTAACCTCCCCTATATTTTATTAAAATATATTTAACACTATAACTATAATTTTGGAGAAAATTTAAATCTAAACCTCCAAGAATCAACTTCCTAGTTCCAGTGGTGGATACACTATAGAGTGGGACGGGTTCAAGCCACCCCCTCCAAATTGTTATTTACAGTTATACCTTAATTTTAATTTATTTTTAGGGAAAATTTATATAATATTTTAGTTTGACTCACCCTAATTTTTACTGAAATTTTAATGGTCCCCTCAAGTCAGATTTTTGAAAAAAAAAAAAAATATAAACCGTACATAATTCTTAGTTCTGGCACTGCCTAGTTCCGCTAGTTTTTATGATATACTATCGTTCGTCTACCTTCAACGCAATGACCCACAATGCGGCCCTGCAGTAAAGACCGGGTACTGTTCGCTATGGGGTTGGGCAGTCTGATTTGCGCCTATTCAAAATGAGCAATATTTATGGTGTACTATGTCATTGATTTATATAGAGTACGAGCTAGAACCATTTGTTTGTTAACTGTTTGATCGATTGTGTATAATAATAGAAAGATTAAATTGGCCTTTAGTTACTTTATTGAAACAATTTAGTCTAGAATTATTGAGTAAGTCTATAATTATTTTGTTCAACATTTTGATCTAAATTTATGAGCAATGAACTTTTCGCCTTCACTAGTCTACTATAAAACAAGAGACTCATTTTTTGTTTTTTGTTTTTTTATTTTTGTAAAAAGAGACAAATCGCCTTTACTAATCGTCGTTGAAGGAAGGCAAAGTTTGACTTTTGTTTCCGTTCACTTTTATATAAGGATTAAGCCAATTCCCATTTTAAAACAGACTTCTTAAAAGCCCCTTATTATTGCGTAAATTTAGTCAAAATAGACCAAAAAAATTATTACCATATGGAAGAAATATAAGATTCTGTAATATTAACTACGCATGTCGTTTTCGAAATATGCCATTCTGATATCATTGTCGTTTCTATGTCGGAGTTTGATATCATTATATGGGTATTATTATATAATGATATTTGTTCGTATGATTTTTCTTTACCTGAATTCTCAACTAGTATTTCACCTCGACTTTTATCTTCACGTCGATTAATTAAAAGTCCGGCTCCGGCGACAATGCTCAAATAAATTTATAGCGATAGTTAAAGCAAATCATACAAGATAGTTACTTAATTTAATTACACAAGAAAACCATATATATAGTTAATGTTCTTTACTCAAAAATTGTTATTATTTATTTTGCACATCTACAAGACTACATGTGTGTTTGAGTTTACGAATGTACAATGTGTGGTATATAATCTAGAAATTCTCCTTGTGAAAGTGGAACCGAGTTGACGAATTTAAGCTAAACTCTTGGCATAGTTTCTTCAGCGGCTTCGTCAGTGTATTACTCCCACAGTAAAACACTCCTGCAATATATGTGTATATATATATATATATATATAATGAATTAATAACGAGAAGGAATATAAAATGTTGATGTTTGACTAGAACATTGTAATTTACCAATCCTAGAAGAAACGTGGGTGCTTGCCATCTGAGAGAACACTTTTCGCCAATTCGGCCGCGCGAAATGCGTTCTTATCTGTTGGAATTGTTCGAGTTAGAAGAGAGTCAAGGTGATCAAAGGCGATTACGAAAGACTCGGGAGCTGCGTTTTGTGCTTACCCTGCTTTCCGAGACGACGTCGACGCCGTTCTTGGCGTGTTGCAGCTTCTGCACCATCGCGATAAGCGCAGACCTTGCGTCTCCTTCTTCGTACACGCTCGTGAGGTAGTTGTGCATTTCGATTATGTTCTGTGATTAGTTGTCAAAGATTGACATTTCAATTATACAAAACAAAAAGAGAGAGTAACCGATGTTCCCCTGAACTTTGCTCGTCGGCACAAAATTTTCTCTATATTTTTAGAAGTACCACATTGCCGTCAACACATAAAAAATGAAAAGTAAAAGACGTTTTTCGTAACTTGTTGGGGAAATTTTATCATTTCTACTCTTTTCTCAAATCTTGTCTTAATAGTTCTTAATAACTTGATTGTTTCACGATAATCTCATAATAGTATTGATCTTATTCCGTAATTAATTGAGAAAAGACATTCGAATAAGTTAGTGTTGCACACAAATTTAATTTTTGTTTTTTTGTTATTTTCAAAATGCATGAAAGGGCAATGTGACTTTTAAAAGAGTAGGAAGCATTTTTGTGATATCTTAAAGTTTAAGGGGAAAATACACCAAAAGGTTCAAAAAAAAAAGAGAGAGAGAAATTAGGGATTGACTTTCAATAATTAAAGTGTATATTGAATCAAATCTTTCTCATTGATTATGCCAAATAAAAATGCTACCTAACCGCCTAATGGTCCAATTTTATGAGTATCCGACAGGTTGAAATTTTGAATTTTTCAGCTTAAAATTTTGAAATATTAGTACTTTCAATAAAAAAAAACGTAAAAACACCGAAAACTGGTGCCTACCACAACCAAAAGATTTTTATGTTTAACGAGAAACTTACATCGTTATCGTACTCTGCAATATCGTCCATGACACCTTTGAACCATTCGAACGAGCCTTGCTCTCTTGTCACCCAATAAAAGTACGCTCTTTTCGGACCTCTTCTGTTGTTTGCCTCCGACGAGTGACCCCCCGACGAGCCCTGCAACAAAACTCCCTCTTATGTCACGGGGCACATTGTTGTTTCAGAGAAAACGTGAGTTATAAAACGCGGTTTTCACACTCACAGATTCGGAGTCGCTAGTCTTGATGTTGTTTAAGAGGTCCTTGATGATGCTGATGAATGGCGTCGCGCCAATCCCGAGGCCGATCAGCAAGAGGATGTCGTATTTCTTGAAGTTCTGCGCCGGCGCTCCGTAGGGACCCTTGATGAGAATTCTCGGGTATCTGCTCATCAGATCAGGATGAGGATCATAAAAAGATGAACAAAAAAAGAGTGAGAAAGGCTTGAATTTGATGAGTTTTGCAGGTTTTCTCACCCTGATTCTGTGTATTCGTAGTCTGTGATGGCTTTAGTTTCCATTCTAACGAGGTTTCCTCTCCGTGATTGCGTGTTCTCCGGCTGACACGCCTGCAATTCTTACACTTTAAGTAAATACGCGGGAAGAAAAATGGTACATTCGTTAAGGTATTCTACTAACAAATACAGTGAATACCGTTTAGTATTTTTGTATAAAATGACCGAAGATTATATTTTACAGGACAAAAATTGCATTTACCGATTGTTCATTATTCGGTAGCGGTAAAATCAATATTTTATACGCATTAACCGCTTACAAAAATAGATTAAAGGCTAATCATTTACCAAGAAGTCAATACATTGTTCTGTACAAATTTTAAAAACACTGGACTCTAGTCATATAACGAAAATGCAATTTCCGGTAATGATTTTTCATATCTTTATAAAATCAAATATTGCTACCAAATCTTGTGTAAGTATTCATTTATTACCATTTAAATTCAATAATTTGGTATATTCAATATACGGTTATATTTGTTCGAACCTGTGCGAATCTGTTCTTGAGCTCCGTAGTCCAATCCCCTAATGTCCGGATGTGCACGCTCAAGTAATCGTCTCCGGGGGCAGAAGTGATCGAGAACGGATGCCTGATGAACAGCGAAGGAGTAAATCACTGTATAACTTTTTAAAATAAAAATATGTATGATCTTACCATTCAAAGTTGGATATGTCCGGGCACTTGACGAAGACGTACATCCCGCTTTTGTACTTGAATCCCGGGGGCTTGCTGACGTAGATTGCGAGAACATTCCCTGTGTAGATCACTGCCTGAAATTATATGGTCAAAGTGAAATAAATGTTAGACCATGAAAGCATTTTGATCCCAAAAATGATAGATGAAAAGTCTTGCCTTTTTGACATCGACGATGTGATTGCTTTCGTTGATGATGGAGTAAAATCTTTCCGTGGCGTAGAACAAGACCGGTACCATGATGTACATCCATGTCTTCATCAACAACAACAACACATATGATTACAATCAATGTGCCATTGCAATCATCGATTTTTTAGCAACGTTTTATGCTCAAATTACTTTAATATTATATAGCAATCTCAAAAATTGCCCACATACTATTATATTGTAATTTTATTTTAAGTGACACTATTAAGATTACGTTAAATATTTGAAAAGGCAAGAGAAAATATGTCTATGTATCAAATCAAGTTATAATATAATATTCGTATTAGGTCCCATGTGTCCCACAACGTACTCGTAAATTTTTTTGGTGTAAATTCTAATAAAATTTGGACTCAATCTCTTTTAATTTTTATTAAAATTTATATATAATCTTTATAAACAAAAAATTATTAATAACTCCGAAGACGTAATTCTTGATTCCGCTACTGGTTGTCAAAATATGGCAATTTGTTCGAACTTCGGAAGCACTTTTTCGATGGGTAACGCCCATTATATATGCTCTATTTCATAATCATTATTTTATTTCATTGATAATTCTCTTTTCTCTAATATTGTAATTGTTATTTTTATGAAACTAGTGAACATTTTCTCCTTAATTGAATGAGAGTTAACCCCTTTTCAGTGTTTTATAAGTACTTCAATTGGCAGCAAAATCTAGGAAGCGATTTCACATACCGTCTTCTTGGTCCAGTCATCGGTGAGAAACAGGAAGTAGCCATGCACGACGAGGAGGACGTACACGACGGCAAGCAAGTGGTGCGCGTACCAGAACGAGTTGAACCCCGCCAAGTGCAAGAACGGCCACGGCAGCTTGATCACGCTCCTCCTGAACGAATGCAGCGCCAGCGTGAACGAGAACGCCATCAAAATGATCATCAGAATCCCCGTCACGCCGGGCACGCTGCTCAGGAGGTCCACGTAGCTCGGCTGCTTGTACCGGAATGCCCGCCCCAACACCGCCATGAATACCCCCCTCGGGCTCGAGACGATCCTCGGGAAATCACAAGCCACGTGCATGATCACGTGCGCGAAGGTCGCGGCCGCGATGGCCGACGCAATCAGCTTGTGGAAGTTGATGTTGTCGTCGAAGGGAACGATGCGGCTGAGGAAGGACGACCGGAGTTTGGTGAGAGTGCGACGGCAGACGGGGACGAGGATGAGCGCCGTGTTAAACTTGAGGATCTCTGCAGCGCCTTTGGCGATGCAGAGGCACCGGCCCATGATTTGGAACGCGGACCGGTGCTCATACTGGTAATACTTCCAGGCAAAAAGGACGATGTTGACCGTGACCCAGAGCGCAACGACCCAGATCCGCTTCCAGTTCTCGAGCACGCGCTCCTGCGTGGTGGAGAAGAAGCGGCTGAGAGGGGTCCGGTACCGCCGCGGGATCATGGCCTTGGTTAGTGTCTGCGTCTTCTTCGAGAGCTTCGTGGTTTCTTCCGAGCTCACCATGCCCCTTAGGAGAGTCTCCAACTGCCACATCTGTAAGAATCACAAGGTTCGAGCCTCGCGACATATAAAAAATTGAAAAACGCTCGTCGTAAAAAAAACACGAGCACCTCTATGTAGCCGAGATGGTCGGGATCGAGCTCTTCCATGATCAAGGCCGCGTAGGACGCGGCCTGGTGCTTGAGATTCGCCAATTTGTTCGCGGAGGCGCTGAGGACTATAACCTTTTTGAACATAGATATACAGTTTTTGAGAGGTTTATTATATATCATCAAGATCAACCAAACCATGGTAAAGAAGAAGAGAAAGAGACGAGTACTTTTAGCTCTCTACGCTCACCTCCTTTACTTCTTCCTCTGAGAGCTTCCCGTCTCCATTTTTGTCGCACCTATTTGAACCCCATTCAACTCTTTTCAGCTTACTACATATAATCCATGGCTCCATTTTGCGGATTTATCAATGGTTTTTTTTTTTCCCGGAAAAACCGATAAATTTTTCGTACACCTACGGTTTACGAACAGTTTTTATATTATACTAATATTTATACTCTATATATATGTAAATTGTGAAAAAAAAATTTAGATAAAGATAAGAAATTTAAATGCAATTTTGAAACACATAATAAGTTCAATATTAATCTTATATGAAAATAAAAGTAATTTTAATTTTATCCGGACATAAGATTATTAAAAAAAAAAAAAAACGAAAACTTGTAGAGAAGAACTTGTAAAAAGTTACCGCTATGTAAGAAAAACAGATTACTCGCGGAGTAATTATCGTTGGTAACTCGCGAAATTTAGAACTAATTGATATTATATTTAGAATAGTTATATAATATAAAAAAAACATCCTCACATGTCGAAGAAAATTTGTAGGCGAGATTCGAGGTCTTGATTAGTCATGTCCTCCCAGAAAGTCTTCAGATCCTCCACGTTGATCCCTTCCTCCGCGCATATCGTCCTCCGTCGCACCAGCGCGTCGAACAACTCTCCGGCGAAGTCCTTCGACTCTCCTCCCATTCCTACACGCAGAGGCAGTGACGGAGCTGGGATATATTTACCTAAAATATCAGAAGAAAAATGTACGCATGCATACCAATGCAGACGCCGAACTTGTCCCTCGGGAGCTTCCCGGAGACGGAGTGCTGCTGGAAGCGCTTCTCTACGGAGCGCCAGGCGTCGGCCTCTTTCCCGGTGACGCTTCGGTCGAGGAAGCGCAGGCTCTTGATGCCGCGGTGCGCGCCGGAGGTGGCCCTCCCGATGGGCCGGACCCCGCCGCCCCGCTTCCGCACGAAGCTGCTGCTCTTCCCCAGAGACGCCATCCCAAGGCCGCAGTTCTCGGCTCCGGGGCTGCTCTCGGCGGTGCTGGGGTCGGTGTCGGCCCGCTCGAGGATCCATTTGGTGGAGTCCTCGTGGCCTGCTCTTCCCGGGACGTAGCTCATCACAATGTCCGTACGTAGGATCGATAAATTGTGTCTGGTTTTGGCTCCTGTAACGATGGGAATGGAGGAGAGAGAGATGGGATTGTCAAACAGGTGTTGGAACTGAGCCTAATAATAGGAAGGTCGTGAGAGTCACAAAAGAGTTAATAATGATTGCCTTTTGTACTGTCTGGTCTCTCATGTCATGCTCTTTTACTACTTAACTAACTAACTAACACGTTGACTTCTTTATCCACAACTCACAAGCTAATTACAGTTTTTACTATTAGTACCCAAGTTATAGTAAAATGCTACTAACTTCAGTGATTTTGTTCAGTTTATTAAAAACAATTTAAATAAACTTAATATTTAGTTGTTCAATTTAATATCAGTTCAAGTTATGGTAAATTGTTCAATTTTATTTTTATAACTGAAATAATTAGACGGAGTTACTATTTTACAGAACATAATATTTGTTTCGTTACACAAAATAATTAAGGTGTCAACTTTTCTGTTAGAAAAAAATTAAAGTGTCATTATTGCAATTACGCCCAAACTCTGTGTTGGAGGATTGCAAATACCAAATCAAACTTATAATTCAAACTTCTTTCTTTCTTTTTTTGAATGAATGAATTGTTTTTTTGTTTTGTTTTGAAAATATTACCAATCATCAATTTTGGAGAAAATATAAAGCTTTTATTTTCAAAACATGTGTTATTTTGGAGAAAATATAACACATGTTTTGAAAATATTACCACTCATCAATTTAAGGTATTTTTTTAAGTCAATAAAAGATTAGAAACATAGAGGGTAGTTATGTCAAATTACGTAAAGATGGAATATTTTAATTGTTTTTGTAAATAGAAGGTATATTTTTATATAGAAAATAGAGGGTAAAAAAAGCAAATTACCTATAAAGTATAATATATATGAGAATAGCCTATTATATGTGATGAGAATTTGCATAGATAAAACAAAAACAGAAAACTATATTTAGAATTGTCTACACAAACATTGTATGATCTTTGATATTATCTCCGACAAATTGTAACATGTAACAATAAATTAATCACCGTGCCCATGAATTGTGCCACAACTTTTGTCTCCGACAAAAAGCTATTCGAATTCTAACTACTTCACGATTAAAGTCAACAAATCAAATTATTTGGGCAAAAGTTACTCAATAAGCTTAAGCTACCAATAATAGATATAGGCATTCGCAAAAATAAAATATAGCAAAAGATCTTTCAAATAAATCCCGCAATTTATGAAAGTTTTTTTTTCTTTTCACCATACCCGTAATTTAATAATTCACGCACATGAAAATGAAATCATAATGTTACTTATGACCTAAGTCGAACATTAATTTAAATTCAACATATATATTAATGAAGCAATTTTGTGTATTGATTAAATATATATGTTTTTAGGGAAGTATAGATTAATTAAATACATAAATACAAAACTCAACGAGATCAGATACCTGAAGTGTCAACATAAAAGGGTAAGGCGGTCAAAGTCTGAGTTGTTTGCACGTTCTTGCCATTATAATCAGTCTCATGCTCTTCGTGTAGCTAAATGTCAAATCCCAATGAGATTCCATGTAATTAATAGTTCTATTTCTATGCTTTTAGCTTATTATATGTCTATTTTTAATCTAAAACTTCATATTTTTATTCGAATAAATCTCTCATCGAGATCGAGCTCCATATAAATTACTATATTAACTTTTGTTACGTGTTCTAATTCTACGACTTTTTTTTCTATATATTTTCTTTTCTTTTTATGTATACATAGATATATAAAAATTTACTCATAGAATCATAAATATATGGCTTTGTGATGCTTCCGAACACTAGTAAGTTATACGACACGCCTTGACCAGCCAAAAGTGGAACGATTTCAAAAGCGCTTGAAAAATATGTCTGAATCTGAAGCGGAACGGTAACACGAAATACTTTATTTATTTTAATTTGATTTAGATAGAAGTTAAGATATCTGAATCCAAATAAAAAAAATTAAAGCAAAAAAATACTATTTCTAAATCTGTAAGATACTTAAATCCTAAATGAAATTTAGAATAATAAAATATAACAATTCTATTTGTTTATCTAACTTGAGTAAGAAGCAAACAATTTGATGGAAGTGGAGCACACACTTATTACTTGTGTTATTTTCTTATTACCATGCAATTATTAATTTTCTTCACCAAACACACGTACTGCACTGGTTTGGCGTCCACTACTACTAAATTCAATGATACAAAAATACCAAGTCTCCTAATTAGATCAGAGTATATAAATTGTATTGTTGTCGCAATGAGCCAAAGAGCCATCGTCTCGAGGGTCTCGAGGGGTATGTTGAGTCCCACATGAAAAAAACATGTGGACTTAGCAAGGTTTAAAAGGTCATGTGTTGCCTTCATTGCCAATTGATTTTGAAGTGGAACCTTATGATACTTCACACAATGAGAGCCAATTTTTTCAAACTTGTAACATGTCAAATATTATAAATTAACCTAATTAAGAAAGTAATCGCTTGCCAAAGTATCGTATATGCCCCTAAATGACTGCTCAATTGATAAAGAAAGTAGGGGTGCAGAGACAGCGAGGAGGTTAATTTGCCTAGAAGCAGTCACTTTTGAAAGAGTGCATAATAGCTCACTGATCGAGCGCTCTTGCGCCGAAGATGTAAAAGTTTTTAGTTTTCTCATGTAATTCCTTATACAAAATAATTACTTGATTTATTACAAAATAATACATTGTGCTTCGTGTTATTATAATACTTGTAATTTCATTCTCAATAACGGGGAGCCATTAACTCTGCATTTTGATAATAAATCATATGTATAAAGTAGTGTCATTGTTTTTTCTTTTCTTCTTATTCTTTACTATCACTACGATGATGTCTGTATACTTTTGTCTTCAATAAATTAGCATATAATTTTTTATCAAAGAAAAAAAGAACTCACTTCCAATTACTAGTTAGGTGCATGGAATATATACAACAAATACTTCGTATTTGATTTTTTCTTGCGTTGACAAATGGTTATTGCTAGGCAGATTCCTATACTTGCCTTTAATTAATGATTAAATTATTTATACTCACTTCTTGTGCTGTGACAATTTATGTTCATGAAGTACTGTTTTAAAATTAAATGTTTCATTCCATCATATATACATATAATCTCGGTCAAGGATTAAATATCACGGTATATGGTCGATATTTTATAAGCTAGTTTTTTGTTGGTTTATTTTTCTTTATATAAGATAAAAAAAAAAATTATCGAAAGAAAAACACCTCAAACATTCTAATCACAAAATCATAATAAGAAAAAAAAATCGGAAACATTCTTACCTCCGGGTAGCTGACGCCGACGCCGACCCGTTGGAGAGATTACGGTACATATGCCATTGAGTATGTGATTAGTTTACGGTCATGCCTTGATCATGCTATAAAATTAAAAGGCAACTTATTCGAACGCACGTTAAAGAAGATCTTCAATAAGTTAATTAAAAACATCTGTTATGGATAGCGTTCTCAGCTCAAAGTACCGCAAATAATGTGTTGGTTGGTATTATATATATTAGTGTATATATAACTAGCTAGAGTCGTTTAATTCGTGCTCAACTTGTTATTATTAATTAAACAGACATTTAAAAATCCATTTAAAATTAGAGATTATTTTGGTTTTCCGACATACTAATAAACAAAACATTAATCTAGGTGGCATTATAATTCTTCTTCATTTATTTAATTTATTTTCATTAGAGGAATACCAAAAGATCGTCTGAAAATCTAAGTATTAGTATTTTTCTATACTCATCTCGTTAAATAAAAGAGAATAAATGACGAAACCAATTACGTTTGTTTAAGATGAACTTTCACAATTTTTTCGTGTGAGCTTGTACTTACGCACGTTTATAATATATATATATATATATATATTTACACTTACCATATAGTTCAACAGTAATTAATATTAAGGTTAGAGTAGATATTGGAATTCATATGAAATAACCATAATCAAATTAAATTAATGGGTTGCAAAAGGTTTCTCATCCAGTTCCACTACCCCAGCGTCTGACTATCAAACTTATACATTTTTTTTGTCGTTTTCCGTGATTTATGTCGTTTTCCAAAATTTATCTATTTTTATTTGTTTTTATCACTTCTTGTCGTTTATTATTGTTATGACGTTTTCCCTGGTATGCTCCATATTTTCTTGACGTCCTTTTTAATCACTTTCGTTTATGTAATTTAACTACTTATTGTTATTTTGTATTTTCTTCCCGTTCTACAAATTCTCAATCTCCTATTTGTTGCGTTGTCGTTTTGAGTCTATAATATCGTTTAAATTATCGTATATAGCCAACAAATATAGTCTCATTATGCCATTTAATTATATAATACTACAAGATCACAACCGGGCTTTCTGTATCAAATTTCTTAACAATTAATATTGAAAGCCGCATTTTTTTTCACCTTCAAAACTAAAATTTTTTGTATTGAGGTTGAAAACCAAGTTTATCAATTGCAAATTTTTGTTTGTTTGTTTTGAATTCTAATTTAATTGCATTAAAATAAAAGCTATCTTTACAATTCTTCAAAATATAAATAACTAATGGGCGAAATCACAAGGCCCGGCCCATAGAGGAGTGTCCGAGTTGGCGAGTGGCGAGTCGCGACTCAGTGAGTCGCCTCCTCTCGGACTCGTCTTCTCTCTTTCCTTGTCTACCTCTGCGCAGTGCGCACACGCTCTCTCTCTCGTGCTCCTTCGCCTTTGCTTCAGCATCCCCGTGCCCATTTTCGTCTTTTCTCCTCCCACCAATCCGCCCTCTCCTAATCCGACGACCCGTATCGTTCCACGTCACCATCGTCTTCTTCACCACCCTCTCTGCGACTTTCTCTTCCTCACAAATACATTTCTTTTTCACGCATTTATAAATATATATATATTTATACATAAATATAGTACATATTGAACCGTCACGTTCATCTTCCTAGGGTTTCGAGATTCGCCATTATTGCAGAGCAATTTCTCTCGCTCTCTCTGGACTGTCAAATTGTTGCCCCTTCTTGAGTTCTCGCGGCCTCGGAATCAGCTCGGTGTCCCGATTTCCTGTTCAAGCTTTTTTTTGTGCGAATGAGGTAATCTCCGATGCAATTAGCAATCTTTTCTCGATTTTGATTTTCTGTTTCGAACTCTTTTTTTTTTTTTTTTTTGGGTACGTTCATGGTGGTTGTGGCAAATTTTGAGGGTTTCGTGATTTGTGTTGTTTATATTGGATTAGGGTTCGCTCCACAACGTTGTGAAGATTGGGGGCTCTGTGAATTGGAAGCGGTTTTTCTTTCCCAGGGAATTGGCTTTTTCCCCCTGGTTTTTGGCTGTTATGATCCATGGCGATTGAGAAAAACAACTTCAAGGTTTCGAGGATTGAGTCCGAATTTTCTCCTGGAAGTAGGAAGAGTATGTCGAGTGAGGAGGACGAGCTTCAGCAGCGTAGCTCTGCGGTTGAATCTGATGATGACGACGAGTTTGACGATGCGGATTCCGGGGCTGGGTCCGATGACTTTGATTTGCTTGAATTGGGAGAAACGGGTGTGGAGTTTTGCCAAATCGGGAACCAGACTTGCAGCATTCCGTTCGAGCTATACGATCTGCAGGGTCTCGAAGATATTTTGTCGCTCAATGTATGGAACGAGTGCTTGGCCGAGGAGGAGAGGTTTAGTCTCACTAAGTACCTCCCTGATATGGACCAGGAGACTTTTATGCTTACCATGAAAGAGCTGTTTACGGGTTCGAATTTTCACTTCGGAAGTCCCGTTAAGACGTTGTTTGATTTGCTCAAGGGAGGGTTGTGCGAGCCGAGAGTCGCCCTTTACCGTGACGGTTGGAGCTTTTTCCAGAAGCGGAAGCATTACCATCTTCTGAGGCAGCATCAGAACACCATGGTAAGTAATCTCTGTCAGATACGGGATGCATGGCTGAATTGCCGGGGTTACAGTATCGAGGAGAGGCTCAGAGTTTTGAATATTATGAAAAGCCAGAAGAGCTTGATGCACGAGAAGATGGAAGATGAGGAGACCGACTCATCGGGAAGAGATTCGGACGAACTTTTGCTGAGCAGCGTATGCAAAGACAAGAAAATCGCGCAGAAACTGATTCGTCATTCTGAGTATGGGATGGTTCCGAACTCTGATACCGTTCCCCGAGGACGGTCATTGACAACGGAGATGAAATACGGAAAGCAGAACCCAAAAGGTACGCTGAAATTGGGTGGGTCCAAGAATTCTGTACCTCCTGTTCACCATGGTCTGGATATGACTTCTGGTCCGTACAGTTCACCATTAGCTCCTCCTCGTTATGGAAAGCCGACGGGTTATGAAATAGGGCCGGCTCTCAGAATTAGGGATCGCGGGAGAAGCTGTGATGATCTCGAGGAAACATACGGCATGGCTGATCCGATAAATCTATTCAGTATGATGGACAGTTCTGGAAGCTCAAAGCTGGGGAGAAAGCACAACCCTTACAAAGGTGATGGGTTAGCCTCGGAAAGTTTGACGGGATCGCCTATGCTACCGAAGACCGGTTCGCATTCCTATGGTAGGCTAAGGGATGCGAATATTTTACCAGATTCGAAAGCATACTCATCAAAGATTACTAACGTCAAAGCTCCTTATAATCTCCCAAAGGAAATCGGATTGAAATCGAAACATCTACATAAAGTTCCAAAAGGTATTCAGTCTGACTCATTAGAACACGATGAGGCTTTCTTTGGAGAATCGCCTTTGAGAGCTGACAATTGGAGTGTTAGGAGCAAGAAGTGGAAGGCTGGGAGAGAGTCTGCCGAGCCGAGTTACGACTCTTACAGAGCATCCCCGTCGCAGGTGAATGATCGGCTTTTCCCTTCTGAGTATAGAGCAAATCCGGTGGAAGAGAAGTTCAGAGGGGAGAATGGAGGAGCAATTAGGGAGTATAAAGGTTTTGATAAGAATGAAGAAACTGAGTCGGAATCATCAGATCGCTCCTATGACGACGAGGATTGCAACCCCTTGCTGAAAAGCAAGGTCGCTTATCCCACTGGCGTTGCAGAAGCTTCCCCTTCTTCGTTGAAGCCTTTAGAAGGGTCTAAAAAGGCTAAACTTGGTAAGAAAGAAGCGAAAGGGAAAGCCCGGTTTGTTGATGCGAAAAAAGCAAGCGGGGTTGTTGACAAATATTCTTCAAAAGCAAAACAGAAGGGTAAAGTACGGGAAGTTAGTCCCTTGATTGAATCTCCAGCAAGAGTTTTGGAACACAGCTACGTTGCTGATGATCATGTTGTTGATAATGATAACATCTACAATATTGTCACGAATGGCCAATTTGCCAGCGGGAAGAAGAAAAGAGGAATCACTCATGATATTTCCGGGGTTCAGACTCATCAAGTTGGTGATCATGTAGCAGATGGGGAGGAAGATTCTCTCAGAGTTCAGTTTTTGACGGACAACAAGAAACAAGGTAGATTGAAGAAGAAAAATCAGAAGAGTAACAATTTGGAAAGTAATGAAGCTCCTTTACTAGGATGTAGCTCCGCGTCTAAAAAACGTAAACCGAAGATGGACATTACAGATTCATTGAAGGGAGATGAACCAAGTGACCTTATTTCTAACCTCGACCAGCCTGTTGAGAATCCTAGTTTCTCGAGGAAGAAGGCGAAAAAGAAAGTGGAGGCCGACACTGGTTTTCGAGAGATGGAAACTACTTCAGAATTACCCGTTCTTGAAATGGTTACGGCCGATACTGAGCTGGAGAACAAGCCACAGAAAAAGCCTTTTCATTTGATCACACCCACAGTTCATACAGGCTTCTCGTTCTCGATCATTCATCTTCTTTCGGCTGTCCGGTCAGCTATGGTCACTCAGCTTCCAGAAGATGCTCTACTGGCTGGCAATGCCGTGGACGAACAGAAGCAAAAGCAGGAGGCAGGAGAAAATGGAAATCTCGATGGTGAGAATACTGGGGAAGTCAACGGTCCTTCTCTGTCTATACAGGAGATAGTCAACCGTGTGAGATCAAACCCCGGAGACCCTTGCATTCTCGAGACGCAAGAGCCGCTCCAGGATTTGGTCAGAGGCGTTTTGAAGATTTTCTCATCGAAAACAGCTCCTCTAGGAGCGAAAGGGTGGAAATCGCTTGCTGTCTATAAAAAATCCACAAAAAGCTGGTCATGGCTCGGCCCTGCTTCTCATAATTCTGCAGACAATGCAATAGTCGAGGAAGCTACACATCCCGAGGCATGGAATCTTCCTCATAAAATGCTTGTCAAGCTTGTCGATTCATTTGCCAACTGGTTGAAAAGCGGTCAAGAGACCCTTCAGCAAATTGGAAGCCTTCCCGAGCCACCGTTGGCGCTGATGCAGATCAACCTCGACGAGAAAGAACGGTTCCGTGACCTAAGAGCCCAGAAGAGCCTCAATACCATTAGTCATAGCTCGGAAGAAGTCCGGGGGTATTTCCAGAAAGAGGAATTTCTCCGGTACTCGATCCCCGACAGAGCCTTCTCTTACACCGCCGCCGATGGCAAGAAGTCGATTGTTGCTCCCCTGAGACGTTGCGGCGGAAAGCCAACGTCGAAAGCTCGGGACCATTTCATGCTGAAGCGTGATAGACCGCCACATGTCACGATCCTTTGCCTAGTGAGAGACGCCGCGGCGAGATTGCCAGGAAGCATTGGGACACGAGCAGATGTTTGCACTCTGATCAGAGACTCTCAGTACATTGTGGAAGACGTCTCTGACGCTCAGGTGAATCAGGTCGTGAGCGGGGCCCTCGATCGTTTGCACTATGAACGAGACCCCTGTGTGCAATTCGACGGAGAACGGAAGTTGTGGGTTTATCTTCACCGGGAGAGAGAAGAAGAGGATTTCGAAGATGACGGCACTTCGTCGACCAAGAAATGGAAGAGACAGAAAAAGGACACTGTAGAGCTGGAGGACCAAGCAACCGTAACCCTAGCCGGGTTCGATATGTGCTCCGATCTCAATGCAGAGCCGTCTTGCATCGACGATCACAAAGGGGTCGACCTCGGGTTCGACGACAACGTTGACCAGAGTCAAGGGCTTGAGCAAGGCGAAGCGGCTCAAGATCCTCCGATGGCTTGGGAAGGTCTTGATCTGAATCCCGTTCGGGAAAACCCGTTGTTATGTCAAGAGATTTCCACAGGGGAAGATTTCGACGACGAGGCGTTTGGCAGAGAGAGGCCGGTCGGACTTCTAAGCGCTGGCTTGTTATGAGAAATCTCTTTAGGTATAATTATTCATGTTTTAAGACAAGTACTTTTCATTTTTGGTGAACTTTTATTTCTTTTTAGTTAATGTTTTCTTATTCTGACCAAGTGGAATATGTTTTTTTTTTTAATTTATTTAATGCAGGTTTTGAAGCTAAGGAGTTTTCCATGTAGGTCTTCACATTGAATGTGCATATTATATGCACATGTACATTTTTGGTTTAGGAAAGAATTTGCACATGTATATTTTCTGTCTCCAATTGTAGAATACCGAGCTCTGCTTTATTTTGAGGCCCAATCATATCTGTTAATACAGATTGCTATTTGAATATAACACTTGAGCCATATATTATTCTCTTACTAAATTCTTTAGTAAACTAAAGATTGCTTTCTTTTCTTTTCTCACTCAGTTATTGTATAATTTAAGTGTAAACAAATGTAAATTAAAATTTAAAGTCGAACGAAATTTAAAAATGTAGCGGCTTTTAACACCCTTTGCTTCTAGTGTAGGTCCGCCGGCGGCGATCAACATTTTTAAATTGAGGGGCCAGACTTACAAATAACTCTTTATTAATTTACTGAAAACGAATGTTGCAAGTCGTTTATTCAATCGCTGAGCGAAAAAATTACAATCATAAATCGAAACTTGGCAAGTTGTTTTTTCTTTTTCAGACATTGAAGCGTTTTTTCATCGAATGTTTAACGCGTGAGAAAATTGCAACATGACGGTGAATTGCGAAAACGTAGATGAACGCACAAATTTTTTAGGTTGTTAAGCCCGTTGGCAATGTGCTAACTGAACGGGATTGCACTGCCTCCCAAGAGGGATGGCTCTCTCGTAGGTTAGGTTATATTCTTAGACGTCAAGTTAAGCTACACGAAAAATAATGAAAGGTCTTCCTTGAAAAGCAATTGGGTTTTGCCGACCTCAATTGTGCAGCGGGCGTGGCGGGCGTTACGTCTCTCTTTCGTCTTGGCTCGTAGGCCGGTGTATGCGGCGCAATTGGCATAGCCGGAGGAGTGCACTTGTTGTGCTGAGATCGTGCTGCGTGGCGTGAACAGCTCGAGGGAGATCTTCGGATCTTCGTGCTCGAGTCTTTCATACCCTGTCTCGAGACTTGGTGGTTCCGCATATTTAATGTTCATAAATTAAAAAATGTGGCTTAAAATACATAAATAGATAAATTCAATTTGCAAAAGATTTGGGATCAAATGCAGAACACATCCTTCTTCATCAAGTAGTCAAACGGTTATTGAAACCCATGAATAACCTTTTGAATTAATCGATTGGAAACGGCATGTCATTTCAATAACCGATTAAAAAAAACATAGATCATTTTTTTTCTTTCTTCTTTTTCATAAATAAATAGAATAAATTCAATGCGAAAAACTTTGGATCAAATACTAATAAATACTTGTTGGAGCTTAAATACTAGTATGAGTCAAATACTTGTATCATCAACTTTTTTTGTTTAACAAATACAGACACTAAAAGAAGCTTTAATTTAACGAATTGAAAAAGAAAGATAAAAACACTCAAAATAGGGAATACATTTGAATTAGATTCCACCTCAAGTAAATAAAATAAAACAAAAAATAACGAATATGAGAGCTCAGTACACATATTATGTACACTAACACACCTCCATTTATCAGAGCTCTTCTCTCAGTTAATAGCAGTGAGAGGAACTCTTGAATCTCTTATCGATTGGGCGGTAGCCTCGTAAGCGCCGGGAATGTGTTTCGCGTCGCCGTTTTCCAGCTTCGCGGTTCTGGCGTCCCAAAACGATCGCAACAAGTCCTCAAAAGAAGGGGTTCTCAGCTCTTCAATGGAGGAAACACTTGGCAGATTGAACAATCTCTTCTTCGGCGTTGAACAAGACGGTTCATCAACCTGAGAATAGATAACTTGTTGTATAAGCAACCACAATGCGATTATCAATTAAAAGGAGATTGATCATTATCTATACTCACCACATATTCGTCGAGAAGAGATTTTCCGGCGTTTTCAGTGATTTCGACTATCTGGTGGTAGTGACCGCCTTTTAGCTCACGCAAATCGCCGCAGCACGGGACAATCATTGAGTTCAGATTTCCGCACGCATCGTGGTCGAGTTGCAAAGATTCTACAGATAACATATATTATCAGTAAAAATAGTTCTTCAAGAAATAGAGAGCGTAACGGAAGGACGCGAAAATAGATCCGTACGGTCAATGGATGTAAGCATGTTCTTATTTGCCACATCAGCATCTTCAAGTGCCGACGACACGGCCGATGAGAATCTAGCCCGAAGGGTTTCGTTGGCTTCAGTCCCACCCCTGATCATCAAATTCCGAGAAAGAAAATCAGTTTATTTTTTATATATATATATTTTTGCGAAGGCGAGCATTTTATTTATTTGTTGAAAGTCGCGTAACTTGAACTCAGTATCAGAAGATAATAAGTTAAATATCATGACAACTAAGCTAGTCTCGTCGCCTTTGAAAATCAGTTAAGTTAAGTTAGTTATGATTAGGTTTTAGAATCGAAAGAACCAGCGTCGCTAACCTGATTATTGAATCAACAGAAGCAACGTTTTTGTTCTCCAGACCGATGAGGGACTCTTGCGCATTCCTCCATTGTTGTGAACCCGTTTTCGCCTTTTTCAAACTGAGTCATTGTGATGATGTGGGAGTTATTAGTAGCTGAACAAAACAGGATAAACATTGCTCGTTTTCTGAACAAAATTCGGGGTTTTTACCAGTTGTGAAGAACCTCCTCGAGATCTTGCTTTCCAGATTCCACGGCAGAAATGTCTTCGACGTAGCGGGATTCCATTTCTTGCATGTGAACCGTCCACCCGGATTTGACGGAGGCCGTCGAATCTTGCATGGTCGACATTTCTTGCTGCAGTTTGAATGTCCTGCTCGTCGCACTCTCCCTAAGATCATTTACTGCAGTTTGGACCTGAAGGAAATAAAACATAAGCATTTATCATAAATGTTTTTAAAGTCAGTGAGTCAATAAATATGTTTTTAAAGCTAGAGTATTTTTTTTTTTTATCAATTTAGTTGTCGAATGTGATCAATATACAAATTATGCGACTACTAAGAAGCATAGTATCATAAATGAATGTTTTTCGTCATTTTTTCAATGTATAGCTGGCAGCAATATGCTGCATTATGAAAGAATAGGGGGTAGTTATACTAAAAGCTGAAGTTCAAAGGGCAAAGTGCCACAACGAACAAAGTTCAGGGGGGCATTTGTGCCGAATTCTACATCTTTAATTGGACCTGTTCGCCCTTATGTTCTTTCATTTGTATCATATTACTCATGTACTTTCAGAAAATATAGCAGATAGTCATACCAGGCTCTTCTTTCTTGCATTTGAACTTGCCAAAAGCTCTGCCACTTTTTCCAACAATTGTTGTTCCTCCTTAGCAGCGCAATCCTTCAGGATTTGAAAGAACCAGGAGTCAGATCATCACAATGTTAGACTCCTAATAATCTGGGTAAAACCGGAAATGAAAGTACCTCGAATTTCTTTTCGAAGTCTGACAATTTTTTATCATTTACGCTCTGGGCTTCATCCACGATCTGCGTCAGATTCGACGCATGGATGTCGAGAGTCTTGAAAAAGTCAACGGTGATCTTTGAAATCGAACGTGCGGTTTCAACTGCCCGTACGTGTGCCTCGCGCTGGTGCTGTGCATACGCAGAAAGCTTCTCCTCTTGCTTGTTAAGGCTGTTTCCGAGATCACTGAGCAGTGCATCGGCTTCTGAAGCAATTCTTTGGAAGAGCTGAATTAAAACACTAACGTTAGGGATGGAAATTTAACCTGAAAAAGGGAAACCGAGACCCTGCCGAGGTAAAAATAAATATCTAGTCCCAGTTGTTTCCGGTTACCAGCCCGATAAGAGTATACATACAAATAAAAGGTGAAAACAAAATAGAGATCGATAGTATATTTTCCCATTACTTACATCCTCAACCGCAGAAGCATGCTTAGAAACTTCAGAATTCACGTCAACAAAAGTCGATCGGGAATTGCTCTCAAGCTCCCCGGATATACCGTCCAACGTTCTGATGCCGGAACCGTACATAGTTTTCAGCTTTCCCATCATTCCTCGGAATTCTTCAGTGGCCTTCAAAGTAATCAAAAGATGGAGCTGAGTAAGGTCATTGATCACCATACGAAAAAAGTCAACGATCTCGCTTAATATCTTACATCGGCCTTAGTTGATACAAAGGACTTCATATCTTCCTCCATATCCTTCAGTTGCTGCTCTTGCTGAGTTACAGAAACCGCGACAGTCTTATGCAAGACATCAAGCTGTTGAGTCAACTGTGACTGGAATTTCTGCACGAGCAGCTTGTTCCCATCTTCAATTTTATCCTTACGCTCTGTTTTTACGACAAATTATTAGCATTTTTTTACAGATATATGATGCAAAAAATGGCAAGTTTCAAACGAGTATGCATACCAATTTTGCCGAACAAACTAGATACATCTGATGCGGCATTCTCTAACTCTCCCCGGAGTTCGACAGCACGCTCAACGAGTGCTTTCTCTGAATAACAAGCAGATTGAAACCATCGAAATCCATTTTAATATATGTCACTTTGAAATATAGATAAAAACAGAGTACTAATTCAATACATTTTTTTCGTACCGGATTTAAGGAGATTGGATATCAAAAATTCTTTCTCTTTTATGGTCGCATTCGCCTGCCGATGTTTTTCTTCTAGATCAAACAGTACTTGTTCGGTTTCCTGGAGTTTTTTCTGAAGCAGGAAAGTGATAAATATTATGTTAAATGATGCCAAGCAATTCATGTATATATGATTCTGCTAATGAATAGAAATGGTACCTCAGTTCTTTCGAGTTTTTCACTTAGCTCTGCAGTGAGAAGTTGCTGAGCATTGTAGTGTTCTCGGAGTTCCAGAACTTGCTGTCAAAAAAGAGTTTTGTTATCGCCATAATTTCGACATAAGAACAACGAACGATGACATAATCTTGTTGAGCAAGCCCTTTATATATATATATATATATATTTTATTTTATTATTGTTATTTTTTTTTCGGGTGTGACTGAAGACAACGCATGAATCAGTTTGACCTGATCTCAAATGAACGATCTTTGGATTTTTGTTGCAAGATTAAAGTTTCCGGTAATCATCATCTTGGTGATTACCGTCGCCTTCATGTTCGTTTTTCATTTGTTTTCACTACCGGTTCCCATCGCATACCTTGTCTTTGGAGTCAAAGTCAAGTTCCATGCGCTCTATCTTCTCTGCCATGGCCTACAGTTACATTATAAAATGGAGTTATAGAAGCAATATGGTAAATATCACTTCAGTTTGCAATATAGTTTTTTAGAAAATGTACAAGATAGTAAGAATCGGGCAAAACCTTTTTCTCCGCTTCTTCGCTAAGATAACGATCGCGCGGAATGTAGATTCCATTCTTCTCTCTTGCAGCATATACTTCTATTTTAACACAAAAGCATGACATACCATACAAAATAAGAGAATTACACGGAGGAATTTCCAGTAGTAAATAATATTGGTAAGGAAACGAACCTTGCTTAAGCCTGTCGATTTCAGAGTACAAATCCTTGATCAAAGCTGATTTCATCATCTTTTGGTTGATCTGGAAATGCAATGTTCAGAAATCGTTATAAAATATCTCCAAAACGTGTAAATTATTATAGCCAAAATAGATAAAAATACTGACCTCTGGCTTGTTCTTTATGTTTTTGGCACGGTGCGCGTAATCGAGAGTGCTTAGTGTTTCTTCCAAGCAATGAATGGATGGAGAGATTGTGGCAATTATGCATGTCTTTGTCTTGCCTCCCAAGGAATCTCTTAGCAATCTTGTTAGCTTGCTGTCTCTGATGTTCCAAAGATCAGAGTTAAACATGATCATGCCATGGTGTATCCACACAAAAGAAAGAGTAATTGGCACAAATGCCCCCTGAACTTTGCTTGTTTGTACACTTTGCCCTTAAACTCTAGTTAGATTAAAGCTGAATTTTCTTCTATACTTACAATTACTAGCATACTTCCCCCTACATTTTGAAAAATGAAAAAGAAAAAATAAATTGTGGGGATTATCATCAATTTATTATTTTCTCAAATTCTGTGGGACTTTTCTCTTAATAGTCTTAAATAAGTATACACACTGAATGCTTCACAATAAGTTGACCTCCTTGGTATAAATTGACGAAAATACATTCGAGGAGGTCATGTGCGGCACAAAAGTAAACAGATTCCATCATTTTTTAACACATTGGAGGAAACATGCTACTTTTGAGAGGTAAAATACACCAACATGTAAAGTTCAACCTCAAGGGCCATAGAAAACATCTTACCTATACGGGATATGACAAGAGTGTTCAACCAGAGCATTGATAACCCGACCAAGAGTGAGCAAGCTTTTATTTATCTCCCCGGCTTCCCTAGCCCGGCCCTGAAACCAAAAATCAGAAAGAATGTCAATTTATGAGCAAAAAAAGCCGTACAATAAAGATATTTATCTTTATCTCCATACCTCTCTGGCACCGGATCGAGAAATATTCTCAGAACCGGCGAGATCAACAAGGTTCAGCTTCCCACATTTGATCATCTCTTCCCCTTCTGGAGTACATTCCTTAATGTGAATTGTGATAGAAAATATTGAGTGAGAACGACTGCTTTGCTTGTTGAGAAGAGTCTCGGCCGTGCGCCTTTTCGCAGAGCCTTTCTCCAATATTTTGTAGATTTCATTAGCAGTACACACTATCTCTTCTTCCAACCCTCTGACAAAGACGCCTCCTTTCCCATCCTCCATCAGAGCAATCGGCTTTTTAGTTTTGTCGTCAATGAACTTCGTCGTCTCCTCCGGAGCCAAGAGGTCGGTGATCTCCTCGTTGTAGAGCTCAAGAAAGGTAACTTTCATGCTATACTCGGCATTCTGAGATTCCAGAATGTCAAAAATTTGCTTCACGGCTCTTGGAATAACTCCGGCGTCACTTGGAAATTCACCATTCTACAGAAAAGGGAGAAAAAAAATATCTCAATGAATCACAGACGAAGAGGAAATGAAGTGATTCGAAGCTCACAACTCGTGATAGTGAACCTTTTTTCTTGCTCCACCTTCCATGGTGTATGTTTTTCCTGTTCCGGTCTGGCCATAGGCGAAAATGGTACAATTATACCCTTCGAGTACTTCATACACAATAGGAGATACGGCCTGTTGGTACAACTCTCGTTGCTGAGACGAAGGACCGAAAACCTACAGGGGATATCGAAAAAATCATGAATTATTCCCGAGAGACGAAAATGAACAATCAATACATAGCAACGAGTATATTTTTCGCACCTTGTCGAATGCAAAAGTTCTGTCGATTTGCTTGTTCGCGATATTCTGAATCGCGGAAACTTCTCTTCTGCTGTCGTTACAAGTTATCACCACCGGGGTGTGTAATCGCATCTCATCCTCGCTCAGAGGCCTACAAGAACCACCGTGAAAACAATATTAGCATTCATCGGAAATCACAAAACAAATAATCCGAAAAGCATAATTAGTAACTCAAAGCTCATGAGCGCATCTGAATTATACCTGCAGCGCACAAGAACCTGCACATTGACACCCTTGTCTTTGTCGTGCTTGCTAGACGAATTAGAGTCCGCAGATCGCAGATCCCGGACCGCCTTGTCGCTCGACCGCGGGGTTTGGGAAGGCGAGAGAGATACCAAACCTCCTCTTCTCTGAGACTGAGACGAATCCATCGCTTTACCGAATCACAGTCCTTCAATCAATGAGCAAATCGCATTTTCAGTCAATCCAAAGTCAGAGATTCTAAATTTAGTAAGAACATGAGCTGATTCAGCAACAAAATGGAAACAAAAGCGATCGAAGGAACGAGTCAACGCAGTTCCAACGACAATGCAGCACAAAACGGATCCAGGAAGCAAAAAGCAGAGCTCAAGATCCTTTCTTTACTTGGAAAGATTCAAATTTTCGGAGACAAATTCAGAACCGCGCTTGACGAATCGGAAACAGATCGGCAATGGCCGATCGGGACCAGAACCTCCATGGATGAAAGGAAACACAAAACTCACCGTGAAATCTGAAATGCCGGTCTTAGAACAATCTGTGCTCGAGCTTCAAATGTCCGAAGAAATCGATCACAGAGACAGAGAGCGATTCTTGAAGCAATGGCGATGAAGATGATGATAACGATGGTGATTCTTGGACAGAGAAAGCCCCAGAGAGATACAGTACCCAAGCTCGTATATCAAATATATATATATAATTTTATATATATAATCAGAGAGAGAAGGTGTGAGAAAGAAGCTAATTTTCAGAAGAAGTGTGTGACTGACAGTGTGTGTTGAGTTCAAATATAAAATAATGGAAATAAATTAGTTTTATTTTATTTTTTAATTGAAAAATATATTAAATAATCTAAGCCGTTTGAAAAATGCAAGGACGGCAACGACCTGACGGTTTGAACGTTAACGACGTTAAAGGAGAAAGAGGAGAATCCGTTTGGTTTGGAGTGATGACCGTTATAAAACCGACAAAACAAGCTTTGTTATCCGTTTTTGAATTTTTTTGAAAACTGAGTCTGAATTCTACGAAATGACAAAAACACCCATCCTTGTTATATGGAATTATGGATCATATAGGATTTTTTTTTATTTTTTTTTTGCGGTGGATATTAAGGACATTGCAACGTTGACATAAATAAAACTGTTTTAATTTAACGTTTAAATTAATTAAATTGAACATAAGATTATTGTATTAATATTTGTTTTTGTTGAAAATTAATATGAGGGCAAAGCTGGAGTCCATCTCGTGGCCCATGAAAACAGTGAATGGGTCATTTTCTCATTAGCAGAGAGATAATTTTCGATGATTCAATTATTAAAATGATTTGATTTTTGAAAATCTAGAGAGGATCCTTTAACAGGAAATAAAATACAAGTCGCCGTCAAGTTTTGCTTAAATTTTAATTAAGAGGTAAGTCTTAAATCTGTAATAAAAACGATAGATTTGAGAAGGATATATATTGACATAGATCGGACTACGGATATAAGTAAAGAACGCGTCTCAACGACATAAAACTCGATTCTTCAAAGCAAAGCTTCAAAATTTCTATTCAATCAAATCTGCTTTACACAATGAACGACCAGCTCTTATAAATGGCTAGGGTTTGACAGCATATATTTAGATAATTGGATATAGAAATAATATTTTGTATATACCAATTCTTAATGTTGTTAATTTTGAAACTTTTATATCATTCGACTCAATTGAATTTTAAAAATACATTTCTTTTTGTCAATCGTAAAATGTTGCTAAGTTCAAAGTTTATGTCTCTGGACTTAAATGAATATTCTTTTTCTCTACATTTATGTGCTTTTAGGTTTATACAATCGTGTCATATATTATAGAGTGCCAAATTGCTCTTACGTGAACATAATCTCGTGCTTGTGTAGGAAGATACACTCATCAAGGAAGATATTCTCTCTCTCGTGCTTTAACGTTTTCATCACTGGTTCGTATTGCAAATCTACAATTTCAACCTAGCACAATTGAATATAAACCTAAACTCAGCAATCAGCTCTAGAAAAAAAAGACAAGTGTATACGAATCGTCATTTATGTCCTCATTTTTTTTTTTGAGTTGTCGATGTTTTCTTTTAATCTAAAAGTAAACATGTTAGATACGGATGGATAGCAAGCAAAGCTGATATGACACTCTAGAAGCTACACTTATGGCGGCAAGAGCTTTGACGGCGGGCGATGAAGATGGGTATGCCGTATGCCTCCAAAACGACAAGTTCATCACAAAGTGTGGCGGTGAAAAGTTATGGTTTGAAATTGATTGATGTAGCTCGATGTTTTATCACTATCAGAAATTGAATTTTTCTTAGATATTAAAATTATTTATCATTTTTTTAAAACTTTTCTTTATTATAAAAATTAAAATTCACATTACTAAATTTGTAATGAAATGATTAAATTTTCATTCCATTAAAAGAAGATCATTTTCTTGTTTTTACCTTATTTTCTAACTATATAAAAAAATATAAATATACTCTCAAATTATTATTTTTATTCTTTCACCTTTCTCCTTCGCTTCAAGCAAATATAAATCTGGAGAGTAATCTTTTGGAGGCATATTATTTTTTTTCTTTTTTTCTAAGCTAGATAGTAGCTCGAAATAAACTAGAGCAAATATAAATCTCTAGCAAAACTATGAACTCTAAGAAAAATACTTAGTGGATTTAATAATGTGGACACGTATTGATGCAAATCAAATTATCATTTAAATAAGTGGTAGCAGGGTCGGCTTTGACTTTGTCAGGACCCTAAGTGAAGAAAAGAGTACGGGACCCCTAAAAAAATATAAAGAGGCACATTATTAATTATCAACACTAATGATAAAATAACATATTAACTTTCCCGTATACTTAAATGATAAAATTTTAATACCATTGCGATATTCTCTGTAAAACTATGAATTAAATATAATTTTGTATTTTTTAAATTTAAAATGATTGAAAAAGTACAAAAATGAAGTTAAAGTATATTTTAACTATTTTCTAAAATAAAAGGTACATTTTTGGAATAATTATAAATATAACTATATGAAAAATCCACTCTTCTCAAAGTTAATATTGCTTAAAATATATATAAAAAAAATAATGTGTCTCACTTTTAAGAGAGAAAAGTTGAAAATACTAATTCGGTACTTTTAGCTCCTTTATAAAAGGTTAAAAATATAAAAGGTGATTATAAAATATTTTATTAAAATGACTAAACAACCACAATTTATGATTTTTTTATTTATTTATTTTTGTACTTAAAAAAATAAAACTTGAAAATCTTTCTTAAAAACGTAAACGAACACTACCAGTCCTAAAATTTATATAACAATTTAGCATTGAAAATAGGAAAGAAGTATGATTATATGTGGAAGCATATACTATGGTAGAAGACAGAAGTGGGGTGTGAATGTGGGCCACTCATGCACATGTTCGTGCCCAATTACTGTTTCTCTCTCTTTTAAGTGGGGTGAGATGTTAATGTATTTAATTCAAGTATACACCCACACCTCATAGATGAGCATTGTGTTTCTTGTTAGGAGGCTATCTAAGTACGAGTGCGAGTTCATGCTCAAAGGCGGAATTATAATTTCTTAATAGGAGGCCAAGGATTTTATAATATATATACATATTGTTTTAATTTTAGAAGTTATAAGTTACGGTAGAAATGATATTACGTTTACGTATATATGTACATAGTATAAGCCGTAGAACAACGAACAAATATAAAAGTAAAATATTAAAAAACATAATAAAAGAAAAAATGATGAAACATTGTTCAAATTTTCTTTATTTTTAACTTTTTCTGTTATATATGTCAAATATATCACCACGTCACACAATTCAAATTCATCTTCTTCCTTAAGAAATTGTATTCTTCTTAACCCTTCTTCTTCACCAACCCTTGCGATGGGTCTGTACCGAAGAAAGTGCGGGGGGCCTCTGAATCGCTGTGGGTTGAGCTCAACTAGCTCGGAAAATCTTGAGGTGCCGTAGCCCAGGTTGGCATTGCCTAGTTCCGTCATTGTTCATGATGGTGTAATACCCTTTTTCATATCTTGAGAAAACAACATTTTTTTAGGAGTGAAGCCCTTTAGTTCGCTATAAATAGAGGTGATCAAAGTTTTAGTTAAGTCCGATTTTAATTATGTTCTTTCTTGATTCGCATTTAAAATGGTCTTTTTGTATATATAAAAAAAAGAGAACCAAGACTGAATTGCTCGGTCCCGATGCCAACCCGGTTTAGTATTTTTATTATTATTTTGATCATTATGATCTTAGGTTTTATGATAGAAATAAATTTCTATTATTAGAAAAATTGGTTTATTATCTTGAATGTATTTTTCAAGTTTTAACCGTTTTTAAAGTCGATCTAAAATTAGATATTTTAGTTATATATAATAGAGTTATAAATATTTTAAAAAACCTGCCACTGATTTATCAAAAAAAGAAAGAAAAAGAAAACGGGTTTCGCCAAAATTGGGACCACCTAACGTGGTGACGGAATGGCTATTCTTGAACCTTTCTTTTTCAGTTTTGTAAGCAACAGCGAATGCCACATTTGAAAAGCTTTCAACTGAAACAAACTCATTGAGATGTTAGGTATTAAATCTCACATTTGCGTAGCATTGTTTATTACTTTATTTGATACCTTTATATATAAAATTAAATAAAATATAAAGATCACCTACTACCCTTTAGAGCTTGTTGATAATTTGATATCATTGTGCTTGTGTTTTTGTTTTTCCTTATTGATCAATATTGACTTAGAGAAATTCCCACTTGGACCCAGTTGTTTTCAACATTTTGAGTCTCTCTCTCACACACAATAATATTGGTGTCTTTAGATGGTAAATGCATACAGCTTTCCAAACAAACCGGAAAGAAAATGTCAAGAGAAAAGAAACGAAAAGATGCCGAGTCTAAGACGGCAAACTCAAATTATAATCGATAAGAGTTTTGATTGTCTTATTATTCTTAAAGATTATTAACGGAAAAAGTACTCAAGGTATTTAAAAAAGAGAAGTATAGAGTTAATTAAAAATAAATAAATCATATTGCTAAATAACTCTTATTCTTATAGCTGTTTACTCATATTTTTACCTGTCCAACTGCACATTACGTTTGTTATAAATTTAAGATTAAAAAATCTAATCATAAAGTTTGTGAAAAAATAAAAATAAAAATAAATTTTGTAATGACGTTCTCAAGTAATCAGTGGCGGAGCCAGGATTTTAATTTAAGTGGTGTCTTATATATTTTAGTAAATCAATCATACAATTAACAAAATCAATAATAGCATTGTAACCTCTATATATATAAAGAAAAATATATAATGACTTACCCTAGTAAAATAAGACGCCGCGTTTTCATTTTCGAAAGTATTGCATTATAAATTTATCGTTGGTAGAAATAGAAATATTCAATCGACTGGTATTCAGTACAAAATTAATTTATCTATATTTTTATGTATAACATTTTTAATAATATAATAGGCGAGTGTAAAAGTGTATCTATATATTTTAATAACTGTAAAGAAATAAACAAAAAAAAAACTTAAAGAAAGAAATATATATATATATATATATGACTAGCCCAAGACTCGAACTCAGGTCATCTCTCTTAAAAAAAAGAGACTTGGAAAAAGCACTTTGCCTGTTGGGATGAATCCTCTTTGCCTTCTTAATATGGGCTCATGAAATATTACAATGATGTATAACTTTTTTTGGTTTTGCTTAAGCACTATTATTTTAATATTTTTCAAATTTTCAAGTAGTGCCCGGGCATACACTAGGCCCTACATAGCTACGCCACTGCAAGTAATCAAGGGTAGTTTAGTCATTAAATAGTATTTTATATTAACTCTTTATGAATCCTTTTTAATATAAATTGTAAAAGTCAGTTTCTCACAGTTTATGTTATACTCGATGTTAGAACATAAGTTTAAACATAAACAGAACACGAGATTTTTTGGTAACCCAGTTCGCAAAATCCCATGTTGGATAATCTACTTCTGGGGAGCCCTTGCTCAGATTAATCAAACAAAGATTACAGAAGGATTGTTACAATATGAATATTCTATATTAAATAAACATAAAAGGCTCCCCCTTAATGTTGTAACGGGCTAAGCGAAGCCATCCTTCATCTTCCGAATGATCCGAGGTGCAAGCTCCACTTGCGGAACGTCATGCTGAACTCCTTTCAGCTACCAGCTCCTGTGGTTGACGTTCACCTTCACCAAAGGATTTTCTCAAGGTGTTTGAAGTTGTAGTTTGAGTGAAGTGCTTGACAATGATGAAGCCGAAGGATGATAAAGAGAGGACTTTTCTCTTTCCTTGTTTCAGCACTTCAACGTTCAAATTGGAGGGGTAAAACTGTCCACCTTGCTGAATAAACTATTTGAGGGAAAAGGACAAGTCAAGTCCTATATGCCCAAAATGGTATAACACGATTAAGAACTCATACCTAGGATAAGTCCATGTCCACAAATGCAAATAAGTCAAATACATATTGATCCACAAAAATAGACAATAAGAAAAAGTGTAATCCATCAAACTCCCCGTTTGGCTTTTTGTGGAACAATTTGTGGATAGAAGACTGAGGAGATCTGAGAAGAACTGTGCAGAAAATACTGAGCCATATTAGATATGATGTTGTAATATACTATCTGACATGAACTTCCCAAAAGATTCTTGAAAGATTTTTCATGGGGCGCAACATGAGAAAACCAGATTTTCTTCTTAAGTCTTTTTCTTGATCTTGATCTTGATATTCTTCTTCTTGAAAATAATACTCTCCCCCTTTGTTTCACAACACAGCCAAAGGAGAGTCTATTCTTGAGCATATTCCTCAACATGAAAAGCATGAATAAACGTTAAATACGTCTGAGAGGAAAATAACACTGACTGACTTCATCAGAGCTGAGATGAGATGGCAGCGGAGCAAATACGCTTCCTCAAAAGCTCAAAATGTAGTTAACAATGGATTGTGCAACCAATGAAACGTTTGAAGCGGAAATTAGGGAGGCATGGGCATAGAACGAATGTTCTCATAGCAGCCCCAAATCGAAGAAAAAGAAAAAAACGGCCAAACACGAATGTTCTCAGCAGGCCTGAAAAAGATAAGCACGTGAGTTGCACAAGCACATTCGCCAAAAGAAAGAACACAATCAATATTTTGATTTCTCATATATTACTTAAACAACATATATGTAACTATCAATGTAAAAAGCCAATATAAAATATTTTGAAGAGAAATACTAAACATTGTTATGTAGAAACTGAAGCCCACATATTCAATAAGATAGAAAAATGAGAGAATTTGAAATCTAAAAACGTAGAAGAGATTCATGGTTGCAAAAGACCAAATATAAGGCCCCAATATAACCACCAATGCAAAACGATATCAGAGAAAATAATGCATTTTCAAATTAAAAACTTCAAAAACCTGTTAAAATTGAAGGGCCCTTTTTTTTTATTTTTTTATGAAAATTTGACTTTATGTTTTAACATAAGATAAAACATGACTACGAAAAAATGAAACATAAATAAAATGACAGAAAAATAAATGGAAATGAGAGAATAGCTTATGTATATTGACGATCAAACTTCGGCAGATTCCCGCTATACTTCGTTGATCCACGAATGCTTTCCTGTCTAAAAGTGTTAGAAAAATATTTTCCATTTTCATGCTCTGAAAGACCAAGGACATTAATATTCCGTGTATCATCAAATAGGTTTTCCCCTCTTGGAACACATTCTCTTCTAAATTTTCCACTATTTAATACTTTGGGCATTCCATTTTCATTATCCTTCAAATGAACTTTTCTTCCCTCCATGAGACATTTGAAAAGCTTATTGCATTGGGAATCAACGTGACCAGAACATTTGCAAAAACTACAAACTCTCACTTTTTGAACGATCGGTCTCCGATAGGCTTTGTGAAAGTTATGTGAATGTTTTGCAGTAGATGTTATATAAGATGTTCTAACATGAGATTCGATTTTAGAACTTGAGCACATGTTTGATCTTTGACTATTTAAGATTTTGGGTTTGAAAATGATAGCGTTTAGATCAGATGAACATAAAGGGATGGGAGAGTATCCAATACCTGAATGATCACCATTTACGTTTCCTTCGATGAGAATATCGTCAAGAGCCATTTTTCCGGATTTGAACTTTGAGAGAAGGCTTTCTAGATAGTCGATTTTGGAATTCTTCTCCTCAATTTGAATTTCAAGAGATATAGCTTGATTTTTTAAGCTTTTCACTTCGGCAATGTGACCTTTATTCTCATAGGTAATGTAAGAAATTTTAGTTTTTAGTTTTAAGTTCAAGTCACATACCTCTATCCATTTCTTGAACATTGTCTGATATAATGTTCTAACATCGTCATCGTTTGCATCTTCATCAGATTCTGCACCATCATTATTTACTGCTTCTTTTGGATGAATTGATGAGGTGAAAGCAACATAATGACTCACAGCGCCACTTTCTTCATCATCATTGGAATCATCATCACTTGAAGATTTGTAAGACTTAGATTTTTGCTTCTTGAGTGTGTTTGCACACTCCGATCGAATATGTCCAAAACCTTCACATTCTCGACATTGTATCCCACGGTTAACTTTTCTTGGCTGACTTGATTGACTATTGAATGAGGATTTATTGTCTCCAAATACCTTGACCGTCCTGCCAAAATTCTTAGAGACAAAGGCAAGGTCAGTGATAGATTCAATACTTTTACCTTTCGGCGAACGCTTTTTTTCTCTAAACTTTTGAATCATATTCATTTCATAAGTTTGGAGGGAGCCAATAAGTTCATCAAAGCTCATCTTGGAGATGTCCTTGGCTTCTTCAATGGCGGCAACTTTAGCTTCAAATCTATCGGGGAGTGACCTAAGAGTTTTACGCACAAGCTTGAAATTAATATATTTTACCGAGTTGATAAGCTTGGTTAGAAATCTCCCTGATTTTTCCATTGAAATCCGATATGGTTTCATCGTCGGACATTCTCAAGTCTTCAAATTTGGATGCGAGCATTTGAAGCTTTGAAGACCGGACAGAGCTCGTTCCTTCGTGAAGATTTTGAAGCGCTTCCCAAGCCTTCTTTGCTGAGTTGCAGGTTGATATGAGCTTAAATTGATGTTCGTCAACGGCGGAAACAATGGCATTAAGAGCACGTGAATTTGCAAGAGCATCGTTTTGTTCTTCGGTTGTCCAAGTTTCTGCAGGTTTTTCTACATATTTTCCATCTGTATCTTCCATTGTTGGAGGACTTCATCCTTTCAACAATGTAGGCCATGTTTTTCCATCAACCGCTTGAATAAATATTGTCATCCTTGCCTTCCAATATGAGTAGTTAGTTCCATCAAGAACGGGAGGACGAACAATGAACACTGTTTCCTTGCTTCCCATGATGTGTGTGAGATGACTAGATCGAATCACTGTCTTTGACACCAAAGATTTAACGTCACTGAACCAAGCTCTGATACCAATTGTAAAAGTCAGTTTCTCACAGTTTATGTTATACTCGATGTTAGAACATAAGTTTAAACATAAACAGAACACGAGATTTTTTGGTAACCCAGTTCGCAAAATCCCATGTTGGATAATCTACTTCTGGGGAGCCCTTGCTCAGATTGATCAAACAAAGATTACAGAAGGATTGTTACAATATGAATATTCTATATTAAATAAACATAAAAGGCTCCCCCTTAATGTTGTAACGGGCTAAGCAAAGCCATCCTTCATCTTCCGAATGATCCGAGGTGCAAGCTCCACTTGCGGAACGTCACGCTGAACTCCTTTCAGCTACCAGCTCCTGTGGTTGACGTTCACCTTCACCAAAGGATTTTCTCAAGGTGTTTGAAGTTGTAGTTTGAGTGAAGTGCTTGACAATGATGAAGCCAAAGGATGATAAAGAGAGGATTTTGCTCTTTCCTTGTTTCAGCACTTCAACGTTCAAATTGGAGGGGTAAAACTGTCCACCTTGCTGAATAAACTATTTGAGGGAAAAGGACAAGTCAAGTCCTACATGCCCAAAATGGTATAACACTATTAAGAACTCATACCTAGGATAAGTCCATGTCCACAAATGCAAATAAGTCAAATACATATTGATCCACAAAAATAGACAATAAGAAAAAGTGTAATCCATCATAAATATTCATTATTATTTGTGTCCCATAAAATTTGAACCCGCGATCTGGAGACGCAGTGGATTTCCCCTATCAAACATGCTTGGTTTAGCTTGTTTGGCCTAGTGATAACTCCATTACTCCTCTATCAAATAGGTCATGTGTTCAAACTTTCATGAGACTCTAATGAGTGACTTTTTAAGTGACGCATACAAATTCACCAACTAAGGTAATACGTAAGTGACGCATGTTTCTCTTGATTCATATAATCCAATATGTAGTGAAAACTTGGTGCATTAATTACTAGTGATTTTTTTTTTAAATGGCTTAATTACTAGTGTTATACTACGAGGAGTAGGTAATTTGAGGACAAAAGACATTTATGGCATTATTAATTAATCGTATTTATTTCCTCTCACTCTACGATTTCATGGGGTCGATGACTCATCTGCTGCCACAGTATTTCAAGTACTTTATAATTTATGTACCATGTTAGTCCAAGTTCCAACACATTCCAATAAACCTTTATGTATCATTTTTCTCTTAAATTGTTTCCTTATTAAAAAAAAAAAACCAGTTTTCTCAATAAATTTATATTTTGTTATTATATTGTTCTTTTTATGAGTTTGTTTTTAAATTTATAATTTACATTAATTTGCCTTTTAAACTTTATGTGTATTTTTCACATAAAGTTTAAATTTATCAAATGTTATTTTGAGATTATCCAACCAGTGTGAGTGGTTTAATTAATATAGAATTCTAGATCTTACTTTGTTTGGACACGTGTTGTGCGAAACCATGTGGTCTGGACTCTTGAGGGATTATAAATTGTAGGGATGATCATCACATGATTTAACGGAATCTTCTTGTATCGACTTTATTTGATATTTTTATCTCCCATTATATAGGAAAATCTGATTATTTTTTTCCAATTATTATAGAGAGCGAATACAAACAGTTACTTGAGACATACTCAATGAATATAGATGCCTTGTGCTTTACTTCAATTTCTCTCCCAATTGTTGTGGCTGATTCTTTTACTGACATGCATACAGAGATCATAGAAAATGTTCGTGATTCGTTTTAAAACTGATAATATCGATAAAAGTACTCAAAGTTTTGATCAAAGTACACTTAAGCGTATAATTATTCTTTTCCCGGGTGTTGAAGTGTCTAAATATGTTTTTTTTAGCATTGACTACGATACACCGTCAAAACCCATGATTTATAAATGGAGAACGATTTAAAATATATCTCAGACTGATTTCATAGCTATATATGTATGTATTATAGTTAAATATTTTCTGAAGGTGTTACTTTGGGGTCATCAAGTTGTTCAGCCACAGCCACCACAGAGAGATTGGCCTCTTTGTCTTTCCTTGCTTCAATGATTTGCTTGGTGGACTTGTAATAGACACCATAGAGGATGAGTTGGGCAAGCCCAAACACTGAGCCCAGCCCATTGGGTATCTGAGCCCACCAAGATTTCATCACTATATTAATCACTGTCCTCTTATATTTATTTAGAGTAATTAATAGAGGAAAAAGTACTTAACGGCACTAACACATGAGTACTACAATGAAACTCAATTAGACAGAATAGATATAATTTATTTTTTTTGCAATAGTTAAAATAAAAATTATCCGACCATTTTTTTTATGAGTGAATTAGTGAAATACCCATAAATTCTGGATTCATCCTAAAATGTCAGCATTATATAAAGTTTATAAACAGAGATAATTAGAAAATAAGAGAGAGAGAGAGAGAGAGAGAGAGAGAGAGAGAGAGAGAGAGAGAGAGAGAGAGAGAGAGTGAAGATTATTTTTGTCATAATTGATCAAAAAATAGTATTTTTAAAAAATAATTTTATTTTATGAGTATTTATTGATTCTTTTTAAACCCAATTTTTTTTTCTTCTTATAATGAGTATTTTGCTAATCACTCATGTGCTAATTCTTTTTTTTTTTTTTTTTTATGACTCGTATTGATCAAATTAGGTGACTTTTGGTTGGTTTTGACGAACTCGTGATTAGAAAAAAAAAAAATAGTAAATAAAATGTAGGTCAAGGAAGAACTCACAACGATGATGGGATCAAAGCGAATAAGGGCATAAGAAGTCCAAATGAGACCATTGGCAAAAGTAGCGAGAGATAGGTAGAATGGCATAAACTCCACGCTTTTGGTAGTGATCACAAGTTTCTACACCATCACCAAACCAAAAACAGCACCATCAAAATTCAACCTTATTATTTACCTAATTAAATGTTTAGTTTGAGTGAAATATTAAGTGTGATCATCATGGTCATTAGTATACAGCAATCCATAATTAAGTACAACACATACATAAAACGTACTTATAATTTGAGTAATTGGAACAAATGCCACCCCTCAAATTTTCTACTTTTGCATTTTTTTTTCTTCGTAAAATAACATATATATATATATATATATATTTGTAACTCTTGTGGAACACTTTATATGGAGCTCAATCTTGAAAACTGTTTAAGGTGAAAAACTCATAAAATTATACAAAATAATAAAACTGAACAAAATACTCTTCAATAACAAAGTTGTCATTTTTTAATGAACAATATGCTACTTTGTATTTGTAAAACAACATGGACATTTTTATCTCAAAGTAAAGAATATATATATAACGGGTAAATCTAACCAACAAGCAAACCTTCAAGGGAATCATGCACTCAATTTTGATAAGAATCTCTAAGGTTCAATTGTGAGCAAGAATTCAGAATTAAGATATTAATGATATTAATAGGGTTTAGGAGACAAACCACGACGGCCAATGGAGAAGAGTACATGAGGATTGTGAAGAAGACACATATGATACCAACGATCATTGACCTCTTGGCATGAGTGTGGACCAAAGTGAGGACCAACGAGCCTAGAAGAGCAATGAATACGAGCTCAATCACCACAATTAGAAGCACCTTGAGCTTCGTTTTCTTATCGGACAAGACGAAGAAGAGAAAGACGTAAATAGACTCGATGACGAGGCCAATCACGTTGATACTCAGCACCAGAATGCTATCTGGCTGCACCATCGGTAGCCCGTAAAGGCTCCACAACGTGCAGTTCACTAGGGTTGCCAAATAAGGCATCGGCGAGTATTGCTCAACTGACCCTTTCTTCCATATTTGCACAAAGGTCGGCCTGAAATATTCATGAAGATTTTATCATATTATATTTTCTAGGATCGATTTAGCACACACACATTATATATATATATATATATATATATATATATTTATTTATTTATTTATTGAGAAAGAGAATAGACAGAGAAAAATTCTTACACTGGGGACAAGAAGAAGAAGAGTGCTATTATGTTTCCTGTAAGATCTCAGCAAAAAGAAGAAAAACTTAAGCTTATTAAGCTACCAAACCAAATACTATAAATCGTTATATATTAATACAAGATAATTTTATCATATTATCAAGGTTATTCATTAATTTGAGGTAAAATATTAATAATGTTAATTATAATCAGGACTCACGACCTTACAAAATATATATTTTTTTAAATTATTAATTTTTTAAATATTAATTTAACGAGATTTTATTTGAGTTAGTCTATCCTAATTAAATTAACTAATAAAATATTTTATTTTACTTGAGAAAAACTGAAATCTAGAATAAGTCTATAATATATAATAGGGTAAATAGCGGCGAAGGTATACAAGTTGTGTGAAAATGAGGCGGCGTAGAGCTAACTTAAAAAATTATCGCAAAAGTAGTAAAATTAATTATTTCAAACCGGTAGACCTCATCCATTTTTCCGATAATTTTTTTTACTATTTTCGTCAGTGATGACATCATCAACACAAGTCGCGATGCTATTGAGGAGATGAACTAAGAATTTGAGAGAGAAAGTGAGAGGGAAAATAAAATTTACATTGTTGATGCTACAAGTATTTGTATTTACATCCAGGTTTATTTTAATGTTCGTTGGTTTGATTGTTTGCGTTTATTTATTTTACAATTGTTGGCGTCATCACTGACGAAAAATATTTATATAAAAAAAACTAAAGGAAAAATGGATAAAGACTACTGATCAGTCAAAAAGATAAATTTATACATTTTGGCCATAGTTATTTAAATTTACTCTATTTCACCCCATTTCCAAACACTTTAAATACTTTTGCCGCTAATACCCCTATACAATAATATACTCCACGTTATGTATCATAAATGTGAACGATGATCATCACTTACCTACTATACCGACAATGGTTCTGGCTGTATCAGCAGATACCATATTGGATCACACTTGAAGAAATGCTTGATGACGACGAAGATGCCAAAAATATTAAAGAACAGATCAGGACATTAATGTATTGATTATTTTTGTTGAAGATCTATTTAATATGTTCGTGGGGTTTAATGAAACTAATTGAGAGCTTATTATCTGGAATGAAAGTGTGATTTCCAGACTTATGTTTTGTTGGCTCATGCAAAAAGTGGGAACCTATGCCATATATGGTACTAAAAAAGCCCCATAATTCCTTATATATATATATACGTAAATTGTATATATGCATTACTTATAACAAGTCAAAGAATTGCTACGCATCCTACGTGTCTCGTTGGTGAGAAACAGATGTTTCATGAAAAAAAAAACACCAGTAAATTAAGGTACATTAAAGTTCAACTAAACTGATGAACTCTATCAATTTAAGATACTTTTTTAAGGAAAACAAAAAACAAAAAAAGAGAAGAACAATTTTGAGTAAATCCAGCGGACTCAAGTCATAAATTTAGGAAGCCGGAGATAGAGAATTTGAGAAACAAATTAAGCATTCTAAGTTGAAAAATATAAAAATATAAAAATAAATTAGGAGATGAAAAATATAAAAATTTAAGATAAAAATTTGCTCGCATGCGTCAACCCCGGAATCAAAGTATGATTAATTCGTTTCGATGATAAAATTTATCAAATTCTAGGATATATGGTTTTACTATATTAAGTTGGAACCATAATTTTGGTTCCAATAAAAAGAAAAAAAATGGATTATGGTTTTTTTCTTTAACCCGGATCAGATGGTTGGTATTTTTATCCAACAACCGGATTCATCGATTTTAAAATTAGTATTCACGTATTTTCTAATTATAATACAACTGTATATTACCATTTCAATACAAAAAATAAAATAAAAAACAAACATTTATACCTTATAAATACCCCAATTCTTTTACCTCATTCTCATTTCAAACACATTTCTCTCCTTATCTTCTGTAAAAATTCTCAAAAAAGATCATATCGATTTCTTATTCTCCTATATATTAAATCCATCAAACCATTCAACAAATTGCTATGAACGAGGCCTCGTTAGCCGAGAAATAAGCATTTCATAATCCATTATGAAAGATTAAAGAGAAAGATTCTCCATAAGAAATAACTATAATAAATTAGACTTACATATTATGCAAGAAAGCAAAAAACATATTACAAACCACAAAGCTCTCTAATTCCCAGTTTAAGCAGGCCAAATAGATTAGTCACTCCTTCTATTAATATATATATATCATATATGTATATATTTTTTAATAAATGCATCGATATACATTATAAGCTAGTAGTCAATGGCTTGAAATACAGAAGACATGGAGAGAAGATGACGTATCCCCCTTAAGTTACGCCCTTCATCCAGAAGACATGAATTTTTTATCTTTCCAACGGGTGTTTATTTATAAATTTTAGACAAAAAATGAGTGAGTTATGCCAAAAATATGAAAAATTATTTCACATAACATTTTTCATATTTTTGGCATAACTCACTCATTTTTTATCCAAAATTTATAAATAAACACCCATTAGAAAGATAAAATATCTATCTATAACTTTTTAATTTTACGTTTCATCATAAAAAGTCATTAAGTATATATATTAAAATTTGCTCGAAACAAATATTATGCATTAAACTAATTTCTAGTTGTACATTGTATTTGAAATTTCGTATTTTTATAGAACTGATTTTACAAAACTTAAATCACCAAAGTTGTAGATATATCTCTTATCTTTCCAACCATAGGTTGTGCATAAAATTTGGACAAAAAATGAGTGAGTTATGTCAAAAATACAAAAAGTGTACATATAGAGGAGGATAACTCTCTAACGGTCAACTGACGAAAAACACAAAAATATCTAATGGATCAAACATTGGTTACATCAGTCGCTGAAAATAAACATTGAGTACATCATCCGCAGAAGATTAAACATTAGGTACATTAGCCGCAATTTAATTAGTTTACTATACTTATAATTCCAAAACAGAATACATTCAATGCACTACCTGCTAGCTAGTGCCCAATATATAATATATATATATATATATATATATATATATATCCCATATATATATATAAATAAACCTTTTGGACTTTCCCTTGTAGTTGAATTGAATGTTAACCTTTCTTTCTTGGCATTTATCCAAGACAACATATTCTTTCATTAACCTATAGAAACCAAAAAGACATTCAACTTAAATATGTGGATAAATTGCGACTAATGTACTCAATGTTTGATCTTCTGTGAATTATGTACTCAATGTTTATTTTTAATGGCTAATGTACTCAATGTTTGATCTGTTAGATATTTTCGTGTTTTCCGCCAGTTGACCGTTAGAGAGTTATCCTCCTCTACGTGTACTTTTTTCGTATTTTGACATAACTCACTCATTTTTTGTCCAAATTTTATGCTCAACCTATGGTTGGAAAGATAAGAGTCTACAACCTTTTTATTTTAATTTTTGTAAAATAAGTTTTAGAAAAATACGAAATTTCAAATACAATGTAAAATTAGACGTTAGTTTAATACAAAATATTTGTTTCGAGCAAATTTTAATATATTTAATGACTTTTTATGGTGAAACGTAAAATTAAAAATTTGTAAATAAATATTTTATCTTTCTAACGGGTCTTTATTTATAAATTTTGGATAAAAAAACGAGTGACTTATGCCATAAATATGAAATATGTGATGTGAAATAATCTTTCATATTTTTGGCATAACTTACTCATCTTTTGTAAAAAATTCATAAATAAACACCTGTTGGAAATATAAAATATTTATCTACAACTTTTTAGTTTTACGTTTCATCATAAAAAGTCATTAAGTATATTAAAATTTTCTCGAAACAAATATTTTGCATTAAACTTACGTCCAATTTTACGTTGTATTTGAAATTTCGTATTTTTATAAAACTTATTTTACAAAACTTAAAACACAAAAGTTGTATATCTATCTTTTATCTTTCCAACCATAGGTCATGCATAAATTTTGGACAAAAAATGAGTGAGTTATGTCAAAAATACAAAAAGTGTGCATATAAAGGAGGATAACGGAAAACACGAAAATATCTAACAGATCAAACATTTGGGTACATTAACCATCAAAAAGAAACATTGGGTACATAATCCGCAGAAGATCAAACATTGAGTACATTAGCCGCAGTTTACCCTATATATTTACATTAAAGACACTCACGTAATATCGTTATCTTTCTAGTCTTGTATTTTACTCCCGAATCTTGAGTGTCTGATTTTTTTTTTAAAATCGGAATCTAGAACGAAAAAAAAAAAAAACTGAAGTTAGTTTTGCTTTAAAAAAATGATTATTTGTTTTCTAAATAACGGATAATTAATTTAGTCGGCCGGTTCTCGGTTTAGTGATTTAAAAAGTATTTTAATTAAATGAAACAAAAATACGGGTTCTAATTTATTTATCTTTTCGGAACCGGAATTCCAAAAAAAAATCTTTAGAAAAATAGATAAAGAATTATATTTTTTGTGGACGCAAAATAATTTACTTATACAACAAGAATCACACAGTTACGGCAACAGCAAAGTCACAATCATTTCAACTTTCCATTCCCGATACACAATACCGATTATATTTACACACACACACACACACACACATATATATATATATATATATATATATACTATGCTTATGGATATATACACACAACACAAGTGACAAGTCATTAACAAGCTTCACCAACAATCTGAGCTATTCAGCCATGGCAATGGAGCTAATGAAGCTTCTTATAACCCTTCTCTTTCTTCAAACTATTCTCTTTAACGCTCAGCCATCACCATCTGTCCAAGCCCACCCTTCGAACTCGGTACTCTTCCGGGAATACATCGGAGCCGAGTTCAACAATGTTAAATTCTCCGACGTGCCGATAAACCCTAGCGTTGACTTCCACTTCCTTCTCTCCTTCGCCATTGACTACGACTCCTCCGGCGACTCCGCCACCAACGGCAAGTTCAACGTCTTCTGGGACTCTGACAACCTTGGCCGTTCGCAAGTCTCGTCCATCAAACAGTCTCACCCGAACGTCAGAGTCGGTCTCAGCCTTGGCGGCGACAGCGTCGGGGATGGTTTCGCCTACTTCAACCCTAGCTCCGTCGACTCGTGGGTCTCCAACGCCGTTGCATCGCTCACTAAGATTATCCAAGAGTACGGCCTCGACGGCATCGACATCGACTACGAGCACTTCTCGGCCAAGCCTGGTGTTTTCGCCGAGTGCATCGGCCGCCTCGTACAAACCCTAAAGAAGAAAAAGGTGTAGATTCTTTATGAAATCATCATTAAAATCTTTATGAACTAGTCTCATGAATCTATATATATATATATATATATATATATATATATATATATATATCTTAGGGTGTAGATTCTTAATAAGTTTGGATTTAAGGACATAATTTGCTGCGGAAGATCTAGGATATACATTTAGATCCTTATGAGAATTTTTGAACGGACGGAACAATCATAATTTGAATTTATAAATTTTAAAAATGAAAAGACAATAAAGGTAAAGTAAAAATAAATATATTTTAATATAACATATTATCATATAAGACACTTGTTTACTTACCCAAAAAAAATGTACAATATCACACTATACTTAAATTTTCACAAGAAATAGCCATTTAATTTCGAAGAAAAAAATATATATAAATATTGACAATTTTTAGGTTTATATATATACTTCAAGTTCAAAATATAATTCGAAGACAAATGTTCAATTACTCAATGATTGAAACTATGTCTCTATTGTTATAAGGTGATCTCATTCGCATCAATTGCTCCGTTTGACGACGATGAAGTCCAAAGTCATTACATGGCCTTGTGGAAGAAGTACGGCCACCTGATCGACTACGTTAACTTCCAATTCTACGCCTACGACAAGGGCACGACAGTGTCGGAGTTCCTCGGGTATTTCGACACGCAAAGTTCGAACTATCCTGGCGGGAAGGTCCTGACGAGCTTTATCAGTGATGGGAGCGGTGGTTTATCGCCGGAAAATGGGTTCTTCAGGGCTTGCAGCCGGCTGAAGAGCGAGAACAAGCTTCACGGAATCTTCATCTGGTCCGCAGACGACTCCAAGAAGAACGGATTTCGCTACGAGAAGCGATCACAGGCACTTTTAGCTAGTCATAGCAACTAGATCGCTAATACTATTTTATCTTTTAAAGCTTGTACTATGATATTTTAGTATTATCAGGGATGGCATAAGTCCCTTATTGGCTTATTATTGTAATATAGTGTATCTTTATTTAATGTGGAATACATTTATGTTGCCCTTTTCTTTTTGAAAAGTCATTTATGCGGATTAACGAGATAGTTACCAAACACAACGTGGAAAGCAATAAAGAGACATGCGATGTTTTGGTAACGCAGTTCGATACCTATCTACTTCTGCGGGGCCCTCACCCAGATTAATCACCAATAAAGTTTACAAGCACCAATTACTAGGTAACTAAAATAGCTAAAGAAAAAGTGCTCCCCCTGAAGCTATAGTTGATAGAACAGCTTGGTCTTGAAACGGTGATAGAGTCTCAATACCGTCACTTCCCTTCTGGAATCAGACTCAACAAGATCCCCTTGCTATGTTGTCGACGTTAGACTGACTCCTTCAGTCTGGTTCTCAATAACGCAGTCGACGCCTCTCCCGAGGTAGGAATAATCGATGATAAAACACCGTTCTGTGATAATTGATAACCTTGATACTGACGGTAAGGTTAATCTCTAGAAGGGACAACGTGATAAAACAAGCTTGATTACGTGGATGACGTGAAAACCGCAAGCTTGATTTTAGGTTGTTTATGGAGAACAACCTTCTTGAGCCCTCTCTGAATTTTCTCTGAATTGTAGACCTGGAGAACTGAGGAAGAAGGAGGCCAATAATACGTATTTAAGAAGTCAAATTCGTAGCTCCCTTTTTCCCTCAAAATAGCAACTAATTCCCAAGATTTAAGGAATGATAAATATAAATATAAATCATTAATCTTGGAAATAAATCACTAATTTATTAGAGTCAATCCAGAGAGAATATAGCCCATGAAATTCGCTCAAATCTGTTGAAGAAAAACGCGTAAACTTTCCATGAAATTCGCAACAATCTGAGACGATTTTGACTGCATGATGAGCTGTATTTACGACTGTAGCTGACGATGTTTCAGCTATAATTACAAAAATAGCCAACACAAGAAATAACAGCAGAACATGTTTCTTCACTTTTGTTACTTTTTTTTAATTATGTTATAATATTTGGAGTTCTAGTGGAGGTATTAGGTGATCAAAGCGTATAATATCTTATAAGAGAAATAAATTTGGACCACAAAGGCACTGACTAATGCTCAATACTAAATTTAATTTTTTTAAAATAAAAAATTAAATGATACTAAAATGCAATGTGAGAAATATCAAACTTGGGGTGGTGACTGTCCCTTTATTAATTGGGTATTACGAATTTCAGTCAAAGTCTTTTACTTCTATAGTCAATATAGGCTCACCTAATAAAAAAAAGATAGTTTAGTTTTTTAGTCTATTTGATTAACTTTTGGCAATAGTAAAAAAAAAATGGTGCGCATGCTAATTCCCTCCGAAACAATGAATAATTTTTTTTAACAAATACAATATCGTTAGAAACATTAATTGACCGGAATTAAAGTTTTTATCTAAGTCGGTCTATTAGCAACGAAGAAGATTAATGATGAAGACGTTAACTTGGTCAGTTAATACCTAAAAGTAAATTAAAAAAACAGAACTTTAAAGCATGTGTTGCAAAAAGAATAAAAATTAAGTGCACCTATTGCCATGATGTGAAGATTTTTGCCGCTAACTTTCCAATCAAAGACAACGTAGTTAATGTAAAAACAAATCGACATGTTCTGGCACGGAAAACTCCAAAATGGATTGAGTTGAAAAAATAAATTCGGGTGAAAGAATAAATACTACTGAATTTTTCTTGAGCAATTTCAATAATTTCCTTTCAGAAGAATATTGGGCTGGGCTTTACTGGATTAAGGGCCTAGCTTGAAATTTATTTATCTAATATCTAACTCTAGGAATCAAAATGATCTCTATTCCATATGTCAGAGAATCTTAAGTACCACTCACTGAATTTTTCAGACCAGAAGCAACCCGGTTTTGCCAGGACCAGGAAAAAAATAGATGCTAAAACCCGGTTTTCCTGTTTTCTTTAGGACATAAAATCTATGATTTTGCCTCTTTTGACCATATTATCATTTGTACCAACTTCTTTCTTTTAAATTTTATTAAAAAAAAAAGAAGAAGAAGAGAAATGAAGATACAAAGTTGATAACAAGATGGGGTTTCTAACAAATTACTATTTATCCCTTAAATTTTTAAGATTACACCAAGGCCCATCAACCATAGAGGAGCATGTCCGATTTTGATTTTGATAGCTCGTAGCTTTTGACGCAAGTGTAAGAATTAAACAAATAGAAAGTCTCTATGACACCTACAAATATATTTAAGCGACTTCTAAACACGTTCAATTTTATTCATTATATGTTTTTTGTTTGTTTTTTGGATGGACAATTAGAGGCGCATTTTCAAAATTGTAAAGACTAACAGACTAATACAAATTGAAAACTTTTTGTTTCTCCGAAAATTCGTGTTTTTGAAAAATAGTGGTTTTAAATGCCCTACGTTTTGAATTTGAGTTATCGAATCGATAGATTTTCATTTGTGCGCAAATCAATATTACGTATTAATTACTAGGCGTACCCTTTAAGAAGAGAGCTCCAATAACATATATATGCTAAACGGTGGTGACATTACTAGGGTTTTGAAGCAAAGCGTACCATATTCCCTTATGCGAACATGAATCGTGCGTGTAAACAGAAGAGTTGATTATTTGTGTGCAAAGAATATTAGTGAAGAAGCAGTGGCAATGCGCAGCACATTGGAAAAAGTGGCGGCTGTGAGTGCATGATGGCAACAATGGAGCGTTGAAGTTATGCGCATTGCTCGGGAAGATAGAAGAGAAAAGAGTCATTGAAGTGATGTGACTGCGTCAAATAAAAACATACACAGAAAGGTGTATCAAATTTATTGGGTATTCGTTACTAGGAACTTAATTAGGGTGTATTTTTGTATGTATTTATAATTAGTCAAGGAGATAGAGGGTGCATATATGCTTGTTGACTTGTATATATTTCAACTTTTTAACTTCTTGATTTTGTTTCTACATTTAAATATAATATTTCTTTTAGCTAGCCTGTCATTTTTATTTTTAAGAAGCTGCACGAATTCTTATAAAGAAAAATGCACGAATTGACTTGTCTCGTGCCTTTAATCTATCCTAAATTTATTAATGTAATCATCGCTTATATACTATGAATACCATGTTAAGAAAAGAACACTAACAAAATAACAAAATAATTATGAGAGTTTAAGTTAAATAGTCAACTTGATAGATTAAAAATTAATAAAATAATAAAATATAATTAATATTTATAAAATAGCCAATTTAACCATATTAATTATAAAAATAGTCATATTATCTATTATAACCGTATTAACTATTGACAAAATAACCAATGTTTGACTATTTTACAAATAAGAATATTAAATTTGTTAAAAAAATGTAATGTAAACATATGAATATGACTATTCATTATAATATATATATATATACTGAAATTTATCAAAAGTAGAAGAAAAAACACTCGTACACTATGATGAAAAAATAATCTATGTTTTTTCTTCATAGAACCATATGTTTGCTACTTTTAAACCCTATTACACAAGCTCATGTTAAGCCACAACTTTTGTATAAATTACGTTGTAAGTTTTGAGCCCCTTTCTCTCAGATTCCTGGTTTCGCCTATGATTGTATGAGTTTTCAATCCTTTTTTTAATGGCTCGAGTTTTTTTTTCCTCCCTAATTTTGATATTTATGGAAAAGAAAATTCTAGTTGACCTTGTTAAGTATTGTGACATGAGTCATTGAAGTCGTAAAGTTTCCCGAAATGGCCGTTTACCGAAAAGATAATATTTTGCTCTTCTTATTTGAGAACTCCACAAATGTGAAGAAAGAAAGCGACCATAATGTTTAATGTTTATCATGACTTATCCTAAAAGCCTCTACAACACATCTTTCTATCTACAATCATTATATCATGTCAACTCTGAATCCAAAATTCACTCCTAGAAGTGACTATCACCTAATTAAAAGTAATACTTTGATGTGGAAACTCGTTAGGGTTTATGAAAAATTGATGTACCCTAGAAGAAGGTTAAGAATACGATCATGTAATACTTTTTCATATCGATATATTTTTATGTTTATATTGTAGTTGTAGAAAACTAGACAAAGCTATGTTAATTAGGCAATCATTTAGAAATAGGCTTGAATACATACTAGCTAGTTGACTAATTTGAAGATGTAACTCTCACATATATGGAAGATTTATAGTGTAATTAATCAGTGTCAACAAATAGTAATAGTAAGTTCTTCTCTCCTTTTCTTTACTATACCAAAAGCCTATCGAGCGAAAATGATAAATTCCATGTATTTTAAATTCGAAACTGCAGAGAAATATATATAAAGGGTTTACGGCTAACGACGGCACAAGTCTTATAATATTTTAATTTTTGCGATCACATAAACTTTTAATTGTTATTTCTTTTGCAGCAAAAAATCATTGTCCACTATTCTTATTTGGTCAATTTTTTTCAATAGATTAACAAAGTAATTTAGATGCGTCGTTTAAGTTTTATACATATTTTCTTCTTCTATTATTTAGTACTGGCGTGATATTCACAGCAAGTTCATGAAATTTTGGAGGGAAACAAAAGTGAAAATTAAATACTTTGACTGTAAAGTATGATAAATTTTTGCTACCTCAAGAATTAAAATGCCGTTATTAAGCACGTAGTCTATAGAACTTTCACGTCAACAAATGAGGTCGGTGGAAAGTCCAACCCGTTGAAAGGGGATCGCCTTCCACATGAGTCTTTATTACCTTTTTCTCTAATTGGTTTGGCCCTTAAATATGCTATATTAACTTTCTTATATCATCATTATTAAACAAAACTTTATCAGTATTGTTCACTATATATACAAATATGAAAAAAGAGTACGCGAGTCGCAATTTGTATACGTATGGGATTCAGAGAAGCCATTAAATATAAGTTAACATTATGTACAGTAGAGTTCTTAGCAGATACTTCATTATATACAAAATCACAACGAAATATGAGTTTAAATACGTACGTTTAGTCGTTTACAATTGGTCGTCCGAAATTCTGTTGAATATGCGTACGTGTGTTTCTTTAACGACGCGAGTGTCAACCTTTCAATTGTCTCGCGTCGCCAAAATCCTACACCTGATTATCTGCGGGATTCGATCACAGAGATAAATGTTTTGCATGTTGCAACGTACCACAATACATAACATGAACACATATGTATAATAAAAATGTATATATAACAAAAACTCTTTGTCAATTGTGTGTATTTAAAAATCTTAACCTGTATATATTGTTTTTTTAGGGAAAAGACTCTTTCTTCTTTTGGTTACTCTTTGTCTAGAAAAAGAGAAAAATATAGGTACCAAAGCAAAATGAATATATAGGTACCAAAGTCAATTGTGTGCGTGTTGGCAAGATGCGAGTGTATATCAACCTATTAATGGTCCACCAAAAAAAATTAAATTTTATACTGTAACAAATTATTGGAAAGCTGTGGCAAACAATTTATTTTATACTGTAACAAATTAAAATTAAATTTTCTACAAACAGATGTAGCACTAGTCACAAGTCACAACAAAGAAAAAAGTTAGTAGAAAATTCTGATCCCGTATTTTTAGAGTTCTCAAATAGAATAAATAAGTATTTATTTTATTTTATTCTTAATTAATTTAAGATTTTTATATAAGATAATAGGAAATATTTTTATTATTTTAATATAAAATAATTTTTTTATGCCATTTAATTAGCTGCGAATATTATTATTTAATTAGAGTTATATTTAAACCAAATTAGACTAAGATTATATTATTTTATGCCACATATTCTCATATTCTCTTTAAGTAGTCTTCATCTCTCTCAAAAATCTATAAATATCTTTAGAGAGAAACAAAGAAAACCTTTCGTGTTCAGCCTCCTATGATCCAATATGTTTTCAAATCTCATCAATTAAGGTATAATCTGGTTTATCCTTCTTGTTAGCTAGTAAATTTCCATAGTGAATTTTTAGTCTAATTTTCTCAACTTAATTTCCATAGTGATTTTTTAGTCTAATTTTCTCAACTTTTTATCTCCTAAATTACAAAGCGGGTTCGCTAGAAATTTTAACCACTAGTTCTATTAGGTTCATAGAAGCCACGTATGTATTTTTAGAATATTTGGAACTCTGAATCTCTCAAAATCGATTTTTCAATTTTTACTTTCAAAAAGAATATTTTCAATAGGTAACAAATATATTAATGCACATACAGAATATTAGAGGATCCTACAAGTTAAAAAACTCTCCACCAACTATATTGCCTAAATATTAAAAACTCATTACACTCGGTTGTGCTACTGTGTGTTAATTGATATAACAGCTATGGATATACGGAACAAGTACCAGATGTCTCCTAAAAATAACAATATATAACTTGTAATTCCTTTTTTTTTAGCCAGACAAAGTACACATATAATATCAAAGTATCAATTTTTTGTTCGGGTAAAAAACTAATTTGAATGTATTATTATTATTATTATTATTATTTAAAAGAGAATGAGACTTAGCACCGCGAATATTAACCTCACTTCTAAGTGAAGACTTTGAGCTTTGGAAATGATAGTAATGGGGTGAATAATTCTTGGTTTTCAAGAAGCTAAAGTGAAAACTGTAATGTATGTGGGCTATGCCTATGCATGAGAGATGTTGAGAATATTTGTAGTGGAGAGACTGTTGACAAGCCACAAACCCTGGCATAGGATGTTGGCCAAACACTAACAAGTTTTTATTTTTTATTTTTTATTTTTATATATTTATCAACATTATTTCTCTATTTTCCCCAAAATCTTCCACACAGCCAAGGGAACATAATTGCCTATATATTCTAGGGTTTTACTGGGGCATACCATTGTTTTCCTTGGCCTTGGACCTGGAATTATTGGATTCTCAAGATGCTTTTATTTTCGCTCTTCAACCGATTCCCAAGAATTTCGATTATTGAATATTTGTATTTATAATTTTGATGATCATAGATTTGAACCCTAATTTTTTATTTTTTTTTAAAGCTCTCCTCTTAAAAAAAAAAAAAAAACAACAACAAACATATATGATCAGTGGCCATGCCATAGTGAAAATAAAATTATATACGATTAAAAAGATCTTATTGGTCTTTAATAAGTGTCAGTTTTGTACATATACCAAACACACACACACACGAAACGTGGGCCGTTATCGAAACCCTACAAAAATTATTTATATATATATTTATAATTTCTATACTAACAATATCATGTTGTATTATATTTTAGTAAAAAAATCTCATAAAATTTAAGAAAATTCAACATATATATATATATATATATATTCTTTCCAATCCCTTTAAATTATTGAGGGGGCTTGTAAATGATAACGGTAGTACGCGGCTCCAACAAGTATAGTACGCCGCGGGGCAACTCGTAGCCACTCGTTTGGCGAGCACAGCATGGAACTTACACCATCACACAACTGGCTAGCATTACATCTGGAACTAGCTCATTTTTTTATATATATATATTTTTTTCATGGAATCATCATGTATGAACGAAATATGTAGTGAATATAATTACTCTCAGTTCGTTACTGGTTACTATGGATTACAACTTTGCATTATTTATGCAAATAATTAAAGTCTTCATAGCAATCGATGGGATCGAATGCATGATTGATATACCGTTTCTGAGAGAGAGATACCACTTTTTGAAGTGATACAGATGATTCTTTCGGACCTACACCTAGGTGAGACAATGAGATGCTCTATACAGAGGTCCCCCAAAAGAATTTATGGGTGTATGCATGGGATAACACACTACATATAAACACACATATATATATATATATATATATATATATATATAGTGTTTGTGTGTATTATACGCATGTGTCAAATTGAAGTAACAGTTGACAAGTTTGCATGATCTCCAGCAAAAGATGTGAGATATATACCTAGCAATTAACATTACAAAAATTGAATGCATTCATCAAAAAAAAAAAAAAAAAAAACTTTAAACTGTTTTCAGTTGTCGTTTTTCAAGTTTTTGCGGAGTACTCTTGTCATTTTTCAGATATCATACGTTGATTTACTACTTTGATGGACATGAAATTATTTGATATAACTTATTAAATCGTGGTATAACTGATTTTGTTATCTTAATCATAATATTTTTTCACAATTCATGAAGAATTTCTTACCTTTCATGAAAAACTTTTACTGAGTCGGTATAATTATTTGAAGTTAATCATATGATCTTTTAATGTTAGCTACCATTACACTGAAAAGGGTGCATGGATCAAGACTCATACTTGTTACATAAAAAAGTTGAAATTAATAAATTTCAGTGCGTAATTGAACAAATAATAATAATATAATAAAAATGTTCTATTGCTTTTCTTAAAGTTGATATCATTTTTTTTAGCACATTAGTTACTTCTTGCAAATTGTCATCCCTCCGTAGCATTAATCATTAGTATCTTTATTATGTGTGTTCTCAGATAGTCAATTATCAATTTATGGAAGCCACTAATATAATATATATGTATAAAATGTAGCTCACATGTGAATAATAATCATTATATTTAGTCTAAGTTGCTGGTACAAATGAATTAAAAAATATACTTGACATAATGCTGCCTAACTCATGATTGCATGATTATAAACTTATAATATATAGAAACAAAATACACTTTCACTTACATATATATGTTCTATTTTTTAAAGGTAAGATGGCATTATTTATATAGTAATATATATTCTATGATATATTACTTTATTAAGTTGCTAATCAAAACTTAAAAAACAATTAGGTGTTAAAATTTGTGACTCAGAATCCAGTTAATTTTACAACTTGACAATGCCGCATAATTTTATTAGTTATATCGGAGTTTCGAAGGTAGCTACAAAGCGACAGTGTTAATTCTAATTGGATCTTTAAAATATAAGCATACATGAACAAAGAGAAATAGGATTTTGAGAGAATTTTAGAAGAAATGTTTTTTCTGTATTAAAGAAGAAAAAAGGAGATTACAATCTATGTTTTCCTTATGCACATGTTATTTAATTAAAGGGAAGTCATACATGGTTCTTTATAATATGTAAGTTGTAAACTACCAATCAAATCAAATCCCTAAAATTATGAAAACTACCCTAACTTAAATATACACAAAAATAAAGACGTTGATATATGTTCGTTCAATCTTTCCCATAAATCTCGTTGTCAACTCTGATGCCTTTTGCATATGCCAGTTGAGTAACCCACGTCGACTGAATCATGGTAGCTTATCTTCTGGCAGATAAATTCCAGGTCAACGCAACCTGATTGATTGATGCCTAGGGGAGATTGCACATGGTCTCGTGAACCAAGTCGCTTGGTTCTTGGTCTTTGTAATATGCTCATCGTAACCAGGTGACTAACATTTCTGAGACCAGGTAATTTGGGACCGGATCATCATGACCTTCTTGCCTCTTGATTCAACAAATTGAACCAGCAAGTCGAGCTTACTCACATGGAGAAGCAGCGAAATGAGCTCAAAATTGTGATATGAAGCTTTTTAAATTAGAGATTTTGCAATAATTTTTAGAGTTTTAAATTTACTGTAATGAGACGTCAATTATTTTTGTACTCTCTTTAATATAACAGTTACATCTTCTCTATCTATGATTATCTATTTAAATTGAGTTACTATGCAAAATTATTTATTTTTCTTCTCTTTATTTTTTGTAATAACTTTGTGTTTTGATTTCATAAGGGAAAATTGGCGAAAGTCAGTTTGACACAACTGAGTACTAACACATATCAGTCATCAGTCATTTGGTATTTAACCTTTTTTTACTAAATTATGTAATGAAACGTAACAATAAGAACTTTTACCACAAAAACTATGTTTAAAGATTTAATTGTAACAAATTGACAAGTTTAAGGATTTCTGTCGCAATTTTCTAATTCAAAATAATTAGTTATACACTTATACTAAACCAATTCTTTCACTTTATCTTTAAGGTATTTAAAAAATGATTGAAACTATATGTGGGTTTCACATGGGTTCATATACTTTATGGTGAGCTACATTAATTGATCAAAAGATGGAAGTGGCGGGACCTAGTTGTCTTGGTTCTCGTCTCGATCGGTGCAAGTTGGGAAAGATTTTTGATCGATCATATATTCATAGTCAAGATCTTTGCGAAACTTGGAGGTGAATATATATATATACACACACATATATAAATATATATTACGTAGGACCACATCTAAAAAGCACAGCTTTACTCTTGTGCCTGTTTTCTTGTTTGACCTTTAATCGTTAGTGATCATTCTAGTCATGATGTATATAATATCAAAGTCTCATGAGTCTTCTTCTCATTATCATGACCAACCCTAGAGAAAGTTGGCTGATTATTAGGCGTATAAAGCTGATCATTCTATTTTATGTTTTGCGTTTAAGAGCATAATTATATGTCTTGTTTAGTCAACTGTTGTTTAACATGAATCATGGTGCCTATCATGTAGTCTAGCTTAGTAGCTTTCAGTCTCGAATAACATAATCAAAATGCACTAGTAAGACACGATCAGACTATATATATGTGTGTGTATATATAGATCTACATGTAATTAGTGCACTACGTTTATGTGTACTACCCAGTTTGTTTATGATCGTATGTGTTACAAAATTGCAGAGATATTTAAGAACACAAGGATTAATGGTCTTGGCGTGTAAAATCATGACCACGAAGGAAAGAACTTGGGTTTTTATCTATTGAAGATTTCTGTCACTTAGAACATCACTCATATATATTTTAGAGGATAAGTTGACTCTAAATGTGGCTCGGCTTCTATATCAACGAAGTTTGCTGTGAAGTTGTATAGAATATCCGGTACATTTTACGTACGGCTTAATATTTTCAACCAATTATTTGTAAATATACATTGTGTTGTATCATGTTTGCTCCAACAAATAATACATCGTAATTTGTTTGTGATATGTTACTAAAACTAGTAGTACAACAGTTTTTTCAGCGAAATAAAATGTGTTTATTAGCGTACGTAACACCACAAAACTTACCTTTTCAGAGAATTATGTAAATTAATAAATATTGTGTATTTCGAATTCATTAACTTATAGAGGCATATTTATAAACTAGCTCTACTTCTTCATTTTTGCTACGTAAATTAACAATCATTGGTAATATTTATAAGAATTATCGGCCATGTGTGCTTTTTTAACGCTCTCATTAAAATATAATTGATGATAAATATAAATAAGTAGATGTAGTAGAGGACCAGAGGTTTAAAAAGCCTCTATTTTCCCTCGGCATGCCTTTGATATGTCCATAATTTTAGCTTTTCGGTAACTTTTTTTGTAAAAATAGTTTACTACTTTACTCTTTTAAGAAGAAACAGTAAAAAAAATGAAAATAAGGAGAAATATATATGTGGGTCTCATTCTCATTAATTATTAGGTATAACTTATATTAAATTCCAATAATAACTTTTATTTTGATATAAAATTACAATTGCAGCCTTTATATTTGAACAATAAAATTACAATTTTATTTTTTTTTCTTTCAAAATACTCGCCGTTAACCCACCGATTATCGATTTACCCGCAATATCTGATCGGTAACTTTATAGTCGATAACTTTTTTTCCTCAATTAACTAATAAAATAGAGCTATCGGTTATTTAGAACATTGGACAATCACAATACTATACATTATGTTAAAATCAATTATTTACGTAATCCTAGCTAGCTAGGAATTGCACGATAGAAATCTACCATATTTGTAGTACTGTCGCTCGAAATGACATATGCTATAATTAAAAATTGTTCTACCATTATTTACAATGTTTTAGTCGATCATTCATGTTCTACCATTCTAAGTTTTTTTTTAGAGAAAGGAAAAATGAATTTAATTTTGAACCGAAAACGGTAAAAACACCAAAATAACAGTTTTCTGAATTTTATTAGGAACATATTTTTTTTTAGTTTTTAAACGAAACTTGTTTCAAACCGATTGCAATACTTGTTTTTAACCGGAACTCGTCTAACCAAATTTTTAACCACAACAAATTTTAACATGTCTCAGCTATTAATTTTCTCCTTAAACTTTGATTTTGTATTATAATGCCCTCATTATTTTATATGTTTATGATTCCGTCAAAACTTTATAAAGACAGTATAATTTTCCTCATCTTAAACTTTTTTACCCTAAATAAGTTTCTATACAAATATCTCTCAAAGTTTCCTCTCTCTTGACTTTTCCTCTGGGTATTGTCTTTTTGGCTTCTCGTTTCAGAATCCACGAAGTTCCAAAACTCGTCATTTCTAACATATTAATAATAATAATAATCCCTTAACAATTAAGCAAATTAAGCATGGAATTATTGTTAACAATTGCCGATCGAAAAGATAGCATTTGATACATTTTAAAAGTTTATGGTGATAACTAATAGAAGAAGAAAAAAAGTAAAAAGGGCAAACTCCTACAAAATTATAAATTATAAATTCAAGGGTAACTGTTAGAAAAATAAATCGAATACCACAAGATAGCATAAAACAAGATTATAAGTTGAGAGACTAAACTGATAAACCATATAAGGCAATTCGATACAAACTGAGATTTGAAGAGGAGGTATTCGTAATATTACTCTAATACGAAAACGGTAGAACCTTGCCTTATATCTAAATCCCGAAAACCGGCATTTAAATCGGATTCCGGAACAAAGTTTTGAGCCATATATAGCAAATAGTTGGAAAATTACAAGATCACTGTCCCAACCTCTGACAAACTGATTCGGAGGTCGGCTTGGTGGTGGGAGTGCGACACATAACTGCCGATCAATATCGATTCTTCTCGTGATCGACAGAAAAGGTCAACGCCTGGAACATGACGTCATTGTCCACGTCACCATCCAGCTTCTCTACGGGTCCCACACTCTCGTCCCTTTCCAGTTTCCAACGTGTTCTTTCTCCTCTCCTCTTGCTCTTAAGTAGCACCACAACGGAACCACCCCAAACCCCAGCCCCTCTCTCTCTCTCTCTCTCCATGTACGGTGACGCGTTCCCACACGCGGACTTCGGGGAGCCGGCGTTCTTTCCGCCCCCGTCGTTGATGGTCCAGCTGGCGGCGGAGGACGTGGTCGACCCGCTGCTCGCCTTCGAGGCGGCCAGCAGCAGTGCCTGCAGCAGCTACAGCTCGGCCAGCCCGCTCACCAGCGCGTCGGGCTCGGCCTCCCGCATCATCCTGCAGCGAAGCGTGAGCAGCCACACGCTCCAGAAGAGTACCACCCACCGGGTTCTCTCCTCGGTCGCCGAGCTGCTCGACTCTAGTCCGGTCCGGAGGGTCTATAGCACCGGCGACTTGCATGAGGTATTCTCGATTAACCGAATCCAAAATACCCTCATCTCATCGGGCGTTCCGGATAGTGTTAAATGCGTAGATGATGAAGTAGGTTTGCGATTAGGGCCCATAATTTGATCCAAATTTTAAATTTAATCTTTTTTTAGAACTTTTTTTTTTTTTTTAGAACTCCAAATTAAGTTAATTTAATTAGAAGCCCGGTCGAATTTCCTTAAAATTTAATTATTTCAAATGAATTATTAAATTATTTTTCGATAACGGTTCGGATTTTCTTTTCCGTCAGCCCCTATGTACTCCGCCTAGCTAGGGTTCTATAATAAATACAAAAAATTGATAGTAATTAGTTACTCTCCTTTAATCTAATTATAGCCATGCACGTATGGATCATAGGCTGAACATAGGCACATGCAGATATCAATATACTTCCTTTTTCCCAAATGCTTTTTTTTTTTCTTATATGGTTTGAGTGTTCTTCGAAAAAAATTAGATCGTGGATCCATGTTCAAATACTTAAGTGTTACTAATTTCGAGTATTAATATATATGTTCAGAGGATTAACATGCCTCACCACGGTTATCGATCATCGGAGAGTCCGCTATCGAGCGAAAGCAATGCAATCATCGAAGGAATGAGCCGAGCCTGTCGCTACAGCCCGGAAGAAAAAAAGGAGAGAATCGAGAGGTACAAGACCAAGAGAAACCAGAGGAACTTCAACAAGAAGATTAAGGTTTTTCATTTAATCTATATTTACTAACTAATTTATTGGCACTTTTTTCTTTCACTGTTTTTGTTTTTGGCTTCTTCTAAAAGTGCTCTATTAATCATCTTTTGCACTAGATTCTCGTACACACTCGTTAAGTCATAAGCACATCATTGACAAATCTTTATCATCTTATTATTTAATTATTTATTTAACTATTGATCTATTATAATAGTCTCAGTCGCCTTGTATTGTCACGTAAACTATATATATTTCACTACTATTTGATAATATATTATAGAATAAAATCTGATGATAAGACTAACAAAGGATGAATTCAAGTTAGATAACCAATTCTTATCATGGAGACTGCGTATATAAAATAAATTAAACAATAATAAAAAATAAGGTGTGTTTGAGTAAGATTATGTATGTAATTAAAAATGGAATTTTAGACGTACTAACTTGCTTAATGTTATATCATATATACCTTAATTTTAAGAAATTCGATACCACCTTAATATTATAGTAAAACAAAATATAGTTGAATCCTTAGTTACTTAATTTGAACTAGATTTTGAGGTGCGATAATAAATCATTAGTATCGAATATTTGAACTTGTATGCTTGAATTATTATGTTGGTCGAGGCTTCGTGCACCTAAAATTAAAGGGAAAAAAAAAACTCACTATGGAAGAAGAAGAAAAAGAAAGATAAACGAATATAATTAAAGTCGTGGCTTTGATTGGTTTGATAAAAAGCTTCTACATATATATGCACTCATTATATTGACATGGTTTACTAATTTGGCTACAAAATCAGTATGCTTGTAGGAAAACGTTGGCCGATAGCCGGCCGCGCATAAGGGGACGATTTGCACGCAATGACGAGATTGAAAAGAGCTATCAAGTCGGTCAGTGGAGCCATGGCAACAGCGGAGAGGATGAGTTTGAGGAAGATGACGAGAATTATTGGATCAGCTTTCTTGATGCCTTCTCTTCAAATTTAATTCCTTAGTATTTTAAAAAATTATTGGAGACTAAGTCCTCCAATGCATAATGAAGTATTTATGTTAATTTTATAAATATATGTGTGTAATATATATAATTAATCTAGCAATGCAAGTTTTAGATTGTTGTTAAATATTTTTGTGCTTGTATTATATGCATTGTAAGATTAATTTTATACAGAAGCTTAAAATTGGTCATTTGTAAATATTTTTAGCTGATTGTATGATTACAAATAAAGTGGAAAGGAAATCATTTGATTGCAGACTATGGCAAAAGAATTTGTAATATATTTTTTAAGGACAAATATTTATATCTTGTCATGTTTTGACTTTGTATTTTTTATTTCTACGTGGCTACTTAACAATATATAACTAGTCTTTTTTTTTTTTTTGAAACACAATATAGAACTAGTCTTAACACTTCCTACTTTATAGCAAATATGGACAAAAAAAAAATACAAGATACATATTATTTTTCATTATTTTTAACGGATGATAAAACAATATTAAGCTATTTATCTTGAATTTTCTTATTTAAAAAAATAGCAAATAAGCAGGTATAAATCACATAATTATACATTGACTTTATCAATGATAGGGTTGTGCTTGAGGGGAGGCGGAGTAGACCCACACTTAAAAAATAATTTATATATAAGGACCTACAAAATTCAATTTAAGAGCCCCAAGATAAGTTGAGTGGTTAATTAGCTACATTGTCGGCCGAAAAAAATATAATTGAGAAACTTATCTATAAAGATTTTATTAGTACTTTTGCCGTAAAAATGCTAGACGCGTCATATTTGAATGAGTAGCTATTAATTACACAAATATATTTTATACTCTCGTAATTTCAATAGGGACCTCAAAATTTCTCCTCGCCTCGGGTCAAAAAAAATTTAGGCACGGCCATGCGCGTACAAATGTCACTGAACTTCTCTACTAAAGTTCACTGAAATCATCAAAATAGAACCATGAGTAATAAGCGTTTATCATTCAAGACTTCACTTAATTTTTTAAAATGTGTATTTAAGCTGTTCGGCAGCCGGTCGCCGCTGGAAACTTGAAAACCGGCGAGAGTGAACATCTCGGAATCAATTGAATGAAAGTACTGTGATAGTTTTGGCTTTTTCCGTTTTAATCTCTGTTTATATCAACTATGAACAATCACATATCACGAACTTGGAAAAAAAAGCCTATTTTGGCGGATCCATATATTCTCTTTAGTCGATGGTGCTTAATTAGTGCCAACTAATAGTGGAGAGCAATCGGACTAAATGCTATTCACCCCGTCACATATATAGTCCTAATATTCAACTTGCCACGACACTGTATAGGCAAAACTATATCACAAATTACATATTAAGGCCATATTTATAAAATTGAATCGACAAAATTAGTATTGACTTTTAAAACAAATATAAAAACCTCATCGGTATACCTATACGGTTCGAGCAAATGAATATTGTTTTTCTAATATTGTATTTTGGACTTCAATTTTTTTTATTTTTTTTTAAGTCATTGTGGTTATGAAGTATACTCATAAAATTCGATTATGCGCCATTGGTTATGAAGTATACTTCATTGTATACTCATTGGTTATGAAGTATATGTATACTCATAAAATTCGATTATGTGCCGGTTTTATTTTACATTTACAAAAAGCCCCTATTGATGTACTCACATAACTCTCGATACACTTGTAAAGTAAACATATTTGCGGTTTACCGTTTACGAACTTTTAAAACACTCATTGGTGCTAGCTCTAGTGATAAGGATTTAGAAGAGACCTCAAACTATTATAAATGGACACTCTCACGCCTAGCGAATGTGCCTAGCAAATCAATCAATCTAGTTTTTTTTTTTTATGTGTGGACTGTTCGCTTTTTGTTTGCTAGCGAGAGTGTGATCAATTATTTTCCCACATTTTATGCTATTTTCCTAGTAGAAACTTATTCATGATCACAATGAAACTATTTGCCTTAAGCACTTGGACAATAGATGTATTAAAATAAAATAAAAGGTTGACATTTCCATATTGAGTTTGTTGTCCTTTCAGTCAAACTTCATGTCATCCCAAAAGTAAAAGGAAAAATTACTGATTATTGAAGAAGTAATAATCAAAATACAAATGATCATCTTCATTGACATATGTATTTTGTTGATTGTAGCCTAATTAAACCACTACGTGAAGAGCCTAATTGCACTTCATGCCATACCTAAAAAGCTCTTGTAATATATTAATTGAGGAAAGTCCATCTATACCATATTCTATATATAATTATGTGAATTCGGAATGGGATACTTGCGGATATATAGATATGTCTTAAATATTTGAAGCCCAATAACATCTCATAAGCCTGCTACTCCGTGAAGCAATTTGAATCGTCAATTACATTTTGATCTAACTGTTACTATTGAAAACTCAAGAATCAAATTAGTTCTGCTTTTTCAAGTAGCCATCGATGTTCAAAAAAGAAATGGTTTGTATCGGTTAATTCTCTCTCTAAGTTTGTTTGTTTGTTTTTTTTTTTTTTAAGAGTTCTTCCGTGCGATATGATTTCTTCTTCTTCATTTTCTTCTCGTTTACTTCTCTATTATTGGACAAATGACGAGAGACCATTGTGTGTTTCAAGGTTGCCGTGCTTCTTCCTAGTAACGAATCCACGTAGAGGTTGGTTCTCAGGCTCGGATTGACCGATTATGAAAAGAGGGATTGAAGTTTGTACATAAGAGTATAGAAGTGTAAGATCTGACGTAGTGAAAAGCTTTATGGTTTTTCACTGGAGCAGGAGCTGACATACATCAGAAGTCGGTTTTAATCTCTGGCCAAACATTTTTTCAAAATTAGTTGTCTTGTTTCTTCTTTCGTTTCTCAGTTTTTTTAATATGATTAATTTAGTTTAATATGATTATTTATTGCAAGAATCTTTGCTAATTCGCAGGGCTGGCCCTGAGCTCCTCGTTTTTAGTCGGGGCTCTAGGCTATGTAAAATTTGGGGCCCTTAAACTATTTATAAATTAAATTTTGTTTATATTTAATTAAGTATACAACAGTATATCTAATAAAAATGAGGCCCTTAAAATTTTGGGCCCTAGGCGTCCGCCTTGCTCGCCTATAGTCAGGGTCGGCCCTGCTAATTCGTAATAGTATGTAATTAATGTACAGTATTTCCTAGCTTATCATTTTACTCATATATGTATCATATAAAGGAAACTACAAAGTGGGAATATATATATATATATATATAATATACACGCATATATATATTTACAAATTTACAATCTCTCAATTTGTACCACTCTTATTAAATTATTAATGCCCTGCATGTTACTGAATCATGAGAATGGGATTAATTAAGCCAAACCAAAATAAGTTCAAAGTCTTTTATCAAAGGCTATACTAATTAATTGGCATTTAACAAAAATTAAAGGCTATATTATATTATTAGTTAGCATTTAACACAAAATTAAAGGCTATGCTGTCTCTCAAGGCTTAGTAGTATTACGGCGGTGTGTTGCCCACTAAGTTCTGAATCCATTTTTATAGCATAAATAAATAAATGTAATAATTAATGACAAACATGTAAAGGCTTCAAATAGCCCTTTGATAGTTTGGAAAAGTGAAAAAAGGAAAGGATTAATGATGATTTGGGGTTTATTGAAGAAATGTAGATGTCTCCACTTATCAATGTGAGTATTTTTAGAATAAATCACATGACATATTTTGGTCATATATAATTTCTCATTTTATAAATACCATACTTTAAACATTATATATTTGTCTTACATTTTTTACTCGCTTTATATTTTTGTCCTTGTGTCTAAGCTAATGTGAATTTTCTATGAGTAGTAGATTTAATTCCACAAAAATATATTCCTACTTCAATTTAACATGTCTAATGTAATTATTTGGACAATTAACTAACAAGCATGAAAATAAAACATATCTAATAAATTCTCATGATATTATAATATGTCTAAACCATAAATATTAAGATATTATAGTCTTTTTTATGTTTGTTTAGTAGCGTTCCTGGTCCAATCTAATTGTCGTGTACTTTTTAAGAGTAATGAATTGTTGCCGATGAATTTAGTTCAAAGAGTTCCAAACCGGAGCTAAAATAAAGACCGGGACCAAGACCAGTCAAGGTTAGTCAATAAAAACGGGATCCAAGACTGGTCACGGTTTATAAGAAAAAATTACTCTTCTATTTTATTTTTATTTTTATAGTTTAGTAGACTTATACCACCAGTTCATATTGGGTATTTTTAGCTTATAAATAATTATTGCAATTTCGGAAACCGTGGCCGAAAGCAATTAAGAAAAGCCCAAAAAAATAACAGGGTCGAGAAATATGTACAAAGGTCAGTACACGGTCTCCGTTTCACACGGTCTCCGTCTCAGTCTCGCAGTCCCACATCTCAAAAGAAACCGTATATTTTATGACATAAATTTCTTTGTGTAACAAAATAATAATAATAAAGGAATACAAAATTTTGGAATAAAATTATGGGGATATAAATTACAATAATCAAAATTAAAATGGGGAAATGTGAGAAAAATAAATAAATATATATATATAAAGATATTAAACTATTTCCTACTTTTCTTACTTTTACTTCTGGGAGGCTTCTTCTTGAAAGCTACAGAATTCTTCAAACGGCACTTGAGAGGCAACATCAAGGCGTTTTGACGGCCTGCCTTTCTATTGCCTTTCGATTTCCCTGGCATTTTTATCAACATTCCATTATTAAACATAGAAAAAAGGGCAAGTGGGTAGAGGAATGAAATCCAAAGCGGCTAAGTATGTGGAAACCGGCCTAACGATTTCACAGTTTACATAGATATACGTTAATTTCAAGTTACAAGTTCACGAATTACAACAATAACACGGTACCACTCGGAAACATTACCTGGTGAAGATTGAAACGATTCCGAACGATTAATTTCACCATCAGGTTTTACGTGCATTTGATCTTCCATGGTGGCATCTTGTCGGTTGTCATTTGCAACTGATGTATCGCCTTCTACTCTTGCTGCATTGGAGTCCTGAATAGGGACGTGATCTCTGTCTGAATCTTGCCTCGGTTCCTCAAGCTGTTCATTCTCCGGGGATTTTTCAGGCAAAGATTTTCCGTCGCATTCCATATCATGATCGGCTAGATCTTCGTCCATTAGATGATCCCCGACCGACTTATCAGGCATATCAGAACTAATCGAATTATCGTCTTTCACAGGAGTCAGAATATCCCTATCTCTTGATGGAGCTGAAGTCTGATCTGCTTTGCAATCAAAACCAGAATCGGAATCTAGAAAAGCCTCAGATACGGGATCTCTTGCATTCTCATTCGCTGAACTAACAGTTAGGTCGGCCTTGCTGTCACATTTACTCACAGTATCAGCATTTGACAAAACTTTCTTATTACTACTATGATGTGAAGTCTGAGAAGTCTCAGTTCCAGCGGCTTGATTCTTCCTTTTGCGTACACAATTTGGACCTCCTAAAACCGGCGTTTTCTTGGCAATAACATTTGCATTTGGACCATTACTGGGTAATTTAGGCGCAAGCGTCGCTACGGGAATCGCACTCTTGAGTTGAAAGCCACCAGATCCGTTGCTATCGAGAACGGAAGCAAAATCAATGGATTTTACATTTTTCGATACTTTACTAGCAGCTGTGAAGGACTTGGCAAGATCCTCTAACAGCAGATCTCCTTCCCCACTAGAGATCGGATCCCATCCAAACACGGACTTATTATCGGTGTTGACTTTTTCTTCAGATGATATCAAATCGATCTTGACGGCTTCTTTATGAAATTTTTTCTTCCTTAAAGCTTTAGCAATGAGCGCGCTGCCACAAGAATTAGAAAGTTATAGCTTGTTATTCATCGCATCCACATTAATTTTTATGTCCTTGGAAGTTATCGTACCTGCAGTTCTTGGAGACGGCTGCTTTTGCTCGTTCCATTGGGAGCCCGAGTAGATACGACAAGTTTGCCACATCATATGGTCCTCGTAAATCATATGCAGTCACCGCGCCACTTGAGATTATTAGATTCTTCCCCCGAGTCCAATCTACCAGTAGCTGAATATAACAGATGATGATAATAAGCAAAACAATAAAGAAATAATTACTACTATTTTACATTACTTCTAGAAATTATTTTTTCAAACCTATCACAAGTTATTTTAAATTTAATAGAACTCATAAAAAATTTCGAGTCCACAGAAGTTATGTTGCGACTCAAGTCTTATGAATAATAATACATTAAAGGGTAGAAAATAAGAAACAAATTATGTAAGAATTTTCCCAATGCAAGACAATATTTAGGTTATTGTGCTTCAAACATATAAACTTCATTCATAATGATTATAAAAAAAAAAAAGCATGAATCTTCACCTTAGCATTTGCTATCATTTGCCGCCTCGAGTGAATATCGGCAAGGAGACCGGAGTACGTGATTTCAAAATAGACTCCACGCTGTATAATCAACAATTACGACAAAACCCAAAAAAATGAAGTCACATACACCGTATTTCCTAGGAAAACTTATATGATAAAAAAATTAAAAGATACAAATTATGTGAGTGACTTTCAGTCGAAATATAGCACAACCTGAATAGCAGCTTTGACCATGTTGAGCTTTAAACGAAAAGGTAGCTTCTCCGAGAAGTTAATCGCAATTATATCCACCTAAATCAAGCAAAAACATTCCATGATGTTTATTTACCCAGGTATCAAAACAATAGGGAGTGTAAAAACAAATACAAGTCAAACACTGCATCTAGTGCCGATTACCGATATTACAAAGCATTGGTACTAAAAAAGCAGCATTTTTTTGGCAAAACCGCAGTACAAATGGCACCCCCAACTGTAGTTAAAACCGGTAGTTATCGGTTTATATTTTTAAAAACGCTACAAATATCCGATTTACCGCCCAGAGGATATGCGTTTTATGTGTGATGTTAATTTTTTTTATGAAAACCAACCCGCTCGGTTGTTCATCCTCACTTGCGGAGAGCGGAGCGGACGTAAGTATAGTTTGACCGAAGATGGAGTGTCAGACACTGTACTTCATATTTTAAGAGATAATATACATGTTTATAGTTGTTATACTTTCAGTTTTTGAATTCTGCAAACATGTTTCTAAGGTATCAAACTATCAATAATATCATCTTTACATCTAAAAAACTTTGCAATGATCGGCAAATTTTAGCCAAATTAGCACGGAATCGTTGTTTAAAACTTCGAATCGAAGCAAAGTAAAGGAAGGAAGGAAGAATGAAGATACCTCCAATCTCTCACAGGCCTGGTCGAAGACGGTCTGATTCAACGGCGTGACGGCTACGAGATCGTAGGTCTTCAAGATGGGGTTTCCGGAGTTGAGAGCCTGGGCCTGCGCGGGACTGTCGACGAGGAAGGTGAGGCGCGTGTACTGCCGGAACGGGGCATCGCGCTGGACGCCGAGGAGGTCGCGGTGGAAGTGCACGGCGGAGGCGAGAGAGGGAGAGAGCTTGAGGAGCGAGGCGAGCGAGAGGAGCGGGATCGAGCAGCGGTCGCGATCGGACATGACGCCCTTGATTGTGCGGTTGTAGGCGACGCCGGAGTAGCCGAGCTCCATGGCGGCGGCGGCGAGCTTCGTGCGCGCCGACTTGGCTGGCCCCGCCGTGGCCTCCGAGAAGGGGACATTGAGGTCGAAGAAGCCCATGGCTATGGCGATTTGAGCCTCTCACTGTGCGCGCAAGGGTTTAAGCCTTCAGGGTTTGGCCAAGGAAGGGAAATTGGGAAGGGGGTTTTAGTTGAGGGGTTATGAAAATATTGACAAATATGTCAGAAACGACATCGAGTTTTGATTTTTTTTTCCCGGAAATATTGTCGTTTTTTCTAATGGAAAGCATGAGACGACAGTCTTTACTCCGGTTTGTGGCTTGGATATCCCGCCTCGTTTAAGTAATTTTTATTTTTTATTAGTTTAAGATAATCTTAAAAAGTACAATTTTTATTTTTAAAATAAATTAAATTATTTTTCCAGTGTTTGGTAAAATTGATTTTACAAAAAATTTAAAAGCAATTTTAGATTTTTGTACATAAGTCGTAAAAGTTAAGCTTCGTAGCTTTTAGTTTTTTCTAAATATAAAATACAGCTTTAGTCTATTTTAATTTTTTTAACCTAAATAATCTTTTTACTAAACGCTAAAATCAGTTTTTGTTACCAACAAAACTGTTTTCGAAACAGTTACCAAACACATGACAGCTTTTTGAAGAAACAATTTTTTTCTTAAACCAAAACTAAGTTTGTTTTTAAATATAAGTTGTGCCAAACGGGTCCAATAGCTAATAAATTACTATTTAGGCTTAGATTGTATTTTAATAAAAAAAATTGTCGATATTAATTATTTGATTTGAAGATTTTTATTTATTTATATAAGTGATCAAGTTTTTTAAAAATACGGATAACAATAATACAAATATATATAAACGGAAATATAAAATATATATTTTATTTGATGTAACAAATATTAAGAAACGACACGTCGTTCTCTTTAGTAGATCGTATTCATAGGAGTAAAGTAAACGACACAATCCTTTCAAAGTCCAATTGTTTAATCAAAGCCCGCGCAAGTTTTCGCCACACTACCAAAACCAAAAGTTTTTCGCGTACGGAAACAAACACAGAGCTCTAAATCCCCTCGGGCCCGCCACGTCATCGATCCGCCCCTCACTCCGAAACTCATCTCAGCCGTCAAACTAGTCCAATCAACGGTCCAAAACAAACATTACGCGGATCCCCAACAATTCCGAAGCTCGCAAAACATCCTTATAAATACCACACCACAGCCTCATCGAACCCCAATCCACTCTTCACATATTCCAAATCCCCAATTTCAAAATCCACAGGTTCGATCTCCAAAGCGCATTGAATTCATCATCATCTCTCTCGATCGATCGCTGACGATTTCCGATTCTTACTGTGTTGCAGGTTTCAAAGCTCCATTCACAACAATGTCGGGGCGTGGGAAGGGAGGCAAGGGTTTGGGAAAGGGAGGAGCGAAGCGTCACAGGAAGGTCCTTCGCGACAACATCCAGGGCATCACGAAGCCCGCAATCCGGCGTTTGGCTCGCCGTGGAGGAGTGAAGCGCATCAGCGGCCTGATCTACGAGGAGACCCGCGGGGTGCTCAAGATCTTCTTGGAGAACGTGATCCGCGACGCCGTGACCTACACTGAGCACGCGCGGAGGAAGACGGTGACGGCCATGGACGTGGTCTATGCGCTGAAGAGGCAGGGCAGAACTCTCTATGGGTTCGGAGGTTAGGCGTCTTCTGCTGAAAGTCTTGCTGTCAAGAAACGGTGTCTGTGGATGGAATTCGGTGACGGTGAATGATTCGTTCGTTGTTGCTGTTTGTTTACTGATATAATTAGCGCTTGTCCGAAGAATTTGTGTCTTGTATTTGTAATTACAAGCTTTGGTGATCGGTGATTGAAGAAGATAGTGTAGGGTTTGTAATTTGGTACCGGAATTGCAATTGAAATGTGAATCAAGTGCTTTAGTTCCTCTATCTTTGTTTATCACTGAAGATCTTCCATAAGTATTATTGATGATTAGTTTTAATCTGAGAATTAAGATGCCATCAGTAAAGCCCTATAAGAAATGTATCAATCCATCAATGAACTGAACAGCTATTAGCTTGAGCGACATATGAAAATGCTTATTGACGACAGCTCAAAGTAAAGTGTGTAATTGCAATTCTTGTATTTGTAGCTACAAGGTGAAATATACCAAGGTTTAAAATGCCGCTTGCCGTTTTCGTTTCGAATTTTTCGTTTTACGGATATATCGCTTCCCGATGGGCATGTCGATGGGCAAATGGTAAAAAAAGGGCATGTCGTTTACCGGATTTATCGCATTTTTCGAATGGGCATACCGCTTGCCGATGGATATGCCGACGGATATTCTGTAAAAAAAATTGAGTATTTAAGCATGATATTTATATAGGTTCAAAACTACATATTTAATAAATACAAGACATAATTGTATACAACAAAACACATTTGTAACTTAAATATGTAGGTGTGAAATGTATAATGTAAAATCACATTATTAGTTGATAATATCATACCACAAAACATATGTTAAATTATTAAGTGTATGTATAATATTAATATTAGTTGAAGTGTATAATATTAAATGAATATACATATTAAGTGTATATGTATGTTAGGTGAAGTTAATATATATGTTAAGTGTATAATATTATTTGAAGTGTCTAATATTAAGTTAAATTATTAAGTGAAGTGTATGTGTATGTGTATGTTAAGTGTGAATGTATGATATTAGTTGAATAACAAAAGTCCCACATTGATAAATAATAAGAGTTTGGTGATGTTTATATACCAAATATTAGGGACAAGGGCTTGGGCCCTTAGGGTCATAGGATTTTGTGGATGGGGGAGGACTCACACAAATGTACTACATATTTTTGCCGAGCCGGGCCGGGACGGGACGGGACGGGACGGGACGGGGTGGGGTGGGGTGGGACCAAAAAATTAATTGGTATTTTTGCCGAAATCTACCAATAGTTTAATTTTTTTCGAAATTCCAGTCATTTTTCGCCAGTTTTATGAGTAAAAACGAAAAACGACATTCGACGTGCCCATTCGAATTTCGCGGCATTTGGGAAAGCGACAGCGGCACGGCAAGGATTTCGTTTCGGTAGTCTCTGGAAAACGAAAATCGGCGCGATTTTCGAGCGAAATTCGCGGCATTTCGCACCTTGAAATATACTATATATATAGTGTGCATAGTTGATATCCAATTTGTTTTTTGTATCTGAAAATAGAAATTAACCCAAACCCATCTGCAATTTCATATCTTTGAGCTATCACTTAGAATACGGCATCGAGTCACGCACATAAATAAGTAGGAAGACAAGACAAGCTCTCCAATATGATGCTGGTGACAGGTATTCCATGTCCGGTTTTTTTGTGCGGGCTGCTTACATTTTCTGCGGGCTGGCAAATTCTGCGCGTCTTTTGTAGGGGATTAAGCACCTAGTTGCTATGCAGCTTATGAAAACTCGTTATAAAGTAATACATAAATGGGGGCGGGTGGGCAGTCCTGCCCCCATTCTACATCCGGGCCAGGGCTGCCTGCGCCCTTACAGCACCCAATCGAAAATGGGATGCAGCGAGCAATGGGTACAAAGCACCCATTTTGGCCCAAATATTGAACAATAACAAATTGATATACAGCTCAAATAGTACAATCTCTTCAGATTATTACTCTATTAATTAGTAGCTTCAAATTTATTTTCAGTTATTGTTGATGTCAGATTTCGTCAAATCCATCCTTAACATAAGGCGTGTCATTACGGCCCAAAAACGACGTCGAATAGAGGCAAGAAATATGTTGACCGTAGTCAACATAAAAGCCCAGTTTGTGAGGAAAGGTTTAACCCATGACGAAAGGCCCAATTCGCAGAAAAAGCCCAAAGTGAAAAGGCTCAATCAACCCTAACCCTATAAATAATAAAAGAAACCTCATTAAGAGGGGATCCAAGAAAATCAGCCGAGAGACATTCAGCCAAGAATGAGGAAAAAGAGAGGAAAGAGAAAGAAGAGAGAAGAAAACATCACGAAACAGAGAAGAGAAAGAGTGAAGAGATCAAGCCAAAACTCATTGAACTACGTGATGACCTGATCCTGGTTCGCCGGGTACGTAGGCAGCCTCGCCGAGAGCGGCGTGGTGCGGCATCAAATCATATCCTTATCATTATTCTTCGATTGTCCAAGCTAATAAACGGGGAAAACCGAGTCCTTTCGGGATAAATAAATCAGGGAATAATCGTGTATATATTTTTATTGCGTTCTTTACGGTTTTCCTTGTGACTGCAAGGTGGTGAAAATCGCCCTCTACAGTTATCACGTTATATGAACACTAGTAAGCACTACTGTTCAGCCATGAATTTAGTTTGAGAGGTAAAGACTGAATTATCACACTCAACATTCCACCATTGACTAATTTCTTCTCTTCAGTCCAGTTATGGATTGCACAAACATTCTCTTTACTTTTTGTAGTAGTCAATACTGATCGGAAATGTATATTTATTTTCGTTTTAGTCCCTTTAAGTCTTGACAAATGATGGACTACAAAAGTATATTTGGAAAGACCTGATGTGAAAGTTGCCAGAATATGACATAAAGAATGTCAAATTGACCAGACTCATCACAAATTCTGTACATGAAGAGATCAAAGAAGAAAAAATAAATCAACTTAGAATGCAGGATTCTTCACAAAACAAGTCAACGCAAAAGTCATGAATCTTCTGTCGGACAAAAAATACACAATACATTATACTCTCAAAAGAAAGATAAATTTTGTTTATGTTGAACGAATAATTTAGATTCGTATATTGAGTTATCGGGCTGCGCCACCTGTCACCTCCCTTCGGACTTGACCAGCTGCGAGAACACTCGGCTCATGGAAACGCCCGAGAGGTCGTCCAGATTGGTCATCTCCACGGCCGAAACCGTTGACTCGTCGTTCCCGAAGTTGTTGACTTGGGGATGGAGCTCGCCGATCATGTTGGTGCTGTTCTCCTCGAAATCGCCGTGGTTCGCCGCCTCATGGAGCTGAAGAGCGTACTCTAGATTCCACAGCACATCTCCCATGGAGGGCCGGTCAACGCCGTAGTCGGCCAAACACTTCTCCGCAGTCTCCGCGAACTTCCGGAGCGAGTCAGGTCGGATCTTCCCCGCCAGATGTGGGTCGATGATCTGCTCCAGCTGTCCTTTGGTCTGCCACTTCATCGCCCACTCTGCCAAGTTGACCATTTCCCGAGGGAGCGTCGGGTCAATCACTGGCCTCGCGCAGACAACCTCGAACAGAACAACACCGAACGAATACACATCGGATTTATCAGTGAGCTGCTGCCTCCTGAAGTACTCCGGATCGAGATAACCGAAGCTGCCCTTCACCGCCGTGCTCACGTGCGTCTGATCGATCTCCGGGCCTGCCTTGGAAAGCCCGAAATCAGCGACTTTCGCCATCAGATTCTCGTCGAGCAAGATGTTGGCCGATTTCACATCGCGGTGGATCACTGCCTTTGCGTAGCCAGTGTGGAGGTAGTGCAGCCCTCGGGCGGCGCCGATGCAGGCCTCGAGCCTCTGCTTCCAGGTCAGGCTCGGGAGGTCAGAGCCGTAGAGGTGGCCCTTGAGCGTCCCGTTCTCCATGTACTCGTATACCAAGATCATCTCGTTCTTATCGTCGCAGTAGCCAATGAGCGAGACGAGGTGGCGGTGCCGGAACTGCGAGAGCATCTCGATCTCGGTCTGGAACTCGTTGAGTCCTTGTTGGGACCTAGGGTTTCCTCGCTTTACGGCGACTTTGGTGCCGTCGTTGAGCTCGCCCCGGTAGACTTTCCCGAAGCCGCCGACCCCAATGACCCAGCTCTCGTCGAAGTTGTTGGTGGCGTCTTGTAGGGAGACAAACGGGATCCGGTACTGGTGGTTCGATGCGATGCTGGTGGTCGTTCTGGTGCTGAACTTGCTTCCCATGGTGTGGGAATTTCCGCCACTGAACGGTAATGGAATCCACGTCTTGGAGTGACCTTGAACTGCCATGGATCTCCTTCTCCGACACACAATGAAGACAAAAGCAGCAAGCAATAACACGACAAAAACCCCAATGCTCACCCCTGCGATCACTCCGACTTTCGCCTTCGAGCTCGAGCTCGACCCTGCGCTCGGAAGAACGGAGTTTGCTGCGCTGAGACTGCCCATCGAGTTGTTGATTTTCATGATCTCGAGACCGTTCAGGATCGCGTTGGGTTCTACGCTGGGCAGGACTGAAGGCCCGACGCTCACACGCATCTTCGTGCTCGTAGCTTGAAGCGTGACGAAATCCAGGTAATGTGCGGTGGCCAGGACGTTAACGGAAAGTTGAGTGACGTCGAGATTGGGAGCGACGTTCCAGGAGTCAACGTATATGTTGTAATAGAGCTCGTTGAGACCGACGCTTTCTATATCGCAGATGTGAAACCGAACAAGATAACGGAACCCCGCATCGACGGGGAACTCCCACGTCACGTTGTAGTTGCTGCTCGGGTCGCTGTCAGCATCCATAGCCGTTGCAGTCCCGTAAACCGTCCTCGGAGCAATCTCAGGCGTCGCGCCACCTTCCGGGTACTTAACCACAGCGATTTTCGAGATGTTCTTGACGCCATTCTTCGTCAAGAGAAACTTCTGATCAGGAGTCCAGGTTCTGGAAAGGGAGTCGTTCGAAACCGACACAAGAGGCCCGCCCATGTTAACCCTGGCCACGGTCTGCAACGCGCCGGACGCCAATCCGGTGAATGGCTGCAGCGTATCGACCGTCCTCGCATCGTCGGTGACGAGCTCATCCGGGACGGAGACGACTTCAACCGCATTCACGAACGCGAACGAGTTCCCGGACGGAGCAAAAGCGACGACGAGGGTGTCCGAGGAAACATTCACCGAGAATTCTCTCATGGAGGCGCCGGCGCCGGCGGAGAATTCCGCGAGCAGGGTGTGGTCTCCGGCGGAGACACCGAACCGGGCGGCGGAGAGGTTGTAGCTCTGGTCGGTGAACGCGAAGAAGTAGAGGCGGATCCAGTGCCTGCCATGTCCGGCGATCGGGAAGCTGTACTGAGAGGCTTCCGTGAAGATCCTGGCCGTGCGATACAGCGACGAATCGCCGGCGTCGGAGATCGATTTCAGGTCCGTTCCGACCAGAACATCCTGAGGAGTTGAGAGGAACTTCGAAGCTGATTTGTCGGAGACGAAGACTCTGTCTCCGACCGTGGTGTTAGCAGAAGAGCCACAGTCTATGAGGTAGTTATCCAATGGAGTAAACCCATCACAGAGACATGCCCAACAGAGAATCGAAGAAACCCAGACCAAAGATTCGATCTTTCTCTTATTCATCATCATCAAGGTCGAGATATGAGCACAGAGAGTCGAAAGCCAGAGCTCTGAAGAAGAGGAGAGAGAAGAGGGTCACCTCGGGAGGGATCTACCGAGACGCGTTAATGGCGGCGAAGAAGACAGCTCTGAGAGAGAGAGAGAAGGATCAAAGTCAAGCCATGGCTGGGAAGTGGGAATAAAGCTTGCAGAGCAGAGCTGGAACGAAGCTGATGACAACTCTTTTCTCTTGCCTTTGTTTAATCAAGACCTGATTGCATGTTCAAGCATTTTTAAATTAATAAATCATGGTAATAATGGAAATGATAATTTGATATTTAAAAAATAAATAATTTTGGAAGACGAAATTCATAATTTGGTGAGAAAGTAAATATTGGAATTCAAAGAGAAGGAGCATGATTTGAAGGCGGTGGATAAAGACAGGCATATTAACTCTTCGTTTCAGTTTGGTCTTGAAATGAGGGTATAAATGGACCTCCTTTTAATCTCAATAGTCAATAGATATGATATTTGTGCCAAAAGTATCATAAAGTATATATATGTGATATATTTCTTTTAATCGTGATAAAATTTTAAAAATTATATTGTTGTAAGTTTTTAATTTCTTACGGCAAATTCATTATTCTATTTTTTTGAAACTTTTTTTGTCATAATAAAATAAAATTTGAAATATATCGCGTATATTTTATGGTACTTTTTCCTGAAAAATATTCATAGTTACAACATACAACTTACATTATACTTGGGGCTTTGAGTAGTATTATAAAGTGTCACCTTGTATGTAATAGTTACACTATAGTTGGCCTTCGGTAGAGTTGCAAGTGGCGACTCCAAACATACAGTCGCGATGGTTTTATCAAAATTGCGATGTGTCGCGACTATTTGGTCAAAATTGTGATGGGTCGTGATTTGTGGTAAAAAAATCCGCGCCAAACTCTCTCGCCCAATCCCATCTCGCCACGTCATCAATCCGACGCATTGCGATGCGTCGCGATTTGGCACAGTCGCGACGCATCACGACGGTTATTTTCGCAATTTTGGCGATCCGAGTCGCGATGCATCGCGACATCGCCATTTGCAGCTCTAGCCCTTGGCCTTTGAGTACTATAAAATATCACTTTGTAGTTGTACTAATAATTTTTTTAAGTAAACAGAATCGGAAGGAACTACTGCTCGATTTTAGATACTTTTCCTGTTACATAAGAATATGAGTATCCGTCCATGCTGGTTACAAATTGAGTACTTCTCCCGCTATTATTGCTAAAATTTGATATTGAGTGTATGAGAAAGGAGTTCCCAAGGGCCTTAGTTTACGGACAATAAGCACATGGTTAGCGCCTAGTGGACTCATGGTTGATTCCTATTTTCTTTCCATTTAATAGTTAGTGTGATTGATGAATATGCATAACTTATAAAATACGTTTTCCACTTTACCAAGTTTACATATTTTCTTAAATATGTATTTTGGATTTTTGAAATAATAAAGTTCCATGATCCAATGCGAGTGTCAACTTCTTTTGGAGATAATTGCTGCCACGTAGAGGCAAATACATGTTTCAAGCAATGTTAGGAATTATTTGAGCACATTATTGCAAATAATTTTCTTTTTGTCATGATTTTATAATTTATATAAAGATAGATGTATTCAAAGTGGCTAATCAAAAAGTTAAAAGATTTATAAGGGTGTTAGGTATTGAGTTAAATTTGAGTGTGAACAGATTTTAGTGGAGAACACGAAGTTGTGACTAGTGACAGATAAAAGAAAAGAAATTTGACTTTCGAGTTAGGACATTTTTTGGACCAAGGATATTTTGCTCTTGAATTTGATAAGTTATTTTATGATATACGTGTAAATTTGACCTATGCATTTGAAAAATAACAATTTTTTATTATAATTTTAGTATGGATTACATAAAATTTAACTATTCATACTTTTTAAATTAGACATAAAATTTAACAATTTTTCATAATTCACTATACCTTTTAATAAAGACATAAAGTCAATAATATATATTATTATTAAAAGTTACTTTTATGTTAAATGGTCAAATTTAAACAAAAATAATTTTTTTAAGAAGCATTATGTTCTTGAAACGGAATAGCACAAAAGTAATTAAAGGACTATGTTTTCATTATTTTAGAATATATAAGCCAAATCTACCATATTACTCTAATTCTATTTTTATGTCTAAAAAAACTCAATTGGCCGAATTGACTATTACTTCTTACGAAGCGTGATTAGCGTCACAAAGAAACAAAGAATAATACAAAAATTGACATATCATATATAAACTTTCAGAGTTTATGGAACAACCGTTGATTTGCTTAGTTCATTACTCTTTTCATTTTCAACGTCTGTTATTTCTTTTAATTAATTAATCTCACTGTTTAAATGGACACCTATTGAATGCAGAAAGATGGATTAGAAGACCATAATATGTTTTAAATGCTAATGAAGTCTGACTTTTCAAACAATACAACAATAGTTGTCTTCATGCTTTTTGTTCTATAGAACTTGACAAACTATTGTAGTCATATTAAAATGAAATTTAATAGGGTATAGTTGGCTTCTATATTAATTAATTTGATTTAATGGAGAAGATAGATCTGCTAATAAATTTATTTCTTTTTGCATTATCTTGGGTGACATTGACAATTACTAGTACTGATCAGTGCTGTCATTCCACCATTGCAGAGAAAACTTGATAAAAGATTTTTTTATATTTAAAATAAACAATAATCTATTTTTTGTTTATTTCTCTTCAAAAGCAACAATTTTTTTTTCCTTCATCTCTTATTTTTTCATTTCCTTCATCTCTTATTCTACTCATCAAATTGTCTCATATTATGTGTGTACATAGATTTCATTTGGCTGCGAGAATGTGTAATTTGAGAGCGACAATTTATTAAGATACATCTTATTTCATCCCTTTGATTATTGTGGATCAATGGTCTAAATGCTTTTATTATCTCAAAGATTTTTAATTTAGAATCATCCGTCTTTATATATTTATAGACGAATAGCACAATTATTTAATAACCGACTAGTACCGAATTTCGGACATTCTTTGACCCGACGTGATTTTTTTTTTCTTTTCTTTATAGTCTTAAATTTGCCTAAACAAAAGAATACGATATTGAAAAATCAACTTCGTCAACCGGTCACTCTATTTTGGGTAGGGAAAAAAAAATCGCCAGAATAGGAGACTTAATAAGAAAACAGTGAGATGATGAGAGAGAAGATAAGAGTAAGAATATTTTTGTCAAAAATTTGTTTATAGTAATATTTTATTCATAAAATATTCGGTATTATTCTTCTAATTAGTGACAAACCTATGCTATTTTATATTTTTATTCATGCATCTTATACGTATAAATAAAATATGTCATCTAAATGATTGTTGTATTATTGTAAAGTCAACCAGGTTAATTACAGTCCTAACTTCAGTAATGATAAGTAGAAATAAAGCATTAGAACTAAAATATTAAAAGTACCAGCCAAAAACCAGCATTTGGTACCCTTTGAAATTAAGGATTATGGGTTGGAATTTTCAAATCAACCTGCATACTCGAACTAAACTTCAAGGAAACTGTTAGAACCTATAGTTTTGGAATCTCTCGGATTCACGATTAAGAAGCGTTCAAAACCAGACCTTTCAGCGCCGGCATTTGGCTCTCCAGAAGCTCCCGTTTGCTCAAAATTCTATCTGATGAACAGTCCTCTTCCTGATACAAAGAAATTATAAAACGACATACAGTTTCACTTTCAGAATTCAGTTACATATTGCTCCCAGCTTCATAAAAAAATAACTATAAATAAATAGGATTGTTTACACAAATACCCCTCGCATAAACTGATTCGTATATACTCCTCTCGGTTTTCTTTTTTCCGTTAACATGTAGCAGAATAAGCATCATAGGCATAATTTCATTGGAACTTTGTCAATTTTTAACCTAATTCGTATGAACAATTTATTATCTAACATAAATAAGAAGAGAGTAGCTAAAATATCAGATCAGTGGTGATGTAAGCAAAAAATTAAGATGACGAGGTATTTGCACACCATTCGACCAGATTAAAGGATATATGTGCAAAAACGGCAAAAATGGATTCACTCACATCACCGGTTGCAGCAGAAATTAGTGCTAAGAGGGTCACTGTTGCAGCTTGGTAGTCTGTGAGGATCTTGTGCGCTGAATCTTCTAACTTATCCTGCAAATTTGCAACATTCACAGGAAAAACAAGTTGCTTGTTTAACAAGGAATCCAGGTTCTAAACTCAAGCATGCAATAGATCTGCTATAATCAATCTCGCATGTCGTTGTAAAAAGGGCGAGTCAATCATTTAGTCAAATATCATGTTTTCATGCAATCTAGGAAATTGCGAAATTCTAGGAAAGAAGTGTTAAGAAAAATACCTGCAATCGAGTAATAGCAACAGAGATTGCTCTTCCTGGAGCTTGAAGAGCTTTATGGTGAAGCTGTTAACGAGAAGTCAAAACTCGGAACCAAAGAAAGAAAATAATCATGTTTTCACTGCAGAATTCATATATTCTATAAAATCAAGGAGACCTGTATATACAGAAGGGAAACAACTTTTGGCAGAAGAGAAACCGGGTCTGTCTCGGCAGAAACTTGAGATGTCAAGTCCTAAGAAAAAGAAGCAAATAAGATGATAGATAATAATCAACAAAGAAAAGCTGAATAAACACTGCTAACATAATCTAGTATTTTTTTAGTAAAGGAAGAATACCTTGCGATACAAATGTAGAAGTGTTCTCTCCAATTTTTTCTCAAGCCTCTTCAAGATTATTCCGCTGAAACATAATTTGCAGTTGAAAATTTATATCATTAATCATGACGGCTTGAATAAACCGTAAACAGAGAAAAGTCAATCATTACCTCTCCTCTGCAAGATCTCTTAGCGCAGTCATGAATGTTTCCACTCGCTGTCAATACAACGTAAGATTAATGAACTTTTTTCGATTCTTTTTTTAGGAAAAATTATGCAGTAACCAACCATTTAAATTAAAAATACTAGCACCCATTTATTAATAGTACAAACCTTTCCTTCCAGAGAATCAACTACCGCAAGAGCCATACTCGACAGAGATCCAGGAAAACTCTTAGCCTGCGAAACCAAAAAGGAAGCCAAAAACATTCACAATCACATTTCCTTTTAAAAAAATATTTAATCAACAATCACGATTAATCAACGTGTATAGATTATATGAGCTCTTGGATTCTTTCATACCATGGATGTTCTTTCTCCAGGACTCAAAGAACTAGAGTCCGAATCTTGAAGTTCAACTTCAACTCCATTCTTTATTTTGTTAAGCATATCCTAATAAATTTCACCGTGTTAGATAACCATCAAATGATATATCCAAAGAAAGTAAGTGCATATAAACGTTACTCGAACACTACCAAGTCGTAGATGAGAGTATCAGCAATAGACGCAGCAGTTGTTCTTAACAAGTGCCGGTGCAAAATTACCTGTTCACATTGAATGTTAGTGACAAAATTCATAGTTAACCATCAACCGATTGCATATGTAATCGATGTAGAACCGTAACAGTGCCTTCTTGCCATTTAACAAGCCCGAGTAGAAGAAAATCTTACCGACGTAGATTGGTCATCTTCAAACAAGTCTAAAGCTTTTTCGTATAGCTGCATGTTCAAGAATGACTGCAAAGAGGACGGAAAAACAAGCTTCTGTTATACATAATTTTCTATATATTTATAGAGGGGCGAAGCTAGCCTTCATCTTTAGAAGGGGTAAATTTTTTATTATTTTAACAAAAAGTAAGACAATTTAATCACAAAATAAGGGGGAAAAAAGCCTATAGGAAATAACAAAAAAAAATACACAGATAATGATCATAACTCTTTAGATATGTGAGATTCCTCACACTATTTTCAATATAAAAAAAAAAAAAATTATGCAGTAGACAAACCACGTTTCTAAACTTCAGAAATCAGAACCATTGACACCTTCTAATATATTGATAAAAAACTATACTTTGACAGATTATCTTTTCTCACCGCAACGTTATTGTCAGACTCATGGCTCAGTCAGCTAAACCTATTGTTCTTCAAAAAACTGTTGTAATATATGGCTATATGGCTTCACCATAATGTTATATAGATAGAGTATTCAGAACAATAAAATCCTAACCTCGTCAAGTTTCTTCTGCAGATTGTCGAGCAAGCTCTTTATTCGGTCGGCATTTTCTGTAAACAGTGTGTTTCTTCTCTGCTTCCAGAACTGGACTAGCTTAGGTCTTATATAATTTGCTATTGGTCTAAGGATTGTCTCTGGATCATTCATCCCTTCAAGACACACAAACCATTGTTATTTAATTCACTAACGAAATCATCCATTACTACTAATTCAAACAAATAGAGACATGTACCTTGTTCTTCGATATCAGGAACCTTCTCAGTGATCTTCTGTATTACCCAGTCTTCTGAAGGAACATTTTGCTTGTCCTCTTTCACTTTACCAGTTTCTTTCCTAACAGCTGAAACGTCTTTGCCTTTTCCCCGGTTTTTCTTTGATTTTCCAGAGATAGAACTTTCCTGGGTATTGAGATCGCTCTCAGATCCTTTACCTCTCTTTTTCTTTGAGCCCTTTTCGGTTGCTTGTTTATTACTTCCAGTCTCATCTATAACATCATCTGAATCTTTAAACCTATTTGCTTTATGTTTATTATCAGGCAGATCTATCGACTGCACGCTTCCAGAAGATTCTAGAGCGCGAAAGGTTTCCATCTCCTTCTCCAATTGCTCATACACATTCTGGTCAACGGAAACCATCGTAACACTGAGCAACTTTGAGTATTGAAAATTGTATATATAAAGTAACTGTATTAGTATAGATTAGTTATTTTCCTTATTCTTCGGGGTTTCGTTTCATTTTTAATTCCCTTAACAAAAATAATCAGAAATTCCAAAAGAAAAAAAGCAACCAAAAGAACATCTTTCTGAGGGAATCACCTTGATGAACTCGTCACTAAACAAGTAGGACTCTCCAAAGATGACTGCTTTAGTGGACTGCAAAAAACATGCCAGGTCATAGGTAATATAGATTAGCTCTCTTGTGTATGGATTTGAACTAAAACCTTGAAGTGCTCCCAGAAAGTTACCTTCAAAGCGGACTGAACAGAAGGACAAAGAGACAGTAATTTCGATGCATCTTGAGACCCAAAGGATGTTGGTAAAACGGAGAGCGCATCGATCCTGCATCAATTAATCTATTAAGGCAAAGAAGTAATATGTAGAATCCCAAATCAATTTATGTCATTTGTAAAGTCACGATAATTTAGAGGATTTTGGCTGTAATCCCCCTGAAGTTTTAGTTTTGGAAGTCACACCCCCCTCTGTACATTGATAATGTAGTAGATCGCTTCCTGATCTTTGAAATGTGTATACATTACCCCCTTGAACTTTGGAATGTGGCGGATAGTCTCTACCCGTTAAAAGATAACTGAAATAATTAACATCTGTTAAAATGTGATTTACCTTAGGGTATTTTCGACACTGATTATTTTCTAAAAACTTGTATTTCTAAATGATATAGTATATCAGTGAATATACTATTGTGTTGAAAACAAAATCAACAAATTGATGAAAATCCGCCTAATAAAATCAAATCAAATTTTAAATCATATTAGTCTTTTCCATTATCTGATGACGGACCAAGGGGCAATCTGCTACATCTTTAATGTTTAGGGTTGTATTGCTGCCGGCCGCAAATCAAAGATAAAGGGACAATCCGCTATATTATTTCAGTAGAAAGGGTATCGAACGACAAATCCAAGCATGGGGCAAACGTGCTTGATCCAAAAAAGTTCAGGGAGCATTGCTGCCAATAACTTTTTATTGGTTTGAGGTTTTCATTAACGATTCTCACCAGCTACCGCGTTCAAGTGTTTCCTCTGTCGCAGCATCCAGGATTTCGATCAACGACGGGTGAACAAACAAGGAAACCAACGCTATTCCCTCAGGATACCTTGACTAAATTAATCCACAACTATCGAAATTAGATACATATTACGCTAAATATAAAAGCCGAAACTTGAGAAGCTTTCTAAGAATTCTTCACAATGACTAAATATACCTTCAAAAACTGAATAGGCTGAGGTATGCCGAGGTTTTGAAGAATCTCATAGCTTATGAAAGAATTCTGCACAGCATTGAAAAAGAAAAAGGCAATAGAATAACAGATGAAATTTGCGAACAAGAAAATTCCATTACCGGAACGACGGGCTAAAAGAAAATACAGCCACATACCTGTGAGAAAAACGATTCAACGGAATCCTTTTGGGCAATGACAAAGACCTACCACGATTAAACAAGACAATAAGCAATTAGTTCTATACAATCTTTAGAAGTTAGAACTAACGGAAAAACAAAGCATAACGGAGCACATAAGCTACACACCGAGGGTGTCCAGTGAACTCCCGCTCGAAGCGATCCGAGAATCTCGCCTTCCTTTACAAGAGCGTTAAAGATCGACTGAAAAAACGAGTTGTCCACAGCCAAGCCGCTAGCTCCGTTCATCTCCTGAAGCAGCTGCTGCAGAGAAATCCACAGCGCAGACAAATTCGTCGGAACCGCGACACCTCTCGAAGCACCCCGAACCATGGCGCTAACACGAGCAACGTACGCCGGAGTGTACAGTTGCCCGCCTTCAAGCCGACCTTTCACCTAAACCCACAATCCCAGAATCAAGAACCCTCCTACACTACTTACTTCTAACATAAGAAAAACCGAAAAACTTGCATTACCAGAGTCCCGAGGCGTGGCTCCAACACCGACGCCACGAGCTCCGAGCCCACTTGCCACTGGGCGGCGATCTCAGCCAAAGCGATCTGGCTGCATTCTTGGAGCCTGTCGTTGATTTCCTCGGCGACGGAATCCCAATAAGAGCGCGAAATCACTTCTCCTTGAATCAGCATTAGCCCCGGATCATCGGAGACGACGAGGTTCGCATGCTTCTCAACATGGTACAAATCAACCCCAATGCTCTCCGCCAAATCAATCAGCGAAACACGCCCTAACCTCTCAATCTCCGCCGAAATCTCGAGCCTCAATTGCTCCTACGCGAATGAATTACACTTCCGAAGCGTGAAGAGGCGTGAAATAATTCGAGATAGGAAGAGAAGAGGGACGAGAAAGCTCACCGGAGTGATGTATTCCTTGCCGGAGAGAGTGTGGAGAAGGTCGAAATCGATGACGCGAAGCTCCTGAAGCTTTTGGACCAGTTCGACGACGTTTCGCTCCGACAATCGGATGTTTGACTTGGCCTCCTGCGCCGACTCGAATTGTCTCTGCAGTTCCAGCAATTCGGCGTCCATGGTCGGAGCTCCGATCGATCGTTCAACGCAGAGAATCTTCAGAACTGTTTATCTAAGAGTGTGTTAACTTGTTCGAGAAGAGAACAAATCAAGAAATGAAAACCAAATTTAATCAACTGAATTTATTGTTTTATTTATATATAGAAACGAAACGAAACCAATTTTACTAAACAAAATTTATTTATTTATTTATATTCTATTTTATTTTGATTATAATTATATATGTAACGAACCGATAGCGAGAGTTCGATATTACAAGCTCCTTATGAGTTATGAGTAAAGTTTACCGATAAGATTTATATTTAAGGTATACATAAATTATAGTTATTATTTATAAAAATAAAGATTATATGTAATTTATGAGAATAATAATTATATTTTTAATAAAAATGGTTAAATTTGTGAAAAAAAAATTTGCTTAGTCTAAAAAATATAGATATAAAAAAAATCAATAAATTCGTATTTTCTCATAAAACGAAAACGTCAAATTGTGGGCAAATAAGAAGGTGTCTACCAATAGAAACACAACGACAATAAACATTGAAAAAAATGAAAATTCCTCGGCATACTTTTGTACGACATGTCAGGTAAGTATTAAAAGCTGAGATCTAAAACAACACGCATATCATATTGCACATTGTCGTGTCGTAAGCTCGAAAACGACGTACAGTACTTGTTAGATAAACGACAAATGTCTTTTTTCGCAAAATATATTTGTTGTCGTTTAATTGGAAGCGACTTCTTGATAGTAATCTGTAATCTTTAGTTTAATGATTATGTAATTAACTGTACACAAGTCAACCAATAGTCAAACACGAAGACATTATTTATCGCCTTTATGAATAGAAAATCAAGACTAATTTGCAAGCCCCATTATCTCAAACTAGCTTCTTAACATGATATATGCTATTATGTATATATCTTAAGAACAAAACTGACTATTATGCTTTGCAGCTATATATACATGTATATATAACACAAAAACAAAAACTGGGTGTCAAGGACCAAGATGTTCCTTGTACGCGAATATAATACATGTGAGGACAATGTTTTTGAGGTTGTTGGGTAAAAAATCTCTGCTTCAAAAAGGACAAATCAGACCCACACTCACTCAGCTTGTAAAAACAAAACATGCCCATTTGGCCATTTCATTCATAATATATATATATAGTGCAGAGAGTTACAACTTCTACAAAATAAACAAAACAATTCCATTCTCACCATTCCCTTTCAATCTTTTTTGGCAACTAGTTTTTACTGTTCTTGAACAGTTAACCTACAAAGAGCGGGACATATAAAGATACCAAAATAAATGGTTTTTATTGATCTTTGAATGGAATGGGAAATTTCATGAAATATTGTTTTGAGAATTATAAAAATTTGAGGGGTTGTAATAGAATTTGTAGTATATTAAGGACTATTTTATCAAATTTCCCCTTTGAATTAGTTGCATTTGAGGTTTTCTAACCGGTTTTTAAACAGATACCGAAATTCGGAAACCAATTTTCAAGTAGCATGGTGAAAAAGCTCCCCCTTGTATCCTTAAGGAAACTTTCATAATAAATCACTTGCTTTACACTCATTTTCTTGATTAGAAAAATTTACCAAAACAGAATAAAGCCCTAGTATAGTTAAAACTTAAAACACACACACACATATATATATATATAACATATATCTATATATATAGACTATATTTAAGGAATTGTTTTTATATATTTATACTTTTCTATTGACAAAATATACTATTTATTTTCAAATAATCCAAATATACCCTTTAAGTGTAATATGACAACATTGTTATCTAGTTTTCTAATTTAAAATATAAAATTTAAATCCTTAAGTCCAATTTCCAAATTAGAAGGCGTATTTTTTATATAAAAAAAATGGAACTAAAAGGTAAAAGAAATACACTTTGAAGGTAAATATTAGTGTATTATTTTTTTTAGAATTGAAGATACAATTTAAATATATAAATAAATAAAGTATAGGAATTAGTATCTTTAGTTTATAAACAAGTTATGTTTGGCCAACTTAGCAATCCTTTGAGATAAATTATATACAATAAATAGGACACCAATTGCTCGATAAATTCACATTTCTTCTATATACTCGATCGAACGCTACACAAAGCGTGTCAATATATCATTCTATAATAATAATCACCCAAAACAAAATTTTGGCATCCCTTTCAAATGGCGTACATCTTCTTGAACTCGCTGTTCAGGATCTCCGAGTCCGACATGGCCGACAGAGACAACGACCTCGACCCACTTCCCATCGACGACCTCCGTATGCTCCTCAAATTCGACGCCTCGATCCGGTGCCGGACCACCCAGTAGCTCATCGTCCCCAGCGTTGCCGCCATTATCGTCGTCCCAATGATGGTGACGCCGATGGCGAGCCACCGCTGGTTCTCACCAACCACGACGAACGAGAGAGCGAGGAACGCGACGGAGACGAGCACGCAGGCGAGCCACATGAGCTTGTTGATCACGGCCATCATCTGCTTCTTCGCCTTGCTCTCAATCACCACCACCGAGGTCTGCACCACCACGACGGCCAGCGAGATGAAGAGCGCGATCGCGTCGAAGACGAAGAATATCATGAATGGCGCCTTCGCAGCGATCTTCGCCTCGCCCACCGAGGCGCCCTTGGGGAGGTGGTTGGGCTCGTCCTCGTACTGCCCCGGGACAGTGAAGATGGCTGCGAAAGCCACGGTGGCGATGAGGACCGCCACCACGGTGGTGGAGTTGATGGCGTTGTTGAGACCCTCGGAGTGCATCTTGTTGAGGCGCTTTGCGATGCCCTGCACGCGCCGCCGGGTCTGGCGTGTGTGCTCCAGCTGGTGGTGGACCTCGTGCTTGATGTCGCTCACCGTCTGTTTGAGCTCGCGGGCAGCGGCGGTGGCAGGCGGCTTCATTGTCTTGGCGCTCTGCACGCCGTGCTCGCGCAGGATGGCAGCCACCTCGGGGTTGTTGGTTTTCTCAGCCGTGTCCATGGCCGTTTCGCCGGACCGGTTTATGGCCATCTTGTCGGTTTGGCTGTGGGCAAGCAGCATTTTCACTATCTGCAACGAGAAGAGCCATGTCAATAAGACTAATTATCCCAATTTAGTATCTATTTTTTAAAATAATTTAAAAACTAAATTTCACGCATAAAAAAATTATATAACACTCATTTTCTAGAATATTATATCTAAACCAAAATTCTAAATGCCGATACGGCGTCATTTTTATATCTAAAGCTTCAATGTCAACGTACTAGTTAAAGATACTCGACCAATCAAACGGTCTTTCGGTACTTATACCGGGTTCGGGTAGTAGTCATAAGACTAATATCACAACCGAAAAGTGCCTTTTAATACGACCGCCTATTAATGCTTGATTCTAAATAAATATTTTGTATTATTGCCCATAAGCGTATTTAAAACCATGGTCTTTCTTTATAAGATTTTTTTCTCAATGTAGCTAAAGAATAGTTTAGGCCTTAGAATAATGTTTTAATAAATTTCTCTATATAGATAGATATACACATTCTGAATATATTAGATTATTAGGCATGTTTCGTGTGGTCTTGGAGTTCGTAAAAGATATTGAATAATCGTGAAGTGACATATTTCATGACTTTCGAGATGTCAACAACCACCTCAACTTGGAAACGCAACTTTGACAAGACTCTCTCCTCTCTAATTTATAATACTACTAGTACTAGTACTAAATAATTACTAATGGGTCACATATACTTTAATTAAAAAACAAATATGGAAACAAATCTTTTTAATTATATTTAATGAATTAAATTTTTTAATTAAAAGTTATTAGAAAAATTATTGTACATCACTCTTTAAATTTTTTTAACACAAATCTTTGATGTTCGCGGTTTTCTTGCCATAGCATGTCAATGCAGAGTCAAAAAAATTTTATTTTTGTTTAAAATATTTTACATCCGAAGAAGTCTTGGTCAAGGAAAGCAAGCTTCGGTAACAAGACTTCGTAATCTCATATTAATGACCACAATAATGTCAATATATCTTTAACACCTTGGAATCACAAGTGATGTGGCCTAAATGATGAGATATAACTTGAGTTATACTTGTAGTCGTGCACTCAAAAGTTTGACTGCTCTAATAACTCTACTCTCTTCAGTTGACTTCTCAAATTAGAAGAAGAAGAAATAAAAGAACCTAACTCAAATCAACTCAGAAAAGGAATATATAAAAAAGAAGCCATTTTCTTTCTCTTATCTCATCAACAAAATTGCCCGGAGGCCATGCAGATTCAGCAAGTGGTGATGGTAGTTACTAGTAACTAGTAAGTAGTAACTACTAGTAACTAACAAACATTATCTTCATGTCACTCACGAAATTAATTAAAAATTAATTTAAAAAAAAAAAGTCAAATAAAATCAAGTAGGAGAAAGAACATGTTATTTTTCTTAACTCAATCAACAAATATGCCTAACAAGGCATGCACATTGAGCTAGTGGTTGTAAATTTGTAATATCATCGTCAAAACGTCAATATATATTGAAAAAATCAAACGTTTAGGTCAAAGAGTAAAAATAAAATAAAAAATAATCACTTCAAAAGGATCGGCATAGAAATCAAAGTAAACAAGAAAAATTAGAGAGAAACGAAATCTTAATCTCTACTTCGAGAGTTTGATCGAGAAAACTCTGGAAATGATATTTTTAGTAATTATGACGACTAAACCTAACTAAATGTGTATTATTATAATATATAAGATCATATATTTATATAACATAATTAAATAAATATAAACAAAGTGGTACCTGAGCTCTTCCCTTGCGAGTGGCGATATGCAACGCGGTGTTGCCCTTCGTGTCGACGGTATTAATGGTGGCTGGATCGGCGGCGATGAGCTGCTCGACGACCTCGACGTTCTGCCCCTTCACCGCCATGTGTAGCGCGGTCTGCCCCTTCTTATCAACCCGGTTCGCCAACCCCGGCTCCTTCTCCAGTATCGCCCGCACCACCCCCGCGTGTCCATTCCTCGCGGCCGAGTGCACCGCCGTCTTCCCGTTACTCCGCGCGATCGTTGCCAAGCTACTCCCCGCTTCCAGCAGCAGCGCCACGATCTCCCCGTGCCCTTGCGTGGCTGCCGTGTGGAGCGCCGTCGTGTTCGACACATCCACCGTCATCGCCAGCGCGGGGTGCGCCTCCATCAGGACCCGCAGCACGGCAGCCTCGCCCTGCTTCGCCGCAATGTGGAACGCGTCGAATCCGTTCCGCGCCTTCGCGCCCGCGTCTGCTAGCTCGTAGTGCCGGATCAACACCCTCACGGCGTCAACGCAGCCATTCTCCGCCGCCACGTACAGCGGGGTCTCCCCCGACTGGTTCTGCTTCGCGAGGAGCTCACGCAGCTCGGTCTCCCCAGAAGCAGCGGCGAGGATCGCCGACACAGCCTCGGCGTCGCCGGCTCGAGCCGCCGAATGAAGCGGCGAGTCGTCGCGCTTCCCCGTCAGCTGCTTCGTCATCGTCTTCTTCCTAGGAGCCTCGGGTTCTTCCATCGGAAGAGGATCGGGATGATCTTCACGAATATTTTCTCTTCTTTCCAACGAAAACCCAGATCAAATTCAGCATCTTTGGTCCATACCAATCATCAGAATCATCATCGATCACCTCGGATTTCTGATTCCGAAAACAGTTTCCTAAAAACGATCTTGTTTTTCAATCTCTCGAAATGAAAAAAAAATTGTAATCTATAAAAGGTAAAAAAAATTGGGTATTTTTTGTTAACCAACCTGGGATTTGAATCTCGTCCAATCAATATCGAAGAATCCACAAGAACAAGAGATTAAATCGAATTAATGGAATATACAAGACAAGAGAGATAGGGAAATGTTTAGGAGGAGGAAGTAAGGAAGGAAGGAATAAAAATGGTGTAAATGAAACGCACATGTAAGAAAGAAGCAAACTTTTTGGGAATCTAATCAGAAAGACAGAAACCATGGAAGAAGCTATTATTCACAAAAATTTACCCAATAAAGTGGGGACTTTTGTAAAGGGGATGGATGATGATGGAAACGTTTAGCTATGAAAAAAAAAAAGTTTTTTTTTTTTTTTTTCGGTAGAAATAGAACAAATGATGATATGGAAAATTATAGGGAGAAATAAAAAAATAAAGCAAATGGAGAAAGATAATGGATGAAGGAGCAGAGGAGAGGAGATGGCTAATCTAACGAACTGAAAATGATAAGCCCACGCGCCTGATTTGGAAGAGAAAGTCGTCTCTTAGTGGACAAATATAATTTGTTTTTTCTGTCTTACAATTTACGAAATATGGCAATATCATATGTTATGTACCTCTTAATGTGTGAATAAAGTTTATTTGGCGTAAAGATTTCAAGAAGTTTTAAGTACTTATGTTACAATGATCCTGCTCTTCGTTTTTTAATTTCTTCAATTTATTTATGAATTTATTACTTTGCAGTGAATTATTTTCATAATTTTTTCTTTTAATTTACCATTTCACATTTTATGTATTGTAAATATTTTCTTTACAATTTTATATAAGTTTACTGTATATATGATGATGTCGGTATAAAGAACATGCTTGAAACGCGCGTGATCTCATCTCATCATAATTCTTATGTCTCAACTTAACTATCTCGGGTGACTTTTTCTTCATCCTCTTCTATTTGTTAATAATATATAATATATGTATGTATAATGACGTCATATATATGGGATAAATCCTTTATATATGCAGGAAAATGTAATATATATTTTCATAGTCATTTATTAATCTATATATTATATATGGACGTCGTATATACGCGTGTTCTGTAAATCAGTCATATCGCTTCTTCAACGATTACTATTAGAAAAAAAAAGTTTACGTCTAAACTGCGACTAATGTATTTAATGTTTATTTTTTACAGCTAATGTACTTAAATTTGATTTCGTTAGATTCTTTTGTGTTTTTCGTCACTTGATCGCCAACGAGTGATTTCTCCTCTATATGTACACTTTTTGTATTTTTGACATAACTCACTCATTTTTTATCCAAATTTTATGCGGCCATCTTTGAAAAGATAAGAGATAGATCTACAACTTTTGTGTTTTAAATTTTGTAAGAAAAAAGAAGTTTTAAAAAAAATATAAAATTTCAATTACAACGTAAAACTGGACATTAGTTTAATGCAACATATTTATTTTGAGCAAATTTTGATATACTTAATGACTTCTTAGGATGAAACATAAAAATACAAAGTTGTAGATAACTCTTTTATCTTTCCAACGATAGTTTATTATAAATTTTGGACAAAAAATGAGTGAGTTATGCCAAAAATATGAAAGATGTGATGTGAAAAAATATTTAGTATTTTTACATAACTTACTCATTTTTTGTCCAAAAATTTATAAATAAACTACCGTAAGAAAGATAAAACATTTATCTACAATGTTTTAGTTTTACATTTTATCAGAAAAAGTCATTAAGTATATTAAAATTTGCTCGAAAAAAATATTTTGCATTACACTAATGTCCAGTTTTACGTTGTAATTGAAATTTCGTATTTAAAAAAAATTAAAAAAAAATTAGCACACCAAAGTTGTAGATACTATGAAAAAAATTAAATGCACGTTATTATAAGAAATAAAAATATCAAATATTTTTATCGCGATTAATTCTAAAAAGTTATCATGCAAATTACAATAAGATAAAAATATAATTAAATGATCATAGCAAATTATATTGTTTCTTTCCAAAAACTACCTCCGAACTTATGCCCTGAGCTCGCTCGTTTTCGTGATCCATATTGTGGCTCGCAATATTATCTCAAATTTCCATCTCACAAGTCACAATGCACTCCATGAATTTCACAAATCGACCTTTGCGTTGACTACATCCTCTCTAGACATCGAGTTCCACCCAAGTCAACTACCCGCACGATCGATAAAATGTGGTTTAAGTTTTTAGGAGATACAGATTGGTTTCATCCAACAACCATTATCCATATAACCTTTCCGAATTTGTGCTTGAATATTTTCAAATATCAACTATAGTTGAGAAATATTAGAGTTAATTTTTGTATTTAATGAGCGATTGGGTAACTCTCCACTTATTTCAATGAGCGTATTTACACCTATTATTATAATAGCCTAAAGTATATAACTATATATATATATATATAGAGGTGTACCACTCACTGACTTTGCGCTAATATTATAGTGTGGTAAGATATTTATGGTAGTAGATGAGTGAGTGATATGATATGATATGATGATAGATAATTATGGAAAGATGCGTTGTTAAAGAAATTATATGGAGTGAATGGAGATGAAGACAATGATAGGGTGAAAGTGAAAAATGTGAAGCGTAAAGTGCGAGAATAAAGGGTAATTGTATTCATCTTTTAAAGGGTATTTATTGAAAATTTTACAGAGGAAATGCACAGCGTTTTTACTTATATAAATGCATAGTGATATATCTAATTATTACGAATCTAACCATTTCATTATAACATTTTTACTTTTCTATTGTTAGAATAACTAGTCCTCTCTTGAATAAGCAAGAAAAATGTAACGTGTGAGAAGAGTAATTATGAGAGTACCGAAAATGACTTCCACGTGAAAAAATATGAGAATATCATTTCGCATTTTTATGTTATTCTCTTGCACCACTCTATGTGTTGTTGCATCTGACACCCTCTCGAGATCATTGTTGACGTAGTTTTCCACCTCAATCAGTCAATACGATTTGTGAGTGTATGATATTTTGGATATAGATTTTGTGGAATTCGATCATTCGCGTTGCAATCTCTCAAACACTCAGCATGTATGTATATATGTATATATATAAGCAAATAAATGAGACGAGTTTTATTATTATTATTATTATCGAGGTTCGTCCCAAAGCGGTAGTTGATTACGTCTTTTGTTAGTTTATTGCAACAATGAACATGGACGGACAACTACAGGCAGCAAATCATATCTAAGAAGAGAGAAGGAAGAGAAAAAGTAGAAAAAATACAAAGGAAACTCTCAAGAGACAAAATGTCAGACATGAAAGCTCTAGTCGATGTATTATCTAAGAGTTGTGTGTGTTGATCTCTGGCCGAGCCTTTTATTTACTTAGTCACAAATTTAATTAATTCAACAACCATGAACGATGCATGTGAGCATGTGTATAGAGACGTTAGTCGCGTACTCGTAGGCGCAACTCAAATGCGTGTTATCAAGCAATAAAAAACGTCTAGGTTCTCAAGCTTGTTGCAGCTATTATTTCCTTAGTTCCGTTTTTTGAATTATTCCTCAGTTCATTCTTAATTATTAGTCAATATGTTTTTGCATCAACAAAGTGATGCATCATTATAAATAGATGTTGTTTGCAACAAATGATCGTTTTGGAATATATCTTTACATTCATGAAAGGTTGCATTATTTTTTTTTTTTAAAAGATTATCTAGATTAACTTCTAAAAAATTATGCGGAAGTTCGTCAAATGATAATGCACCCACTTTGCGAACTCTTCATCTCTCCTAAGAAGACTCTACATTTTAAAAAACAAACAAACAAAACAAAACAAAATCTTTCTTCCAATTAGTTGGTTTTTTACTTTGTCTTCTAAGATCTGCATGTAAGGATTTAAGTAAGGCAAGCTTTTAATATATATATATATATAAGAAAAATTAAAAACTGATTAAATAATCAAATGGTAATTTTGATAAAATAATATAGAAAATCGAGAGTACATGTACATGCTATAATTGTTGGAAAGGTGAGGTTATTATCGTATTTTGATGTCAGTTGACTCATTTTCAACGCTTTAACAGTTCGCTCGAAAATCAGGGCCACCTGGCTAACTGAGGGCCCTACACACACCGTTTCACTGCACTGATTCTAACAAGCTTTTAACAAATTGTTCAAGTGCACAGCACATGGTTCTCATGGAACAATAACTCATTTTTATATTTTATATTTTCATGATTTCTTTAACTATTTATCGTCATAGAAGAGGACCAAAAATACAATCCAAAACGCTCTGCACAAGATATATTGATTTCTTTTCTTCTCTATGGACATAAAACTATATAGAAAATAGTGTTATCGTCATCGATAATGCCTACGGATCATATTATTCTATTACGATATTATCTTATATGGAAAAATATTGATACTGACCCTACGATAAAGTGCATATATATCACGTCCTTTGCGTCTTATATGTTTGAGTAATTTTTATTTTCTTTTTTAACAAAAGTTTATCCTACATATCTTGTTCATGATGTTTTCTTATTTAGTAAACATAATTGTATCTTTAAAAGGAAAATATGGAATTTAATTCAAATTTATTTCATTTCATAAAATTTTAAATTAAAGCATACTGAATGACTATGTAAATGGTGGTTTAATTCAATTGAAATCAAAGATCAAGTTTTTTCGATTTTTCATTGATATTATATGTGTTTTATGTGATCGAAAACTTTTCTCAACTTTTCTTAATTCTTTGATACTTTTCTATGAAAAAATCTATCAAAAATTCAGCTACGTTTCCCAAAATATTTTGTGGATAAATTGTCAAAAATCTATGAACTTTTTTCAAAGAAATTCAAAAACTTGATTGAGTTATATCATTGTAGGAAGATGAGTTAAGACGTTCTAAGAGTACATTGTAACCTTTTGAGGAACGAAAATAATTTTACCTTCAAGTAAAACAAGTGCTTTCATGTTTGTGTTAGAGTCTTGTTTATTGTATATTAGTTTGCTTGTATAAGACATATTATGACATATGCAATTATATTGGTAATTTAGACACTATAAAAGTTAAATATAGCAATGCATAAAAATATTTTACATTTTTTTCATCAATGATTAATCCTTCAATAAGTTTCGACAACGATAATTTGAAATTTTATATTTTTTCATCGATAATTCCTTTTTAAATGATATATTCATCGATAACAATAATCATTTTATTCATCAAAACGATAACTTAACCCTTGAATTAAATTTCGTTGAGTAAAAAAATAAAAATTAATAATTGAATTATGGTAAATTTGTAACTTTCTTTTTTGAGAGGGTAAATTGGTAACTAGCAAGGGAGTAATAAATAGAGGCAGAAGGCAACAAAGAAGGGGCGGCTGAGTGTGGTGGTGGGTCCCACGCGCGTAGACCGAGAGTGTGTCCGTTGTGTCTCATTAACCACAAACGACAAAACTGTCCACGTTGGCAAACCCACTCCCTGACAAAATCCACTTTGGTTTGAGCTCACTCGAGCCAAGTATCGCAGTGGTCTCCACGCGCCACTGACAAAAAGAAAAAAAAGAGGGAAGCATAAATACGCGCGCAGTAATCGCGTGGAGTAACAAGGAGACCGACAGGTACTGATTAAAGCATATGATTTATCGAAATACAACTGATATAACTATTAACTATAATAGTTCGCTCGAACCAACGACAGGATTGCCTTGATTTTAGCCTCAAAGAATATCTTCACCTTCTGTTTTATTTTATTTTTATGTTTTAATTACTTATATGCCAATTATCTATAGATTGTTGATCATAGATTAAAATAATAGATTGTTGATCATAGATTATAATTGCGTTGATTAAGAAGGGGAACTTAAGCATTGTGGATTTTAATTTAGCATGATTTAAGCTCTATTGCTGGTCCAATACTTGCGATTTTCATAAGTATATTATTATGTCTCAGTAAAAAAAAAAAGATTTAAAACGAGTAAAAAATGGTAGGAGAATTTTTTCAATAAGTTTGCAATTGTAATCATGTCTCATTTTCGCTGCAAAATTTATATAAAAATTGAAAATCAAAATAGTAATATTTATTTATCCTTCTTATGAAGTCTAATTAGAGCTGGGGCTCGCGATGGGGATGAGTGTTCGAGACAGAAATAATTCAAGTCAAGTGAATTACACAAGAAGATTTTGTATTCGATCGACGATCACAACTGTGTAAATTATGTACAAAGAATTTTATTAGTTTTTAATAAATTAATTATCATTAATTAATTTATAAGAAAGTGTCTTGCGAAAAATAAATTATTAGAATAAATTTTCACAAACTGTGTTAGTAAAAAAAAAAAAAGGTATGCTTTACACCCTTGTTTAAAGAAAAAACTCTAAGCAGCAATCACTTGTGATCCAACCAACAAAACAATTAATAATTGAAAAGAAAAATGCAATCTAAATATAAGTACTTAGTGTTGAAGGAAACCCTAAAAGCCTGCAATAATTTGTGTTAAATTCAAAAAGCAACCACACAATTGTTTAATATACCGCTGAATATTGTTGCATGCATTTTTGCAGAGTTTATAATAAAGTCCAATTAATTTAATTGGACCAGATTTCAATTTCGCACGACCTATACCAAAAAGATAATATATAAGTTTAAAATAAGCTTTTTACTTAGCTTTAAGATAATAAAATTAAATAGTATTATGGGTTCTCATCATCTCTGCAACAAGAATGAAATAATCCCACCGCACGTGCTCTCAATTTCGCTTGTCAATATATTCTTTATTAATATATAATAATACACTTCTTTTTTAATTAAAAAATCTCATCAATAATAAGCAGACAATTATAACTCGTATATAGTAACATGGCAAGCAAATGCATTATATACATATATACTAATCGCAAATTGTACATACGAGATTGCCGCATTAATGTTTTGAGAAAACGGGTGGGTACGGAGCGTCCGTGTCCGCGGACAGAGTTTTTCGGTGATTGATAGTTTGTTGTTCTGCGGACATCATCAATTCTATTTTCAAACCCCATATTTTTTGTATATATATATATATATTTTTTGTAAGAGACCTAGTTTCTATTTATAATATCATTTAAAAAAAAAAATCAATGCCGCGACGAAGGAAAAGCCGGGACGGGCCTGTCTATGTTGATGGTGAAAACTGAAAATGAGACTGTTGGGCTCGAGTTAACCGTTGACTGATCAACCAAGATGAATTTTTATCATGTTTTCATGATAGTTTGACTGGTCAATATTCCAATGGAACAACAAACTATCAATCACTTAATAAACTAAGCATTTACAAGCTATCAATCACTTAATAAACACAAGCATTTCTAGAAACAAGAAAGAAAAAATAATAAGAAAAGAGACAGATTTCTTTTTCATATGATTAGAATTTTGTTGACCACAGAAATCCATGGTATTCATATATTATATACTATCAATCTCATGTTAGTGTGGTCCTCTTTAATCTTGTCCAAACGAGTGGCCATGGGTTGCTCGCGCCAACGGCGCTCATGACCTGCCTCGACATAAACGGTTCGGGTTGTGGACGGCCCACGCTCGCACGTCACAGCGGGCCGGTTTTGCTCGTTCACTCAAGTTTTTTATTTTTTTATTTTTTATTTAAAAAAATGTAAATGTTCCGTCGCGTAATTCTTGCCCTTTAATATAGGAGACTGACCATTACAAAAACTTTACATCCTTTTTACGAAAAAGTCGACCGCAAATCTTAGTATACCAATATTTAATTAAACTTGGCTACCGAAAACTAAATTACGGTACTTGGGATAAAAATCAGTCTCGGAAATATTGACGATTATGCATAATTTTAGTCGTTGATTTGCATTTTTCTTGAGATGAACGTCATTTTCTACCATATAAAACAGACATCTTCACCAATGATGTAGAAGATCAGAATTATATTATGCTTATTAATATGCATGTAAGCATGCATAACTTATGGCAAGAAAATATGTAGGACCACAATATTTGCATAAGATAAGTATGAAAAGAATATACATTTTTTCTTTAGCACACAAAATAAATCAATGCACGAGTGGAATACTAAAAATTGAAACAGAAAGTCAACACAATATTGGTTCGTGACGATTTCCAATAACGAACATCGCTATCTAATGATACTTCTGTTTGCATCTTTCAAATAAAATTACAATGAATTATAATTATGAATCCATCAAACTAATTAAATATGATTCATAACACCAAGTCACCAACAATATTTAGGTTAGGTTATAGTCAACTGCGTCCACGGATACTTGGATTCTTTTTATGATGGAAAAAATACTTGAATTTTGTAAAACAATCTTTGTTAATTTGTGTGAAAAACGTTAATGAACAGCTTAATTTCGATTACTTATTTTAATTATTAGAGTATCTTCTCCATTAAACATTTTTATAACTAAAGAAATTAGAGGAAAAATTAGTCCTATAATTTTTTGCTAGCTTTCCCTTTCAAGTTTTATGGATTCCAACAACAATTCTGTGCTTTTGACCTGAATTGCCAATTGCCCATTCTTTATGTTTTTGCCATGAATGATTTTTAATATAAAGGTTACAACTATAAAAATTGGGATTTTAAGGGAAAGAATGGTCCACAAATTTAATTACAAAAGGTTGAACTTTAAAAGCTAGGTTCGAAACGGCTTTGAGCTAAGCTTGTTAGACTAGACTCTTGTAAGAACTTCACTACCAAATCTCCTTTTCTTAGGAAAGCTACCCTTGAATACTTTAATTAATGTTTTTTAAAGAAAAATAATACTTTAATTCATGCGATTAAGTGAGTGTGACTAACCCATCGTCATTTGTGATTTTCATGAAACGATCAATTAAAACGCCCTAGTCTTGCATAGCATGTTTAAACATAATAAAATCTAGGGAGTTTTACTTCTTTTTTTTTTTTTTAAATATACTTTATCTTCATTCATTAGCTTTTAATATTACTTTTATGCCCTCTCATCATTTTAACTTTTAAATTTTTGATACAGTTTTAGAATTTAGCTTCTTTTTTTTTTCGTTCTAATTTTATTTTTGGTCACATATACTTTTTATTTTCTTTTAAAAACCAAATACTTCTTTCGTTATCTTGATTAATTCCCATCTACCAAATTAATTTAAATTCTAACTTTATAATTATAAATTACCCTCAATTAGTTATAAGCCATACATATCTATATACTATTTTACTAAATAAAAAGAAAACAAAAATGAAAGGCAATCTTAACAAATCAAACATTATTCATGCTAATTTTGAAAATAGAGGGTATTTTAGCTAATTTTGAAAATAGAGGGAAAAAATTAGAAAAATTCCCAACAATATAAACATAATTAGATCATACTCAAAAATTTAATACTATACTCTATTAGAAGAAAAAGAATTGACTTGGAAAAGAAACAAGGTAGGTGAAAATTTTGCACTTTACAATAAATTCTTGTTCAATAATACTAATCAATTCATAATCAAATTTAATTAATTTTGTATTCTTCCAATGATAATAGACCATATTCACGACTTTCCTGATTCACTCTGAGCTCTTACCATCAATTTGTAAAGCTCGAATCCGCCGTGGTGGCAGCCTGGCATTTCGGAAGCCATGGATTCCAGTTCCGTCTGAGAATATAGAAACCAATCAGCGAGGACTAACTAAGGACAGGTTTCCGAAACTTACGAGCTACTTGTAACGACGTAACTAACCATCGAGACAGAGTATAGCTGCGTCGACTCGAAACCATCCTGAGCTTTGGCATATAGCTTCTGAATTTCCTCAGACCCAATGTTGCATTTGATAAAGAAAAATACGGCCGGTCTGACGTTGAGTTCTCTGCGTGATATGCCGATCAAAACTGGATCGCTCTGAATCGGATACAGAGATCAAAATCGAGAACAAAAGTGAAGCACGAAAAAGCAATTTTGTTGCAAAGAAACAAACTTACGAGTGATTTTGCTGGTACTCCGGTTTCCTCAACAACTTCACGAACGATGCTATCGAACATTTCCCGAGAAACCTTCTCGCTTATGGTACCATAATCCGTCAAGTTGATATCTCTCGGATGGTTTTCTATTCCGATTTCTTGAGGCTGTTGCCAAACCATATGTTAGGCCTTAAATTATCATTATCTAAATTTGATATTTATTTACATATTAGGTTATGAGGGGCGTTATTGGTAGTTTGTTATAAGTAGAGATTAGAGCTTCCCAATATCTATATTAGGCACAATCCCGAGAGGAGACGGGACGTTTGACTTTTGGCTATTGTCCCTTATGTCTCTAGAGAGTGTTTGGGTCTTGTTCCCAAAGGAACTGCGTTACGTTTGGTCACTTTTTTCTCGTGATTACAAAAAAGAAAAAAAGAAAAAAAAAGATAAGAGAATTCATCATTCCAATGAATTCTTTTAGTCTAATCAAGCACGTTTTTCGTTCTTTCAAATTTGATTACCTCCGGATGGCCACCTGGAAAGACAAAGTGTCCCGGGAATTCTCCAACGTTATTACTTCTTTTCAACACCAGTATCTTCTTGTCAGACGTCTCGAGGATCGCACCGTTTCCTAATGGACTCGAGGTGTGTTGGCAACGCAGAAGGTCATCTAGGAACGGCGCAGCAAGAAAGTGTTAGCAACCATCTCCGATGAATTTAGTTATGACATAAATGGAAACTGATGATGTACCTTCTGATTTAACGAGGAAGGTTTTCCACAAATGGTTCAAATTTGTTCCCACAAATGTCCTGCTCAACAAATCACGTCAATTTGGAAAAGCTAAAACCGAATGTTTGGTTCGATTGTTCTAAGATGGATTGATCTCGTAAGAGTCTGAAATTCCTAAACACAAAATTGAAATTGAAATCGGCTAACTAAGGACATATGGACTGAGTTCGCCAGAACCCTGATACGTTTTAAGGGGCAGATGGAAATAAAGTTCAAAGAGGCTGTAGTCATCCCCAAATTTTTAAAGACTCCTTGAAATTCACCCGGAATCTTTCTTTCTTTCTTTCTTTCAATTTTTATCCTTTATTTTTTTATATATTTGTTTCAAAATTTACCCTATTTTATGCTTGCTCAGTCAATATTGGGATTAGCCAGAGCCTCGATACATTTTTTTCGGGCGTGGACGGAAATACAACCCAAAACGGGCTCTAGTCGTCCCCAAATTTCTAAAGACTATCCTAAATTCACCCAAAATCTTCAATTTTTACCCATACAGTTTTATATTTCTCAATTTTTAGGCAGTATTAAGCCCCTCGTTCCATTATACTCGGCCCCTCGGAATTCATATCCCGGGCCGGCCTTGACATTCTTAGTGTTCTTGCTATAATGCAATTTTCTGGTTCAGTTTTTGTTCCTTCCTGTTTCGATTGCTGAACTGTGTTCATGTTCATCAGACACACCCAAATATATTTGTATATATATATATATATAGATTATAGAGAGAGAGTCACCTATAATCTGTCAAACCAAGATGGAGGCAGAGATGAGAATCTTGGTTGGATCCAGCCCCAGAAAGCAGTTCATATCCTCCATACTGTAACATGATAACCAGCATCATATTGTAAACGAAGATTATCATCATAAGATTTAGAACATACCCGGAACTTTGTGCCATTGAACAGCGACGAGTTCCTCTGAACCCTCTCATCCCATATCTACAACAACAATCACACTGAATCAAACATCACACAGGTAATTAACGACAAGCTCGAATTCGACTCACGTCAGATATGGAGTCCTCCAAGCTGGTATCGGGGTGAGGAATCCGATCATAGGCTTCGCCGAAAGCCACCGAGATCTTCAAAGAGAGAAGAAAGCCAATGAGATCAGAAACACCAAGGAAACAGTACGTAACAGGCAATGGCGTTAAGCGAGACAACCTGCGAAGCCGAGAGACCAGAAGGGCACGAGAGGAGAAGCTTGTACTGTGCGGCCATGGCTTGAGCTTGCGCGGATCAGCCGTTCGATGAAAGTTGTCAGAGAAAATAAAAAAAGGATCTTTGAGTGCGTGTGTTTGTGTGAGCTTGTATGGATTCTCTGACATAGAGGGGGTGTCAGGGTCAGTTTGAATGGACATCTCTCATCGGCGTCAAAACTGTCAACTTCGAATACGAAATGTTTTTTTACTTAAAGAAATTGTATAAATGGTTCATTTTTGGTCAAAAACTTTTAAAAAATTGCCTATTGTGTTTTAGAAAACTACCCCTAAGTTTTTATTTTTAGGAACTTTCGCTACTATAAAACAAATTTTTGGATATGCGGCGTATAAAAAGGTACTTCGTGATATTTTTGTCGCAAATATATCTAATTTTGGTTAAAAAATCATAGGAGTCATTAGCAAGAAAAAATGAGAGGTGTAAATAAAATCCGAAAATACGATTTTAGACAATATCCGGATCATAATTGCTTTTGGCAAAAAACCGCAACTGTATTAAACTAGTACTATTTTTTTTACAATTCATCCAGACTGTTCGCCTTTTTAAGTTCATACAATCATATCTATAGCAGGCTGAACTATCCTTAGAGGCACACAATCTTGTGCATGTGGAGGAAGACAACGGCGGAGCTACGTGTCAGTGAGTGTATCTACGGGCTGCACCTGAAAAACGATGCGTTAAAAAAAAATGATTTTTTTTCAAAAATATTTAAATAGCTAATATTAATAATTAACTAAAGAGATCACGTTTTTTACTCCAAAGCTTGCAGCACAACTAGCTACCTTTTTAACTCAAGGAACTAGATCCCGTTAGATTGTGAGTTCGAATCTTAGTAAGTTGGTATTTGCATTTTTTTTTAAATGACTCATATGTAATGGGCCCACTCCATCTTTCATTCACTATTTTTTTTTTCAAAAAACAAAAAGAATAAATTTAGTTCAGATAAAAGAAAATATACTAACATGCATCACCTGAACCGAAATTCTGGCTCCGCCAGTGGAGGAAGATATCTTCTCATGCTCACTCACAATTATACTCTTTGAGTAAAGATAGCCTCATTTAATCTTTTACGTTTACATCATAGTATGTCACGAGTTTTGTCCAGCTAATATGCTAATTCAACCCAAACACAACTACATCTAAACCTAGGCTTAGCAATAACTCTAAAAAGTACAAATTGCGTATATGAATCATCATTTATGTCCTCAAAACTTCCCAAATTTGTGCACAATTGTTTATTTTTTAATCTAAAAGAAAATGTGTTAGATATGTATCGAATATGGCTTCATATGACCGCAAAGCAAGAAGAGAGAACAATGATCTAGAAGTAACACTGATAGAAGCTAGTTTTGACCGGGGGTTAACTAACATACTAAATTTTGAAAATAAAATAATATTAAAATGCGAAAGAAACATTACATTATAATTGTCCTCTACGAGTTTTCATGTTCTGGAAATGATTCATAATAGACTCGTCATCGATTTCATTGAAAACATCTTTCTCAACGTATGTAAATAAAAGATCATTTAGCCAATCGTCTCCCATTTGTTGCGTAGATCAGTCTTCACAAACTTCATAGAAGTAAACGATCTCTCAACCGAAGCCGTAGCAATAGGAAAAGTGAAAGCCAACGTCAATAGTCGATAAAACTAAACGGAAAAACTTTCTCCTTTTCCGTATCAACCATTATCCGTGTAAGGTCACCAACTTTTTCTATTCCACAAAAGTGATCATCTAAACGAACTAGCTCAATGTAATTTTGAAGTTGACCTAGCCGAACACGCTCCGAAGGCGGATTCGTGAAGGCGATGACAAGCGGAAAAGAAATGTGACGGTGACTGAGAAAACGACTTACAGAGGGAAAGAAAATAAACGATAGAGATATAAGAATGTTTTGATTTTGTCAAACATGAGTAGTTATCATCAGGAGAAAAATTGGGAAGATTAAAAAAAATACAGAAAACTTCTTCTTTTATCTCACTCTCACGTAGTACTAAAAAATAAATATTTAAGTGGAGGCATGATCTTTCTTTACGTTTGATGGAGTCAGCCAAGTGAGGGCCACTGACCCCACTTGGGTGTAAGTGGCCTCGCCACTGGATGGAAACGTAATGACAGGGATCACGGATTGACACGGATCATGTTATCATTCAAATATAAATGGTACAATAGATTGTAGACAATAAAAATATTCTTTATATATCTTAAAAAAACTATATCGTACATGTGGAATATTCATCATACTTTGAGAACAACCCGAGACTGAACGGGAATCTTCGTATACTTGTACATGTAGAATATTCATCTATTTGAGGACATGAACACGCCGAATAGGTACTGTAATATTAGTCCCGTGATTGTCTGTAATCTATACATATCTAGATCCATTTCTAGATATTAAAAAAAGAAGGACGTCCCGGACTGGTCAGAGTACGTTTTTTCCAAGACCCGGACCTGTCTAGATTTTTTACTTTTTAATCTTTTAGAATACACTAAGTTTTTGTAAAAAAAAATAAATAATAATTCTCGGGTCCGGGTCCAAGTCCAAGTTTCTTTTTTGTTTTGTTTTGTTTTTGTAATATAGAGAACTAATTACTTCATTTGACAAACGACATCACAAAGAGGAGATCTATACTAGTTTTGAAGAGTGTTTTGAGAGTAGATACTAGTTCATTAACATTGGTAAATAAATGTTTCCAATTTATTAATTTTGAATAATAAATAAATAAAAAACATTGAAAATGCAAGTGATAGGATTTAATAGAGACAAACAATATGTAAAACTGTGTTTGTCTTTTAATTATATAAGAGTTGTTTTAGACGCTGTGTTTTATGTCTCTTATCGACGTGGGACTCTCATCTCAAAATGAACAGTATAAGATGACACATTTAAGAGTGGCAATTCGGATTTCGAGTCGTGTTCATGCCAGGCCATAGTTATTTTTTACTTATTTTATATAGACCCAGACCCGCCCCATTTATTAATCGTGTTAGAAGATGAGGCCTAGACCCGTCCCATTTAAATACCGCGTTTATTGTGTCTACCCGTTTAACCCAATTATATTCATACATTCTAAAATGTTAAATTAATTCAATTTATACTCATTTAACTTAATTTATTTAATTATATTATCTAAGATTTTACAATTTACTAACGCTTTTTTGATGTTCATCAATTGTTGGATGTAATAAATAAGTAAAAAAAAGAAAGATAAATGATATATATAATAAGTATTAAAATACTTAATAACATATATAAAATGAAACTTTTTGCTCACCAATCGTGTCTAAATATTGGATCACATCGTGTTATCGAGTTTGTGCCATGTTTACCATTTATTTAATCGTGTTCGACAAAGTTGAACCCAAATCTATTTACGATAGACCCAAACCCGTTTAAATCGTATCGTAACCGTTTCGTATTTGATATCCGGACCTAAATTACCAATCCTGGACACATTACACAATACACACAATCAAATATGTTATAACACACTTGACACCCCATCAATGTAATTCTTTTTCTTTTGACCTTTTCCTGCTTTGTATTATTTTGATTGAGCAAGTATGACAAAAACAAAGATTTAGTACTCAAATATTGATTTTTTTAGCATATAGTTACTTTTTTTTGTCGGTTGAATTCTTAACATTTACTATTTTGCTTCTCATAAAATCGTATTCAAGTTTTAGTTGATTTAGTAGTTTTAGATGGACCGTTAACAAATTCCTTTTTACTCGAAAGTGACACGTTTCGAGTACTTAAAGAAACATCCAAAATATTATTAAATCAATGAAAAAAATCATTGGAATTATGAAAAGTGGCAAAGTAGTAAATATTCAAAATTCTTAACGAGATTTGTTGTGGCTATAGTTAAAATTATTAAAATTAAAACAAAATAATTTAATTTTGTATCGTGATTGTCACACTATAGGGACGGCTGGATGCTAATGGTATTGCCTATTGGCGTCATCGCCAAAAAAATCGCCGCTATAGGGTGACATCCTTGTTGTGCTTCGACCTTCGACTCCTATGTTCTCGACTATTATAAGAACGGTTAGAAGAATATTTTACTATTTTATTTTCGTCTCATCATGATTCATGATACGTGAAAAGTGTCTTCCATAAAAATATTGATTGTCCTTGTAGTTTTCTATTACTATAGTAGCTAGTTATAAATAACTTGTCTGTAAACCCACTACTTATGAAAAATTTATCAGTGGACCAGGTAATTCAAACCCTACATTTTCCATCGGTAATGATTTCTTGAACCTTGTTCTTAGGAACCTCACTCTTCACAGGTGACACATTCTCATGTTGACCTTGTTTGAGCTAACCATTAATGCATCTTTTCAAACATTATAGATGAAACACTTCATAATTCGTTCCATGTAAAGACTCTTTACTCACGTTATTATTTCCATTATGTAAGCCGGCCATACCACCACATATGTGACCGTGACGGCCTCCGTGAGAGCCTCATAAGCTGTGAAATATATATATATATATACACGAAAATACATGAGAAGGAAGCGATGCTCACGGAAAACCCCCTCTCTGGATCTCACCGCAAACTTTGCGGTTTCTGAAAGTGTTCCATGGGCCACGCCTAGACTGACACCTTGATCCTTAAGCTCATTTTCTTATTGCCCAAAATATGTTTCTGTTTGCTTTATCAATATTAGGTAAACAAAAATGACAGCCTTGTTTTGCCCTCAATATTGCAACAGAAACAGGGAAAAATACCATAGTTTTTCGAGCTAAACTGCTCATGCATGTGAACATAAATGGCTATCATTCAATTTCCAATACGATCCTTTCATGTCTTCAATTATTAGATCGTTGAATTCTTTTTTCAAACATAGCCCACAGTGCTTCCATTCAATTCTATGTGCTGCATGCGTCGACCAATAATTAGTGTACACATTCTTTTATAGAAATTTCCATTTCAAAAGTTATTAGTGTTATATCTTTACTTAGTCTTTACAGTAAGTTGTTGTGACTTGTGAGTCACCTTTTTATTTTGAATGCAATTGAAGAAAAACCTTGTAATTGATTTTAACTATGTAGTTACCAGTGATGATCCTACTATATCGTAAGGCGTTAATATATATCGACACAAAGGAAATCAATTTTAAGAAACTATAATTTACACTTCTTGGTTAACCCACTATTCATCGGCTAATCCGTGAAGTTAGGATCATGATTATGATGTAATAACCCACTAAGGCATATATAGCTTAATCAGTGTTAATAAATCAGGTTTCTTATAATTTTATTTTTTTATTATTTTTTTTATCATCACCATCTCACAAATATAAAATTTATCATTTCGACAACTAAAACATGCTCTACACGAACAGGAACAAGGCAGATGTGGTAATGAGATTAGTGGGTCCCTTTATTTTTGTAGAGACTTGATTCCAAACACAATTTGGCCAACGAAGCTCTCAACTTTGACTGCACATTAGCTGCATTGTTGGTGGTTCTGTGGTGTATCATTTATGGCGCACTTGAATCCAGTTAAAAAATGAAAAAAAAAATAAAAAATATAATAAGTACTTCTATAGAGACCGGTCAATATCACTAACGCTTCTTGAATTTATCACTTTCTGTTAATTTGCTTGTTAAACAATTCAAAAAAATAAAAACAGTAATGATTTTTTATTAAATTTAAGGCGAAAAAAAACAATAGGGTAAATTGATAAAAATTTAACGATTTACTTACTATCCAGCAAGGTTTTAGCCTCAAAATTATGTAGGACAGGTAAAGTTCGCATTTATATTAGTTTAGGGCTTTACAACAAAGTTTTCAATATCAGTTTTATTTTCAAAAAGAGGTTCACCCTATTCGGGTTTTTTACTCTACGTAGGGATAAAAAAGTGAAAACTACTCATAAATTATATAAGAACTAAAACACATAGTCGAGAAAGATATTATCATTTTGCAATGTGAAATAAACGAACAAAATGAAAATGCAAAGTAAAAGATCTCAATCAAAGTTTTAAAAACTCCGGCGTGCCTGTACGATTACCTACAGTAAACTCTCTTTTTTTTTTTGCGGTAATTTTATTTGGCCTAAAATATCATTTTCTGAAATGGAAACTCTCAAATTTGATTTTTTACTAAAAAATTCCGTATCTTTTTTATTTTTTCCATATCATCACCTCTAATCTCTCATACACTTTTTCAAAATCCCATTCTAGAGAAAGAAGTTCAATATTTTTTTAAATCAATTTTGAGTAATATTTATTTACGAAAATTTCGTTGATACACTCATCGGTATCGATTTAAGAAAATCTCACAAAAAACCTATTGATATACCCGTTGCAGTTTGCACCCTCAGCAGTATACATTAAATTAAATTTGTGGTCCGTTTACGGTTTCCGAGCATTTGAACCTTGCCCTCGATAATTTGCCATTAAAGTGTTAAGTGGATAAGCAAAATAGCCAAAGGACTCGGAGTCACTACGATAAGTCCATTGGAAACTGGGCATGACTTTACAGGTTCAATTGGATAAGTCCATTGGAAACTTGGCATGACTTTACAGGTTCAATTGGACGTTGTAATAACGCTCTCTCTCGTGAGTATTTACGAGCAGAAATTGACAACCTTTGGTCGAAGTGCAGCCTTGGCCCAGCACAGGGCCGAGCCACATGGGCGTGCAATTTGGCTCATAAATGTTCATCCTTTGCAAAATGCTGCTAAAACTCGCACATACAGCTAGCTATATTGGAATCTAGATAGGGAGATATATATACCACTTTGAACTTCGATATTAATGTCTTGTTGTCGTTTGATGATATATGGATTTCCGTGTCCAAAGTCTCTCAGAGCAAGACAGACGTTCATATATATTCATGTCTCTGTCATGTGATGTTTACAATATGCATAATATATATATATACTATATAGTTCAAGCGGTCGTATTTTATATCAGCAACTATATATAAAATGGTCGTAGTCATGCCACGTATATATATATAATTATATATATTTGCGTGCGTAGTTATTAGTTATTACATTGTCAAATGAATAGGTCTTCAGCAGAATATGCCTATTGTATATACTCATCGTATAGCAATTCTTTCTACATATTAAAATGAAATGATCAATTTCAATTTCTATTAATTTAAGTTAGCGATTTTAGCAAAATAAATAAATACACAATAGGCATTTTCTGCAATATAATTTGAATTGTGAATATTTGGAATAAAAATAAAAGAGGATAATAAAAACTAACAATATATTATATATGTCTATGTATATACATGCATTTGCAGTATATATTTCTTAATATTACAAAAAAATTTACATTTTAGGTACTGAATGAGTACGCTTATCGTACTAAAAACTTGCATATTTTAAATAATATTAAAAATATACATAGCAAAAAAAAAAAAAAAAGAGCATGACGTATTTTTATCTTACTTATAAGTGCGTTTATCGTCATTTTGTATTAAATGTGATTTATTTAGTTTTTATTATTAAAGGTTAAAATCATTATATCCCTCAATATAATATATTCTTTTAATTCCTTTATAAATTTAGGACAGCTAATAATCATCTCATGGAACTGCTTTGTTTTCAAGTTTAATCCATACAATTATGAAAATGGACTTCACTATGTAAAGTCATACTCTAAATTAGGAGATGTATATATTCTAGTAAATGCCGATCTAGCGTTGGAAAACCCTAAAGAAGTTGAGTTATTAGAAATTAATAAATGCATGAGAGGAAAGAGAAAAGGAAAGGGTAGTTAGATAGTCCATCATCAATCCGTGATCAAGTTCACATGTGAGTAGTAACCATTAATCATGGGGTTCTATTTATGACCTCAATACCGACTCAAAATGGAATTACTAAGAAAATAAGGACGCACCGTCACATATCAAAAAATGATTAATTGGCAATAATATCTCCTGAAAGTAATTTGCATGTCATGATTAACTTGATTTTTTTTCGATAGTAATATCCCTTATTCCTTGAAAATGATTCTTTACTCCCTCTATTGGTTTTAAAAAAAAAAAGAAGAAGACTAAAAATAGGAACGTATACGAAACACGTGACCAATTTGAAAATACTTTTATTAGTTAATTATCAAATCAGATAAATATATTAGATTACGTGACTACTCCTAAGCAATCATCAAGCATAGTTATCAAAAGAATCTAAAAATACACGAGAATTCTATAAAATAAGAAAAACATATTTGAATTAATTGAAATATTTTCAAATTAGTCATGTACCGCTCAAAGTCACAAGTAACTTGAAGACACTTTTGTCAAATAAAACCTCATAAATTTTGCATATCGCCAACTCTATTCTTTTATAGTAATATCCCATTTTCCTTGAAAATAATCCATTTGTTCCCTATTCGTTAAAAAAGAAAGACTCAAAATATTAACATATATAAAACATGTGACTAATTTCTTTAAAAAATAAATTAAAATATTTAAGATGAAAAATACTTTTCAATATAAGTCACGTGCCGCTCAAAACTTATGTCAAAAATACTTTTTAACACAGAAGGGGCATTTATGTAAAAAATTAAAAACTCTAGAGGCGAAAAATACCAGCTAGTAAAGTTCAAGGGCGTTTGAAACGTATTACTGAGAAGAAAGACATACCTGTCTCCAAGTTGGACCATTAAACTTGTTGCATTTAGTGCTCTTAATATTTCGGCACCAAACACAACGCATTGAATAACAACGACAATAATAACTCAAGCTTTGTTTTAAAACACTTATCTTCACACCATGAATCGACACATATTCACTTCTCTCGCTGGACTTTGGCTGTGCAATTTATTCCTATATATCTACTCATATATATATATATATGTATAAGAAAAAAAAAATACAGCCTTATTATATGCATGGGACCACTTTTAGCCTGTGAAACCCTAATTGACGTGTTTGATTCGCTACATCTAACTCTAAGTGAAAATATGGCAGATGAATATGTACAGGGAATTATGAGCTAAGCCTGCTTCTGATTCCTTTCATTAAACTATATAACAAATACAAATTCTTTCAATCATAACAAAAAAATAAATAAACAAATAACACATTTGTCATATACGGAACCTATGAAGAGAAGACAACGAACACCCTATTGATTTATGAAATATTCCACAAAGGGTTTCAACAATAATATATAGCCTTATATAAATTTAGTGTACATAAAGAAATATGTGAAAGCCGATCAAGGTCTTCACTTTTACAAAACAAATCTTTAGAGAACCCTAATTAATTCACTTTCACTTTTCTGTTTCGAGCTGGGTGAAATTTGAGATGAGTTTTAACCCTATAATTTTTCACTCGAGGTTCTTTCCGAAAAAATAATAGAAACAGCAAAGGGAAGGGCTAGTAAAAACGTTGAAGGAATCAATATTTTCACCTGTGTTTTTACTTTTTTAAATCATAAGGGCATCTTGAAGGTGCTTATGTCCTCGTCTTGAATCCATCCGTACTTCTCCATGAAGGGGTTGGTGAGCGTCGGCGGCGGATAGTCCGCGATGTCGTCGTTCCATACGTTTCCATCGGCGTCGAGATCCCGGACCACTTCCCACAGGCAGCTGTTGCACTTGAACCCGGCTCCGAAGCTGATCATGAACACCGTGTCGCCTTTCTTCAGCCTTCTCTTCGCCTCCATGTACCCCAGCACGTACCACAAGCTGCTCGCCGACGTGTTGCCGTAGCGGTGCAGCGTCATCCTCGCCGGCTCGAGGTCGCTCTCCGACAAGTCGAGGTTCAGCCCGATCCCGTCGATCACCGCCTTCCCTCCGGTGTGAATGCAGAAGTGGTCGACCCCGGTCTTGAAGTTGATCACGGGGGGCTTCTTGGCTTTCCCGGACGAGGCATTAGGGTTTGGGCTAAGTTTGTTTGAGATCTTCCAGTGGATCCAGACTCCCATGAACCTAAGAAGCTCTGTCAAAGGAAGGATCTTGGGCGCGATCTCGCGGAGGTTGTCGACGAACGCCCTCGTTGCCGCCTTCGGGAGATTCTTCGCCAGGTGAAACCCTTGTCTCCCTTCATCGTCCTCGCACTGGATGCAGCATCTGTACGACTCGTCGCGTGCGCCATGGTGGGTTCGGACGAGGCACTTGAGCCGGAGCATGGAGCGGCTGCGAAGCTCCCGCTTGTTGGTGAGCAGCATCGTGCAGCCGCCTGAGCGGAAGAGGCAGTTGGACAAGATCATGGACCGATCCTTCCCGGAGTACCAGTTCGGGCTGAGCGACTCGGATGTGACGACAAGGGCGATTGCGTTCTTCACGCTCTTAAAAACATGCCGGACAATGTCGACAGAGATCAAGCTCGCCGAGCAGCCCATTCCGGTAAGGTTGTAAACCTTGACATCCTCCCTCATCTTATAATGGTTGATGATGCGGGCGGAGAGCGACGGAACGATAGAGAGCATGGAGACGTTGACAACGAGAACGTCGATCTGGGACGGAGAGAGGCCGGTGCGGCGAAGGAGCTTACCAATGCAGTCCATGTAGAACTCCTCCATCTCCTCAACGCCGTCCGCGATGGTCGGGGAGTCTTCCCGGCCGGCAAACATGATGCGCGGGGCGTAGGTCTGCTCGCCCAGGCCGGCACTGACGATGGCCTTGAGGAGGAACTTGTACTCCATGAGGCCGAGATTTTTGGTGCGCTTGATGACTTCACCGCAGAACTCGGTGTCGAGGCGGCGGTCGTCAGAGGGCTTGTAGAGCTGGTAGTCGAGAATGTAGCATTCGCGGTCGCGAGTGGCGTCGAACTTCTTCCAGAGAGTGAAGAAGAAGTAGATGAGGGAGAGGGCGAAAAAGAAGAAGAGAAGCCCCATGGCTTGTCTGAAGTGCAGTGCTTGGAGATGATGATGATGATGGAGAGTGAAGGACGAAGACTTATAGGAGATGAAGAGTGAAGTATATAATAGAGTACATGTGAGACTGCTTAAGGCCTTCAACGCCCAACTGATTTACTTGCACCTTTCTGCATCGCTCTTTAATTATCAGACCTCACGCCTTACGCACGTGACTAGCTCACTGAAGCTTCCTTTTATTATTATTTAACTAAGATGAGATGTGGATATAAGAGTAATTGGTACATATGCCCCCCCCGAACTCAGCCCGTTGGCGTACTTTGCTTCCGAATTAGTTTTTGTAGAGGTAGCACTAGCTGTATGTAGCACATTGATTTATTTAATTTGTGGGCATGTCATGATATTTTTATATAATTGCGTTATTATTTTTCGCCAATCTAAAGTGCTTTTCATCTTTAACAACATTATTTGATGATATTCTAATTTGGAAATTAAATGACAATATACCTTCAAATAAGTCACATGTATCGAATAAATTACATGTTAATTTATTCAAATAAGGGGCATAGTTGCAAGAAACAAAAGTTCGGGAGATGGAAGTGCACAAAGATGTGTCATTTTTTTCTTAATTAGGGGGCACCATGCAAGTTTTTGAAAGAATGAGGAGCATATATTACAGCAAAAAGAGTGCGTCCATTACTGAAGATGCTATAAAGATGATAGGTCTTACGAGAGAAAATGGTAAATCTTTCTCGCAAGTTGCAAAGAAAGAAAATGTTGACGCGCTTGTGTTCAGCGCCAATAATATATAGTTTGAAAAGTAGGTGTAGGTCCGAGTGATCGTACTTGTACATATATTTTCTCAGAGATAATAATTATTATTGTACACTGATTATTTATTGATTTATATATGTATATATATTTTTTTTTGCTTTGGCAAAGTTATTTATAGTGCATGGTTAGTAGGTTACCGGATAAAGTTACCCACATTAAAGTAAGAGAGGGTGGGACGTGTAAATAATTTCCTAATTTGAACAAAGTGCATACATGGCAACGAGTAATATCCGAGTTTGATCACTCCTTTGGTCCCGATTTATATATATATATATATATATATATATATATATATATATATATATATATATATATTCGCATGGGCGAATTGAGTAAGGCACGAGCGGGTCGGCTGCCCCATTTGATCCAAATCCATTATTTTTAGATATATACAGTTGTATTTGGACCAGCGAGCCCGTAATTTTCTAGGAACCGAACTCGATTTATGCTGAAAAAGTTGAACGACGTATGTAGAATCACATGTTTTCTCAATGAAATTTCATAGCCTTTTTCACCGCAAATATTGCAACCATCACTTCAGCTTCATACGCGTAAGTGGAGTCAATATGGAAAAAGAACGATATATATATATATATATATAATAGGTATCTTATCTAAACAAATTTGATAGTAGTGGAGATTGCTGGTCAATTTGAGTTTTTTCTTCCTACAACACTTAGCTTCAGATGCGATCAACTTAAAATTTAAATTTATGGTTTTATATGTATTTTAATATTCGTTTCTAGTCATATTCTTCAAAGCGGTAAATGCGGTAAAAGTACTGATATTACCACAAAAATATATCGCATATATGCCTTTTTTTTATCTTTTCAAATATGATATTCAATTTTTATTATAGAAATATTAAAATACGGTATTTGATCTTTTATTATAAAATATACTAAAAATTCGGTTATTCACCAAAAACAAACTGCACAAATACGGCACACACTTATCCAACTTTGATGACTTAGGTGGTCCTATATATATTTAGGGTAGTTTTCTGATATTGTGCGATTTTGTTAGCTAGGGTTTTGCCTATGTGAGGCCTATACAAACCTAGCATTGTACACATTGTAAAGAGCCGAGTGTAGCCGAAAGTAGTCGAGTTGTATAGAGTCCATTAGAATTTCGAGTTATCTATTTGTATTTTGCCTTCGAATTAATCAGAGAAACCTTTCTCCCATTCGTGTTCTTGAGGTTGTTTTATTCTTGTGATATTCGTGATTTTCGCAGATCCGTGTATTGGGATCCAACAGAGTATACTGCATAGAAGATCAACAATTTTAAGTCATTTTTAGGTCGGTAAAAACATCAACGGGACTAGGACAATTGACAAACCGTATATAAGTTGATCTCCATGCGAATATCACTCAAATCACTTGAAAGAAACGGCAAGGCTTACTGTAGGTGGATTGAGAGCCTCATCATTTTGCATTGTAGTACGTACATTTTAGAGACAACATTTTAGTGTGCTTGCATGTGTGTTTATGAGTATGACTAAGATTTCTATATTAGCGTGTATGATTCACACATGCATTTCAATTTTCACACCAAAAGACGTGTATTGTTTCGTCACTTAATGATATGTGGGATAAAGCTTTTTTTTTTTTTTTTTTTTTTCCTTTAGACCTAAAGGCTAAATGTAAGGGGTATACGCGTCATATCACACAATAAAAAAGGGTGTACGAATTCTACAAATGAATGGAGATTCCAATTATTAGATTTAGAAGTTGAGAACAAAATAGGTAAGAGATTATTGATAGATGTTGATAACCTTTTATAGGCAATTATAATCTTACTTGTGCTGTAAGTTATTCTATTTAATTACATTACATTTGATTTTATAAATTAAAGTCTAGAATTTGATCATGTTAGGTCTAATGGTAAACCCACTATCCGAGTCTTTACGCGATCATGGGTTCAATCTTGGCAAGATGCAGAAATTACGTATGTCTGTAATTATAGCCAATAGTGTCTTGCGACTAATAGTGTCAGTTGTTCTTATACTGCGAATATATTTTATAATGCGAGTACATGTACTCATGTAATCTTGGTAATAATATCGCTCTAGTAAAAATAAAGATTAAACTATAGAATTTTGGTATTGCAAAATTATAAACTGTATTTATGAATTATGTTCATACATATATGATATTTTCACACATTTTCTATTTTAACCTACGAATAGAGGTTATATATCAAATAAAATAAAATAAATATTAGCAAAATTAATCCATTTCTACCTCTTTTTGCTCTCTTTAATCGTCTTTAGTTTTGTTAGCATTTTGCTAATTTCTTTTTTTGTTTCTATAATATGTTTTTAACGACACGGAGTTCTGTTTTTTCTTCTCCTATTTTATTATTTTAAAGATAGACTACAAATTATAAACCGTCCCAAAACCTTGCCCATAACATCTAATAAAAGGAAAAAAGCTATATTTTCTCTATGCAATAATGGTAGTGGGTCAATTTGGGAAATCTACTTTCCAAACCAAAAACTACTTGCTATATATAAAACACATGCTTCTTGTGTCATTTTATCACATTTTGCCACAATCCTATTAACTCATCATATACTTTTACAAGGCCCACATAGCTTTACAAACCATATATTTATATAAATATTGGCTTTTATTTTATTTTTATGGTAGGTCTTTTTCTATATATCATTTTTGGAACATTGGATATGTAAGTGACATTATATTAATATACATGAGGTATGCTGGCGAATCGATATAGGATGAAAGCATTATCTTGTTCTACATACCTAGGGTCTTGTAATTTTCTCTAATCGAATTTTATATAATAATAAGTCTATACATTACATATTATATTGTAAATGTAACCTCATTTCTATATGTATAGTGCGTTTTATAATTTTTTTTAAGTTGTTTTCCGAGAATATCGCAAGTTTATAAAGTAAATGTTAGTATAAATCTGCAAAATTTATTTATTTCTCTACTGAAATTATGTAGTGAACTTCTTACTTCTTCGTATAACAAAGACATGGTTAAAATAATACATTATATTCTAGATTCTTGATTCTTGTTGGGATATTATTGTTCCAACCGACATGTATTTTATTCGATGTATTTGTGGCGTTTTGAAGCTGTATTGAAGTGAATTGCTTGTCACGATTCATTCTTACAAGATATATAGAAATTAATTTGAAGACTTCACATATCTTGTCTTAAGGGCTGATTGGGAAGACCTTCTCCGGATAGAAGAAGAACATGATTGTCATAGTCATGCTTAAATTTTTTTTAGAGAGAGAGAGAGATTTAATCAAATAAATTGTTATTATTTAGCTTTATCTTATAAGCCTTTCAAAAGAGAGACATGATAGTAAAATGATTTTTTTAAATGAAATAAATAATTTAATATGGCGCCAGACGTGGCATTCAACCTGGTATTTAACGGTATCCTCGTCCCAACTTTTTTATGACGATAGTGAATTTCATAGTGAATATTAGAAAAATGTCAAATTTAGTTAGAATTATAAATTTGAAAAATGAGTTTATAAAACACCAGATTTTTTTATACAACTAAAAGGACATTCATCAATTCAATAATCTACTAATAAATTAATCAGTATTATTACCAATTGGCGACAAAATAAATCATTTTGTCTAGTTACTATATCATCAATTGGTATCGTAATAAAATCAATCTTATTAATTTTTTTATAATATCTTGCCAACGCACCTCAATATTTCTACACTCCAATTATTGATTTTCTTCCACCAATTTCCTCTAATTATCAACTTAAGACACTCATTAATTGAACTCAACTCTCAACTACATATAACACGTGAAAGATAATGTAATATAATTCCTTATTTTAGAGTCTCTCCTCTTATATGAATTTCAAGTCAATAAAACCAAAACACAAACGAAGAGAAAATAAATTAAACACCCTTCTTCTTGCGTTGAATTGAAAGAGAGCAAGAACTAGTGCTTAATTGCAAAACTAAATAAGTTTTTTTTTTTTTTTTTTTTAAATGTAGTAAGGATAGATTATCTTTCATAAATGCTATAGTTTATAAGTTATCGACGGCGGCGATAAAATGGGTAAGATGAATGATGATAATAAAAATAAAAATAAAAACTAACAAAAATTAATAAATAATTAACAAAATTTTATAAATATAGCTAGTTCGTCATTATCTTTTTTTAAACAAGGATTTATCAAAAATTAAAATAAATATTAAATAAAATATATTAAATACTATACACCGTATTACTATATTGTGCTTAATATTATTCTTGTATTATTTATAAAAGGATATTGATTATATTATTGGACTCTATATGTTAATTATGTTTAAATATTATTATTATTATTATTATAAAAAATCGTCGATAACTGATTTACCAATAAATTTTGTCGATAAATAACTTGTCGATAGACTAAACTGTTACAATATCAACTGAACACCTATAAGATATTGACGTATCCTAAACCTTGTGCACAACTACATTGCGATATTCAAACAAATTTTATAAAAATAACTTAAATATAAATTTTGAAAAACTCCCTTTATGTTACAAGGATCAATCATATCCCGAAAAAAGGCCCGAAAAATGTTTTTATTAACATAATCTATCAAATTTATTAAAATTTTCCTAAATATATTTATGAAATACATCTCAGTATATATCGATTGCCAGTAAAATCTATAAAAAAAAATAAAAAAAAAACCTTGTCGGTATACCTCTATCTCATCAATATAGTCGTCGAATTTGATGAGCGGGCGATTGTCGCTTTCCTAAACCATCGGATAAAAGTAAAACTAGTGGTTAAGTAATCTAAAATTCCATATTAATATCTGGTAATATATTAGAATTACTATATATTTTCCATCGTGTGGAGTTGTTGATTGGTAAAACGTGACAGTCTAGCGTTGTAAGCAAGAGTTGATCATTGCGGCTTGATCATAATCTGTTAATCTCTCGATCGACTAAATATGATTGGCCTGTTTTGGTAAATGGAATTTGTGTTCGGTGTTCGGTGTTCGATTTAGACTTTTTGCACGAAATATATAGAGACACAAGTTTCATGAATCAATCAACAATTAAATATCTCCCAGGTCATAACATGATTAGATAATTCATGAATAGACCTGTTTTAGAATTAATAATCATTACTTCATAAATATATAATATTGTAGTAGCAATTTGTCATAGGACTTTATTAATAAGGGTAGACACATAACGTTGATGTTCCTATCGAACATATCACACTCTTGCCAGCTTTCTCCATCTGCAATTTAGGGTCGACTTGTCGCCAAATCATGTCTTATTATTGTCCAAGGACAAAATATGTTGAGAATTTTAATAAATGGTAAATTTAAAATAAAATTTTGATTTTTGTGCAATATACAGTAAAATCATAGTAAAATAATACTCGATAAATTAATAACATCGATTAAATAATAATTTTGTCTTTTCCTGAATCGGGCTTATTAACTAGCTATATTAATTCGCTAAATGTATTAGATAATAATTTTTTGATGAATAATTCGCTAAATTGTAAGATAATAATTCGCTGATATTCAAAATAATTTGCTGTGAAATTTGTATTTTGATGAATTCGATTTCATGTATCTCTATTTATAATGATGCGTTCTTGTACAACTCCAATTAACACTCTTTTTATCATGTATTTAGATTTTTCCTGTTAAAATTTTTAAATTCGAGAAGAAAAAAAACAATAAAAAATTCAAATTGCATTATTTTATGTATACACAAATTATTAAAGCTTGAAAATATACCATGTTATTTTAAAAAATATATATATATATATATATATATATATATATATATAATTTTACCTAGTTATTCTAAAAATAATGACATGATAAGATTCGAACCCCACTTTCTTTCACTTGCTTCAGCCTATGACTAAAATCAATAAAAACCAATTTACTCTCGAATTCACACACGCACACACGAAACACATGTACATTTTATTCTCTTTAAAAAGTAGGTAATAAACTGCATATAATTAAAGCCATTACTTAAAAGATTGTATACCCAACTATTGAATAAATAGATTAATACGAAATTAACCCTACTAATTACACGACTATTGTAGCCGCTAACCATTTTTACCGCTTAAAGTTACAGTCTTTATCGAAGTAATTAGCTATAACAACTAATAATTTAAAATATTAATAATTTGACACACTGAGTCTACACTATATTATATAGAGAGATATATATGTTAATTAAGTGAATGTAGAACAAATGGACAAACAGAACAGAACCGAACTATATAAGCCAAACAATGGAATAAAATAACCGAAAATTATCTACACATTTAAACACTAATTATCAACTGATATCTGTCTACAATTAATGCGAGACTTTTTGCTCTTTATCTGCGTTCGAGTTTATCAAATTGGCAACTTGGCATTTGCATTAACTCTTTGACTTAAATCACTGTTTTCATTGGGTACTCATAAACGTGGTCAAGGGTCCTCAACTCATTACTTCTCTGCCAATTCATTGACCTTTCAAGACACATAATTTGTCGCTATTACTTGTCGTCGTTGTCGAGTCAACGCACCATGTAAGAACTTATACGCATATATTCTATTCACGCTTAGACTTTTTACGACGCATATCCAAAGAAGATACGATCCTTATAGTTATATATATCGAGGGTTTGACTTAAAATATACTATATACATATCATTAAATAAGACGCTTATATATATTCACATATATATCTCATAGCTTATCCGTTTTTGATTCTTGACAATCACAAGATTTTGAGGAAGCGGTTTTGTCGTTATATATATATATATAATATATATATAAATATATATAGTGTTGGTTAATTTCATAAGAAAATGTGAACGCGTTTATGATTTGAAGTAGACTCGAATCATAAGAAAGATGAAAAAAAAACTAAAAAAAAAATTGGGTATCTATAAAGCAGGAAGATAATTAAAAAAAATTTAAAATTGACAACGAATAAAATAAAAAAGATTAAATGAGAAAATAATCAATTATAAACTAAGAGGAAGAATCACGAAGATCAGAAAAGTGTGATTGAAACTGGCAATTTGAATCTCTAAACAAGAAAATTTGATAAAAATCCCGATATATACCTTAAGGCAATACCATTAAGTCATTTTTTGTTTGGCATGTATCAATTCGATAATTATTAAGTTGACGTTATTTTTCGATATATTGATCCTACCGGTCCATAAGTTTAAGTTGACGTTATTTTTAGATATATTGATCCCACCGGTCCATACGTTTAAGTTGACTATTTTACATCATATACTAAGATATCATGTGATCATTTAGCGATAGCCAAAATATAGTCAATGGCTATAAGTTTTCCTTTCATTTAATATTTATGTACTATTACTACCTAAGGACCAATCTCTTGAAACCACTTATTGAATGTTGACGTCTTCTTCTTCACCATGTCTTTAGGATAAGATTCCAAATAGTCTTATATATATATATATATATAAGTAAAAGATGAAGGACTTGAATTTGAACGAGGTTGACATCTAAAAATAAAAGAAACGTAACAGAATGATATAAATAAAAATACATGATTTTACACACATAATAACAAACAAATAAAAAATAAAACAAATAATATAAATTCAAAATTTTCTAGTCTCGAACAAATATCATCGTTAAAAAATAAGCACGTTAGTAATTTTAAGCGCCAAGAATACATAGTCATAGTCAAAGCATTTATCTATATTATTACTTTTCCTCTATCTCTCTCTCTCTATATATATATAAATGACTCTAAAATTAGTTTAAGATGCATTAAGAGCGTCAAAGTATCATCAATGGTATTATTGCAACGACCTCAACAAATATCAGTACTCTAAATTACCAAAATAAAATACAAGGAAAAAATCTAAAATCTAAAGCATAGAGCATAAAAAAAATCTAATTAAGATATTATTAAGACTAAAATAATAGTATAGTTATCGTATAACAAAAAAACATGTATCTATATTTAAAACCAGAACCAGGACAAAAAAATCAGGTCTTTAAAATTTCGTCTCGGTTTCGGTTCCCCATTCTCAAATCCTTCTTCTCGGTTTTAAAATTAAACTTCCCGGTTTTTTCTACGAGTTACGCTCGGTAATCGGTAGAAATTATTGAGAATCGTGTATAAAATTTTCAACCCTAGTAATAAATTAATATATAGCGGCAGATTAATACAGTGCAGTTCAGTTGCATGTCTACCATATTTATCACCTCAATTAATGTATTATGCTCTAGCTTTCATAGCTACTAAAATATGGTGAAATGTAATATCGCAATCAATTTTGAGTCAAAATCGGCTACGTATTGCATACAACTATTTTCTATTTCGGTTCTCTTGTCGCAATCAGTGACACGATTCTCATATGTATAATTCTAACTCATTTGACCCTCCATTAAGTATTGTCTTCTTATTAAGGCACCGTTAAATGAGATTACACTACTGGCAATCTGGTATTATAACACAGTAATGAAAGTTTGCACTATTATGAATTCTGATATTCTGGGACGTGGTGTAAACTGTAAAGAATTGTAACGACATAAAGTTGGGCGACTTTCTATGAGACGTCATCCAAATATAGCCATGGAGACTTGTAATTGGTTTTGTTACATTGTCTGAAGAGTAATCGGCACGGCCAGATACACTCACCGTCCATTTGTAAAAAAGTCGTCGTCTAAAAAAAGTACGATAACTGCTGTTCTTGTAACGTCATGAAAAGATTTATCGATACGGGGATTGTTGTTTCAAATAACGTTTTTGTTGAACGCGAAGGTGAAACTTGATTTAACCACTTTTTTTTTTTTTTTTTACAGCGCTTGTGTAAATTCCGATGTGTACTAGTGTACTATTTGTAGAGCACCTAATATATTTTTTTTCCAAAATTAGGTTCCATTAAATAATGAAAAAATCTCAAATTTGCATGCAATCATTGTATGCTTGCTTGCGTCATTAAACCATAATTTAGTAAATATAATCTTCATTATTTTGAAATTTTGCATCAATGAGACATAATATTGATCATGTTTTAAGTTTCATATGTCTTTTGGTTATCACGTTATTTCTCCGCCACAAGCAAGGATCTATTTATTATATTGTGGGATACGGGTCACAATTCAGTGTTCTGGACTCTTATTTAATTAAAAATCTTCAGTTCGGTTAATAATATGTCCGCTAGTAAGTGAACTACAACAATCATGAGATTTTTTATTTTATTCTTGAATGTTATTTTAATTGTGTTGATCGTGTTTGAAAGTAAGAAGATGGATGCTTGAGTGTTGTTCTCGAAATTATGGTATGGACTTGTTGGAAAAGATTATGAAATTATTATCAAGAGCTCTCTGGTTTGCTCATATATATATAATTATCGATTTCTATTATAGATATGAATGTGAATATGTACATATGAATATGGGATTTTATGGCAAGACAAAAAGACACAGCTAGTTGCATCCAAATTATTTTTATCTGGCCTATTATAGTACAAAATATTATATATATATAGATATATCTATATATATTCCAACACATAAGCATTAATTATATATAGCACTAATTATGATTTGATGTAGCCAATAGCTCAAATTAATCACTTTTTTTCTTACACTTGTGCTCTATAAAATTTCTGAATATGATCTTGTGTTAATACACCGGACAGGAGATTATATATGCAAAATCGTTTTTACTTAGTTATATGGCTTGATATACATTTGAAACTGACTCATTTCTTATTAATAGAATTAAGATCGAGGAAAGGTATTGAATCATGAATTCTTACATCATAATATATATGAATCAATATTTTGAAGAAGATCAATCACCCAAACACTCGACATAGTTAAAATTTTGCATTAACATTGATGGTTAGGTTTGGTATGTGAGAGCTCGACTTGGTTCAATCTAGTGAGTTGAGGAGCGACCGGGTAATTAGGTCACGACGACCCGGAACTGGGCAACCTGGTTCCAGCGACCAGGTTGCACCTACCAAGCACCACTCGACCAAGCTACGTCAATCAACATGGGTTCATCGACTTACGCACGACAGAGACATCAGAGTTGGCAACGAGATATATGGGTAAGATTGTAGGAAAATCCCGACGCCTCTATTTTTGTGTACATAATAGTTAGGGTAGTTTCTTTAATTTTAAGGACTTGATCATTGAGTGTGTAATGTGTATAATAAATAGTGTTGTAGTTTCTTTGTGAAGCTTGAATTTTTCCTGTTCGATAATATTCTACATTTTTAATCTCCCTTTTTTTTTTCCTTCATGTTTGTTCTTTGTGTTATGTTGTTTTAGTTTAAAGATACATTTGAATGAAACCAACATATGCTACATTTGTAATTACTAAATCATTATCACTCCTTGCAAGTTGCAACAACCATCATTTTCTTTGTCGTTTGAGTAAATAATGTTGTCGTCCCATGGCCAATCCCAAAAGCAGCGACACACTCACGTGAATCAACAAAGATTAAAGTGTGATGTTATATATAGTATATACATATTATATATTATCTGAAGAAGAGACTATTGTGATAGACCATAGCCACAAAATGGTCATCTTGTTGGAACTTGGAAGCTAGCTATTGAATGGCTTCATGGTTACATGAGCCCCATGCATGGGCCATGCATGATGAAAAGACATATTAAAACAAGTGTATGTAAAATAGATATACATATTGACAGAGACTTTTTTATTGTTTCGAAAGCGATTGTGGCTTTATTGGTTCAAAATTTCATTATTCTGGAATGTTTATCTAATATTTTTAAACACCCATGAGTCGTGATATTTAATTTCCACAACTGTAACATATTTGCATTATATATAGGGAATGACGTGGGGTACGTGCACATCTTAAATCCTATCTAGCTCCGTCCTTACAAAAATGTACTGTTAAAGATTACTTGACGCATTAGAAAATTCCAATGTTGGGGTCTAGTAATAATAGGTTGACTTAGAAGTTGGAATGTATCACTTGATTATGCATCGTGTCTTATAATTTATGTTTTTATCATTCATTATGCTTTGTTTGACGTCAATCTTGTAAATCAAATCACCGAAGACTTTTCAATCATTCAATTTTTCACCCCTCTGTTCGGAAATTTTTGGCTTCACCCATAATTGTTACTCGCTGCAAATGTAACCTCGTGCTTGGCATGTTAGTCGTAATTAGGGTGTGCATAGATTGAATTAGACCGGCCCGAAAGAAAAGCCCCCCCAAAAAAAAAACCTAGAAAGAAATATTTTTAAAATAAAAATAAATACTCAATAAATTATTTTAGTATTTTATAAGTATTATTTTTCATTATTTTACTTACCAACACTAAGTTCTTACTTTAGTGATATGTGAATTGGGTCAAACTTTTTATACATGGGCTTTAGAAGTCCAGCCCATGTTGCAAACCTTGGAACCTAATCGGCCTATTTCAAAAGAAATAGTTATTCTAACTTTCAAATTTGAAAAATGTGTTTTGTTTTTCTTCCATTTTTTGGTTTAAGAATTGTAAGGATCGTTTATTCTAAAGTTGGGTTATATGCATGAATTACTTTATGAGTGGCCTTTATAGTGTTTGGTGTGGTCCAACACTCCCTCAATGTTTTCCTTTTCTTCTTCAATATAATCTCGACAATTGTTTCAGTATTCAACGAGAGAAGTACTTAAATTATAATTATAGTTTTGTTGATAGATATTCAAAAAAAAAAAATTATAATAAACAAACATGCTCGAGTTCAGTAAAATAATAACTATGTCCAATCTTTTTAAAGTACTTTAATAGATATTCAAGTAATTAAATAAATAATAAAAAAAGTTGTTTAGAAGTGACAATTTTTAGTTTTTACTCTCGTAATACAAAACTATTTTTGTGCTTATTAATTATTAATAATGGTCTGATTAGAAATATAAGATATACATTCCACAATAATTATGCGCAAAAGAGCACATCTAATCCATTCTATGTTTATTTCTTCAATAAAGAAAAAAAGTACATGTTTTGAAATAAATAAAAAAAAGCAAAGCTAGGATTAGGTTGTCAAACAAATAATTTGCATATTTATTTTAATAATGAGTTATTTAATCTCCTTTTAAGACAGTTGAAAAGGCTCCATTAGTACCTAGTTTATTCGGTTAGTGAAATAAAGTAGCTTAATGGAATGTGTTTATGCACGTTAGGTAACAAATTATTTGCCTTTTTAAAAAAATTCCTTTTCTTTCTTTTACATTTATGTTTTTGCAAACAATAGTTTTGGATAACAAAGAAAGAGAACATAGCAGTGATTGGCCCTTGAGCTTTGCATTATTATCGTAATTTGCCCCTTGAGCTTTTCATATCAGCGTACTTTTCCCCAGAACTATTGATTATTGGCAAAATTGTCATTTTACTTTCAAGAAGTAGACCCCTTGTCCATAATTTTTTTTTTTAAACATGTTTTTTACTCATTATTTGTGTAGGACTTTCATATATAAATCAGTATAATTCACAAGTCGTTTTATTCTCGAATCTTAAATAAAGAAAGGATCTAGCTAATCGAGCAAGCAAGAAAAAGAAAGCATAATAAGTCTAATTTCGTAACCGGCAAGATGGGATTCAGCATTGTACGAGGATATTTCCATTATTTTTTCAGCTTACCGATTCTCGAATAGCTAGAGGTTCATGTGATAGTCTTGAAATCTAGTGTACAGTATAATACATGGGGCATTTCTGGTAGGAGTTTATTTATATTATACTGAAGGGACATTGGTACCAATTATTCGTAAAGTAGAAGTATAGTGGCCAATGGAATTTTCCATTAAGTCCTGAAACCTCATTCTCCTTCAATAATATCCGCAACTTGCTGACTTTTTAATATGAAGAATAGTCAAAGATATTATAATGACAAAATTGATGGTTCATCGGTCCCAGGCATGACCTATCATCAAGTGCACATTTGTTGCTTACATATACCAAAAAAAGGCGATGTGGCTCTGATTTGGTGTGGGGAGGTGTACGCTTGTATCCTGTGGTGTGGATAACCTTACCTACTTGTTATTTTAAGGAGAGAAAAACAACGAGTAGTTATCATCAAGAAAGAATATATACAAGAAATGAAGCTGTTCTCCTTTGGAATTATCTCAAGCTAACCACACTTGAGGGAGGTAAATTGGTAGTTGATAATTACTATTATAATATTTTCGCATCAACAAAACTTGGAATTACATTCGAAGTAAAATTTAAACTTCCTGTAAAAAGTTATATTTGAGTACTTTCGCTTATAGGTATTGAATCTTATGAACATGATTTCACTATATAGTTAAGAACGATCAGGCATAAAGCTAAAAGACGCATGTCAAAGTTATTGACGCATGTTAAAGTTGTTTAGATAAATTAAAGGGCTCTTAAGGTAATAGCTAAATTGAAACATAGGTTTAGCAAAATAGCTAAATTTTGGTTAATTTTGTAAACTAGCTAAATTAGAAATTCACTTAAATGGTTAATTGGCTAGTTAACAAAATTAATTAAAGTTTGGCTATTTTGCTAAACCTGTGTTTTAATTTGGCTATTTGGTACAATTTCTCTAAATTAAATACGTAACTGATTCTGATTAATCAATCCCTGTTTCGAAGCTTTCACTAGGGTGCAAATTTTGTACTTGGTTCCCGGTTTTCTCCCGGTTCTGGTCCCGGTACCGGGCCCTTTTTGGCAAAAAAACATTTTTTTCCTTTTAGTATAGCCTAAAAAGGGACGTCCCGGTTCCGGTTTGAAAAAACCAAAACTAAAACCAATTCTAAATATGAAATTCCCGGGTTTCTTGTCCCGGATCCGGTTTTACGTCGTTTTGTTATAAGTTTGTCGTTTTTTAGCATGTCATTTCTTATAAGTCGTTTACTATTGTGTTTTTAATCCATTATTTTATTTTTTTTCACCCCAATATTTTAACATGTCATTTATTTTAAGCCATTACACAGTATTTTATTTAACATGTCATTTCTTATATGTCGTTTTGTTATAAAAATAATAATTTGTTTGTACTCGGTATTTACTATTTAGCATTTTAGACTCGGTTTTTTGCACAGAGATTTGAATTTGGTATTGTAAAGTTCACGGCGTGAACTCGGTCTTACATTTGTTTATTTTGTATTTTGCTTTTGTACTCGGATTTGGTATTTTACATTGTGGATTTACTCGGATTCGGTAATTTTCATGTTTCTATCTTGGATTTTGTCCTGGATTTGTCCCGGTTTTCGTCTCGAATTTTGATCCTGAAAAATCGGGATTTTAATCGGTGTCCCGGTCCCGGTTCCGATTTAAATAAAAAACAAGGACTTTTCAGAATTAAAACCGGGACAGAAAACTGTGTCCTGATTTTTTCGAAATAGAGACAAAAAATAGTCAAATTCGCGGTTCCTGGTTTCAGCCCTTTGACATTGATATATAGATGGCAAAATTGTCCACGAAGTGATATCAGAGCTATTTACTGAAAGTGGGAACTGAGCGATGAGAAAAATGCGTGAAAATTACTGAATTTTTTACACAATATTAATAAACTAAAATCATAAAGGTTTTATACGTTTTTTTGTTTACTTCTCAAAATCCTCTCTACAAGTTGCCCAATTGCACATACACAAGACGTGCGAATATATTCACCACACGTTCTCAATCTCAAATATAGCAAAAATAAATCAAATATCTTTACAATAATAATAATAATAAAATAATACATTCCGCATATAAATCACGAGCCGACAAACGCAGCAGACAAGCCAAGCCCAACGGCCGACCGGTCCCCACACACGCGCATCAACGCCCGCCTCTCTTACCGCGCGTGTGCCACGACCGTGACGGCGACGACGATGCCGACGAGGCGCCACTCCCGGTCCCGAAGAACAGGTCCGATAGGTAATTGTCCAGATTCTCGGGGGCGTAAATCACCAGCGACTCCGACCCGCACACTCTCTCCAGCCCGTCGCGGTGCTTCTCGTAGAATTCGCGGTAAACTGGCACGAGCCGACGCGCCACCGACACCTTGATCTCGTCGCGCAGACGTGCGTCGGGCACCACCCACGAACTCTGCTTCTTGTACGCATCCTCGAACGCCACATTGAACGTCTTGAAGAAGTGCTTGGTCTGCTCCGACGAGATGTCCGCTGTCGGGTTCTCCGGCAGCGTTGCGTACACCTTGCTCCACCCCACGCGCTCAAAATTCGCCGCGTATTGCTTCACCTTCTCATCGTGCCTCGTGACCCACTCGTCGCCGAGGAGAAACCGGATATTCGATCCCCGGGCCTTATTGACAACGTACTGGAGGTTGTTGGCTAAGAAGATGTAGGAAAGTGCCACGTCCTTGTACAGCTCGGCCCTGCCGTCCAGCTTGCAGAGCAGGACGAGCACGAGCCATGCGAAGCGCATGGCGATCGGCGACGACGAGGCCTCGTCGTGCTCGAATGCTCCAAAGTAGGACTCAGGGAGAGCCGTCTGGAACGTCATGGGGAAATCGGCAAAGATGTCGGCGAGGACTTCGCTGTAGTCGGCCAGGAACGCAAGGTAGTTCATCACGTAGCGGGTGAGTGGGTGGACACCGCCCCCGGGGACGGGCGCTCGTGAAGCGTCCTTCTGGATGGCGGCTTCGAAGTCGGCGAGCGTGACTCTCACGTTGTCGCCGAGCCGGAGGAGGGAGTTCACGGCGTGGGATCGGACGGCAGAGGTCGACTCGAACGAGAAGATAGACTCGATCTCCGGCCAGAGGTCGGAGATGGTCTCATACATGTCCAGGGTGCGGAACATCTTTTCTGGCGCCTTCTTGCACTTAGCCACCATCTCAGGGAAGGAGAACAAGGTCGTCGCGCCTTCAGCCGCGATCTCGGTAAAGCACGATTCCCGGATGTTGGCCGAGGTGAAGAACACGTGGTCGCAGAGAATCCGCTCGCCGTAGAAGAGCGTCTTGACGGCGACCTTCACGGCACTGAGCCAGCTCTTGATCTTGATCTCGAGAACCTCCCAGTCCGTCTTCAGAACGTGAGACAGCGTCGTCTTCTCCACCCCGAGGTGGTAAAGCCCTTCCTCGACGATGGACTTCCGGATCATGGTGTAGATCTTGACGCACTCCTTCGTGTAACCGGACGCGATCATCGAATCCGCAATCAATTTCAGATCAGTCATCGCCGCCGCCGAAACTCGCTCCACTTCCGAGATCGACTCGGTCGTCTCCCTGAGCTCGTCCTCGATCTCCTCCTCGAAGTCGGAGAAGCTCGAGATCGTCGAAGCCCTCGACGAGTGGTTCGAGACCGACTCCCCGTCCAAGTACTGGCGATTCGACGACAGGATCTGGTAAAACTCCTTCTGCAATCTCTTCATGGCCTTCTCCATCAGCGTCTGAGCTCTGATCAGCTTCTCCGAGGAGTCGGAGCGAGAGATGAAGAAGTGCATCGCTGACTGCAGGTCCTTGACGGAGCTCAGGTACTGCTTCGCCTCCTGCCTGTCGCCATGGAAGAGACTGCTGGTGTTACTGCCACTGGTGGAGACATCTCGGTCGTGGTTGGTGTCGGAGTCCCACCGGAGAATCAAGGCGTGAGCGGTGTCGATGTTGTCGTGCATCATCGACTCGGAGAAAGTGCGGTGAGTCGGGGAGGAAGAAGGGAGGGAGCTTCTGGTGGGAGAGCTCGCCGGAGACGGAGAAGCGGATCGGAACAACATGGTTATCAACGAAGCTCTCTTTGGCATCAAATTACGGGTTATCAGATGCGAGTGGATAAGATCACGAGTGTTGTTGCTTGGCTTGAGGGTTTTGTTTTGGTCTGAAATTGAATGATTGAGTTCGAATGGATGAGGATGTGAAGAAGAAGAGCAAGGGGTATATATAGAAGATTTTGATGAGAGTCGGAAGGAAATGACAATAAGGGTATGTTTGACCAGAAACAGTTGACTATGATTGATATTGGTGTGCTTCAGCGTGTACCATTACGCGCTTATATTTATATTTTATTAACTATATCATATGTGTATTTATTTAATAAAGTTTTGGCCAAGTTTTTAGGAGGAGAACTTGTAGGTTAGGCATTGCTAAACCGGAAATGGTAATAATGGTCGTAGTCAAAGACAAGATATTTTAAACGAAGTTTCTTTCTGGCTGCAAATGATGGCAGTAAAATAAAATGATATATAATGTGTATGTATATTTATTGCTTTAGCTTGCATGAAAATTACGTTATGTTTATTGGTTATGATGGTAATAAAGCTATTTTCTTTTTGTGCTTTTAGAAAGTCGTTTGGTAAATAACGGCATGTGGACTTTAGAATATGATGGCTATCCACTTGGTAAATAACGGTAAGTAAAGTTGTACGTCACGTGCGTGGGTATTTTTGGTTTACATGAATAAATTATATATTGCCTTATAACACTGTGGTCTGTGAGCTTAATAACCTTGACAAAACTCAAAAGTATTTCATATAAATATAAAGGCAGGACGTTTCAGTTTCACAATTTCTGGGAAATATCGGAAAAAATTCCTGTAACGGCACGTAACAGACGACCTAAAGGCGGAGCACCTGACTTGCATCATCAACCAAACAAACGAAAGATAATCAAAGACGACAAGATCGGCATAATATGTGGCAAGTATTAAATACTCAGGCAACAAAGCTTTTTACGAGAAGTGCAAGAGGCAGACAATAAATTTAAAAGACGATAATTTAAGCATTTAAGTTCAGATTTTATATCTTGTCTAATTAAATCAATAACTTTTAATAAAAAATTAAGGATAAAGTTGTCTATTTATATAATGTGTATGTATATTTATTGCTTTGTTGGTTATTCATAGTATTCTCGATTTCCCAAGGGTTAGAGTGTGTAATCTTCGATTGTCCAAGATAATAAACGGAAGAAATCGGGTCCTCTCGGAATCACAATAAATCAAGGATATTCATGTTCACAATTATTTGCGTTATTTTCGATTATTCTTGTGACTGCAAGGCGTCGCAAAACGCCCTCTACAGTTTGGCGCCCACCGAGGGGCTTTGTTTCTTTCTATCGTACAGCCAGGAAGTCAAAGAGAATAAGGAGAATGTCAGCCGAAGAAGCCAGCTCCGCCCAGGATCAGGCCATGCAAAGGATGCAACAGCAGTTGGCCGAAGCCATCGCAAGGATGGCGGAAGCCACGAACAAAGCCGAGGAATCCGCCCGAAGGCTAGAAGAGCAGACCGTGAAAATCAGACGCCTCGCGAGCCTCTTAGAGCGCGCGGAGAGACCACACCCGACGAATCATCTAGCGGATTCAGCCGCACGAGGAAGACGGAGATGGAAAGGATTGCAATCCACATAATGTTTTCTCAAATCTTCCAGATGCTTCTCGGTCATGATGGATTTGGGCGACCGAGTCTTGAAGATTTTCCCAGGCTTAGACATCTTCACCGGCGGGGAGAATGAAAGGGAAAGAAAGCTTGAAGATTTTCTTGGCAAGAAGAAGTTCAAGAAAGCGAATCGCAGAAAGTTTTTGGGAAAGTGCTGAGAGCAAAGTGTTTGGTCTGAAGGCGGGATTCAAATTTACAAAGAGAGGGCGTGCGAAGCTGAAGAGGCGCGTTTGGATCCGACGGTCCAGGATCGAAGCGAGGAAAATCGATCAACGGTGGAGATCGAGAGAGTCGTTGCGAAACCCAAAAGCACTCGAGTGCGAGAAAAACCCCACATTTAATGCTTATGGATTGACATCGATTTCTGAGATCTGATAGCCTGGAGAAGCACATCGAATCAGAATTACATGGAAGCACGCACTCGGAGATTCGCATTCAGGAAGTGGAAGAGTGTTCGGGAAGACACAACCTCCTCGAAGATCGACTTCTTCGAGAACATGACCTCATCGAGTATACAGCCTCGTCGAAGTTATACCTCATCGCGGAACTTCTTCATCGGGAAGTACCTTATCGGGGAGCAACCTCGGATTCATTTTACCAACTGTTTCACACTCGATAAAATGGGGGACTAACTGTTAAGGTCAGATTTTGTCAAATCATCCTTCAACACTATTGATGTCGTTTTATATGCAAACGACAAAGAATGCAGACAAGGTTACTTAAAGATTCTAGGCCCATCAAAAGATAGAGCAAATTAAGGCCCAACAGCGATGAAGCCCACGAGGAGTTAGAATCTACCAGAGACCAAGACCTTGTTGTGACAAGAGAGCGCATCGAGCAGAAGCTCATCGAAGAGGAGTCTCATCGGGAAAACTCAATCGAATTAAAAAAAGAAGTCATTCGAGATCACGAGAAAATAGGAAGGCTGGCTCATTCTGTTGAGGATTTCATGGGATATCCAACGCAAATAAGGAAGGTCAACAACGATTATAGCAAGAAAGAAGGAAACCCTAGTACAATTCGTGGGAACAATATAGAAACCCTACGAGCCTATAAATATGCATGTAAACTCAGTGTAAATTCATTCAGTACCATTATATCGTGAGTTTGAGATTCTTGAGTTCCAGAGTTTGTTTATTCATAGTATTCTCGATTTCCCAAGGGTTAGAGTGTGTAATCTTCGATTGTCCAAGCTAATAAACGGAAGAAACCGGGTCCTCTCGGAATCACAATAAATCAAGGATATTCATGTTCACAATTATTTGCGTTATTTTCGATTATTCTTGTGACTGCAAGGCGTCGCAAAATGCACTCTACAATATCTTATAGAATTATAAAGACCGACAATAAGGGAATGAGAGGAATCAACGATTGTCAAAAGTGCTTAGCTCATAGTTAGAATAAATCATAGAAATACATGTACAAATTTTTAAATCTAAAATATTAAACCTTGTCGTGGTCATTTTCATTTCTGTTTGACTATGATAATTACTATAGAAATTACCAAAAGCCTTCATAACCATCATTAAAGGGTTGTATGTGGTGAATTACTATATAAGGAAGGTGATACAAAATAAATAATTTACACGAAACCTTAACAAATTCTAAGTCCACTTAGACAATGAAATAAATAATTAATCATATTTGGAGCTTTGTTATTTGACGGAATAAAACATCGAAGTTTCATTAGCTCACGAAAGCCTCCACGATAAAGAAAGTCAGTGATTAACGTAAAACACGTTTAGCGATCGTTTGCTTGCCATGCAATGCAAGGATCCTTTGGAAATTAATGTCAAATTTTCAACCAATGTGACCGATTCGGACCAACAATATTTTGATTTTATTTTAAGAAATGTTATCAATGTTTATTTTACAGGTTATTTCTGCCTCATTTTTATTTATGCACTTCTGATTGTATATAGTTGAACAATTCCCCTTCGGAAAAAGTCTACTATATGTTTCAATTAATCAAATCCCAATAATATATTTCATTAATTTGACTCGATTGATTCTAATCAAGAGATTCAGTTCATTAAAAAATCAAGTTTAATGTGATTAATTATACATATAATTGGTACCTAAAGTAATGGTTATTCATGTGGTATAGTATATATTAATTGTTTAGTGGACCATGAATTAAATAATGCTACATGATTAGCTAATTAAATATAGGCCATATGACTCTCGAGTGTTATCTCGTTTGCCTAATCCCAAAGAGTTCAATTCTTAATTAAAAAACTATACGGACCATTCAAGGCTATTCATGTCTAATATTTTATTTTATTTTTGAATAGATGATATAATAATTGGCCGAACAACTTCATAGTGGGGTTTACCAATCTCAAATAATATACAGAAAAATATATATGAAACAAGAACAATTTGAATTTATAAAATAATACACAAAACAGAAGCAAAACTTTGTTTATATATTCACCTTTGTTATTCTTATCTTGTCTAGTTATTTGTGAAATCTTAGAAACCAAAAGTAACGTATATAATTGCGGTAAAGTATTTGAATATTACAATTTACACTAAGCGAACTCGAATCCCAATTGACTAGATTGGCACGCAAGGAACGCAAAGTAAGAATCGGGGCTCGGTATAAATGAAAATATCAAAGATTGATCGGGGCTCGGAATAAAATTTTGAAATATTCGAGTACTACTTTTACTGAAATATTTGGTAATTAATAGAATACAATATATGATTAGTTAAAGCCAACAATTTAAGTTCTAATAAAATTTTATAGACTGAGATCAGATAAAAGCTGTTTAACATGATATAAATTTTCGTCAACATTTCTCTTCGATCGAATAGTCTTTTTTTTAAAGAAATTTAATTAAAATGGGACAAATTTGCGATCATATATTTTAGTTTCACCACGGACTAGTAAACAGTCAAAATCAAAACATCTGAGTATTTTGGAAACTATCATATACGTGTTTTAATATTGTATTAGTCTAAGAGCCAGCTATCAATCGTATATTGTCATTTACTATACATATTGTGGTTATATAAACGTGTAATTTTTTAGACTAAACGTGTATAATCATCAAGGATTAGTTCGTAGATAGAGAGTGTCGCCGAGTTATATATTATATTAGGAAATATTTTTATATAATTCGTAAAATATATACACACGTATATGTACATATTGAACGAGCATATTCTAATTTAGAATTTAGAAGGTTCTACTTGTAGCTTATGCTTTGGAGTTATTGTCTAGTTAGAAGTTAAAAGTTATAACCTAGTCAAAATAGTAAACGCGCACAAGAAGAAATCAAGATGATAATTAAATAATTTCTATTGGACGGTGATTGTGGTAGAATTTATCTTCTTTTGGAACTTACGAGGGCTAGTTGAAGAAAAAATAATAAGAGATGAAAGTTAAATGTATGTACACGCACACATATACACGTATACGTATTGTAGACACGTATGTATTAGCCTTGTGGTGAGGTCATTTGTATTTTCATAAAAACTTCGCGATTTTACTCACAAACAAATTTCTCCGTGCTTCACTTGTTCGGAATCATTATGTGACATAGTTTTTTATAATTTTTTTCTCTTCTCCTATCAAAATTCTTCAGGCTGGAGATATGCAAATTGCGTTGCCATCAAAGAATTATAATATATGTGGAACCAAATTTGTTGAAGAGACAAAGATTACGTGTTCATAGAAAACCAAGAATTAAGAAGGGAAAACAATTTGATGAACATGTTTCTTTCGAGGTTAAATATATCAGTACTTTTGCTACCTTGGTCCTTGATGGAGCATAATTAGTTTTCGGATCTTGATAAAAGTGATCTCTTCAAATAAATTAGATTAGTAAAGTCAGACTTAATTAATTTAACTATATATCAATTGCTTATGAAGAAATAAGCCTTAATCTTGAAATTAATCAAGTAGTATTTAAGATCGAGTTTGTGCAAGAAAAAAATGTTTGAGCCATCTAGCTATGCTATTTATCGAAAAAAGAATAACTGAGAAATTACTTAATTATTTATACAATATAAATAAGTATTTGTTTGTGATTTAGAGTTTGAGACTTTATTTACATAGTTAGTGTAAGACTTATTATGTCATGCTATTATATTTGTATTTTGGAGAATAAAACAATTAGTATAAATATGCATAAAATTATTTTATGTCTTTTCCATCGAAAAAATTAAAATTACGAAACCAATTTATCGTCTAAAAAACGATAACCACATTTTAGGTCAGAAGTACTACTACTGTTTTGCACTATAAATTACACGATCTTATTGAAATAATCTCGTTAATAATTAACCACCTTTTTTTTAATCAAGTTTAGGAGACCATTAATTGCCATCAAATAATGTAATATAAAATGTTTCCAACTGAAGTTAAAAAATTATCCCTACCGTCCTCTTTAATTCTTGGTGTGCCACGTAGTACGAAGTAGACGTCGAATTAAATAAAGAGATTAAAAAAAGATTTTAATTCGATTTATATATATGTATCATGTATGTATGTCACTTGTGATAAGTCTCTTCCACAAATAGGATGAACATATTTATATATACAATAATTTCGATAAGCGACTTTCGGTATTCAATTTATCATGTAATAATTTAACTTGTATTTTGTGGGACAAATAAAGGGCCCACAATGTGCAATTGTCTTTGAAAACGAGAATGACGTAACAAATCTTACCATGCTAACGTGTTAATTTTAATTTTTTTTAAGTAAAATATAGAAATTCAAATTTTTACCATGAAATTATAATTTTGATTACGTTGATACTTAAAAATACAAAACAAAAATAATTAAAATTTAACTTTAAAAACAAGTTTTCTCTCAAACAAATAACATTATAAAAAGAAGAAATAAAAACACAATGAAAAAGCAGCCAATATTAAAATTCTTAGTAACAAAGATATTGATCGCGATTCACACTTAATTCAAAATATGTGAATAATTTGATCAAAGCATAAATCTAATTTGTTATTCCTTCTCTTGAAGTAAGGAATTCAAGGTGGCATATAATTTTAAGAAGTTATAAGAGAGTGTCCATATTTTTTTATTTTATATAGAAAGTTAGACGAAATTTCAACTTCAGCGTCGATTTTATAAAATAATTTTGAAATAGGAAGTCTCCGTTTCCTTTTTTTTTTCGACATTTCAACGGATAATTTGCGAGCTTGTATAGGTTCCTCCATCAATATTTGGTCAAACGCTTCTGTTTGACTTCAACAAATTTGTCTGATTCTTATGATTGCTTGCAGTCAACGACTATATACGAATAAAAGAACATATAAAGTGTAATTTATTATAAAAATGAAATTTACGGTATAAGTACCTAATTTTGTAAAAAAATTGGTATATTTGTTAGTACTTGTGATAATAGTAATAGAAATGGTTAATGACGACAAAAATACTTTTTGGTCAAAGAACCTCTCGTGTACCCAAAGTTTAAAAATTGTGGTGAAAATATCCAAAGTCGCATTTAGGGAGTTGACCACTCCATTCTCGTAACGCCGTTAACTTATTCATTAACTCTGGCCAAGCGGACAAACGTTGGTTGCTAACATAATAATTTTTGTCAGGTGGACGAGCCCACATCATCCACGTTTACGACAAAATAACGAATTAAACTATACTATTTAATACAACTACTTGAACCCCTAATGATTACACTTAACAAAATAGATTTGTCCACGTGGTCAGAGTTAACAAGTAAGTCAACGGTGTTACGAGAATGAAATGGTAAACTCCCGAAATGCGACTTTGGATATTTCACCACCACTTTTAAGTACAAGTGGGGTTTTTTGACCAAACTTTGAGTATTTTTGCCGTCATTAATCCTAATAAAAATGCTAAATATGTGATGCTTTCGGAGTTCAATCATTAGCGTAATGCATACGTACACAAGTCTTCATGTAAACAAAATTAACGGAACATGGAACGAATGGTCTGAATCCTACATCAACAATATTTTGTGGTTTTAGAATAATATTGTTGCTAAAACAAAATTATATGCCGGTGAAGATGAGATACTTATACCGCAAATATCTTTAATAATATTTTCCGCTCAGATTCTTCATATAACAATATTTATTATCTTAAATTATCAAAAAAAAAATATGTATTATCTTACGTTTTTGAACCATATAAGCTTACATTTTCTGACCAAAAAGTGAGGTCACTATGGAGGTTCTGAGAGAAGAAAATTCAAATATACAGCTAATTAAGTTTCCTTTTTTCTTGCAATTATTAAATAAACTATACTTTGTGCTTTAATTAGTTCGGTAATCCTTTTCTATGACCAAACCATTTATGAAATTTGGAAATTAATCAACGGAAAGCCATCCATTTAAGCATGACATGGGTACGATACCGGCTATGAGTTTGGATCGTGTTTAAATATTGAGGCCCTAGCTGAAGTAAATTTTTAGGGTCTTTGAAGTATTTAATTTATTTAAAATTTAATTAAATATATAAAAATATATTTACAAAAACCTTAAAGTTTGAGGTCCGACACAACGGCCTTCCTAGCTAGCTTATAGTCCGGACCGGCCCTACATGATTATATATATGTGCACTTTTAAATTAATTTGTATAAAAACTATATATGTGTGCAGATATAATACCGATGCAGATATATGTCGCCTGTTATGTAGTTATAAAAAATCCATAATGAAATACACGTCAAATATACGTGTGCGTGCTTCCTTACTCTAGTCTCTATATATATATAAATCATGATCATGATATCATTATAACCTATTGGATAATCAGTTTCTTAATATATCAAATTGTCTAAGAATAGTTGGAAAGGAATATTAAACAAGCCACTATTTCACATTAATATTTTCTCTTTTCTAAACATCACACGAATTCTTGCAAAATTAAAGAATTTGTAACATGGCAGTACTGATGCCAATTATCGTGGTAATATTTATCAATTCTTAAAAGTTATAAGTGTTACCTTTGAAGGAACATACATCATTTAAATGATGAATAAATAAACCCCAATTTCATTGCCGTTATTGTATCAAAATATTGGACAGGCTTAGACAAACATACACTCAGAATATTATCAGTGTTTGGAAAGAAAGAAATAGTAAAAGAAGACCTATATTTAGGTTCTCGTTTATTCATTTTTTTCCCACACATTAATAATATTAAAAGTCACTATTTAACATGCATAAATTCGATTGTAATATATCACGTGGATTTTTAACAAAATTAAAAAATTGGTAGCATATATCGTTTCTTCAATCAATTATAAAAACATTACATGTAGACAGAAATGAAGCAGAAACACGAGTCCATAGGAACATTGTGGTCAACTCAATATTAATAAAATAAAACCCTGAATTCATCGTCTTCGGTTGTCAGTTTTGACGAGCTTCACTATTTCATGGTTGTGTATAATATTTGAACTTTGAAGTGATCATCTTTTCAAACTCAGAATATTATTGCTATATATAATTTGGAAATTATATATACGAGCCACTTTTTAATCAAAGTGGTCCTTACAGTCGAAGTAGTGTTTGTCTCCGAATAATCATGCATTTATGTGATGAGACAAGGTCTATTGTCATCATATATACATGCATGCAAGTGGGTTACTCCTTTTCTTAAGTGTTAGCGCGTTCTTTTTAATATTGCGCTTAATATCTATGTGATGTATATTGATTTTTCATAAATAGCACTACAACAAAAGTTGCATATATAGAATCAAAAGTTGTATATATTAATAAAGCAAAAATTTTGAGTTTTATTTGAAGCACAATATGGATTAATACGTTAAGCTCGAACCCAAGTCGTAAAGGCATTGGTGTATTACAATCGAATTTATTACAACCGGTTTTGGATATATTGGAGCAGCAATATATCCTCTGTAACCAGAGTGGGTATCCGGTTTTTTGGAACTACCCGTATCCGGATCCAGTTTTTTAGGTATCCAAAAATCACTACCCGTATCTTGATCCAAAAATCCGGATACCTATTTTCAAAACCCTGTTTAATTACCCGTATCCGGTTTTGAAATTTGGATTCGGATATTATCCGGAATTCTACCCGGATCCGATTTAGAAAAAGAAAAAAAAAGGTTAAAATGTATGACTCATTTCTCAACTACCATAAAAATCGTACATACGCTGGCATTGTCTCAACTAACAACCACCAAAAAACCGTACAAATCTATTACATATGAAAAAAAAATGAAATGAAATGTCGACTCGAAGGGAGGGTGAGTACTGAGTATTGACTATTGAGACTTGAGTAACCTTAAGAATTGTATTAAAAAAAATGAAAATAAACCGGGTTTTAAACCGGATACGGGTATTCAAATTTTTAAATAACAAAACCCGTTTCCGGATTCCGGACTCGGATTTGGATTTTAAAAACGGATACGGATGCGGATTTAAATCCGGATACCTGGTTTTCGTTACAGCCGTAGTGGAACTACGATTTAATCTCACGATTTAAATTTTTAATAAAAATAAAAGAGATTATGCCCGACTCAAGGGGTAATAATTCCCTCCCAAGTTTTTTAAAAAAATGTTCAAAATAACTTGTCTTAATTTTTAAATTTTCTTACAAACTTTTATGCTTTAAAAAAAAAACTTTAATGATGCTTGGTAAAGAATCTACTCATTCCGTTTAATATTTTGGAATATTTCTTCAACATTTGGAATAAGTAGAGATACCAAAACCAAATTAAAAGATCTACTCAAGTTAGTTTTACCAATTCTGGTACTGCATGCATGCATGAGTATATATATATATATATATATATATATATATATATATATATATATATATATATATATATGAACTGTTTTGGCGAGCCAATCCTTATACCTAAATACTTTTTTTATTTCCAATACAAAAATAGTTTACAATCGTTGTGGATCAGTGGTATTTTTGGTGCGTCTGGTATAGTTTACTTTTTTGATAATTAGGATTTCTAAGATCTGGAATTAATGCTGTATGGCATTATACAAAGGATTTACGTAATTAATTCGCTAGTATTTATTAAATAAATATTCCTATATTGGTCCCTATTGTCATACATATACGCGCTATATTTAAATTTAAAGTTTAATACACTTTTTCTTTTACTATTTTCCATCCAATATTAAGGTAGTCAAAAAAGAGATGTTCGTTCTGTTTTTGTAGTTAATTAATACAAACGTAAACATTGACTTTGAATCGTTGGTTTTGTGATTTCATGAATCATAACTTATTAATATATACTTAAGTACTGGTAAATATATTAATGAATAAACTGTCTATGGATGTTGCATGTGATTAACAAAATGTCTATATTTAATGAATTTATCTTGGTAAATCAGCATGTAATAAAGTAACGTTTTACAATTAATCCTATATATAGTATATATACACTAGTATATAATGAGTTTCTAAAAGTTATAGAACAATTAATATATTACATCGACCAATATAGAACAGCAGTAAAATAAATATTGAGAGTATATTTCGTGGGCATCCCGAAATGTTTAGAATGTCGCCAGAAAATCTATGATAAACTAAATTATTATTTTATGGCTTATTGAATAGCTTACCCACGAGTAATTGGATATCCACGAGAAACCGATAATATCAATAAAAAATATCGACGAAATATCAATTCCTACATAATCTCTCAAAATGAGATGATTTTTTTTTCTTCTTAAAATCAATTATACTATTTTAAAATATTAAGTAATATGTGATTGTTTTTAACGAAAAACCTCATCGGTTATACTCATCAATTTTGCACTATACTTATAAAATCGGATCGACTTACATTGATTTTAAGAGTTTTAGAAAAATTCAATAATTCGTATACAATACCAGTACGGTCTTTGATATACTCATAAATTAAACATTAAACTTACACACGGTTTTTGATTAGCAGTCCCTAAAACATTATTGATAATATCATATAATAGTACTAAAAGAATTGACAATGACGGATTGAGAATTATATACATCACAAACTCAACTTTGGCTTAATTAATGTTAATATTGTAAGTTATATTTGCACTTTGCTGATCGAAAACGCCATTGCTTAGCTTTATGTACGCAAGTGGACGATGTCTTAATAACGTAGTAATTATGACAACCAATTGAGCCCAATGTTGTACAAAAATACAGCATGGACTTTTACGTAAATCAAGTCAAATTATATTTAAACTTATTAGACGTACTTGTTGCCACTTTCGACTTTGACGACTAAATTAGCATCTTAATATAACCAAATTACACTAAGATGGTCACATTACAGCTGATAAAAGTGCATTGAATTTGTAATACCACTCTTTAATAGTAAAGTTAGGTCGGTGAAGAAAATACCTATGGAAGTAATTGCTAAAGATTGACTTATGGAGAAGCACTCACAACTTTTAAGGGTTAATTGCGGCAAAAATACTTAATTTTTAGTCAAATTCTCTGCTGTGTATACAACATCCGTAAATGGCGGCCAAAGTACCCAAACTTAGCATTTGGGAGTTGACCGAGAATATATATCTATGTGGCAATCAGTCTTTGCCACGTGGCATGCCACGTAATTATTATTTTATTTAAAAAACTAAAAATATATATTTTTTAAATACTTGTTTAAACGAAATTATTTTATTTTTTAAACAATCTTTTTTTTATTATTATTTTTATTTTTGTTAATAATAACAAATAAAGAATATTTAAATTTAATATTCATTACTGGTTATAATTTTATTTTTAAAAAAGTGGGTAGAACAAATTAATTTTCACCGCTCACGGTTCACTTGAACTCCGTTTCCGGTCCGGTTCACACGTCGAATAAAATTGTTTAATATTTTTAATAATAATAACTAATAAACACATACATAATGTTTAAAAAGTCAAGACATAATTATATATACACCACTTATTCAAAAACAAAAAATAGTAGTCATATTTATATTTAATGAAAATTTATTTTTATTTGTTTGCATGATATTTTTTTGTGTTTGCATTTTAGAATAATAATAATTGTTTAATATGTTTTTTTTTATTTATATATTATTCTTTTTTGAAAATATTTATCGTTAAATAATCATATGATTATTATTGGTTATTATTATTATTAAACATATTAAGCGATTTCGTTTCACCGTAAACCGGATCGAAGGCGGAGCTTGAGTGAACCGTGAACGGAGATTTTTTTCTTTATATATTTCGTTTGATCCACTTTTCTAAAACGAATAATTATATTTAAATATTCATTATTGGTTTTTATGGAAAAATAATTTTATTTTTTAAAAAAAATAATTAAAAAAGAGAAATTGCTCTAAATAGCCAAATTGAAACATAAGATTTGCAAAATAGCCAAACTTTGGTTAATTTTGTAAACTAGCCAATTAACCACTTAAACTAGCCAAAATTAACTAAAATTAACAATGTAATTGGAGTTTTATTTAAGTGGTTAATTGACTAGTTTAAAAAATTAACCAAAGGTTGGCTATTTCGCTAAACACACTTTTAAGTTTGGCTATTACCCTAAAGAACCCTTAAAAAAAAAATTTATTTTAAAAAAAAAAAAATTAATAAAATAATAATTACGTGGCATGCCACGTGGCGGCCAAGTGCCATGTGGCGTGCCACGTGGCAAAGACTGATTGCCACATAGATAGATATTCTCGCTCAACTCCCAAATGCTAAGTTTAGGTACTTTTGCCGCCATTTACGGAGGTTGTATACACAATAGAGAATTTGACCAAAGGTTGGATATATTTGCAACAATTAACCCCAACTTTTAACATTTTGCTCATCTAAGGCCTAGATTTACTATTGATGATTTATTTATTTCGCTTTGTTTTTTGCTATATCATTTAAATATAATGTTGCTAGTTCGGGTTATATTAGACTGGGACAATATTGGCAAAAATATTTAACAATGACGATTAATGTTATTTACTATATACGATTCTTGTCCAAAAGTTACCTCTCATCGTCATCACCATAGAATTGTATTATTGTACGTAACGACATAATTTAAACACCAATATTACATTACGTCGTGTGACACGTCACAAAAATTCAATTCGAGAGGTTACTAACGATAAATAAATTAGAATATCGTAACGAATTAACAATATCTCAAAATATAGGATTAGTGGATTACATAAAAATCTGTAATTAAATATGCATTGGAACTAAGAATTCAACTCAGGAAATGACTAATACTAAATATATATATTAGACTATCTAAAAAAGATATAATACCTAACAATATATGATTACATGAAAATGAATGTCTTAATAAAGAGTTGAAAAGGCCGCTAGTTATCTTAATCCCATGTGATGGCTTGATATAGTAACTTTTTATTAAAATAAATGAATCAAGCAAATAAGAAATTATATGTGTACAATTTTAAGAACAATTTCAACAAAAGCGACCGCATAGCGCAGTGGATTAGCGCGTTTGACTTCGGATCAAAAGGTCGTGGGTTCGACTCCCACTGTGGTCGATTCTTCATGTAATAATTTTTTTTCTTTTTCATGTCGTTTCTCCTCTTGGTGAGACACTAACATGAATCATCGTTCCGTACACCAGCATACAGCCAAAGGCTCAAAGCAAATATAGAAAATGAGACAATTGAGGTAAAAAAATAATAATCCTAAGTTAGTCAATTAGAGAAAAAGAGTACTTAACTTCTTTTTGAAGAGCGAAGTACCCAAACGAGATAAAGGTGTGCGATTATGTAGGTCCTTTGCTTATTTTGCATTTTACTTTTAACTACGTACACGGTATACCTGATAGATGCACAGGTAGATGCAAGGGATATGGAGTAGGGTTCAGAGCCAAACCATCCCCTTCAAAAGATTTTTTCATTTTAGCGAAAAAAATTGAATCTAGCCCTCTCTCTCGGATGTAAATCCTAATTCCGTAATTGGATAGATGTGAAGCCAAAATAGACTACAACACCTAGTTAAAGAGACAACGATCTAGTGATTAAATATTTCGTTCACTAAAAAAAAAAAAAATTGTCTCCCTTCTCAATTAGCTATAACTCAAATACTTTTACCTCATTTATCCAATAGAAAAATAATACCAAGAGTATCCACTGTGGCCGAGTCCTCATTTGAGACAACTTCTTCATTTTTTCCATGTCGTTATCCCCTTGGTGAGACCCTATCATGAATCATTACTCATCGTTACGTATACACCAACACACAGCCAAAGGCTAAACTACAATTAGATAAAAGAAAAAATAATCCAGAGAATATCCACGTAATATGCTCACATGCTAAATTTTATATAAACCTCGTGATGTAACTAGCAGGCTGCTAGTCTACTATTACGTACTTTAAGAAGCAAACTTAATGAAAAGAATTGCCGTTAAAGAAGAGAGAAAAATGGTTGAAGAAGATCATCAAGTTGTTGAGAATGGTAGTGATAATTATGTGGGGTTTGCGAAGCTGCTAAGCTACGCAGACAGATGGGACTGGGGTCTGATGGGGCTGGGGGCTTTGGGGTCAGCTGTGCATGGCATGGCTCAGCCCATTGGCTACTTGCTGCTCGGCAAAGCACTCAACGCCTTCGGTGATAACATTAACGACACTCCTGCCATGGTCTCAGCCCTCTACAAGGTCTCTTTCTCTGCCAACTATTTCAACTTACTAAACATTCACTATTCAATGTATATATTGTTTTAATAGGGGTGTAACAAAAACCCGGAATTTTTGGTTTTAAACCGCATCCCAGACCTTACTAAAAAATGTACCAAACTTAAAGCTGGGTTAAACCGGACCTGATTTTAAAAACCCGCATTTGAGTTCCGGCTTTAGAGGTTAAAAAAACTTATTTAAAAATGGATGAGCTTCTCAAAATTTGCAATAAAACGCAGCTTGAATATTTATGTCACTCCAAAAAATAAAATAAAAAGGTCTATACTCTAACTCTATACTGCATCAGTTAATTAATATAATTTTGGTGTTTATGCCACCTTTAATCCATATAAAAATAGAGCATAAATATTTAATATACTATATCGAGATTGGGGTATTTTGAGTCGGGATAAAATAAAAATATAAAATAATCAATGTCATCAATATATCGGGTTTTTTGTCAAAATATTTGCTCCGTTTGTTTTCAGGTTGTTCCATATGTGTGGTACATGGCTATAGCCACATTTCCAGCAGGGCTGCTTGGTAAATTTTAAGTACATAATTCATTATAATACGAAAGAAAAAAAGGAAAGAAGAATATATATATATATAGACTTACACTTTGTTTGCCATTGCTGTGAATATCAGAGATCGGGTGTTGGATGTACACAAGTGAACGACAACTTATGCGCTTAAGATTGGCATACCTCAACGCCGTCCTTAACCAGGAAATCGGAGCCTTCGACACGGACTTAACGACCGGAAAAATCATCGACGGGATCAGTAGCCACATGAGTGTGATCCAAGACGCCATTGGAGAGAAGGTGATGGTCATGCATGACACATATCTTGCTTAATCGTCATGATCATGATAATTAATTCATGCAGATTATTGATACTTGCATGCAGTTAGGGCACTTTCTGTCGAGCTTGATGACATTGTTGGTGGGAGTTTTGGTCGCTGCGATATGCGCTTGGCAAGTGGCTCTTCTCACGTTCTTGGTGGTGCCATTGATTCTGGTGATTGGAGCAACTTATACGAAGAAAATGAGCACCATTTCGGCTTCCAAAATGCACCACCACTCGCAAGCCACGTCCATGGTGGAACAGGTAAAAGAAGAAGTGAACCAACCTCGCTAATATAGATAAAACCCGAATCAATAAACGAACCGCGATAAGAACGCTTGATTGGGTTATGATGCCCGGTCTCGGATTTGAGAGTTAGATCGGGAAACTCTCTCCTATGTTCAAAGACTAAAATTCAGTTCCGACTAATGGTCATGAGGTCTTTATATAGTAGGCTTGGATTAGTCCATAACCTAAAACAATCTTAATAAAGACAAATATATATTTAAATGGAAATATATAATTACAATTTTTTCTTAATATTATTACTCTCTGGTGCATATTATCCGTTAAAAAATTATAAGAAAATATTATTTAGTACGCAACACAAGAAAAACCTCTTGATGATAATTTAAGCAATTATTTACTGAGTAAGGTGAATATTTTAGATTAAGAGAGTACTATTTTAATTAAGTCCAATTTTGGAAAGAAAAAAAAACTATTGAGATGTAATTTTCTCATAATATTCACATAAATACTCTCAATTGGTGCATCTCCAACGTAACTGCAAAACTACAAATGGAGTCATTTCTGTTTCATTTCTTGCCTGCCTCAACGTAATTGCAAATTATATAGTTGAAAATAGAGTAGTGAATATATTAAAGAAATTGAATCCTAATTCATAATAGAGTTGAAACTAGAGTAGATAATACAATTTTTTCATGGTTACAATTTTAATCCCAATTCATATAAGTAAGAAAGCATAAATTATTAATTTTTACTGACATAAAACATATATTAAACCACACATACAACACTTAGCTATTCAACTTAATTTTTCTTTTTCTTTTTCTATCTAATGATCTTAATTTTTAATATAAATTTCTGCTTACATAAAAATATAAAAAAAAAATTATGAATGAAAAACGTAAAATTTAAAACTTAAAGATGAATATTATGAATTTACTTGTGGATTTGGTGTTTGACAGACGATATCTCAGATAAAAACAGTGTATGCATTTGTTGGAGAATGTTCAGCAATGAAGAGTTTGAGTGAGAAGATGGAGAAGCAATACTCTCTGAGTAAAGGAGAGGCTCTGATAAAGGGTGTTGGGATGGGGATGTTCCAGACAGTTTCCTTCTGTTCTTGGGCTCTCATCATTTGGATTGGAGCTGTGCTTGTCACTCATAACAAAGCCAGAGGAGGTGACATTATAGCTGCAATTATGAGCATTCTCTTTGGAGCCATGTAAGACCTCTAATTCAATCTTAAACAAATCTGGTGTTCACTCCTCAGAGATTGCTACGGTTTAGGGAACCGGTTTTCGGTTCGTTACCAGTTACCGCTTTCAATTTATTTATTAATAATTTTTATTTTTATTTATATATATCTTAACTGTCTGAAAACCGGATTTGAAGGGTTCTATGTTTCGATAAATAAATAAAAATTTGAGAGCCTGGTAATAAAAGTCCTAAAAAAATGGGTTACTGGGTACCGGTACCGGTTGACAAAATCCGGTTTTGTTCTGTCTTATATTAGATCAATTACTTATGCTGCTCCGGATTTGCATATCTTCAACCAAGCAAAAGCAGCCGGAAGTGAAGTTTTCAAAGTGATCCAAAGGCGGTCGGTCATAAGCTATGATTCTAAAGGGAAAAAAACACTAGACAAGCTAGTAGGGAAGATTGAACTGCGTGACGTGCACTTCTCATATCCGTCGCGGCCGGAAAAGCCCATCCTTAACGGGTTTTCACTGTCAATTCCAACAGGAAAGACTGTAGCTTTAGTCGGTAGTAGTGGTTGCGGAAAGAGCACTATCATCTCCTTAGTGTCGAGATTCTACGACCCTTCAAAAGGTACGCAACATTCTGTTATGACCCAAAATCGATTCTCGAAACAGGAGCACTGCTTAATCTTCACCGTGCCCAATCTCCCATCTTTTTATGAATGATCTTGCGAATGCAAGATTTTCATTCTGCTGAAACCGTCATTAATTTTTCTGATGTTTGACTGTTCTTCAGGGGATGTACTGATAGATGACCACAACATTAAGGATTTGGATTTGAAGTTCTTGAGGAGTAACATAGGAGCGGTTTCGCAAGAACCCGCACTGTTTACAGGCACAATTAAAGATAACATCAAAGTAGGCAACCCGGAAGCCGACGATCAGATGGTTCTCAGTGCTGCAAAGATGGCTAACGCGCATTCTTTCATATCACAGCTTCCGGATCAGTACGCTACAGAGGTCCTATTCCTTTCTGTGATAATTTCTTTTCACCATATAGTGTAAATATTGTGACATATATCGCGGCTTTGCGAAAACGTATCAACTTCTAAAGAAAGCCGGAGCGGACAAGTAATCTTATATATTTATTTATGCTTGCAATTTTTACCTACCTATACATAAGTCAATTAATCTTAATATCAAAGTAAGATTAGATTTAGTAGGAAGCTCGTTCTCCACTTTTTCTGTTTCTGCAAACTTTAATACTTTTGCCACGGCACTGTTTGGCGATTTGCAGTGACACGGCTCTTTACCTTACAGGCTCATACCATATTGCAGAAGATCTATAATCAATATTCTTTAGTCAGTATCAATAAACTGATTCTCTTCTATAGAGAATATCAGTGATTTACTATATTAACCCTGCAATGCGTAATTGCAGGTTGGAGAGAGAGGACTTCAGTTATCAGGAGGTCAAAAGCAAAGAATAGCCATAGCAAGAGCTATCCTCAAAAACCCTCCGATCCTTCTGCTCGACGAGGCTACAAGTGCGCTCGATACCGAGTCTGAAAAACTGGTTCAAGACGCTCTCGAGAGAGCTATGCAAGGAAGAACTGTCGTCTTGATCGCTCACCGCTTTTCGACCATTGTAAACGCCGACATTATTGCAATAGTGCAAAATGGGCAAACTACAGAAACGGGAACTCATCACAGCCTGCTCGAAACAAGCGAATTCTATAAAAAGCTGTACAAGATGCAGAGTTTTAATCCAGTTACCCAATCAAGGTAAAGTCCTCGCCGTTACTCACCGTAATTACAAATGTTTAAATTGAGAAATATTTACAAGCCTGCCTTGAAGTATTAAGGAACATGACTAAACAATTTGACTAATTCTACCGTAGTTACACATTTTATACATGTACATATAAAGTATGATCAGGCGAATGAAGACTAACAGCTACATCTCTTTCGTACCCGAAGAACAGTATTGCAAGTGGTTCTGAAGACCCGAAAAGTACCCTTCAGAAGCTTCCATCTCAAAAGGATATCGAAAAGAAGAACTCTGCAGAGCTGAAAACTCATCTTTCAGAACCTTCCAAACAAGAGCATGAAATCTCTATATTCTTCAGAATCTGGTTTGGACTGAGGAAGAAAGAGTTTCTCAAGGTTGCTATTGGCTCCATTGCAGCAGCTTTCTCGGGAATCTCTAAGCCCGTTTTCGGATACTACATTATCACCATAGGAGTTGCATATTACCACGAGAATGCAAGAAGCAAAGTTGCGGTTTTCTCATTGGTCTTTTCCCTCATAGGCTTGCTTTCACTGTTTTCACACACCTTGCAGCATTACTTTTTCGGAGTGATCGGAGAAAAGGCGATAGCGAATTTGAGGCACGCTTTATATTCTGGTAGATTTTCGAAACTCGAGCTCAAATCATATCGGCCACTAACATTTAAAAGACGACTTTGTTTCATACTTTAATATCCATTATGTGTATAAACATTTTTCTCCTCTTTATGTATAATAAAATATATTATTAAACGTCGTTGCAGGTGTGCTTCGCAATGAGATAGCGTGGTTTGAAAAGCCTGAGAACAGTGTCGGTTTGGTCACTTCACGCATAATGAGCGACACTTCACTGGTCAAAACCGTAATTTCAGATAGAATGTCGGTTATCGTCCAATGCGTATCGTCAATCCTAATCGCAACAACCGTTAGTATTTACGTTAATTGGAGAATGGCCCTAGTAGCTTGGGCTGTGATGCCATGTCACTTCATCGGCGGTTTAGTCCAAGCTAGGTCGGCGAAAGGCTTTTCAGGTGACTTAGAAGCTTCACATTCTGAGCTCATCTCACTTGCTTTTGAATCTTCTAACAACATAAGGACCGTTGCGTCATTCTGCCATGAAGAGAATATACTTAGAAAAGCCGAAATGTCCTTGAAAATTCCTAAGATGAAAAGCAGAACTCAGAGCATTAAGTATGGAATTATCCAAGGATTTTCACTCTGCTTATGGAACATTGCACATGCAGTTGCTTTGTGGTACACAACAGTTTTGGTCGATCGAAATCAGGCGAGCTTTGAGAACGGAATCAGAGCTTATCAGATATTCTCTCTCACAGTACCCTCGATCACAGAGCTGTGGACTTTAATCCCTACTGTTGTATCCGCAATTAGTGTGCTAAGTCCAGCTTTTCAGACCCTCGATCGAACGACTGAAACCGAGCCAGACAAAGCCGAGTTTTCAAATCTTAAGAGGATCAAAGGTGACATTGAATTCCACCATGTCACGTTCAACTATCCGCTAAGACCAGAAGTAGTTGTTCTTAACAACTTCAATCTGCAAATTGAGGCGGGCTCAAAAGTGGCTCTCGTGGGCCCGAGTGGAGCTGGAAAATCTTCGATCTTGGCTCTTCTGCTTCGCTTCTACGATCCGATCGAAGGGATGATAACGATCGATGGGAAGGAGATAAGAGAATACCATTTAAGATGGTTGAGGACACAAATCGGATTTGTTCAACAAGAGCCTCTTCTCTTTGGCGGCTCGCTTCGTTCCAATATCGCCTACGGCAACGAAACAGCTTCCGAGTCTGAGATTGTAGAGGTTTCAAGGAAAGCGAACATACACGAGTTCATAAGCACTCTAAATGATGGATACGATACACTAGTTGGGGAAAAAGGGTGTCAGCTCTCCGGTGGCCAAAAGCAGAGAGTAGCTATCGCTAGAACACTGCTAAAGAGGCCAGCGATTTTGTTACTTGATGAAGCTACAAGCGCTCTTGATGCCGAGTCAGAGAAGAGCATTGTGAGCGCATTGGCAGCAATGGGTTCTGACAACAACGGTGGAACCACGCAGATCACGGTTGCACACAGGCTTTCCACCGTAGTGAGTGCGGATGTCATTGTTGTCATGGAGAAAGGTGAGATTGTGGAAATCGGTTCTCACTCGAGTTTAATGATGTCTAAAGGAGTTTATTCGAGACTCCTTCAGCTACAAATCTTGGACGGAAAGTAACATGAGCATACACAGTTTGGTGCTTGAAGCTTTTTTTTTTTTCTTCTGGGATAGACGCTTCAGGTTGTATTTACTATTAACCTATGATGTATTTTTCTAAGCCAGAGATGTACAATGTTGAGCAAATATGTACTGTTAAATGCATAAATAATTATATATACATATATAGCCTGATAACATATTTATCCTAACAAGAGACTTAATGCGATTCATTTAGATATACTACACACAAGCATTCACAAGTCTTAGGGCATTTGGATGGTAGCTGAAATATGGATGAGCTGAATTCAATAACCGATATTTTGATTTTTGACTAAATTGGCATAAAACACAAAGTTCATTAAGCCACCAGAGAATTCATTAGCTTTCACTTGGATTGATACGATTTCTTGACCCAAACAAATTTCGTAGTCACGGTTTTCAAAATCCCTCAGGGTGAAGATCTTAAAAATGCTTCAAGGCCCGCCTTGTCCTAGTAATTTTTCTTAAATAAATAAGCACTAGAGCTTATGTATCCGTCGAAATCTGGAAACATGGTAAAAAACAAGTTCGCAGCTTGTCAAATTCCTAGTCGTACAAAATTGCAAAACTTACCACCAAATTAATCTCAGCAATTATCAATCAGAACAGAAAATCTTCTTTTGAGGAAGCATGGCTGCTCGTCTATATTTCAAAGAATTTGCTATCTATCGTCTTGAGAGATTTCATTTCCTGCTGACTAGAGATTCCGTGCTCGATATAACACAACTGAAACAAAACGATAACATCAACCGAGTGCCCAAAACATCTACAAATAAAACCTTTTGAAGAACTACCTGGTATTGTGGCTTTTTTAGTGTGTGAACTCCTCTCTTTATTAGCTGTTGCCATCCAACATTATCTCGTAGGGACTTTTCCAGCGCTGAAGTTTTCTGCAAAATGCATCAGAGTGTGGCAATTACAACAAAATGCATATAATATATTAACTTTAATGAAGTGATTACCGATGACAAGTGATACAAGGTAGTTGTGGCTCATACAATTAGTTTTTCAGAGGATGGTCGAAAAATTAAGAGTGAACACCTTTACAAGTTCCTAATCAATTAATTATATCTGCTTGCAAAGACAAATAATAGTTTCATTTTGAACAAAAAGCGAATAACAATTCAACAGTTTCTGCATATCTAATTAAACAAGACGGTTGATGAAAAAAAAAAAAATACATGGCCAGGGTCCAAGATCAAGAGATTGTGCTGTGGCATCCCTTTAGGTTGATTCTTGATTTGAATGCCGACTACGGTTCTCGAATGACCGTTATGTTGAAAGTATAATGGCCTGCACATAAAAGCACCAAATAATTCATAAAAAAAAAGTCTCAAGCAACTGAGTAAATAGAGCATGACAATGTCAAGTTAAGCTAACTTATAAACGTTTAATCTTACGCTTTCTCTGTGGTAATAACACGACGGTCACTAGGGGTGATGATAGTTTTATCAGAAAAGTAATTCCAGATCCAATCAACAAGGATTTGTCGACCTTTAAGTTCTCTAGACGTATTATTGCCACGGCCTGAAGATTCACCAAACTGCTTAGTAGTGCCGCGTGAACATGAATCATCTTCTCCAAAGCTATGTTTCCGTCGCTTCACATATCGATCCATCGGGCCACGGACCTCGATTCCCTTATTCTTTTTTCCTACACTTGAAAGATGAAGCAACTCAAACTCCTTCGGACTAAAATCCATCACCATTGCTCGAATCCCAAAGGAGCGCAAGAGGGCAACGCATTCAGTAGTTCCGATCCACTTCCTCGAACCGTAGGCTTTGCCCTTGAAATGCTCCGCACCCGGCTCATCAAAACCCTTCTCCCACGAAATTTCGAGCCATCTCTGGAGCGACGGGATATCAGGAACGAATCCCGAACCCCCAAACAGAACCTTCCTCGCTTCTTGCCTCCGAGAAAGCAAGTGCGAGCTCAGCATCTGAATGTTACGCCATCCGCAACCCCACCCGGAATCCTCGAATTCGGTGCTCTGAAAGTGATCGACATAACCGGACAAGACGCTAATCGTGTTTCCGGGTTCCGATTCCAAACGGTTCCTCAACAAGCTCATCAAACCACCTTCAATCCTATGAAATACACTTCTGGTTTGCAAGCTAACCAAGCGATCGACCTTCTCATCGATACGACCACATTCCGAAGTAGAACACGAAGACTCTCCATACTCTATCGTGATATTTTCCTAAAGATACATAATTGCCCCAAAAACAAAAAGAAAAAAATAAAAATAAAAATAAAAACAAAAAAAAATCACGCAATCGAAGTCGAAATCCGAGTCGTTCCTTGAAATCCATGAGATTTTATAGATGTTAGTACCAGAGGTTGAGACAAGCGAAGAGCATGAGCCAATTCCAGGTCTGTGTCGAGTCTTCGCTGTTCATGCTCGTCCTCAAAGTGACTATTGGCGTGCCTGCAGAAACCATTATATATATTTAAAATTACGAATGCACGCAAGTATATACGTATACGAATAAGTAAGGAGAAAGCTTTGACACCATTGGAGCTCGGAGGCGGGAACGCGAAGGTCGCAGAAAGGACACGCCATGGAATCCATTGCAGTGTCCTCAACCAAAGAAGAAGACGAAGAGCGGGAACAAATACATAAAGCTCAATGAAAAGTAACGAACGCTATATTTACAGAGACACGACATGAATAAGGAAAAACGACGAAATATTGGAACCGTATTTCTTTTATTTAAAAAATAAAATAAAAAACAGGTTAATCATCCTTTTTTTTTTCAGCTCAACTATTTTATTTGAAATCTTACTGAGTTCCATTTTATTTTTGTAAAGGATTTAAATACATCTAAAACCTATTTTCTATATTTTCACCCAAACCGTTTTTTTACATATTTTTCAGCAATATTATTTTAGTATACATCATAAATATATATGAAAATAATTATGACTTTGTGGATATAATTATTTGATAAATTGTCTCATTTAATATTATAATTAATGTTTTCTCAAATATTTAAATAATTACATCATTAAACTATTGTTGTTTAATCACATTTTTAAGAAAATAAAAACAGAATAGTCTAACAAATAATTTTTGTTTTCTAAAAACGAAAAACACAATTCTTTACCAAACCAAATAGTTGTTTGAAAACTAACTGTTAAACTGCTAGAAGAACTGAAAAGTGAAAACTATTGGAATTGACTACCAAATAAGCTTATATTCCAAAATTCTTGAATTCCGGTTGATTTGTTGCAATTATTTAGTTTCAAATAAATTTTATGGAGGAACATTTGTTTCCCGTTTCCCGTTTCCCCTATGTTTTTCTAGTAATTCATCCATAGAAAAAGAAAAAAAAAAAACATGAACCGCAGTGAATGCACACGGCTTTAGTCCTCGCTGCAGCTGACACCCACCGGATCAAACCTCACCGATCTCTTTCCGATACGACTTTTTAACTTAGACCCCCACCATCGAGTCATCACATGATCAACTCCGATGAGTGGTTAAGTTTACTCATCGAGTCATTAAGCTTACTAATTAATTACCTTACTTAAAAGATTAAAACCTTTTAAAAGCAATGCATACTTCTAAACAATAATCAGTACTACAAACAACTAATATTTTTAAAGACAGGTAAGACCTCAACAAAGATTACCCATAAAATTGTTCGATAAATCGAGTAAATAAGGCTTCTCATTAAATTACCAAACAAAAATAAAACACTTGGGGACTAATTGTCTGAAAACAAAACCAGAAAAAGCAAGCAAAATTAACTCTTGCAAAGAGTGTGTCCTACTGGCAGAATACGACAAGTGACTCGAGTTACACTTTGATGGCGTACTTCCTCAACGGAAAGTACATCTCTTTCTTCTTCTCCCTCTCGGTCTTCAAAGACGCCTGCGAGCGACCAAAGCAATGTTTAGTGACCGTTCACAAAATGCAGAAGATTATGCATGCCAGGCAAATGTAACAACAAATGCTTAAAATTTCTTGTGGGAATCTCTACCCTAAGAAAGATTTCTAATGCATTTTTCATATTATTTATGGTTACTTGTACCGCTAATACCATGAAGTTGAGATATTACTTTTCTTCCATAAATGATCATTTTAGGATTGAAATGTTAACAAAACACTCAGCAAGCCACAACAAATGATTTCACAGATAGACTTGTAAGGTTTTCACGAGCGGAATAACAAGACAATTATTAAACATAGATAAGCACAATTATTAAATCCTACAATATGGCACGCATGAACTGTCGTTCAATAAATTGTCGATATCATAATCCTAAGAAAACAGGAGTATAAAATACGCAGATACAATAGGAAATAAACGGAATCGTGAAAGGAACCTGGTGCTTGGTAAGACGTCTCCTGATGGCCCTGGTCTTCTTGGGACGGAGATCGAGGGGCAGAAACTTCTTGTTCTTGTAAACCTCCCTCAGAGCCGCCTTCTGCTTCTGCGAAATCACTGTCAGGACTTGCGCAATCGACAGCCTCACCACCTTGCTGATGTTTCAAAGGTCAACAACAAACAACCATTTCATCAAACACCTTACACACCAGTCAAATACAATACACAAACACGTACATATATACACACATATACAGTTCAATGCAGTCACATGCGCATTTCATCAAATACATAACAGAGTCGTCAGATACAAGAGCCCACACATACACATATACATTTTCGGAAAGCCAGCAATATACAAGCACGCAAAAACTAATCACACAGAAATACATAAATGAATTAAGTAGGAAATTCAGAGCTTACATCTTGGAGAGCTTGTTGGGAGCACCTCCGGTGACCTTAGCGACGCGAAGGAGAGCGAGCTCGGCCTTCAGATCCTTCAACTGGCTCTGCAAGTCGACCTTCGACTTGGTCCTCAGCTCGTGAACCTTGATCCTCGCTGATCATCGAAATGCACGGATTCAAAATTACAGAGCCAAAAGATGGTATACCCAAGAGCCCTAGAATCAGTAAACCCTAGACGGAAGCACCATGGTTCTTACCCATTGTGGTTGTGGAGCAGACGGAGAGAGACGGAGATGGCGGCAGAGGAGAGAGAACGAACTGAATGCTTCAGGAAATATATACTCCAAAAACCTAGAGCCTCTACTGGGCCGAAGAGCCTGATTTATTGGGCTTTAGATACTTTAAAAGCCCATTAAGGCCTAGATAAATTTTAATTATTAAAAAACATTTAATCATTTTAACTTATAGTCTTATAATACCATATCTTATATAATTAGTTTTACCACTTAAAAAATCAAATATAATTTTTGAAAGTAACACTAAGATATCATGCCGTCAATTAATCAAATTTAAATCCAACTCAAATTGTGAGGCCCGCCCCAAAACTATTAATATTAGGATCTCTTGGTCCTTTTCAAACCTAATAAAACTGGATTGGATTGGATTGGGTCATATTCTCGAAATCTAATTTAACTCATGCATAATTTTTTAAGAAAATGTCCACTAAAACTTTTTCAGTAAAAATAAAGCACTCATTAATAGTTATGAGGTTTTCTCCTCCTTGCCCATATGGTGTGAAAGAACTTGCTTGCCACCGTAAGATCAATGTGAAGGAGGTATATTTAAATTTTATTAAATTGTAAAAGGGGTTAAACTAAAATTTATAAGAGGGGTGGTTTGAACTTTGAATCATATCTCATGCATGGCGTATAACTCATTCGCCGGAGCTCTCCGGCGGGTTCTTACACCTGGTTGTGTCTCTATAGCTGTTTTACAAATAGGCCGGTATTTAGGCCAGGCCGACTAAGTTCAAGCCTAAGTCCTCACATTTGTCACACACACAAAAATTACACTAGTTAATTATGGGCCTCCAAATCTTTATTAAAATGCAAACACAAAAAATTAAACCTAAATGCTTACAGTATTACAATTGTCGCCTCCTCTTATATACTTCACGAAATCACCACAAATTGCAATTTTCATGTGTCATACATGAAATATTCATAGTTCAAATTTGCTGCAGAGGTAACATCATCACCGCCTCTTACTATACTTCACTTATAATGAATGTGTTTATTTACGAACTTCATATTTTTTACGACTAAATTCAATAAGTTCATTTAAAAAATTCAAGCAATGTGCAAGAGAGAGGAAAGAAAAACGAGAAAAGAGGCTTTAGAAGAATCTCAATTTGAGTCCATTAATAAGTATTTTCAAATAATATTGTTAATCAAGTTTTATGTTCAACTTCAATCAAGTAAGTCTATAAACAAATATTGTCTTGTTTAGCTACGCTATCTATTCAAAATATATTTGATCAAAAAACTTGATTAGGTAGATCTAATTATTATTTTTGCATAAAAATAAACGCTTGACGCGACATTTTAAAATGAGTATGTGATGATGTTCTTTATTATATATTTTATTACTTTGTAGACCTTAATGATGAGTTTGCGCTTATATAAATGTGTAAAGTTTATTGAAATATTTTATTAAAATGCCTTAAAAAAATTACTTTGCTTAATGTCTCTATTAGTTCGGTGCCGAATGCCGATCCTGTAATATAATTTTGTATTATAATACAAAGTAAATTTTGTATTATAATTTCCATACAAAACTAAAAAGAATTAAAACCCTAATGAAAAAAATATGCACAAACAACCCATTGCCCTCGACCCTCGTTTTGGTGTTGCTAAACAGCACTACCGGCCTTATGGAAAGGCCAATGTGGCAGTGGCCCAAGGCCCATTTTTTTTATTTGTGTATTTCAACCCTACAAGGCCCATTTTTTTTATTTGTGTATTTCAACCCTACAATAAGAGGGAACAAAATCTGATCTTAGAGGCCCAAACATTTATCCAAAAAAGACATACAGTTCAGCTTGGGAATGTGAAAAACACCCAATAAATTAACTTAAAAAACAAATTATCAATAAATTATCTTGTTAAGGGCTTCAAAAATAAAATTCTCCTTGGGCCTCTCGATCCTAGGGCCGGCCTTGCTAAGCAACGTCACACGTTTATAAATTTATTTTGACAAATATCTTGATATAATACAAAAGAGAATAGTATGTATATATATATATATATATATATATGTCTGAATATTAGAGGAAAAGTAGAGATTATATGAATTGCATGTGGGGAAGCACTCAGAATTAGATTGCAGAAGAATAGGCACATGTTTGCAGAGCAATATTAGACAGTGAATCACATGCAAATTTAACTCTCTAACTTCAGTCAAACACGGTTGCTCTTAAACGTGTCACTGATATATATATATATATATATATATATATATATATATATATATATATATATATATATATATATATATATGGTAAACTCCGGCTAATGTACCCAATGTTTGATAGATTTTGGATTATGTATCCAATGTTTATTTTCAACGGCTAATGTACCCAAACTTTATTCCGTTAGATTTTTTCATGTTTTCGTTACTTTACCGTCAACGAGTGATTATGAAAAGTTTTTTTATTTTTGGCATAACTCACTCATTTTTTGTCCAAAATTTATGCACGACCTATGGTTGGAAAGATAAGAGATAGACCTACAACTTTTATGCTGTAAGTTTTGTAAAAATAAAGTTCAAAAAATACAAAATTTCAATTACTATGTAAAACTGGACATTAGTGTAATGCAAAATATTTGTTTCCAGCAAATTTTAATATACTTCATGACTTTTTTTGATGAAACATAAAACTTAAAAGTTGTAGATAAATATTTTATCTTTCCAAAGGTAGTTTGTTTATAAATTTTGGACAATAAATGAGTGAGTTATGCGAAAAATATGAAAACTTTTTGCACATCACATTTTTCATATTTTTGGCATTACTCACTCATTTATTGTCCAAAATTTATAAATAAACTACCGTTGGAAAGATAAAAGATTTATCTACAACTTTAAGTTTTATGTTTCATCATAAAAAGTCATTAGGTATATTAAAATTTGCTCGAAACAAATATTTTACGTTACACTAATGTCCAATTTTACATTGTAATTGAAATTTTGTATTTTTTTGAGCTTTTGTTTACAAAACTTAAAACACGAAAATTGTGGATCTATCTCTTATATTTCCAACCATAGGTCGTGCATAAATTTTGGACAAAAAATGAGTGAGTTATGCCAAAAATAAAAAAACTGTACGTAATCACTCACTGACGGTCAAGTGACCGAAATACGAAAAAATCTAACAGAGTAAAGTTTGGATACATTAGCCGTCGAAAATAAACATTGGGTACATAATCCAAAATTTATTAAACATTGGGTACATTAGCCACAGTTTACCCATATATATATATACTTGTGGAAAATTCATATTAAGAGGGTTTTATAAGAGCTAATAGCCCCTTAAGAAATTTTTAGTTTTTAGGATGCTAAATTAATATTATTACGGTCAATGTTCTCAATACCCATTATTTTATTTTCCTACAAATTTCAGCCACTTGTTCTGAATATCAGTATTAGAAAATAAAAAAAATATAAAATACTTGAAATTTTTAGATGTGATGACACGTGTTCAAGACTTATGACATTTTAAATTTTGCTAAATTGATTGACAAAGTAAATGAGAAGCTAAATAGTAGATATTTAAAAAACTTTCATAAACATAAAAAAATATTAGGTGTTTATACAGCTATTAACATTTTATATAGATAATATGCCGACTGATCTGAAGTCGTTGGGAAAATATTATCCAACTGAATCAGAGATATCTGTGTTTGTAACTTTGTATAGTATAATACTCAAAGTGCTAGGGTTAGCTTTTTCCTTCTAGACTAATTCCGACTAGTTGTCTTATAGTTAAACTTCACTGCTTTTGGCGGATGTAGAGAGTAAGTGATTAAGGTTGAAACTACACCCGTATTTTTGCAAATACAACTAATATGACTCTAATTCTTGAATATATATATTAAAAAAAATCCTTTAAAATCAAAATTCAACTACTCAAAAGCCTTAACTGGTGTTGACTGTTGATAAGTATTTTGTATATAAATTTAATTTAATGACTACAAAATTGAACCCTCGATCTCGAAATCTTGGCTCCGTCATTGTTCATGGGATGATATTTTGGTTTTCTAATTATGCATTTTTTTCAATGAAATAACACTATTGGTCAATGTTATAGTGCACTCTTGCTAGTGGCGGAGCTACACTTCTAGTTTAGACGAAGCATTTTGTAACTATTTTAAATTATATCGAATTTATTTAATGGTGTCTAACTTTCTATATCTATTTATGCGTTTACAAGTAGGTCAAAACCCCATAAGCTTAGTCAACAAATGTGCAATTAATTTTTTTTATCCTTTTCAATAATTTAAATGTTGATGATGTTATGCAATATATCAAGAAAAATAACAAAGCAACAAAATCTCAATATCTCACGCATAAATTAAAAAAATGACTTGAAAATTTCAACGTGCTCCATCACAAAGTTTGTCGACTTAAGCAACACAAACACAATATTACTTCATTAATTTTTCCTTTTGACATTTGAGCAGAAGCACATACATACGCTCATGTATATATAGCTCTCTTATGACTTTCGCATTACTAGATATATTCAATGTAAGAAAACGAGACACTATTGGCCAAATTTACAATATGTAAAAGGGTCACGCATTTGCGTTTAATGAGATTTGGACCCGTGACGTCTTGAAAAGTAATATATATTGCCACGTACTTGGATACATGTCTCTTTTATCATATCTCTTGAGTCTTGAGTATTCGGATTTGATATTTAAATATAAATCATTTTCTTTTTTTGGAATATGTCTCCCTAACTGTGAAAACATAAGGTATTTATACAATTTTTTCTATGTTTCGAAATATGCCCCTCTAAAATCTATACTGAATATTATTGCCGGTAATATCCTTTCAATTATGCAACGAGTTATTTAGAGAAAGCCATATAAAGCAACCAAAAGATATGTAGGATCCAACTTTAATCTAGTTGAAATTTTGAATTAGAAAATGAATATTAATCAAACTACTTTCATGTTACTAAAGCAAAGTTACAATTATAAATAAATGATCTGCATAAAAGGCACTTAATTATGACTAATCGAGTCATCAACTGGCAATATTCTCGCCCTTGCCATCGGCTTTTTCACAAAGCTAATATATATAACACCAACTTTTAACGGGGCCTTTATCTATATATGCTTTAATCGCCACTGTTAATATATATTAGGCTTTAATTATGTATTCTATATGATTGATTTTATTAGTGGTCTCTTTTTTCACAAGTGTCATAAGTGAATAAATGATATAAATGATTAACCGTTTGATGGGGCACGAATTTGATTGAGAAAAATGGATGCATATGGTGGCGAGAATATATCAAATAGTAAGTAAATACTAAATACACACACACATATATGTATATATATGATATTTACGATAGCTAATTGCATGCATGCGTAGGTTGATTAATTCAGACTATTAATCTAGCTAAATAGCACTATTATTATTAGCTAGAGTACAAACACGCAGAGTATATTGGTGACTACATTTGATACTTAAAGATCCACAATAGGAAACAAACAATTAACTCCAATGCCTGGGAAATATGCAAGTACATATTACGAATAATTTACATATTAATCCTATATATATCCATTCAATGAGAAGTGTATTGAACTATTAATTATTCGTATAAGGAGGGTCTATACAAGGGGACATACAGTCAGATATTCTGGATGAAATCAAGAGCATATTCTCACTAACCGAAGCTTCGGAGAATGTGCAATTATTCAAAGAGATTCCGGGATTATAATATAATGAGAACAATTAGGAATAAAAAGAAAAACATAGAACAGAGTTAAAGGGTCTCTTTATCGTTCCACTAAACGCGTGATAAACATAAAAATTATAAACTCTTCCAATTCTAATTTTGTAATATGAAGAGGAAAAGAGAGCTATAATATATGATTTTGTTGTTTATAAAGAAATAAAGCTTATATCAATTCAAATATTTGACTCTATCCTTAAATTATTGTATGCCATACCATACATACTCCATAAAAGAGAAAATATAATCACTTTTAAGTTTCCCTCACTCTTATTTGAACAATAAGAATGCACACAAATGATGTTTGTATATCACCCCGCTTCGCTTTCGTTATAAAACCCTATAATAATAAAAATAGGAAATAAATTATATCACTCTATGGATTAGCTACTAAACAGGCCGGGTAAAAATTATTTCGTAACTTACGTTGAGTTACCAAAAATTATCGAAATATATGGTCGCATACTCGCACCATTGATTAAATCTTATCCCTAGAATAATAATAAAAAGAAAAAAGAAAAAAAGAGACGATAGCTCTCTATATATAGAAAAGAACAAGGATAAACTGTGGCTAATGTACCCAATGTTTGATAAATTTTGGATTATGTACCCAATGTTTATTTTCGACGGCTAATGTATCCAAACTTTATTCTGTTAGATTTTTTCGTATTTCGGTCACTTGACCGTCGGTGAGTGATTACGTACAGTTTTTTTATTTTTGGCATAACTCACTCATTTTTTGTCCAAAATTTATGCACGACCTATGGTTGGAAATATAAGAGATAGATCCACAATTTTCGTGTTTTAAGTTTTGTAAACAAAAGCTCAAAAAAATACAAAATTTCAATTACAATGTAAAATTGGACATTAGTGTAACGTAAAATATTTGTTTCGAGCAAATTTTAATATACCTAATGACTTTTTATGATGAAACATAAAACTTAAAAGTTGTAGATAAATCTTTTATCTTTCCAACGGTAGTTTATTTATAAATTTTGGACAATAAATGAGTGAGTTATGCCAAAAATATGAAAAATGTGATGTGCAAAAAGTTTTCATATTTTTGGCATAACTCACTCATTTATTGTTCAAAATTTATAAACAAACTACCGTTGGAAAGATAAAAGATTTATCTACAATTTTTAAGTTTTATGTTTCATCAAAAAAAGTCATTAAGTATATTAAAATTTGCTGGAAACAAATATTTTGCATTACACTAATGTCCAGTTTTACATAGTAATTGAAATTTTGTATTTTTTGAACTTTATTTTTACAAAACTTACAAAATAAAAGTTGTAGGTCTATCTCTTATCTTTCCAACCATAGGTCGTGCATAAATTTTGGACAAAAAATGAGTGAGTTATGCCAAAAATAAAAAAACTTTACATAATCACTCGTTGACGGTAAAATAACGAAAACATGAAAAAATCTAACAGAATAAATTTTGGGTACATTAGCCGTTGAAAATAAACATTAGATACATAATCTAAAATCTATCAAACATTGGGTAGATTAGTCGGAGTTTACCCGAAGAACAATCACAAGGCAATCAAAGGGATGTACTTGTGTTTTTCCACTTTCGAGAATGACCTTTCACGGATTGAAACACAAACTTTAAAAGTGGGTTCTTGGACCCGCCATTAAAACTCACCAATATTATCTCCCAGGCTTAATCATAACAGCCACTAGCCTTGCTCAGAATTTAACAGCCTAGTCAGGGTTGTCACCATTTAATTAACACAAGATACTGGCTTTGTATTTAAATATGCTAATTAAGCATTGAACTGTCACTAATACCTATACATAATACATTGATTTTGTATATGTAATGTCATGTCACTAGCGAGAGCATAATTATTTTATTTAATCTGAATAAATAGTAACTGATAATAATTATAATGAGTTAGTTTTGAATCGATCATCGAGTTCAATATTTAAGATGTGTGAAGTGTAAAATCCTACAAAATTAAAGAAAAATAATAAATATGATTATTATATCCTGAGTAATCAAGGAAACACATGTGTCGTGAGAACAAGTTAACATTTTTATCATTTTTAATGCATGAATAAGGCGCAGTGTGCTTCTTTTTAAGAGCGGTTTAATTGAAAAACTAATATCTAGAGACCAAGTGCATCGATCAACAAAGCTCAAGGCAAATTTGTGTCAATTATTCTTTCCAATATGCATAGCATTGCATAGCAATCAAAAAACAATTTTTTTCTTTCTTTATTTTGCTGGAATCAAATAAAAAACCCTTTTGATCAACCAATAAAAGGGTTTGGAGAAGATTGAAGCACATGCATTTGGAGCCATTTGCAGAATGATTTTATCTAAAGAAATAGGGCCTTTTAATTGGATTATTATAAAAATAAAATTTTTATTTTTTTAGTTGTTATATTTTGTAAGCATTGTATTCGGGTCATATGCTCTTCACATCCAGATTTTACTTTGACTGGTGTAAATAAATAATGATATGTATTTGAGAGAGAACTTTTCGTTTCGCTAGTTTTCTTCTCTTTTGGTTTAATATATAAACTTAATATTTTTTTATTTATATTATTTCGAGTATTATTTTTTTCCATTATTTTTTTAATGATATTTTTGTTAAGATTTAAGTTTACTTTACGAAATTTCACACCTCTATTTTTTCACTTAATTTTTTATTATTTCTATACTATTAATTCAATGCAGTTGATAAATGAGCTTTATTCACTATATATTTAAGAGCCGTCCATTATCGCCTAATTGACCATTGTTTTGTTCCTTCTAATTGTTATTCCTGGAATTTGGGTTCACCATCCATTACACTTTATATTCATTGTTTAATGCAGTCCGACATATTTCAAATTAAAAGCATAGATTGTTTATTCGTTTTGAAGTCATGTGTAGTATTGGGCTCACCAAAAGTTGTGTTGTGGTAAATCAATGTCAATACTGCAAGGAATTAAAAAGATAAGCTAGTTTAGGAGGGAAGGAATATTCATGTTTGTCAATACTGTTCTGTTTACTGCACAGTACACAGGGTCGTAATTTTTTTAAGTTGGAGGTAAGGAGTAATTTTAAGGTCTCTATTGAAATTTATTCAAAAAATTATTCAAAAATATATAAGATATTTGTACAATGAATAATGGATTCAAATACGGCGCGCGTTTAGTACTTTAGAGGCAAAGGTACTAATTAAATATGTTTAATCGAGTTTCTCTATCATATATATTTTTTTTATATAAACAATGTAGCTAAATCATTCAACCTATCTTGAGACGTAGTTGATTGATGATTGAAGATCATAAGACTAGATTGATGGACAAAGTGATTTGGAGTACTTATATATTGAGTTTTTTGGGACCCTAAATTTGAGACTTTTTTTTTTACTATAAGCGCGAACATACTCTGTCTCCCTTTAAGTACGGTATTGAGAATACATGTACGCTGCATATATTTGTGTGTGTATATGTCTGTGAATGTGTAAATATGGATAATGGCTGTCTCCCGAACCTCTCATCCACCTCAAATTTTACCCTATCTTTATATTTTCCATATTTTACCTCTAATTTTTCAGTTTTCAAATTTTGACCTTAAATTATAATTAGAAAACACGCCCAGTCACAGATATGAGTCTTCAATTAGAAAGGAAGCACTAAGATAATAAAATACATGTATAGAATTATGAAGGAGCAAAATTGGAAACCCAAAGCCATATGTGTACAATCTTTATTTGATTTTGATCCCTAAATGTCACCTCAGTTAGCCTAGGCAATAGGCATATAAATATACAATATGGTTATATGATAAATCAGGCAGTGAATATTTATACCAGCAACTTCTAATTAATTTTTGGAAATGATTCTAAATTAAATACATTTCATACAGCAACCTCTAACATTAAAGGCTCAAACAATCATGTGAGTATAATCACAAGAGTAAATGCTTCTAAAGCTTGTTTCATGTAGCTTTCTTCGTGCTACTTATAGATATTAGATACTAATCATAAATAATATTTATCTCAAATTGTATTTTAGCTGATTATCCAATATGTATGCATGTCATGTGTAATGTACATGCATCAAATTCAATATTAGTTACTTAAAGATATAATAACTTGCTAATTTATATATCAAAAGAAAAAGAAAAGAGAGGAAAGAGTCAACTTTTGAAGGCGGAGATTGATCACAAGTCTTCCATGGTATCACTTTCATACAAAACGACGCCCATTTCTCGTATGGGACCTACCCATTTCTCCCTTTCACTCTCAACTTTCAAAAGCACAACAATTGTTTGGTTCTCACGTCTATTTGCTATATATATAATATTGCTATAAACAAAAACACGATAATAAACGAAAATAAAGAGATTTTTGGAAGTAATTTGCTACGTAAAATTCTCTTTGAAAAAAAATTCACGGGTTAGTGAGAAAAAGTTCAATCTGAATTACATCATATTTATTACAAAATATCATCATAGAGATGAGAGAGTGAGAGAAAAAAAAATCATTAGATTATTAATAAATATCACAAATTTCACTTTAACCATTTAGTATTGAAGGAAGTAACTCTCAAACTTATTTACATTGTAAGCATATAATTTTTTTACTCATTTATCATTGATTGATCGAATTTTTTCTTCTTCTTAGATCGTTGTTCATTTAAGCTTAACAAAGTCCGATCTCGTCTTTCACAAAAAGCTATCTACTACCAAGTCACCGAAATATTCAATTGATTTACGTAGGACCCCACCTTATCAATAAAGCAAAATTTGAGTAATTATATATATATATATATATATATTTATAATCCATAGTTCAAAATCAGAAACTACAAAAACATAAGACATCTCATTTTCTCTCTCTCCCAAGCAAGAAGCATGAAAAGAATGGACATCTTCTGTTCATCTCCAGCTTCTACAGCCATATGCTCAAGCATAAACCACCGCTCCATGGTCCGGCGCAGCCACAAACCCATCTTCGAACCGCACCACCAGACCCGTAAAGCTCTCGGCGACCATCACCGAGCTCCGTGCTCTTCCCACCTGCCCATCAACCCCAGGCCTTTCTTCGAGGCGAGCAGAAAGAGCACGAGTTCGAGCTACAACAGCAACAGTGTCAAGCGAGGCAGCCAAGAGGTGCGCAGAAAAAGCTCGGCGGATATTCTCGACCTGAAGAGCTCTCGCCGGGACAGCTCGTCGTGCTATCTGCTCGGCGAATCTCCGGCGACGTTTATGCTTGACTGGCTGCCCGAGAATGCCACTACTCGTGGAGATCGTGTTCAACGCCGTCTCGTCGCTTATGAGCCCGAAAAACCTAAGTTCAGGAGTCTCAGCGTTAATGACTCTTCTTCTCTCGTCAAATCTTCTTCAACTAATCGCTCTCGCCACCAGGTAACATACATTATATATATATATATATATATGAGCTCTATAATTTAATAAATGTATATAATCTGTAATTTATAATATATATATAAAATGTATATTACAGGTGGTGGTTTTGAGGGTCTCTCTGCACTGCAAGGGTTGTGAAGGGAAAGTGAGAAAGCATCTCGCGAAAATGGAAGGTAAAAAATCATTCTCCATCGTTTTTTGATGGATAATTGCGATAAAAGTACTATAAGTTTTTTTTTTTTTTTAAATAACGCGACTTTTTTATGAAGTTTTTTATTATGTTGAATAAATATCTAAAAATCATGCTATTTGCGTTTCAAATTGATTTTATTTCACGTGTCTCGGTTAATATATATTTTTTTACTTGTGTACCTTCAAGTTAAAAAAGACATAAAACAGAACTAATAAAAAAAATACAAATTTCAAGATTTAATTCAACATAATTAAAATTCTGAATTATAAATATATGTATATGTCTACTTTAAAGCTCGTGAACCTTGAGTAAAAAATCTTCCATCTCTAACAAGCTAAACACATAATAATTTCACGCAAGCATACACAGACATATATATATACAAATATATGTATATGTCTATGATCTTCATTGTCTTTGTTTGTTTTGTTTTATAAGTGGGACAACCAGTGATGGCGTTTCGGAGCTTTAAAGTAGACATATACATATATTTGTCCCACTTATAAAACAAAACAAACAAAGACAATGAAGATCATAGACATATACATATATTTGTATATATATATGTCTGTGTATGCTTGCGTGAAATTATTATGTGTTTAGCTTGTTAGAGATGGAAGATGCTAAATTTGCGCAGGAGTGACATCATTCAGCGTGGACTTTATGGCGAAAAAAGTAACGGTGATTGGCGACGTAACGCCTTTGGGAGTGTTGGCGAGCGTCTCCAAGGTCAAGAACGCTCAGCTCTGGCCTTCGCCCACGTCATCTTCTTCGCCGTGGTCAGCGTGATCATTGCTCTCCAAGCCCAACCACTCTTTTACTATATATATATATATATATATATGACTTCTTTCTTTTTTACTATTGTATCCTTATAAGCACTAATCAAATACCATAAATACTCTTCAATAAAAGTTGAATATTCCACCTCGGCTGTGTTGTAGTTGCTTGGATTTTATATACTAGTACCTGATCTGGACCGGCATTGTTAAGTAGTTGCGGTTTTTCTGAGAGCTAGAGCTGCAAATGGCGATGTATGAGGCGTGTTCGCGACGCATCGCGATGCGGGAAGGGACGTCGCAATTAATCGCGACTAGCTAGCGGGAATCGCGACTCATCGCGACGCGAAGCAACAGTGCGAGGGAATTGGTCTCGTCCAATAGGAGCGCGCCACCGAGGCATCGCGACTCATCGCGAGCTGTCCACCCGCGACGCATCGCGACTCATACTTTGGCGATTTTTCACGATTTGGTCGCGACTCGTCGTGACACCGCGAGTTGCAGCTGTACTGTTAGGATTAAGCTCTAATTTCTAAATTAAAACGAAACCAAATAAATTAAGTAAAATAAATAGTGACACGAAGAATTATAATATATTTTTTAGTGTAAAAGATGTGTCCACTTGTCGCGTGCAAATCATCTTCATTATTATCGATTGGAGTTCCGCGTTAAAAACATATTTTTCTCACTCTCTTTCTTTTGTATTACAAACGTAGTACATATTCTCACAACTTAATATAATTACTATTGTGGGGTCATAATAACAATTTCGGCATTAAGCTTCGCAACCCTACACATAGAAGAAGAACATTTCCAAAAGGAAAAACAAAGCTCGAAAATGCTTCTTTTTAAACAATTTCGAGGCCGCCGGCGATCTCATATGCCGCGTGGCCTCTAATATATTTTCTTATTTTGAAACCAATAATATATTAATCATGTCGTAACAAGGCCTCTCCGAACTAATGGTGCAGGAAAATATACGTGATATAATGTTTGTGGTGAATCAGAAAATTTAAGGTGGAAGAAATGATTTCGAGGGACTTGGTGGTGTGAAATTATGGCTTGTTGTTATTGTTTATCACTACTTTATATTTCAATAATGTGATATGACACGAGCATAAATTGTCGGGTGTGTGCGAGGCTATAATTTTGAGTACGCATAATTTCTACGTCTCTTGATCGTGTCAGCAATATAGCAATTATTCACTAAGTAATAATTTAAAAATAAAATAATCATTAAAATGAAGAGTATATATCATAGCCAAGTTCAATTATGCTCAACATAACCTCATTGATTCTAGGCCTGATTAAAGATCATCATGATTCGTGCAACGTATGGGACGGGGCCTGCCCGCTCTCGAATATTTCTTGCCCGTTGGCAAGGTAGGAGTTAATCATAGTCACATATTTTAGTGATAAGTAAAGGGATATTTACTACAAAAATATTAACGCGATACATATAATTTGACTTATATTTTCAATTTCTTTTTCTAGTGGCGATATTTCTTAATGATGTACAAAATTATTGGTAAAATAATTGAGTTTTTTTTTTTTAATAATTCTCTACGGTGAATGTGACAACTCGTGATTTGTTCACCTTTTTTTTTTCCTTTTTGCGACTTATGAGCGACAAGATCTTCAAAAAGTTGACAACGAACACTAATTTCTTACACAGTAGTCAAAACATATTTTACAAGGCAAAAACTAAGGCACTAATATTGGTCAATTTTGTCATCACGTCTCGTCAAAAAGGATATAAAATTGGTCAAAAGAAGCGAAAATGTAGATAAATCATGCATCACCACATGAAACTCTACATTTGAAGTTAAAAAAAAAAACTTAAGTACTTTGTAGTATTCTTTACATCATTGAGATTTTTACCACTAAGAAAAAGAAATTGGGGATATAAATCATTTTTTTTTTGTAAAATATAAGTATTTTTGCGTAAATATCCATAATGAACAATAAGAATTATACCGTCATTACCTCAATTTTCAAGAAAAGATAAACCCTAAATTTGTAATATATGTGCGTTTGAAATGTGACATCTACTTTCTTTATAATAATAATAATAATAATAATAATAATAATAATAATAATAATAATAATAATAATAATAATAATAATGAAAAAAGTGATATCTACTCTTCTTCTTGTTGGGAAAGAGTTCTGCTTCATTTCAAACAATCGCAATAAACCAAAAATGGTGACACATATTTAGGTACTTTTGGTTGCGATTTCCATGAAAAAATTCCAAACATAGTGGCGGGCCAATTTGACGCTTCTCTTTGTCTTTGCTTTTGATTACAACTTTATCACTTACATTTCTTATTCTTTAACCAACCTATGAATGAATATGAATACGATCATCATTTCATGACACAAAAGCTTATCAGGTGTGTCGAAGCAACCAGATTCCAAGTCTTTTGCAAAACCCCATGACTAGTTTCTCCAATTTCTGCTTTTCTTTTTCTGTTCCTTCGTGTCTTCTCTAAATGATATTTGTTTACATAACTTTGACCAAGACTTGGACGGTCCATTTTTTTTATAAAAAAAAAAAAAACAACAATGGAAAATGCTTTACTCATTAAAGAGACTAATCATTATAATATGATTAGAACAACCTCTCTTCTTCTCTATATTTCACCGATCCCTATAAAGAGAGGTTATTATCTACGAATTTTAAAATATATAAAACGTAAATTAATACTTGCAATTGTTTTATTTATATGGCCTCTACTTACTGTTTTAAATTGTAATTGCTAACTAAAGATTTAAAATATTGAAAAATGATTAGATACTCAAGATTTTTGAGGAACTTCAAGGTGATGATGTGGGCCATGGGCACAATTTCAACTAAGTATTGAGTATTTTTTTTCTTCTTAGAATTTTAAATTATTTTTGTATAACTTATATTTTTTTCAGTCACCGCGCTAACCACGGGGTTTCCACTAGTATATAAATATGGTGAAATACCTAACAGCTTCACACTGTTATTTAGTAACAGAGTGAGCTGATATAGCTGAGGTGGAAGGTCTTGCGGTTTCGAGTCCCTCTCCACCATTATCGTGTCGTTCTGTTTTATTCACTTCAGATTGGCAGCATATTTGCGGTAAAAAAAGGTCTCGGTCGTTGAAGTTGTACAGCTGCTGCATCGAGAGATGCCGAAACAAGGTCTTGTAAAATTGTGAAAAAATGAGATACAATTCTAAATATATTGGAAACTCGTTAAACTAATACTTGGATTAAGTTATACTCTTCCATAATACGACAGAGTTAAATGAACTGCACTGAATTACAAAGACTGTTAACGAGACTATATACCGAAAACAACGTCATGTCTTCATGTTGCCATAAACAGAAACCCAGTACCCGGTCCAAGTTTCCCCCCACTCTTCAATTTCTATATTTTCTATCCTACAAAAGAAATCACTAGAAATATTCGATTGTTTTCCTTCTCTTTCTCTATGTTATTCGTTGTGTGGCGAATTAATAACACACAAGTAATATTAGTTCTCGGAGGAATTGCAGAATCAAAGGAACAAAGTCTTACCATTTTAGCGGTCAATAAGCGCTGAGCAATTCCGAATTATATCATCTGAAATCAAGCACGAAAAATTGTTATGCTTGGACTTCGAAATTGGTGCTATGATTTCTACTTTCAATATCATATTCTATTTAATATTATCTAATATTTTATGAGATATTATTATTTATTAAAATTGTACGAAATACTCATTTTGTGTCTATTTTTTTTAAGAAATACCTATGTGTGAGAGTAAAAAATATTGGCATTTTGTTCATTGACCCTTTAATTTATAATATACAGAAAGAAATATAAATAAATAGAAGTGATCGAGTGATTGCAAACTGGTAATATATTGAGTAATACGATGAATATTTAATATTTGGCGGAGACATGACCAAAAGTCGTAGTATTCGGACATTTGTCCTATATATGCAAATCAAAACCGATCTCATATTTACTTGGAGTAGAGCATAAGCCTAAAATAATTCAAGAAGACCCTCGAAGAACAAGACAATTACATCGTGATTTAGATTGAACTCCGATGAAAGAATACATTAATGAAAGTTAGTCCAATAAATTTTAATAATGATGACTACTTAATTTTAAGAGAATAAAAAATGAAAATATTTAGGTTTTTTTCTCCTTGTTATGGCATGTATAGTTTTGATTATTTCATTAATAAAAAGTTTAAAGATTGTTCATTTATATTTTATTGGCGGACGGAATCGAGAATTACGTTGCATGGCATTTGGTTGACTATTTGTTAAGGCGTGAATTAGGTCGGTCCAAGCTTATTTTTTATAATTATCAATTATCAGTCTTTTAATTAAGGAAAAGATATTGCAACTTTGAAAACTTGCGTCTGTATTTTTTGAAATTAGTGATATGCCGCTCCCGTATTAATTTGAATATTTATTATTTAAGTGAAGGTCAGGTCAAAACTCAAAAACTACAAGAAACTGATAACCGAACATGGTGACACTATTTGAAACCAAAATAAGAAACTAGTCACGGAGATCATTATCAAACGCCAACTGAGTTTTCGATGTTATTATTTTTCTTTCTTTATTAAATTCCATCCAAATGAAAACCAATGTCATCATAGGTTTCTTCATAGTTAACATAACAATATGTAAAATACTAATTCAAATTACAAACAAAAAAAAAAACACACAAACACAAACACACAAAGAGGCAAAGTGCAACCAATCTCAAATCTAAAGATAGAAAATGCCAATTACTCTCTAATTTAATCAAACTTGAAACAGGACATATACAGAAGAAAATAGATCAAATCATCATAACTTTGTAAAGAAACAAAGATTTTAACTTCGAATACACAAAGAAGCTCCACAATCAATATAATACAACAATCCACGAGATCAGTTCAACACATAATAAGAAAAACAGGAACATAAACACGCATGAATGATCAGTAAGTGAGGTAGACAGTGAACTGAAGGAGAGTCTCGATGCCCTCGGTGTTGTGCTGGTCCACGATCGGCGGCATAGTCTTCACCTGCGCGAACCCCCTCGCGTTCAGGTACTTCCCCGTTCCGCCCATCACCGCCAGGTACGACTCCGCAGCCGCCGTCATGTGCACGCCAAAAAACGTCAGCGTGTCTGTGTAGTGACCGCTCTGGAACATGGCCGTGAACGCCATTGTCTGGCTCGTACCGTCCACCGAGCTAGCCACGTAGAAACCCTGCGCCTTCCCCACCAGCCCCGAACCGATCTCGTGCCCCTCGGTCAGTTCGTCGTCAAAGGCTGTCATTGTCCCGAACATGAGTGTCTGGAGGGTCATGCCTGGCGGGAGCTGCGCGCCGTTGATCATCGGGAACCCGTTGCCGCCGGCGATGAAGTTGTTCCCACCGCCACCGTTGTTGCTGTTCTGGAGGACGTTGGAGGTGCTGCCTGCGAGGCCGGTGAAGAACGGGACGTTGTTGTTGCTGACAATGCCGCCGTTGTTGTTGTTCTGCGGGACGCCATTGTTCACCGAGAGGACAGCACCGTTCGGCTTCGAGAACGGCACCGCCCCGCTCACCGCCGGGTTCGTCACGATCCCAGTCATGGCCACCGCCGACGGGTTAGTCCCCCCGACGATGTCGTGCATGAAAAAGACGAGCACATTGGGGTCAGTGACGGCTGCGGCTGCGGCGCCCGTAGCTCCGGGAGCTACCACTGGGGTGGGGACTGGGGCTACGGGAGTGACGACCGGTGTGGCGACTGAGGCTACGGGAGTGACGACCGGTGTGGCGACTGGGGCTACGGGATCGACGACTGGGGCCACCGGGCTAACTGGATCGACGACTGGGGCAACCGGGCTTACCGGATCGAAGATTGGAGCCACCGGGTTGGCAACTGGGCCTGCGGGGTTGTCGGGCAGGAGAGGTGCAGGGTCTTCCTCGTTGACGAGGATTCTAGCTGAGAGAGTGCATGATATTGTTAAAGAGAGAATGAGCATCCATGCAATGGGAAGCAGGGAGTTGTGGATCGCCATTGATGATGAGTGAATGAAGGACTAGTTTTGGTGATTGTATTTAAGGTGAAGTTTGTTGCCTGTTGTTTGTGATGGGAAGAGAGATATGAGTGGTGTGTGTATAAATAGTAGCGACTTCCAATGGAGTGGATACTTGTATTGTATTGGGTGATTGATATGTACCTAAACCTATAAGCTAATGTATTTGGTTTCTCAACAACAGTGATAGCTTTCTAAGCTGGCTTTCCTAATCCAATTCTGCCCCCAAAAAAATTAAAAAATTATTGTTCATGTGTTTGACTTATTGATTACAATATAATATGTGTTGACCAGTTACGCAATATTATGTCTCTTGTGATCTTAACTAGTTATGCCAATCAATTTAACATCGATAACAGTATTTATCAATCAAGAATTACAAAGAGAATAATGCATATTGCTTGTGATATATATAGTAATTAGTACACAAGAAATAGCTGCTAAGTTGTTCTTTATATGACACAAAATAATATATCTTCACACAAAATAATAAACTTAGTCGAAAATTCAATTAATGGGCGCTTTTATCGAAGGTAAGAACTCTAAAAGTTAAAACTATAGTAAATTGATTTTTTAAGAAATATTAGAAACCGAGCCCGACACGATTTGTCAAGAATCGGCCCATTTTTTTAAAGACGCAATCCGGTCCAGGTCCAGCCCCAGATCCCAATTTTTGACAAAGGCATCCGACATTTCACCGGGAATGGGCAAAAACCGGACTCACCCCTGTCTCTCATCACTAAGGTCAGCAAAATGATCTTAGTTTCGGAGGTGTCAGTCAAGCTGGCTCATCTCAACCGATTTGTTTCTCTCTCCTCTGACCTTAGAAGCAAAAACCACTTTCCTTCGGTCAACTTCTCACTTTTACTCCACGAAGACCAGTTCTGTAATTAGGCGATCAATACCATTATCACACCCACAAGCTTCCTTAACCAAATCTTCCCAAAATTCCAACTCAAAATGCAGGTTTCTCGCTCCCATCTCCTCCAGAATAAACCGAGCATCACCGAGTCTACCGCACTTGATCACACCCGTAACCAAACATCGAAACGACTCCATACGAGGACAATGCTTCCCCGTCAACATGGAACTTAAAACCTTAGTACCGCGTTCAAAATCACCGGCCCCGCAGAGCCCGTCGAGCACTATCCTGTACGTGGCTGCACTCGGTTCGCACCCTTCAACCTGCATATCGATCAGCATTTTGTAAGCGTCTCTCGCCTTCCCGTCCTTGCAAAGATAAGTCATCAGTATGTTATATGTCACAATGTCCGGTTTAAACCGCCTTCGTTTCATCTCACTGAGCAGCGATTTCGCCTCCTCGATTTTCCCTCTCTTTCCGAGATCTGTCATCAGAACGCCGAAATTCAAAAGCTTCGGTTTGCACCCTCTGTACTCCATATCGAACATCAGCTTCTTCGCCTCATCGTACTCTCCTTTACTACACAAACCCTCCATCATCAACGCGTACGTCACAGCGTTCGGGAGTTTACCCTTCTCGATCATGTCCTCGAAAACTCCCTTGGACTTCTCCAACTCGCCCTTCCGGCACAGATACCCGATCAGACTGTTGTAAGTGACGACGCTCGGCTGAACGTTTCTGTCAAGCATTTCATCGAACACCTTGCGCGCTTCTCCCCACTCGCCTTTCCTGAGCCAGCCCTTGATGATTACGTTGAAAGAGATCGAATTCGGACGGAAACCCATCCGGTACGAGCGGTAGAAGAGGTCCATCGCCGCGGGGAATCGATCGCCGTCGACGAGCACGTTGAGCAGGGCGTTCAGAGACTGCAACGTTCTCTCGCAATTGAAGGTCGGAATTCTGTGGAAAAGCTCGACGGCTTTGTCAACGGAGCCGGCCTTAGCGTAGCGCTGAATCAAGACAACGAAGAGGGTCTCGCCGCAGCGAAGATCCCTGTCGCGCAGCTGAGCCAAGCAGGCCTCGATGGCTTCGAAGTCGCCGAAGCGAGCGAGCCTGTAGATGAGAGCGGAGTAGGAAGAGTAGTCGTGCCTGAAGCCCCTGTGCTGGAAGTCGCGGAAGAGAGAGAGGGCTTCTTCTGGGTCTCTGACCTCTTTGACGCTCGACACGAAAGGAGTGCGCTTGGGGAGCCTAGGCCTGGTGTGGGTGCTCGTGAAACGGAGCGAGTTGTGTGGTTGGGGGTGAACGCCATTGATGAGGAAGCGAAGCAGGTTTGGGTGCGTATGTCTGACGGATCGTCTTCCCGATTGGATCATGTTGGAACTGAGATCGGTAGTTTAACGCTGTGCTCTATTACTATAAGGTTGTGTATTTGAATTTCAGCACTTGATTTTCACTTGAAACTTCATTACAGTGTTTTTACATACTCACATATCGACAACGAAGCTTATACATCTTTTTTTTACTTACAGAACAAAACCCACATGTCATTCCGGGCATTCAATAGCCCACATGTCTGGGAACAAAACCCGAGAGATTAAGCCACACAATGTGCCGGCTCATTACAAGTTCTAGGGATCCAACGGCATCCCCGGCCAGACCCACAGTAGCAACAAGATCTTTAATGTGAACGAAATGTGAACAAAAAGTGTTATTTTTTTGGAGCCAGAAAAAATGACGGCCCAGCTCGAAAAAGACCCAATATCAGAGGCGGATGTATGAACAATGTGGGTGGGGTTGAAACCACCCCCACATTTGTGAAAAGGAATTAATATTACCCTATTTTTTAAAACTTATTCAAATAAACCCCCCTCCTGCCAGTGCCAACCATCCCAAAGTCTAAACCCCCTTTGCCTCGGAATCCTGGTTCCGCCACTGCCCAGTGCCCAATATGTCAAAAGGTCCACAAAGGTTGTCCGGACCCGCTTCGGAAAAAAAAATCAACCCTACTTCGGTCCAAAAAAGTCGATATAAAGGCAACTCGAAACCTGGTCCGAAAAAATTATTGACAACCGAGCTCGACTAAAAAAATTAACCTGAGCCTGGCTTGGAAAAATCAGCTCGAGCTTGCCTCGGGAAGCGAGCCACACACACTGCTCAAAGTGCGTGCACTGGCTGGGGCGCGTCCAAGGGGTACTCAAAGTCACCTATTGGTCCCTAAAACTCTCATTCGCCTCCTATAAAGTGTAATGCACCGATCGTTGAAGAAGAAAGGTAGACGTCTCATTATCTCTAACGTTAACAAAAAAAAAAAAAGAATCCCCTATCAAAGAGAGATGGCTCGTTATCTAATATAGGTTCCTGAAACAATCTACTTCTTCTCCCATCTGCCTATCTTCTTCCTCAAATGGGACGGATGACTGCCAATTATTATAAGTAAAGTTATAATAATAAAATTAAGAATAAACGGGTCAAATGCTCATTTGTGACTCAAGATTCCGAAAAAAAAATGCTCATTTTCATTTATGGTTATCAAAACCACTGATTAATTGAAATACGAACCAATATACCCTTCAAACTAATTAATTAGTAGTTGGCATTTAAGTTACTTTTAAAATTAATTAATAATTCGAATTAATGAAATTAAAATAATTTTTTCCCCTTAAATATAGCTAAATAGAATAGCTAATTAATCTTAATCATTCCTTAATTATTTTTGAATATTTTCTCCCTATTAATCAGTATTCTAACGATTTAAATTTTAAAAACAAAATTTCAAAATTCCTAAAATCCTAGGAAATAATGAGCACAAATTAATATAGAATCCACAAACATGTGTATTTAAATATACCAATTCAAAACTGTAAATTTAATTACGAATCTTATATATGTATATACGAATACTTTATACAAGAACTGTTTGTGCAAATCGTAATTATCAACAATAACTATATATATATATATGTATATATATATATACACCAATAACAAACTGTCAATTTAATTACCAAAACATATATAATTTTCATTACGTATAATGAAGACCCGATTTTGTAATTCCATTTACGTAGTTATATTTACGATTCATCGTCCCATGTACAGAAACCAAAGGCTTAAAATAAAATAAACACACAACAATCCAAGGATCTCACACGAAACATAATTGTTGGTGAGTATATTTTCGTAGATTTAAAATAACCATGAATATATTAACAAAAAAATTTAATCTGTAAAAAACTGAAAATATATTTACAAATTACGATATTTTATAAACATGTTGAACATGTTGAATTATAAATATATTTACAATGCGCGACACGAGTCGGACGACAAACGGACACCCCAGCCTAAGATTGAACCGTAGAACGAAATCATGTTGATTTATTTTTGTGCATTAACACTGGGCATTGGGCAAGGATATAAGTCCATTATGGATATATTTGTAAAATCGAATCGGTATAACATTTAATATTAGTAAGATTCATGGTGTGATGGTGTAACAAATAAAAAAAAAACTGATAATAATATTTTTGTAAAATGTGACGCTTACAGTCTATATTAAGAATTGTACACTAATTTTATTATTTGTTGGAAATAAATGAGAACTGTAGCGAAGAATAAATTGTGAATTTATTTTGTTCTTAAAACATTATCCAAAATGAGTAACATAAATACTATAATACCAGATTCATTACTGATTAGGTATACGATTATTAATTTTCATTCAACGATTTAAATAAACAACATAAAATGACAGAGATGTGAAGGACATCTAGAATAGATGATAACCCCAACAGAAGCTATAACCGATTCTTCATTAAAATATTCAAAAGTAAATTTATTAATTTGGTAGCACATTTAGCTTAATTGACCCATATTTTCAGCTAAATAAATGGAAAGAAACGCAAATTTTAATTCATAACAAAATGTAAATAAAACCTAAAATATCCATAAAAATTGTCCAGAGCAGAAGCAAATTGGAATCGAAATGAAAAATAAGAAACCATTAAAACATGAAAAGCTAAAGCTTAGAAGACAGTCTAGTTGGGTGGCGGGAAGAAGATGGCGTCCGAGGTCCTCATCGACCTGAACTTCTGCTCCAACTCCTTCTCCACGTTGAAGGACGCCTCCAGCACGCTCGGCGACAACGCCTTCCACACCGACGTCCTCCCCGCCAAATGCGTGAAGATCGGGCTGCAAACACGAAACGTCAAACGACAAATCAGCACCTGTAATAGTCGAACAAGAAAGATGACACGGTTACGAAAAGATAGACTTACTTGGGGGTGGAGATGATGGAGAACCACTCTAGCCCGACGGGGTCGGCGATCTTGGACACGACGAAGAACCTGGGCACGATGAAGAGGTTTCCAGCCTTGATGGTTGTCTCCAGCACGCGCTTCCCGTCTTTGCCAACCACTTGGACGCGGCCGCTGCCCCTCACGATGTAGGTCACTTGCAGGGCGGAGTCGCACGAGAATCCGGGTGAGCACATGGCGCTTCCGTCCAGCCTCACCAAGTCGGCCCCGAGCCCCACCTCTCCCACGAGCGGTAGGTTGGCGGTATTGAGCACCACCACGCGGCCACCACCCTTGATGTCCACGTCCAGCGGGGCCTCCTCGCAGTTGAGCGCCATCCCCTCCCTGTGCTCCGCCTTAGGTTCGGGCATCTCGAAGCCGTCAGCCAGCTTCACGATCCCCTGCGCGGGCTGGCTGCCCACGATGGTCTTCACGGAGGCCTCGTCAAGGTCCCAGGCGCGGCCCACGAACTCCTCAGAGAAGCCCGTGAAGATGCCGTTGGAGCCCGTGAGGAAGAAGTCGGTGAACTCACCGCGCTTGTGGGCCTTGGAGGTGTCGCCGAGGAAGAGGACGACGAGGTCAGAGTCGTCCTTGTTGTACCACCACGTCACCACGCCGAACGGCAGAGCCAAAGCGTCGCCCTTCTTGATCGCGACCACCTGCTCCTCGGCCTCCGGCTGCACGATCCCGGCAACGCCAGCACCTGAAAATAAACAGAATAAGTTATTTAACTTCGTTGAGTAAGCTTAAGTTTATATTAATAAAATATTAACACCCAACGTGAAATATTATGAAATCACGAGTTTAGTAATTATCGCTAACAAAAAAAGCTGATTATTTTGTTCAAATACTCAATCACCTGAATTAATTTAATTTTTGCTATAATATTTTATGTACGAAATCACGAGTTTGAAACGAAAAAAATATGAACCATAATACTGGGGTCATTCCTGGTATTCTGTTTTTGATATAATAACAATATATCACACACAAAAAAGCATCTTATTCTCATCGTTTATTTATAATAAAGTTTGATGTTTAAAGCCAAAAAAAAGAAAAATATAACGCTCACACGTGACTATCAATTAACGTAAAATTCAACGTTGTTGCATCGTCTTATAAAATAAATTAATCACATCACATCATCAAAACCAGTATTTTCAAACAAAATCAAAATTGATAATCAGGTCGAACGAAAACCTTTTTTTTTTTTTTTTAACACAGTTTGATGTTCAAAACTTCAAATACAAAAAATAAAAAATTACCTTGGAGAACATAGGCGACCTTGGCGGAGTCGGAGTAGCGAGGCAGAGCGAAGCCGTTCTTGTGGAGAGCGAGCTTGGAGGCTGCGATGTTGCCTTCGCGGAGCATCGGAAGCTCCTCGGGAGACCAGGCGTAGTAGGCTCCGCCATCACTTCCGTAAACCTTCTTCGACAGCTTCGGGGAAAGGTCGAGATCCATTGAGAATTTTCTCGGGAAACAAACGGAACAAGAGAGAGTATTGAGAGAAGAATAGAGCTATGAACTTATGAGTGAGTGAAAGTAAACTGAGAGGATCACTGTATTTATAGGCTCTTAGCGTTTAGATGGTTGAGATAATTGTGGCTCTTTATCTAACGACTTTCCTATAATTATCCCTATCTTTATTAATTTAATTTTAAATTTTATGCTAACTGATCAACAAATCAAATCAAATACGTTTCGTATTTTAATTATTTTTTACTAAAAAGAAAAATGTAGAAAAATTTGGCCAAAGAGACATTGACACGTTTGAAATATAGAGAATTAAATGGGATTTAGTTATTTAATTATCAAGATTTAGTTTTATCGTTCTGATTAGTTACTTCTATTATATCATCGTGATTATTCTCTTTATTGTTTTCTTTATCGAGTTAGTAAATTTATCCATGATTATCTACACAAAAATATCTTTTATTCCATATTTAATTTTGTTTGGCGCAATCTGTATCCTTAGTTTTATTTTGTATAATACCCCTTAATTTTATATTTTTTATAACTCAGCCATAGTGAATAATAATTACGAATAACATGAACTTTTCCATTATGATGTCGTTTCTCAGAAAAATACGACATTATCAAATCAAACGTCAGTTTGTTTATAAAGAGAGAAGAAAATAGGAGCATTTAGATGCGCCGTTAAGGAATCAAATAAATTTTGTAATCCATAAATATCATTAGTATTGGACTTGCGAATAAAATTCTGCTTTCGAATCCAAGCCAATAGAATATTAAAAAAACGAATATTTTCTGTATAGGTAATTAAGTATCATAAATTAATTATTTATGCCGAAAATATCCAAGATAATCCCGTTTGTTACCCCAACAGATAATATGGTTACGTAAATAATGAAGTGCTCATTTAATGCCCCCAACAGGATAAAGTTGCAATGTTACAAAATACTTGGCAAGCTTAGAATATTACTTTAATTATGAAGAATAAATATTCTCGCAATATTCGGCTTAATCTTAACAAAATCGACAGAAAAAAAAAAAAAAAACTATGATAAAAAACAGAATGAAAATGGAAATTAAACGAATGAACAGGTCAAGGATTTATCTCAACGGTGCATTATGATTTTTGGACGAATATTTATCGACGTAGTTACTAGTTATTCACAATATTCTTAATTTTTTTTTTATTCTCATGTAGCATTTAACTTATTACTTTTGCTGATAAGTAACCACATTATCATATTTACCATTAAATTCTGTAAAATTATATGTTAAGCGGCATGGTACTCTTGGTGTAATTTTGTTGATATAGGTATTTTTTCGGTTCGCGTACAAAACCCGTTTCCAATTTTTTTTTCTTTTCAATAATTCATTTTTACCTTTTTTTTTTGGGTCTTAAGATGATTTGAATGTGACAAGTAGGGACACTGTCTTTCGAAACAAATGCACAATTTTATCCGGTCTCATCATACGGTTGACAAGATCAGTCCACACTACAATTCAGCCTATGTCGACGTGATTACAAAAACCGTATTTTTAAGAAGATGTAGCTCGCTATCACGTGAATGTGATTCCTCTTAGTGGAGCGCGGTGAAAATTTTATTACTTGATAAAAGAAAAAGGTTACATAAAGACGAAAATACAACATTGTAGTCTCATGGGATTCAAATGAGTGTCTCATATGTAAACTTGGTCAATAGTGTCTCATGTTCTTACACTTTATATATATAGTAATACAAAGGGCATTGTAACTTTGACCCATAGTGTCACTCCCATTAAAAAAAAGTAATAAGAAAACAAATAATATAGTGATTTATGGGAATCACGTGAATTACTCGTTGATGTTTTTGACAATTCGTTACCGAGCAAAATTGATATACTAAATTACGGTTTGTAACATCACTCCAGAGAGTAAATAAGTCTTGCAAGAAAAGAAAAAAAAAAGACTAATTAGCAGAACTTCTAGCAACTAGGTCATGCAATACATACAATGATACAAAACACTTAATCTTTCAATATACAATACAATCTCGTTAAACTAAGAACGTCAATTAGAAAATATTTTATAAGTTCCCGACTCTAAGTAACATTACTAAATTATTACTAGTTAAATTAACAATCCCGACAAAAAAAAAAAATGAAAAAAAATTATCTAGTCTCAACTCTCAACAATATAATTTATGGAGATTTTCCGGTACTAGTTTATAAATAAGTAGGGGATATTGTTACCACAACCTAAAGTTCAGGGGTGAAACTGATTCCTATCATAAAGATCAAGGGGCAAACCTGCCACTAAATGCTATGTGGTTCAGAATTAGATATAATCAGCCATTAGATTACACACTTAAAGCTAAGCAGCCCACTACTTTTAAAACCAAAAGCTGCTAATTAAATCATAATTAGCGAAAGTCATCTGTCTAAAATATTAAATAATCTAGTGTAATTAGTGAAACTCATCGAGGAATAGACATCAACGGATTAGATACTCCGTCTTTTGTTTGTTCCGAAGCCGAAGGTTGTGGGGGCGGTTTTCTCAAGAAGCCTTTCATGTAAAGGGAAGCGAAGACGACCACCTGAAGAATTCCATAAACGCAACGTCAATATTCTATTAGCAAATTATAATATAAAATATAGACGCAGTTAAAAGCCGAAACTCACAGCTCCGATCCATTGTTCCCAGCTTAGAGGATGCGAGAACCACATGCACGAAAGCACAATGCTCACCAGCTTCATCACAAAAGAGAATTCAGAACCGACATGTTCAGTCAAAAGGGCGAACCACAAAATCGACACAAAAACAAAATACGATCTTAACGTAAAATCTTGTACCTGTCTTGTGGTCATTATCGTCGCAAATGTGAGCGAGCCAAAGGTCCGAATTGTGTACGAGATGAAGAATTGACTAGCTGTTGCCACCTGCGGATTTATAATATCTTTAGTAATTGTAATTTTCTAGTATAATTTAAATAGAATTTTCCGCTGAAAGTACCCACAGTGGAAAGCAATGCAATGTCGAGGAAACAATCGTTATGACGAAAGACGAAGTCTATTGCTTGCAGCAACTGGCCTTGTAATATTAAACCTGAAGAGTTACGGTGGTGATTTGTTAGTGAGGAGCAAAACAAATCCGACCACGAAGTAGTAGGACAAGAATTCGACACAACGGCAAACTTCCGAACACTTTTTGCAATTAATAAACTTCAGAAAAACGCCTTTCCTTCAAAGGCAAGGCGAACACTCTCCACACGGTGTCTTCAAAGGAAAACCTAGCTTAACGAAACATAAAAAGCTAGCTAATATGTTTTCCACCTTATATGGGATTTGGGCTGAAACCGTCATCCCAAGATAAGTGCCTAGAATAAGTTACAAATTTGCCCTTTCACGGGTCTAACATGATGTTCATCCAAGTTTCAGCACTGAACTATGTCAGTAAATCAGGGATAGGCTAAATAATTAAAAGGATTTTAATACATACTATATTACTATATGAAGAAAACTTACCGGACAAGCTAAGAATACAAGAACATAGCGTTGTGTAGAAAATTTGGTTGTGTATTTCCATATCGTAGCCTTTGAATAATTTATCTTGAAATGTGCTTGTAAAGCCATCACACCTGCGAGAAATAATATCTATGAGCATCTGAGCAACTTGAAAAACACTCTATTTGAACTTTAAAAAATAAAACGGACAAAGTTTTGCTAAAAAAACCGATAAAACCAAACAGTGAATTTGAATAAACGGGTATGCCAAAAATGAGTTTTTAGCGAATACCCAAGGTAACCAAGCATCAATGAAATGCCCCAAACAGTATTCTCCCTTCCTCGGCCATATGGATTTGGGTCGGATCCTGCCTATAATCAGAAGTTTAAGCAATTATATATCGTATGCTTAAATTTTTTGGTATGAATGATACTTCGTAGCCATTACCGGGTATAGAATAAATATCGAACAGCCTACAGTCACTAGAAAAGCCAAAAAATAGTCCTGTCCTTTGTATTTCTTCTGCATAATTATAGTTCCCCATACCTGCAAATCAAAAATATCAAATAATATAATAAAAATAATCCAACAAATGAAAGTCAACTTGTACCAAACCCAGAACAGCTTGATCTTACCATAACAGGGATCATTTTGGCACATTTTGCCAACGTCTGAACCGGAAAACTGACATATTTGAGAGCCTACAACAATTCAAACACACTTACTCAATGAAGATAATAATCAACACAGTAAAATAACCACTAACCGGAGCGTAAAGACTTCATCAAATTACCTCGTATTGGCAAGTTGTGGTTAGCAAATTCGACATCGACACGACGCAATACTTGTAAACGGGAGCCACCGGATCCAAGGCCTTCTTACTCGCCTGAGAAAAAAAAAATTAAATCACGGTTCAATCGTGGCATTTTCGCCGAAATGAGTTATAGGCTATAGCTAATGTGGCCGGGCCGCATACCAATAGGAAACCGGCGGAGACGGCCGAAGTTGTGATTCGGTTGCAGAAAACGAGAAACAAAGAGTGCTTAAAATACTCCTTGTTCGTGCCATAAGGGACTCTCATGATCTTCTCCTGCAACAAAACCAAAGCACAGTGATCCTATCTGTGAATTGACTCTCCATTTTACCAACATAAAGCTCAAAACCATGTTTGAATACACTACATTTCAAATATATATGAGCTTTTAACACCATAAAGCTCAGAAAAATTCGAAAACCCTCGGTCAGAATCGAATGAAGAAATACCCAGAAAAGGGCAAAGTGAATAGAAAAATCGAAGTTGTTACCTGTAGAACGCCATAAGCGACGAGGGTGGTCATGATTCCAGACACGGCGAAGATCGTCTTCCATAGCTGGCTGTCCTTCGAGCCCAAGATTAGCGAGGGCTCGGCCATGGAGCCCATCGGCGAAGCGATTTCAAGCAGCCAAACCAGAAATCATGCGAATCGAAACAGAATCTCGAGCAAATCACGAGCTGTACGGACGAGAGCGATCGGAGCGGAAGGATGCGATCGAGGGGACGGCGGCTCAGGCGCCGGCGAGAGCCACGGTACGGACGGCGGTGGAAGGGTGACGTGGCGGGACGTGATGGGTGGAGAGGTTTGTCAGCGTTGGCCGGCGGCTGCTTCTCTCCTCCTTTTCAGTCCCTTTCTTGTTTAAGAGCATGTGCACTTCTCTTTAATAAGATGATGACTTTCTTTAATTTAATTATGGGCTTATTAGGAAAATCCTCAATTAAAACCAAACTATTTAAAATGGTACTCAAATGTTTGCTAAAATTAAAGAAAGCCTCATTTGGACTTTCTAGGACAAATATACCCCCTTTGTTTTTCAGTCACGTTCGACGAAGCCTTGTTATTCGACTTCTCTTCTTCCGCCATTGTTGCTCGCTTCCCTTCCCCGACATCGTGCTGGTCGGCGGCGAGCCACCGCTCTCCCCCTCGAACTACCTCGCCGATCGCGGCCAAGACTCGAGCGAGCAGGATTAGGGCAAAGCTCCTCTCTGCTTTCCAAGCCACCCTCGTCGAGCTCGACGACGTCTCCTCCCACCACGCCGGCCATGCCGCCATGAGAGCCGCCGGAGCCGCCGCCGGAGAGACGCACTTCAACCTCCAAATCGTGTCCCCCAAATTCGAGGGTCTGGGGCTGGTCGGACGCCACCGCATGGTGTACGACGCCGTCGCCGACGAGCTGGAGTCCGGCCTCCACGCCCTCTCCATCGTCGCCAGAAAGCCCTCCGAGCAGCCCCACCCCAAGCCCGCAGCATAGGCAAGCCCTCTCTGCAACTCCATCGTTAATATTATGAAGAGACTCTAGATTTTCGAAAGGTTTGAAGCTTTATACAGAGAAGAGTGAATTTCTGTGTATGATCAGGTCGAATGTGGATTGGAGATAGCTTGCACGTCAACAATGGCGGCAATGAAGCTTCCTATGGTTATTATTAGTCTGTTTTAGCTGTGTGTAGCTGTGTAGTGCTTATGTGTTGATTTGAATCTTTGAAGGTTTAGTTGAACAGTGATAAAAAATTATGGAAGTGAATGTTGATGCTGAATACTTCGTTCTTTACGGGCTGTGTTTACTTCGTGTCTTGATTCGAATCTTGGATTTTTCAGTTACGAAACTGTAACTTTCGTTAAAAAAAAAAGTGTTATTCTAATGGGCTTTTACGATGATGCTTTTTTCCCCGGGAAACGGCGCTATCACTAACACTCCCATTCAGGAGAGGATCATCAATTCCCCGAATTACCCTTTTCGCAGCAGGTGATCCTACAAAAGTGTCGTCCTTCGTTCTTCTTTTGTCCTTGTCGTGTTTCTTTATGTTCTGAGAGATCTTGTGAAGTTTCTCGTTGAACCTCGTTATCCCCTTCTCAACCGGCACAACTGCTTGGCTCACGGTGAACTTCACGTCATTCACAATCTGCAATTCACAAGAGATGGTTAGCGGGTAGCTTAATCTGGATCCTATACAAGATTGTTATGGTCTTGTTTTGTGAATCTTGTCCCGGGTCTAGAACTAGTGAAACTAAACCCTAAAGAGAAACAAAGCTAAATTTACACAACTAAATTATTAAATAATACTTTGCTTTCCCTTCTCATTGTTTAGGGCTCTTTAAACGAGTAACTGGCAATAAGGACTCTTGAACTTTGATTACACCCTGACTTTAGTTTTCGGCGAACTTTGAAAAATAGTGACTTGTAATTACTAATTACACAACTACAATTATGTAACTGTTGTTATACTATCGTACTTTCACATATGTAAAATTTATACAACGTAACTCTAATTAAACTTATATCGTTAGAGTAACACTTTTTTAAAGGAAGTTAGAGTTACGTAACTGAAAATACATTTTTGTAACTGTAAAATATATTTATGTAACCACGGTTCCACTTTTGTAACTGGAGTTAAAATTTTGTAATTCTAGTTATAAATAGCACTTGTGTTATATATCATTGTATTAATTGAGTTTCTGTCTGGAACTTATGTCTTTAAAGTAACACTTTTGTAACAAGAGTTACACTTTTCTATAAGTTTTCTAATTCATATTACACTTTTGCAACGATAGATACACTTTTGTAAATGAAGTCAAACTTTTGTAATGAGAGCTACAAATGTGATTACAAAGGTCCCGCAAAAAAAAATATTATGAGCTTTACACAACGTAACTCGAGTTAAAGTTATCCCATTAAACTTACACTTATGTAACTAGAGTTACACTTGGGTAACTAAAGTTACTAAAATTACATTTGGGTAACTACAGTTACACTTATGTAACTAAAGTTACAAAAATTACATTTGGGTAACTACAGTTACACTTGGGTAACTGCAGTTACATTATCGTAACTGAAGTTACACTAATTTAATTGGAATCAAATTTTTTGTAACCGAAATTACATTATCGTAACCAAAGTTACATTATCGTAACTGAAGTTACACTAATTTAATTTATTTTAAATTTTTGTAACCGAAGTTACATTATCGTAACCAAAGTTACATTATGGTAACCAAAGTTACATTATCGTAACTGAAGTTACACTAATTTAATTGGAATTTAAATTTTTGTAACCGAAGTTACATTATGGTAACCAAAGTTACATTATCGTAACTGAAGTTACATTAATTTAATTGGAATTAAATTTTTGTAACCGAAGTTACATTATCGTAACTGAAGTTACATTATGGTAACTAAAGTTACATTATCGTAACTGAAGTTACACTAATTTAATTGGAATTAAATTTTTGTAACCGAAGTTACATTATCGTAACCAAAGTTACATTATGGTAACCAAAGTTACATTATCGTAACTGAAGTTACACTAATTTAATTGGAATTAAATTCTTGTAACCAAAGTTACATTATCGTAACCAAAGTTACATTATGGTAACTAAAGTTACATTATCGTAACTGAAGTTACACTAATTTAATTGGAAAAGGTTGATTCTGGACATGATTGATTGATCTAACCAGTAAAATCCGGAGTGTCAACAAAGCTAATATGGTATGGCCTTTTGTTTTTTAATTTTGTTACAAAATAGCATGTTGGAGTTCCCAGTGTTTGGTCCTAAAGATGTACCCGAAGATCATTGTAAAAAGTCTGACACGTTGTTTATTGCCGGAAATTGATCTTCATGCTGTTACTAATGGCCTTATCAAGCTGACCTATCTTTGCATTGAGACACCTTGTGTTTTGTTTTGTGACTGAAATAATTGATGGTTTCTCCCAATTTACTTCTAGGTAGTTTTCTTTAGGAAATCTATTTAGTTATGTTATCCTGATTAGAAGAATGGAGCTAATTGTTCTCCTTCAGTTTACTATTAGAACCGATGTCGGAAGAAGTTTGTTGAATGAGTTTAAATAAGAAAATTTGAGGCAAGCTTCTGCAGTGGCATTTAACGCAATTTAAATGGAGGTTTCTTCGTGGAAAAATTATGGTTTCGTTTGGGTTTCTTCCACTGCTAAGATACAATGTTCTCTCTCTCTCTCTTTTTAGTTTGGATCTTGAAGAAATGCAGCTTCCCAGAAACCTAATGTTGAACCAGCAACCAATCTTCACCATCGTCGGCCTTCTTCTTCTTCTTCTTCTCTCTATTCTTCTTCTTCTTCGGCTTCTTATACAAATCATCCCAAGCCTCATTCCGAGCAAGACCCATCGGACCAAAACCCTAACAGAATCGAAACAGAAAAATGAGTCAGCTCGTGAAGCTTGTGATCTCCTTCCAACGAAGCTTCTCCACCTTTGCTTCACCTCAGATCCGAGAAGACGCTCCTCAACTCTGAGCCTTCAAGCGCGAATCTCTGTCTCACACTCTCTCCGGTGAAGCTCCGTCTGGCGCTCCCTCCGTCTTCTCTGCGAGATGCTCAGATCTCTCTTCTGTGCGAAGCTCATCTCCTAGCCCTCCAACCTGAAACTCAGAGCCCCAATCTCAGCTCGGGTTTTTTCAGGACTCTCCTCCTCGAGCTCCGACGCAGCTCGCCTCTCCGGCGAAGCCCCTTCCAACGACGCCTCTTGCAGCCACGAGCGTCTCTCACTCCGACGAGCCCTTCCTCTTCGTCTCTGCTCCGAGCAATCCTGCTCGTTCGGCAAATCTCCGGTGCTCGCGAATCTGCGACACAGCTTCCGCCGAACTCACTCTGCGAGGAAGAAGATATCTAGAGAGGGATCGCCGCGAGGAGTCGAAGAGAAGGAGAAGGGATGGCTCGTTTGGGCTCAAAGCCTGAGGGGTATTTTAGGAAAATAGTCTTTTAATTGAGTATGATTTGGATTAATTAAACCTTGAGTAGTTTTTAAAATAGTTTCACCTAAGTTGAGTATTTTGCTAATAAGCCCAAAAAATTATTATCAGATTTTAAAGTAAATAAAATTTTATTTACTTATTCCAAAGTCAAAAGAATAGTATATTATCATATGATCTGGTGAAGAAAAAAATAATAAAAGATGTATATCATGCACCACGGTGATTTTTTAGGAAATGTGTCATCTTTTAATTATCATAATACTTTTTATTTTTCAATAAAGATTTAATCAGTGCAAGGTTAAAAATGACTAGTACGTGGACGGTCCAATATTTATAGATTCACCAGACAGCGACAGGTTCCAAGTTTCCTAAGTCCTAACAGATAAATTGTGTACTTTTAAGTTTTAAATACCGACTTCCTCCAAAAAAAAAAAAAAATTTATATACCAACGTCAATTTGTGTCGATTAGACTTTACTACGAGTAGCCGACCGGCAATGTTTTAGAGACTACGTAAATTACTCGCAAGTGTAGTTTACGAGTATATCGAGGACAATACGGGTACATCGATTGTATAGTTGTATTAAGTATTAGCCTGATATTGCATGATGGTAACGCGATTCATATAACAAAAAAATTATATATCTTCCATTAAAAAAATTATAAATTTGATATATAATTGATTCCAAAACAATTAATGACATACGAAAATGTATAAATTACTTTTCGATGATGACAAATGGGATCTCGTCGTGTTATCGTCTCGTGATCACCAACTATTTAATTGTGCTTATGTCAATTGAACAAATACTCGTTTGAAAACGACCCAAACTCAGCCCCACGTCCGAAATCAATTGTCGCCCCTAAATGACATATGATATACTATTGGAGGCAGAAAAGCTGTCGTTTGAGGCACAAACGACATAAATGTTTCTAGTCAAGATATACACTATTTATTCTGGATAATGGCTGACCAAAGCATGGCATTAAAACACATCCAAAACCAGAGGTTGGCCTTTTAGTTTGATCTCCCTCTCTTAGTCACGTACGACACTTAGAAAGCACACCATTGCCAAAGCTCGAAGAAGAAGAAGAATAACGAAGCATGGACTCTTCTCTGCATCCTCGCCACATATGTCTTCACTCTCTCACCAACTCAAGGTATTCAAGAGAGCGTCTTGTTTCTTCTTTGGCTTACTCTTTCGATGATTCTTTTGCTCATTTGACAGTTCGCACCGATCATTTGCGCCTCCGCAGAGCGTCGGGTTTGGGCAGAGCCGGCAGAGATGGCTAAGCTTGAGCTTCAATGGCAGCTTCTGGGCAGTTGGGGTGGCTGGGAATGAACCAGATAAGCTGTTTGATGATCAATTCTCTGCCAAGACTGAAAACGGGTCGGTATTTGCCGTGTTGGACGAGTCTTCCGGGGAGCCTTTCGGGACGGTTGAGGCCGAGATCACGCCGGAGACCGTCGGTTTCTTCGTCAGTGACGCCGAGGGTGATCCTGATTGCCCCTCGCCGGGATACTCCTCCATCGAACAGGCGCTTAATACGCTGCTTCAAGGAAAGGTTGCCTGTCAACAAAACATCGCGTGTCTCTTTACGTTTCCATCATGTTTTTAATCTATCTACCCTCGTCAGTTTGTGATCTTGGTGGACGACGAGAACGGCGATGTGGAAGGCAACATCGTGATGGCGGCCTCGCTCACGAGCCCGCGGGACGTCGCGTTCATTGTCAGGCACGGCTCGGGGATCGTCTCTGTGGGGATGAAGGAGGAGGATCTCGACCGGCTCAAGCTTCCTCTCATGTCGCCGGAGACGGAGGACGAGGACTCTTCTGCTCCGACGTTCACGGTCACCGTGGTAAACTACTCCCGCTCAGGTTTCGATTCCAATGGTCCTCCGTTTGAAACAACGCAAAAACAAAGGTCAGTATAGTTTTTTTCTCTTGCGTAGGACGTGAAGGCTGGGACGTCGACTGGGGTGTCGGCCTCCGACAGGGCAAAGACAGTTCTCGCTTTGTCGTCTCCTGATTCCCAGCCCGGGGATTTCCTGCGACCGGGCCATGTATTTCCTCTCAAGTACCGAAAGGGTGGTGTTTTGAGACGGGCGGGCCACACTGAGGCGTCGGTGGATTTGGTCGTGCTGGCGGGGCTGCGACCGATGTCTGTTCTGTCCGCCATTGTCGACCCCTAAGATGGCGCTATGGCCTCTTTGGTGGATTTGAGAAAGCTGGCCTTGGAATACAGCCTGCCTATGGTCTCCATTACTGATTTGATCAGGTGAGTTTGCTTGTAGATTGTTGGGTTTCCGGTTTATTATGATTTATTTATAGAAATCGTAAGAAATGCCCATTATGTGTCAAAGATTTAAGAAATTTGCCCACGCATGAGAGTAAAAAATACACAGAGTGGGCATTTTTCTTAAACATTTGACACAAAATGGGCATTTTTTAAAATAACCCATTTATTTATAGTAGATTAGGACTTTGAATTTTATATGAAGATTGTTAGTGTACTATTTGAAGTTTGAACTATATTTATTATAGATTAAAAATGTATTTTGTTTCGGTTTTTTAGCAATTTTAAAAATCCATGTAGAGAACTTGTATTTACCTTTTAAATAGTTTCAAAAACAGGGCTGGCCCGGTTCCCAGTTTAAATGGGCATTTTTTTTAATTACGACCTGGTTGAGTTTTTGAAAAATCCAAAAAAATTGAATTCTACTCAGAAGACGGTACCCATCCAGGTTTCACATGAATACAAATCCATTAAAAAAAAAGGGGGGCGATTGCTCAAAGCCTCAATGATAAATAAAAATTTTATTTACAATTTTTTGAAGAGCCTTATATCATATTTTGTCTAAATAAAAAAGACTCCTAATAATTTAAACAAACTTAATATATTCATTGTAGCCCAAAGTCCTCGAAATAATTGGGTCAGGCCCGGATATTGATCTGACTTCATGGCTCATTTCCGAGGTATTTCAAACAGGTACCGAAGAAAGCGGGAAAATCTGGTCGAAAGGACAGCTATTTCGCGTCTTCCGACAAAGTGGGGGCTGTTCCAGGCATACTGCTACCGCTCAAAATTAGATGGGACGGAACACATTGCAATAGTGAAGGTATCCTTGTTCACACTTTTATGAAAGAAACACAATCAAGCTTTTTATAAACACATTGTGCTTCTTCATTCCGAATCCGATAGGGAGATGTGGGAAACGGGCAAGACGTGCTGGTGAGAGTGCACTCGGAGTGCCTGACGGGTGACATATTCGGTTCGGCTCGGTGCGACTGCGGAAACCAATTAGATTTGGCAATGCAGCTGATAGAGCAGGCGGGCAGAGGAGTTGTCGTGTACCTGCGGGGCCACGAAGGGAGAGGGATCGGGCTGGGGCACAAGCTGCGAGCGTACAATCTGCAGGACGAGGGCCACGACACGGTGCAGGCCAACATCGAGCTCGGCCTTGCCATTGATAGTCGCGAGTACGGCATTGGAGCTCAGGTCACCCTCGCTAACTAATGCCCTTCTTACCTTGATTCTGCCGTATTTACGTCAACAATAATTTGGAATTTAACAGACTTAGTTTATCAAGAAATTAAACTTGGGGAAACATAATAGATTTCAAATATAACCGAGTTATTTTGGTTATGATTTACAGATATAAAAGCTTAATTGATCATTATATTTAGATGTATAATGTATATTGTGTAGAAAATTGAATAATAGAACAATTAACCCCACATAAATTTAGTTTATCAGTTTAGTATTTTCATAATAAAGGGTGAAATCAGGACCGGGAATTAGGATTATGGCCATTTTCATCCCAATAACTTTAAATCATTTTTTTTAACTACCAAGACTCTGAAAAATAGTATTCTACCGGTTTTGATCCGGGACTGTAAAACCTTCTTAAAATCGGGAAGTGCCAGTTTTAAACCGGGAAATCGCATTTTAAGCTGGGAATACCTTTCTTTCACATAATATGATCACATGAACATATACATTTATGTTAGGGTTAACAGTGGCAATAATCCACAACCTTTAGTCAACGGAGGTGGCATGCACCCAACTTTCAAAACTGTGGGCCAAATCCCCAACGTGCGTTGACCAGGGGTTCCGTCATGGCTGTTAAATGTTGTCCATGTGGCAGTTATTGAAGGACTTGTGGCTTGCCATGTGGCGCTAACAAGGTGTCCAGATGGAAAGCCATGTATCCTTCAATAACTGACACGTTGCAGAATTTGACAGTCTTGACGGAAAAAATGACGGAACCCATGGTCAACACACGTTTGGATTTCTGGCAATATAAGTATTAACACTTTATTTATGATAAAATAAATCCAAACAAAAAAAGTCCTAAAATGGATAAGTTGTTGGAGTGTGGAAGAGCAGATCTTGAGAGACATAGGAGTGTGGACGATGAGGCTGATGACCAATAATCCGGCGAAGTTCACGGGCTTGAAAGGCTACGGGCTGGCGGTGATCGGGAGAGTGCCGGTGCTAACGCCCATCACCGACGAAAACAAGAAGTATTTGGAGACGAAACGCACCAAGATGGGCCACATTTACGGCTCCGATATTCAGGGCCCGTTGGCTGCTTTCATCAAACCAACTCTCGACGCCAACGACGCCTCGCAGAAGTGAGAGATCGCCATACATAATAATACGTAATATCCAAAAGTGAGAGTCATACAAAGAGTTTTTTGGTTTTGTTTTTGGTACTGTCGTGTACGTTGTTCATCATTGGTTTATATAATTTTTATGAGTTCTCTCGGTTTTTTATTTGTTCTTCAGATCAATGCATAAAGTGAGAAAATTCATTTATGTGTACTTAATATAATCTATATACGAATATAAATTTAAACTTATGAGTTATGACAAAATAAGATCATGTATCAAGTACCAAGTCAGCAAGTTATACTCTTAACGTTAATGTTTTTTGCCTATAAAATTAGCGTAGCTCATTTAGTTTTTCATCAGAAAAAAAAAAAAAAAAAAACTCGTGCACTTCTTTGTTTTTACACGCAGTTTTCCGAGCAGTATATTTTCAAAGGTTCGAGTGATTTCTGATCGTCGAGACCGTTGAGACGAAGAGATATTTAGCTGCTTTTTTTATCCTGGGTGGCAGGACAATTCCGAATTGCTTGCACCGAAGAAAAGCCGCAAAACGTCTTAAAGCGACTTAATCCACGAATCAGTTTTTTTTTTTTTTTTACTACCTTCGTTTTGCAGATTCTCGATGTGAAATTTATGCATTAACGACGTTCCGGCGACAACAACTATATTGCAGTCCTCTTTTAAAACTTCTAACATAGTGTTATAAAAAATCGATGGGAATGTTTTAATTTATGAAGATAATATTAGAATTAATTTTTTGAACTTATTCTTGTTATCTTTGACGCGAAGAGGCTACGAAATATTATTAATTAATTGTTTGCGTAATATTGAGCCATTTTTCATTTGCATAATTAAATAATTTATAACTTGCTAAACTTGTGGCTTATTTTTTTATTTGCAGAAAAGGAGAGAAAGTGTTTAAAAACTGGATTGAGGTAGTTGAAGAATGGTTTTATATGACCTTAATTAAAGGAAGAACAAAATGGATTGGTTAAGTTTATACGAAAAATATACTTAAAAATTTCAACACTATTAAAATATAAACAATCATATCATAAAAACGATTTATATGTAGGATATTATATATTGAGTAAATGGGAGAGTATCAATTACCCTGTCAAAGGAGAGAAAAAAAAAAGTATCAGTTAAGAAAACAAAACAAAAAATTGAAGCACATAAAACGTATTTGCTTTTTAATAAATATAACACTAAAATTAAATCAGGATAATGACGTCATCTCTTTAATAATCCACCCTTATAAAACTTTAGCGTGGGTCCCAAATCCCATTGTACTTCCTATATTGCTGACGTGTCAGTGACACGTTCTTGATTCATGCATTCCACTTCTATAAAATACGTGCTTTGGATGTAATTGTGCCAAAATATTTATTATATTTCTATTTTTCCTTTTCTAATAATAAATAATAAATAATCAATAATAAATAATAATAAATTGTTTTTCTTTAACAGATAATATTTGATTATAAAAATTCAAATAATTATTAAAAAAAAGCCACACTTTTCAAGATCAGTTGAGATGATAATTTTCGGATTATCTTATCTTAATGGAGTAAAGCCCAATTTCTTTGCCTATAAATACAGAACGACTCTTCGTATACAATTCACGCACACTCATAAAGCTTTTTCTGATTCTCCCGCACACAATTTCTCTTTCTCTGTTTGTTTCCCGAGAAAATTTTAGGCATGGATCTCGACCTTTCTCCGAAGCTGGCCAAGGAGGTCTACGGCGGCGAGGGAGGAGCTTACTACGCCTGGTCTCCCGAGGAGCTTCCGATGCTCCGCGAAGGCAACATCGCTGCCTCCAAGCTCGCTCTCCACAAGAATGGCTTCGCTCTGCCTCGCTACTCCGACTCTGCTAAGGTCGCCTACGTTCTCCAAGGTAATCTACTTCGTTCTTGCTCGTTTAAAAAAAAAAAAATAAGTTCGTTTCAAATAGATTATGAATATTATTTATACCAAATAATTTGCGATTTATTGTGGTTTTGGCTTCTATGATTTAGTGTTTGGTGCTTGATTTCTGTTTCGTGCTATGTTAGGATTATTAGACGATCAATTTTTTCAACTGATTTTGTCTTTTTGTGTATGAATTTTGTGTTCTCGATATTTGATAGCGACGCGTCTGGGTGATTTAAGAGTGTATGCGAATATAGAATCTTTTTTTTTTGTTCTGAATCAATCTTTAGTATGAGATAGCTATGAGAATCAGATGCTTTTTTGTGCGATGCTTTTTTTAATCAATATAAACAGAATAGAATACTGAGAGTGACCCCTCTTTTTCTGTTCATAATTGTTTTTTTTTTCCTTAAAATAATTTTTTTTTTATTGAACTCGTGATTTCAATTTTCATACATGGCATTTATTCATTATTATAAATATTAGTAGTTTAATATTTTTAAATATTAAGAGTGAAATTATTCTATCTTAGTGAGAATGTATGACCCCTGTTTTATGGTTCATGTTTTTTCCTGCATTCCAAATAATTTCACTTTTTGTAAAATAAAAAAAAAACTCTTTGATTACATACTCAATCAACAATTTTTCAATCTGCTTAATTTTCAGGTGCTGGAGTTGCTGGGATCGTGCAGCCGGAGGCGGAGGAGCAGGTGGTGGCGATCAAGAAGGGTGACGCTCTGGCCCTGCCGTTCGGCGTGGTGACGTGGTGGTACAACAAGGAAGATTCCGACCTCGTTGTCCTCTTCCTCGGCGACACCTCCAAGGCTCACAAGCGTGGGGAGTTCACCGACTTCTTCCTCACAGGCTCCAATGGCATTTTCACGGGCTTCTCTGAGGAGTTCGTGGGCCGTGCCTGGGACCTTGACGAGGCCTCCGTGAAGACCATCGTGCGCAGCCAGCCCGCGCAGGGGATCGTGAAGCTAGCGGAGGGCTTCGAGATGCCCGAGCCTAAGGCGGAGCATAGGGAGGGGATGGCGCTCAACTGCGAGGAGGCCCCATTGGACGTGGACATCAAGGGCGGTGGCCGTGTGGTGGTGCTCAACACTGCCAACCTCCCGCTCGTGGGCGAGGTGGGGCTCGGGGCCGACTTGGTGAGGCTGGACGGAAGCGCTATGTGCTCTCCCGGATTCTCTTGTGACTCCGCCCTGCAAGTGACCTACATTGTGAGGGGCAGCGGCCGCGTCCAAGTGGTTGGCAAAGACGGGAAGCGTGTGCTGGAGACGACCATCAAGGCCGGAAACCTCTTCATCGTGCCCAGGTTCTTCGTCGTGTCCAAGATCGCTGACCCCGTCGGCCTAGAGTGGTTCTCCATCATCTCGACCCCCAAGTAAGTATCTTTTTGTAACCGCGTGGTCTTTTTGTTCGACGATTAAAAGCGCTGATTGTTTATTGTTTTGTATTTGCAGCCCGATCTTCACGCATTTGGCGGGAAGAACTTCGGTGTGGAAGGCGTTGTCCCCGAGCGTGTTGGAGGCGTCCTTCAACGTGGAGAAGGAGTTGGAGCAGAAATTCAGGTCGATGAGGACCTCCGACGCCATCTTCTTCCCGCCACCTAACTAGATCATTTTCCCAACTTGGAATGATGATGTTTTCTAAGTTTTTCATGGATTCTTCATATTACTTTGTGTTCCTCTCGAAAGGGTTTTTAGGATATTACCAGAATTTTTAGAATATTTTATACTTGGCCCTTCGTTCTGAATTTAACTTTGTTTCTTCCTTTTATCTAAGCTGTGATGGTAATCCAAGGCAATGTGTAATACCGTTTGATTTTTATATAGTTGTTTTGGTCAATTTTTAATATATGATCCATGAGTGAATCTTAAATTAGGTAAAACTATTTTTTTAATTTTTAATTAAGTATACAATAATATATCTTCAAAATGAAGGCCTTAAAATTTGAGGGTCCGAGGCGTTTGTTTTGGTCGTCGCCATAAATAATTGTGACCGGTTCTGGTTTGATTTCAGTATGAAAAGCTGGTTTGTTTTGTAAAAATAAACTGGTAAACTAAACCGGGACTTGACCGGTTTTGAAGGCCAAAACAAATTGTGACTCTGTGTGTTTACGTCGAGAGTAGTATATGAAAAATTTGATGTTTGAACCAAACATTAATACACTAAACAACTAACTATAATTACAGGCAACGGACGAAACTTCACGTCCCTAACATCCAGATTCGTGTTAGATTTTTTTGAGGTGTTCTCAGTCCCGGTTGCGGATATTCTCGAACGACGATCCATATTAATACGAATACGAATGGTATATCTAGATCAATTATCAATATTTGGGTGGGTTGATCTTGGGCCTGTAAAGACATTATTCAGCCCGATTCTACAAATAGTTTCCGATTGATCTAACCCATTACTATGTGGATCCGCTATTTCCGGGCCCAACCCAATTAATGATTGAGATTTGAGTACAAAGTCCAAAACCCATATTGCAAAAAAAAAAAAAAAATCATGTTGTCGTTTTAGGCTTTTAGAGTAGAGAGGATAGTATAAAAACACAATATCGCCAACTTTCGGAACCCTAGACTGCCGCTCTGCTTGGAAACAAGGTTCGTTTCCATTTCTCCTTCCTCTCCCAATTCTCCTTCAATCACTGCATCGCTCACTTCTCTCAGCTTCTGATTCGCCATCTCTTTTTAGGGTTTACGCTTCCCAGTTAGCGACACTCTTCAGCTTCCATGGCTCCCAAAGGTATTCATTCGTATCATTCTTCTCCTGCTCAGAAAGAAAGAAAGAAAAAACCTTAAATTTGATGAAATGTTGTATGTTTTGGTATTCATTGACGATGCCAGAACCTTTAGTATGAACTAGTAGATGATTTGGAGTGATAGGGCTTGATGGGGCTGTAAATTTCTATGATTTATAGAGTTAAGACTGTTGGAGGTGAATCGATATCTTTTACTAATCAGCATTTGTTCATGGTTGCTCGGGTAGTACATTAGAGCGTCTTCGGACGGCGCTTGACGGATGAGTTATTGGTTTATAGCTACACAGGCAGTGCTTTCATTAGGGGGATTTAAAAGCACTCGAGGTCGGGTGTTTTTATGTGTTTTAGGCGAGGCTTAACCGGGCGTTAGCCTCAATTAATAAACGTATATGATCTCTATGGCCGGGAGTGCTGGCCAAGAAGAGAGAGGGGTGTGTGGACTGAGACTTGAGTTACAAGTGCAGCTGAAAGAAGGTTTTAAAAATTTAAATGGAAACCCTATTAATTTGGTCCTTGTATGTTTGCGGAAATTTGGTTTTAAACACTTGGAATGCTGAACCCCATTATTGCAGTAATTGAAATCATAACCCTTCTCCGCTAGTTTATCTTTACTAAGTCCCGGCCAGCACTAACAAATCTCTTTCCGCTATCTCCTCCTGGCATTCGTAAAGCCCTCTTTTCGTAATAAAAAGTGATGCTTAAGCCTTGGAAACACGAGGTGCGCGCCTCAAGTATGTCGAATTGCTTCCGCCTCATTTTTGTGGTGCCCCAGTAATGCACTTTTGAACATTGGTATCACTAGTTATGTTGTTGCGTGTAAATAGTTGATAGTAACACAGTCGTCATATGATATACATATATATACATCATCTATGATGTTGTGAAAAACGATATCAAGGCGCGCCTAAATGAGGCGAAGGGCTAAACTGCCCTGAGGCTTACGCCGCGCATAGATAAGTAATGCGTACGCCTTTGACATACTCCTCACCCTTCATCTGAAACGCCTCTGGAGCAGCTTTGAGGCGTTCATGAGAGAAAGAAAAATAAGAAGATGGAGAAATAGCTGAGAGAGAGAGAAAGAAAGAGAGAAAGGGAGAGAGACGGTCGTGAAGAAATAGCTGCCAAGAAGATGAACAGTTCTTTTTTTATAAATTATTGAAAATGGCTGATTATTTGAAGGAATAACTAAACCTAATGGGCTTTTAGGGTTTATAACATAATTTGTGGGCTTTAGCCTTAACAGAAATATTTATTCAACTGATTAATGATAGGCCCATTAAAATAGACCGAAATATTAATTTCTGAATTAAAAAAAAACCCTAAAAGTAATCAGTTTAGTAAAAAACACTTTTGATCATGTTCTCTCTTCTAAAATATAAAATATATATTTTAAATTATAGAAATTATATATTATTGAGGCTTACGCCTCAAACGTCTTGAGGCATGGCGGCAAATTGCCTCGAGGCTTAAATACGTTTTTCACAACATTGATTTTTAGTTACCATTGTCATTTGATCCTAATATTTGATGAATTTGCATTACACTTTTTTCTCATATGCTCTAGCTCGTGTTGCTATTGTATAAATGAGCATGAATTGGAACTCATAATGGTGATAACAGACCAATTCACGTCATATTCTCAGGTGATGTCTCCAAAAAGGCCGATCCGAAGGCGCAAGCCTTGAAGGCTGCAAAGGCAGTGAAATCCGGGCCCACTTTCAAGAAGAAAGCTAAGAAGATCAGAACAACAGTAACATTCCACAGGCCGAAGACATTGAAAAAGGCTAGAAATCCTAAATACCCTCGTGTCAGTGCTCCATCAAGGAACAAGCTTGACCATTACCAGATCCTGAAGTTTCCCCTCACCACCGAGTCAGCAATGAAGAAGATCGAGGACAACAACACTTTGGTTTTCATCGTTGACATCCGTGCCGACAAGAAGAAAATCAAAGATGCAGTCAAAAAAATGTATGATATTCAGGCCAAGAAGGTCAACACTTTGATCAGGTAAAAATCCCGGGTTTGTTTATTTGTAGTCGTATTCTTACATGTCAAAGCCTTATATTTTTCTTTTGAACTATTTCCAGACCCGATGGTACCAAGAAGGCTTATGTTCGTTTGACGCCGGATTTCGATGCTCTTGATGTCGCTAACAAGATCGGTATTATTTAAGGTGGTTGGTTTTTAGCTGTCTTGTTCCAGAATTGAACTTTGTTTAGCTTGCGAGATTTAGATTGTTTTTATAAGAGAATGGTTCGTCCGGAAATTGTAATGTTTTTTGTGTTACATTTTTACCTTTGTTCTTTCGGATCGGTTAATATTAGATCATCTATCTTGGTTGCTCGTCTATTCATCCAAGTCTCAAGGTGTAAGATTAGATGTCACCTCATCTATCTTTGTGCTTAGATGTCACTGATAGGGTTACTGCTCGCTGCGGCCTCCAGAGCTGGGGCGTCGTGGCTTCTCCGGATGAATGATCACGGCGTATACTGTCCACCCTGTTGGATGCAGCTTTCACTTTCTTTGTTTATCAATATTATTTAAACGGTAGCGCCGTTACACAAATAAACACATTTAAAAACTAATTTTACATAATGTAATGAAGGGAATACTTTGAAACGATCGAAGCTTTTTTGGAAGCTTTAGATGAAAATGATCGTTTCACACCATGCTTTAGTGTGAGACTCTTTGTGGGGTATCGTTTTAGCCGCGGAATTCTGCTTAGGCTGCGATTTGGTTCCGACTTTGGTTCTTTGTTTTAGTATTATTTATTTTCTTTCAGAAAGTTTACCATAATTTTCTGTAGTTTTATTTAAGGTGTATTTAATGGTTACCGTTAGTGACTATTATTTCAAGGGATCCTTATGTCAATAAGAGTGCCTTTAATAACCGGACTTGTCAGAATTGACTCGGCCTTGTCCTAGCCCCAGGACCCTTGTTTCTATATTAAATAAAAGGGCTTTGTCCCAACCCAAACCATAATAAGGCCCGGTTTTGGAAAGCCCGAATAACCGGGATCGCTATATTCCATAAGGTTATTGGCTGCAAAACTAAAATTGAGAGAATCGTCAGTATGTGTCAAGCCTCGGCTGTACAAAGAAGAGGTAAAACAGAATGTTCATATTATATAAAAAATTAGTTTCCATTCTCCGATTCTTGCCTATTTCCGGAGCTCAGTATACGCGGTTGTTCCTCCGTCACCCCACTCTGAAGCAGAGGTTGCCCTGACACGGAAATCGAAACTTCAATTCGCTTCTGCACCTCCGATCTGCAGAGAGGGCAGCTCGAGTGGCTCAGAAACCACGCGTCGATGCATGAAACGTGAAACGAGTGACCGCAGCTCGGCAATTTCCTCAGCGGCTCGCCTTCCTTGAATTCCGCCAAGCACACCGCACAGTCCGTCGTTTCTCCGACAATCGTCTCCGTGAACCGAGCCGCAGGAAGGGTGTCGATGGCCGAGACTTCAAGCCCAAGGTTCTGCAACTGAAGGGAGAGATCGGTCGCCTCGTTGATGGCCGAGAGTCGCTGCCTCGGGGCACTGATTCGCGACGCGGATATGGTGCAGAGGTGTATGAGCAGCCTCAGGTAACCGCAGAAGAGGATGGCAACGACGATGGCGGTCACTGCGACCAGCCACGGCCTAATGCTTGAAGAGACCATGGCTTTTGGGAGGAGATTGGGCTTACAGAGTGGTGAGGGGCTATGGGTGTGAAGATTATATTATATGTGGGGCGATTACATCAATGTAATTAATGACGTGGGCTTGATTAGCTGGTGATGAAATTGACGAGGGACCGAATTCTTGAAGAGAATGCAATTTTAGAAGTATGATTACGAGGCATAATTAGTCCTATCTTGTTTGCCTTTGATGATGATCATTATAATAAGGATTATATGTGACAACTCGTTCATTTTTAGCAGTTTATTCCTTGTATACAATTTTCGTCTGAAAATACCTGATGTTACTCTTTGTAACAAATACACGGGTTGCGTTATCTGTAACCATAGGCGAGCTACACGTATACCAGAGTGTGCACGTGGTGCACTTGGTTTTTCTACCAAAAAAATTTGAAAAAATTGAGTTAACTCGTTGATTCCTCTTTATTGCTCTATCTACTCTCTGGTCTCGCCTCTCTCTCTATGGACTTTGAGTAAACGTTTACAGATAGTTTAAAAGCCTACATTTTTTTATAGCCTTTGATTTCTCTTATTAGGTTTTGAGTCTTTACATATCTAACAATGCTTTGAATCTCTGATTAGGTTTCGGATTTTAGGGTATGAATCTCTTATTAGACTTTAAATGGTCTTTACCTTTCCCCTTCTGAATTATGCTCCATAGTTTAGGATATGTTGATATTTGAACATTTTGATTATTATTACAGTTTGTGCTACGTTTTTCTGAATTACGTTTCTTTTCGTGATTAAACATGAATTGCAAAATGCTATCAAATACTTTTTAATAGTTGTTCTGTTAATGTTTACGATTATTTTATTATTTACATTCTCTAATAAAAAAATCGTTTCACGCTTCTCTTGAAGACTTGAACGAAAGTTTGGCGATGCCATCGTCTTTCGTGTGACTCTCCATTTATGTGCCACATTATAAAAATAAACCTACTTTATCATAGTCTCTCTCTTTTTAATTTCTAAAAAAAAATGTAATTTTAAAAAAGTACCATTAAAAATAGTGTACCCAAAGACTATGTTTGATTGATAAAATTGGATGAGTAAAATGACTTGAGCCGAAAATAACCGATAAAATAATCCCCATAAAACCTAATACAATATTTCTGAGCCATTAAATGAATCCAATAATTATGTTATTTAATAATTAAAAAAAAGGATAAAATTTAGTATCTAATTGAGTGAGGATAAAAAATGTAATTAATAACTAGACATTTAAAAACTATAAATGTTCTTTCATATCCATATTCCATACCTTTTATCTTTTTTTTTTTAATTTTCATTGGAAACTATTCTCAACTTCCCCAATCTCTCATCTATAATTTTTTTTTTTATTTTTATTTATTTTTAAATCTTTCGTTTGGTTTTCACTGATTTACCAGCCAAATTTCGCAAACAGCGATTCGTAAAAACTTAATGATTTTTTATTTTTTTTACAACCGAGCATTTCAAGTTCAAAGACATAATAAATACATAGAATTTTGCAAAATATAGTGTTTGCGAAATTTAGGTAGTAAAAATTAAAAAAAAAAAATCGGATTTTCTCATATTAAGAGGAAAGTAAATAAGGGAGTATAGACAAGAGCAAAGTTGCAAAATCGTGTGACGATGGGTATAGCTATGCTTCAATTTACGGCTTGACGTCGAGTAACAAGTACTTTTTTGATACATTTTTTATTTTTCAATATTTTTTTCTCAATTGGTCGGAGACTCGGAGTTACATTAGATATAGCGTCGACCAAGCCGACCACCCGAGTCTTCCAACAGGCCACCAACAACCTTGGACAGAAGACACTGTAGGGAAATTGCTTACAATTTTCCAATACAAGACGAAAAATAAGGATAGAAAATATGAGTTAATTAAGGCTCTATTTTACTTTCACCATATAACTAATAATTAATGACGGCAAATGTACTCATGTTTTACCAATTGTGTCCACGTAGACCTATGTTCCATTTTCCATGGTAAACGTACCTATCTTCAACTTTATTGTGGGAAGATTTCATTCAAGCACTTAACGGGAGTAAATAGAAGTGGACGGGAAACCCATCGATTTCATCTGAAGTTGAGTACATTCACCGTCGAAAATGAAGTTTAACTCGCAACTAAATACGACTTTAATATATTTACCTCTGTTAACCCCGTCTGGTATCAATCATTTAGCACTCATTTTTCTCGATCAATATACCACATTTCAAAGCATGAGTCGCGTCGAAGAAAAAGCAATTCCTAGGCAATCTTATTGGATCAACGTATAAAGAATCAAAATTCAGAAAACTAGCACACATAAAAGAGAGGTTAAATCGCTAATGGTCATATAAATAATCGAATCCAAAATCCTGAAACAAAAGTGTACCTCAATCCCCCATTTACACCCTTATAAACCCTAAACCCATCTCCCAATCCCTTTCTTCTTTGTCTCTTTACACAAAAAAGATTCACCAAAAAACCCCTCTCTCAATGCAGCATCCTCTGCCGCTTCCGGATTGCGCCCCGCTCCCCGCCTCCCGGGCCCGAGGCCCCGCCCCCGAAGCTCAGCATCGACGCCGAGCACGTGTGCGAGCCCTCGGCGCCGCCGATCGCCACCTGCGGGATGCGGAACGCCTGCACCGGCGGCGGGTTGCGCCACTGCGGCAGCGGCCCCGCCACGAGCAGCGTCTGCAGCAGCGGGCCCGCCTCCATCACCGCCTGCAGGAGCCGCCCCTTCTGCGGGAGCGGGCGCTTCCTCGCCAGCCCCTCGATCGTCGCCGCTGCCGGGTCGCTCGGCTCGGCCGGCGGCGGCAACGCGTGGTGGAAGTTCGAGAACTCCGGAGACGACACCGCCGCGGCGTCGAGGAACGAGTCCACGGGCGGCGAGCCGAGGCTGTTGGACTCCGTTATGCTCGAATTCGCCTTGAAATTCATCAGCTCGTATTGATGACTCTGAATTGGGTTAGGGCTGATCTTGGCGATGATTCTCTGGAGCTGGTCTCTGGCTTCGTCTCTCTCCTTGGTAGCCACGTTCAGGAGATCGAGCAAGCTCTTCACGTACTCCTGAGTCTTCCTCATCTGCTCGCTGGCCTCCATTCTCACAGTCTCCAATTCCACTGCCGTGTGGAGATACTTGCTCTTCAGCTCTTCGATGCTCTGTAAAATCGGAGAATCGCCATTAATACCAGGTCTTCCATGAAACAGAGGATCAAAAGCTTTCGTAATTAATTGCGACATGAAAGTGATGGTCTTCGTAATGCAGAAGAATTCTAAAGCCATTAATGGCGCGGCAAAATTAAAGACGACATTTAATAAGACCTAGAGAACAGAGAAAAGTCGACCATGGAAACTCCATTAGAGCAAAGCAAATGGAGACTGGAAAGGTCTCATTTTTGACTGATCAGAACGACTGAGAATTCGGACGGATATCGGAAATTGACAATGCGAAAGAGAGGAGAAGAACCCACCTCTCGATAACTCCAAATCGAACCGAAGTCATCCATGGCGGATCACTGCGTGAACTACTGTAATCACTCTCTTCAAGTTTTTTTCAGAGAAGAAGAGGAAGAAGACTAGAGAGGAGGGAGTTTCAGCGGAGTGAAATTCGTGATATATAGACCAACGAAGTGCGAAAAGGACAAAAAGTTAGAGAGAGAATAAAAACATAGATTAAATTAAAAAATATATTTCGAAAATTAATAAAAATTATAATGAAAATATAAATATAGAGGGACCGACCGAGATGGATTCTTCACAAAAATCCAGAGAAAATAGAAGGTCCCGTGTCAAACAAAATTAATTTAATTGAATAAATAAGAAATGCCAAAACGTTCAATTTAGAAAAAATATATTTATTAGTATTATTATTGGGTGTGTTAAAATTGAATTTTATTCAAATGACTCCCAGTCTTTAAGGACCTTTGTCTAGCACACCGTAAGGTCAAGGTTTTTTTTTTTTTTTTACTGATTATTATTTTCTTAGTTCTTAATATTTAAATTTGGCGTATATATAAGGCATCTATATTTAATCCTTTTACTATTTTTTTGGGTTTCTTTCTAATTTTAGATGGCATTAATTGGCCTACTTCATTGCAATCACAAAAGAGAGAGAATTGGCAATGTTTATCGTTTTAAAATTTTATATTTTTCTAAATAATTTTTTTTTCTTCAATTCCAAGTAAGAACAATTAATTTCAATAATATGACAAAAATAATAAACTTTGCTGCTTTGTGGAAGTGAAGGACATAGTCATAGAGCAAAAAATATATTAATGTCAGAGAATGTTGAGAGGAAATATTTTAAAAAAGATTTAAAGTTTACGAGGAAAATAAGCACAAAGTGGTAAATTCAGATCCCAAACAAATATAGAGTAGTACGTTAATTGAGGGTAGGCTGATTATAGTTAAAGATTTATAGCCTATATTCATACACATGTGATAAGTTATGGCTGTTATTGGTAATTTAGAGACAAATGGTTCAAGAGTTAAAAGCGATTAATAGTTATTGTACGAAGAATAATTTATAAATTAAGTGAAATTTTCATTCCCTCGTATATTGAATAATATACCGATAATAATAATAATAAAGACAGCATTCTGTAATAAAAATTAGGGACAATAGCGGCATAAGTCCTCAACCTTTACTCAACTGGGGCGGCATAGCCCCAACCTCATTTAATAGCGGTATAAGTACCAAAAGATGGTTTTCGTCCATATTTGACTAACGGAAGTAGTCAACGTTTGCATGGTCAGCTTCTCGTCAACGTGGACGCCACATAATCCGATATGTCACCACACACGTCATCCTTGTGTCATCAAATTTAATGCAAAATTAATGGTGATAGAGGGATTCGAACCATTGCCCTCGCATGTGGTAATGGAAGGATTCAAATTTAATGCAAAATTAATGGTGATGGAGGATGACATGTATGGTGACATGTCGATTACGTGGCGTCCACGTTGACGAGAAGCTGACCACACAAACGTTGACTACTTCCGTTAGTCAAATATGGACGAAAATCATCTTTTGGTACTTATACCGCTATTAAATGAGATTGGGGCTATGCCGCCCAGCTGAGTAACGGTTGAGGACTTATGCCGCTATTATCCCTAAAAATTAAACAGCTATAAGCTCTGGATTCGGTTCATTTACGCGGTTTTGTCTTATATAACTATATAAGATAAGCTAGCTATAAATATTTATTTAAAAAAATTAAAGTTTCCCTGTATAGCTCTCATTAAATATAATTCTGTCATTATAAGTCAAAAGAGCAGTATAATTTAGCATTAAATTGTAATAATTGAATTAGAGCGCCATAAAATATAATTGCCGCGCTCATGCCAAATTCATACAGTAGTATTTAAAAATATTTGCGGAAGAAATATATAATATTAATTCAATTAAGATGATATGTTTATAATATATATATTAACATTAAAAGTATACGAAGTAAAAATTAAAAATTAAAGCGGCATGTAATAATATTAATTCTGCGATAAAAGTATACAAAATTGACATGCAAACAATATTTTTTTCTTCTTCAGATAGTCGTGTACAAAGCTAGAAAGTTTCAGGATACTAACTATTTTTTTAATGCCTTATTAGTGTTTGGGAAGTATCATGATATTCCATCTTAACAATGTCGTTAATATCTTTACATATATCACTATGTTAACAACAAAAAATTGTGAATAAAACAACTATAAAGAAGAAGAAGCGACATGTAAATCTTTTAGTAACGTTATTAAAGCGTTGATGAAAAATTAACAATTCCACAAAACTTTTATAAAATTCATCATTTGTAAAAATATATTGTATACATCTCTCTAGTTTGTCTAACTTTGTATATTTTATCATCGAAGAATTTATAAAAATTGTCCCAATCGACTAAACTTTGACGTAAATATCCCTAATATCTAAATATTTCGAGTTTATCTGATTCATAATAAGAATAAAAAAAAGTATATGCACCTTGCTCTGTGTTCAAAAAATGAATCTAAAAAATATACTTTGCTTTTAATGATAATTAAGAAGTATTTTATAATTTTGAAAATATATTTGTTTGACTAAAAAATTAATGAATAGATATATACAAATCCGAGTCAGCACTCCTTATGAGACTATTAATGTAGGCTTATTGATAGGCCACAAATGTCTATAATTATAAGTTTATAAATTATATTGATAGGCCACAAAGGAACTCATGACCGATTTAATAATTTTAAGAACAGATATTAAACTTTACAAATTAATTTGAGTTTTTGTAATTATTAAGATATAATATAGTATGAGTATTTTTCTAAGACATTTTTTTTTACCATTTAGGACATTGATAAAAAAAAAAAAAATAGTTGTTGGTTGCATACTACCGGCTCTCAAATTTTTATATTTTATATTTTCCTAAAAATAACAATAAAAAAATGACTTGTCCATGCTTAAATATACATATTCTTAGATCATAGACATAGTATCATACAATTATGACAGTCTTATTTATAGATGGACCATATTTTATAGCACTAGGTGATCTTTATAGGCTAGGCCACTAGATTACCTTGTGAACTGCCCAAAAAAACTGAACTCAACTGTATTATAGTTGACTTATTTTATATGTTACTTATTCTTATCTTTTGTCTACATTTCACATGCCCATATAAAAATAAAAATAAAAATAAAAAACATTTCTTTGCTTTCTCTCTACACTATTATTATGCTTGGGTTTCGTACTATTCATATTTGTTTAAGTCGAACATTTAGAAATAATTTGTTTGGGTTGTCCTATAATTCATCGACTTATATATATATATATATATATCTAATTATATTCCATAAGTGATAATCATTTTAATTAGGAATATATTATATGTTGAATGCATGTAAGTGTTTATTCAACGAAGAATGAATATATCATATAGGCTATGCATGCACGTTCAAGCTCAATAAACAAGATAAAGAAAGTCAAAGGCGCTACAGAACTTTATAACTCATTTATTTTACTTGTTCTCATTTGAACAATATTATATTATACTTACAAATTACAATAGCATATGTCCAATTATATTTTAATGGTGATTATAACAAGTAAAAGCCACAAAATAATATTTAGAACCAATTCTTTCAATGCCTTGTTAAAAATTTCTTACAATAAAAGTTTATGTACGTCTAAAACTGTCAAAATATCAATCACTCCATATTTTATTAAATAAGAGACGTGTGCATCTCTCGAAATTAACACACGTTAACTTGGTACATAAACAACTTCCGATCTTAACTTTTTTTGGGCCTTTGATAATAATATCGGTAAAAAGAAAAAAAAAAACAAGATTCAAATTATATATACTGATACATTAAAAGCAGGGTCGGTGCAGAGTTAGTTTTTTTTTTTTGTTATCGACCCCTTGAATCATTAATAAATGTTTCTTTACCATATTTAATCAAATATAACATAATATGTGTAAAAATAATAATCAGGGCCCTTAAATTTAAGGACCAGCCAGTCTTACACTCTTACTTGCCTAAAACAAGAAGAGGCCTGATCAAAAGATTGAGTATTTATGACACAAATATTACATATATATATATATATATATATGTATATATAGTTGGAAACCCACGTGCAGCTACATAATGTGTGGCTGTTAGATTCAGACAAAATCCTTAATTTCTTATGATCGTATAAAATTAAATTTCATTTGGATGTAATCACCAAAAGAATATTAAAACCGGATAATACCTCGTCCTGACTTCTGACATACGCACATGGATGACCACTTAACTCGAATAATTTGAAATAAAAAATCACAAAAATTAAATACGAACATTTTAATTTATTGATCAATCTAATTGTCCCGACAACCAGTTTTGTACTGTTTATCAAATTTTTGTTTTTATTTTGCTCAAAAAAGTTTTGAACAAATTTAAATCGTTATCCTTTAAAGTTTAACTAACGGTGAAAATTCTGTAACCGTTTCTCGGTATCGTCTCGGTTTCAATATCGATCCTGGATCGGTTAATAAAAAAAAAACTGATAAATTTAGCTTAAAACCGATAACCGATAACCGATACTTATCGGTTATCGGTTTTCGAATACTGATACCAATAGCCAAATTTCTCGAATATCTGTTTTGGTTTTGGTTGTGAACTACATGTCATTTTAGAGTGTACTACATTCATGTTTCTAAGCAAATTAGGCCACTTTATGTGATACCTCACTCTCCCACCCTCCCTCATTTCGGCGTCCGAAGTTCAGACATGGTAGTTTGTTTGATGAAAAAATAAATGACATGAGTTAATTATGTTTGATATTTTTATGTATTAGACATGAACTTTTATACTTCAGAGTTCGAAGTTTGAACATGGTAGTTTGTTTGATGAAAAAAGAAATGACATGGTTTATTTATGTTTTGATATTTTTATGTATTAGACATGAATTTTTTTACTTCGGAGTCCAAGGTTCGGACATGTTATTTTGGATTTTGCCCCGGATTATTCCCGATTTATGTCTAGGTTTATTTATCGGTTTTCTTTTCTTTTTTCTCGGTATCGGTTTGATAAAAAACCAAGAAATTTTAGAACTGATACTAATACCAATACCAAAAAAAAATATCGATTATTCAATACCAATACCAATACCAAAAAAAGCTAATTTACCGATTATCGATACCAGTTTCACCCCTAAGTTTAACTGCATAGATACAATTTTTAAATCTTTAAAACTATTATTTCGACATGAGTGTTTTTTTCTTTCTTTTTTTCAGTTTTTTCTTTATGTTACAATAATGATCAATTATGTATAACTTCTTAAGTCATAGTCATACTATTATATATATACAAAATAGTTGTTATTATAAGACAGCCAGATATGTAAACTGTACAATTTCATATGTTCCCTAATACGGCAAGAAATGATAAATTGTACAATTTCGTATTGCTTTGAGCAATTGTTGTTGTTGTGATGTTAAAACATTAATACCATCCATAAAAAAACAATGTGAAGCGACACCTTTTAATTAACACGATGCAACACCTTCATCATTAGGTCATTCGAAATAATTCTACAACGTAACATGTTTTTGTTTAAAATAGTCGAGTGACTGCGACTGGAATTTATAAAAAGCGTGCGAGTGAAAATAAATAATATTGAAAATATTCGTTTGGGCTTTTAGTTACAATCATTTTCCGATATAGTAGTCGGGTCGGAACAATAATATTTACCCTTTTAATTAATACTATTATATTAACTTTTGATTATTTAATAACCACATCATTTTCCCTTGATCCAACAGCAAGGGCTAGAGTAGCTTGCATTTTGCGTACAACCGTTGCATGTCATAATATGTTATTCTAATTGGAATTTGGAAATGATATATATATATATATATATACACACACAAACACATGTACGTGAGGTTCTGATCTATATATTGAGCAAAGAACAAGACAAAGCTGCTTAATTTCATAATTGTTTCGTTCACGACAAAATTACTCGATTAAAAAAATACTCACTGTATCTAAATACAATGTATCTACTCGCTCACACCATGTGTAACTGAGGACTGAAATCTATTTAGTTGACTATTTCTTTTGTTATTCCTTTGTAGGTAAATACTATATATATATATATATATATATATATATGTATAATAGTGTTCCGTGGTCTTAGCCTTTATATAGCTTTGGTGTTATAAAACTACTCACGAACATGTCGCTGGATAATATTGGTGGACAGAATGTTTTACGACTAAATTTGCAAAGAACATATACGAGAGAATAAGTTATAAATCAAATATCATAAGCAACAAAAATATGTTAAACTTCACCTAAAAGATTGTACTGAAATCAGTTTGGGAAGAAAATTGTATGGGCGAATGAGAATAATCTATCATGCTAAAAAATAGATGAACACCTAAACCTTAATTAATGACCTAGGAAAATATGTTACAATCAAACACAACAAAAATAATGAAACATAAACACATAATTTTTATGAAGGAAAATCAAACAATTTAGTTTAATTGGAAAAATAAAGGTAGAACAATGAAGTGAGAGAGGGTAAAGTTAGAGAAAAACTTTATTTGAGTTTTCATTAAGATCCGTACTCTTTTTTAATAGTGTTTTGTGTCTTGGCATGAAAGGTATTGGAAGTTATGATGTTTTATAAAATCCCAAATAATTTTTTTAGCAAATTCTTTCACTAAGAGAAGGGCAAAAATAAAATTGAAAATAAGGGTTTATTGCGGCAAAAGTACTCATAATATAACGGATGTTGGTCAATTTTTTAGCATAGTGCTTAATCATATACCTAGCATTTTCTCTCATTTGAATTCGATAAAAAAAATTGTATAAAAAAATATATCACCTTATATTTATTGATTTGAGATACTTTTGTCGCTATTTTTTCACTTTAGATCCTCGGTGCTGCCTCAATTGGTTAAAATTTGGATACTTCTATCAAAATTTATCTCATTAATTAACCACTACAGTGCAAACTTCAAAAACAAGAAGAAGAAAAAAATGCCTATGCTTTCACCGTATTACTCTTTCGAAGGAAACACATTTAGATCAGAGTTTTTGAATGGGAAACTTGAATATGAACCCAAAATTTTATTTAAATGATACACAAATAAGTAATGTATTTTCTGTCGACAATGTCAATTTCACAATGTCATCAAGAAAAATATGAAAAACACTCAATCTTGAGTTACAAACCAAATCTCCCCTAAAGTTCGATGGATAATATTTTATATACATAAAAAAGATAATCAAAGAGTAAAATCACATTTTTAGGCATAAATGTTTATCCAAAAGGGCACATGCCTATCGCCTATTGTTTTCAGCCAAGACCGAGAGTAGGGGCAGTATAGTAATTGTCGTGAATTAAATTTTCAAAGCGGTCCAAAAAAGTGCAGACCAGTCCTCCTTTTACCCTGCTCGGTCCCTTTTAACGTATAACGACTTTACCTGTCGACCTCATCATATATATTTTTCATTTATTCTTTGTTATATAAAAATATACACAATAATATATATATATATATGTAAGTATAACAATTCACAGCTACGTCCTCATAATTAGACGGTGCAACGTGGCGTTTAACACTTTTTTAGAATCTAGCTTGCACGAAGCATTTTAATGAATAATAAATTTAATAATGGGTTATTCATTATTGTACGAAATAATCCTTTTGTGTCAAAGGTTTTTAAAAAAGGATTAATTTCGGTAAAAGTATCAATATTTTCAAATAACGGACCTGTTGATCACCCATCGGTGACACAAGATACATGTGTGTCACAGTCACTTAAAGACAAGGCGCCTATCGGGTGATGACATTCAGTCACCATCCGGGGACGACAAGGACACACCCAACGGCTATATAAGCAAAGCCATGGAGCAGTTAAGCAATACATCAGACCATAACAGCAAAGAGAGAGAGAATCAAGAGAGAGAGTTCTTGAGAGACAGAACTTCTCAGGCGAGTCAGACGGTGGATACGACGACGAAGGTGACGACGGAGTACGGAGAGGGAAGGCTCGGGAACGACAGACAGAGGCGCACACTCTGTGGATCTGTCGGAGCTTCTTCGCGACGTCAAAGGGGTTCGTTCGCACCGGGGTTCTGTTCGCCAGCATTCTCTGGGGTCTGGGTTAGGAGTGTGCATGGGTTGGATTGGGTCGACCCGAGGTAAAACATGAACCCGACCCGATCATATTGGGTTTGGAAAAAATAACCCAATCCGACCCAAAATTTTTGAAGACCCAATCCAACCCAACCTGAAAAACTCTGGGTTGGGTTGGGTTGGGTTGGGTCATTGGCCTGAACTAAACTTTAAAAAATATATATAAATATTTTACCGAATAACACTTAAATTTAAACCGTCGATCAATAAATAGAAATTTCATATTATTGTCTGTAAACACCAAATTCAAAAATTTAACGTTATTATAGTCTTAAACATTAAATAACACAAGTACGGAACATATCGTAAACTAAACTAGAAATGTGATCGTAATCGTATACTAGAAACATGGTCATAGACATTAAATAATGACTAAAAATAAAAATGAGACTCTAGAAATACATTTTTTTTATTTATTTGTTGTTTGCTTTTACTTATTTAACGTTTAAACTACAAAAATATATTTTAAAAAATTAATTAATTATTTGAAAAAAAATCTTGATTGGGTCAATTGGGCCGGCCCAACCCAATGCATTTAGCCCAACCCCAACCCGACTATTTATTCGGGTTGAACCCAACCCAACCCGATAACTATTGGGTTAATTGGGTTGGGTTTGATTGGGGTTGGGTTCAATTGGGTTGGGTTAAATTGTTGGGTTGGGTTTTTTTTGCACACCCCTAGTCTGGGTCATCTCCGATCACCGTGAAGACCGCTGCAAGACGAAAATCACCTCGTCATCGGGTAGCGTACGGTGGGGTCATCGAAGATTGCTGTGGAAGGAGCCGTGAGTTTGAATTCAACAGGAAGATCATCTTCAGGAGGAGATCGAGTCTTTTGTAACTGGTTGTGTAATTCAAACATCATCAAGATCAATAAAGTGTTCGTCTTTGTCGTCCAATTCTATCGTGTTGTTCCGCATTAGTTCGTGTTCATCGATATTGATTATCGGGTTGCTGGGTGAAATCCCCAACAGGACCAATAAGTTTCAATTCTTTTTTTTTTGCCTGGACAAAGTTCCAATTCTTTCGTTTTGTGCACCTATAGGTACCTCCGTAAAAAAAATTTATCCTCCAACGTTACTCACGCCACGTCAAAGTTTTGGTTTTGTATTCCAATGCTTTTTTTACCCGAATAAAGTTTCGATTATCTTGTTTTGTCTCCTCATATCACTTTCGTGAAAATTCCAAACCATGGATTATGTCGTTTTTGGCGTTTAATTAAAAAAGCAAATTTTCTCCCTTTTAAGTACATTTCCACGATTATCTTTGATCGTCCAACTTTCCGATGGCTTATTTACTCCGGAAATGTGGATAAAATTTTGTAACGGTGGCATGATTAATAGTGGAGGACGTTTTTTTTTTTCCGGAGGTACCAATCGGGACACAAAACTAAAGAATGAGAACTTTGTCCGGGCAATAAAAAGAATTGGTATTTATTAGTCCACTTTTTGAAAGTATTGGTACTTTTTCCGGGATTAACCCTTTAAAATATTACCCATTATGTATATTTTTTACTCTCACACATGGACATTTTTTAAACCTTTGACACAGAATGGGCATTTCGTACAATTTCCATTTAATATATGTTGTATAATATATAAACTGGGTGCACTATATACATAGGCGGAACTAAAATTTGTGTTTAAGGGGGGCTGAACTGTAAAATTAATAAGAAAGGGAGCTGAAGTGTAAATATTTGAAAAAATTAATGGAAAAATACATGCAAATAAGGAACTTTGGGGGGGGCTAGAGCCCACTTGGACTAAGCGGTGCTTCCGCCTGTGACTATATATATAGAGTAAGAAATTTATAAGTTGGGTGCACTTATTTTTTAATTTTTGGCTTGAATGTCATTAATTTTTACAATATGTTGCATGTTCTTTATAAATCGTTAGAAATTAACTTCAAATTTTAAATTTTGTATAGTTTATGAATTATGACTCTACTTTTTAGCGTACCTACTCACATTATATATATTTATATATATTGAATGAGATAGTACTATTTGCCAATATTACAAATACACTTTTACATTTTTTTATATTACTAAATATATTCAGTATAAGAACATGTGACACTATCAACCAAGTTTACAATATGTAAAGGAAGCAAGCATTTGCGTCCCATAGAGTTTGAACTGTAATTTCTTGGAGAGATATCACATTTTTCTAACCATGTTAAAGTTTCAATTTTAATGCTATTAAATAATTAAATAATTTAATATTTCTTTTATAATAAACATATTATTTTGATCATGTTCGATATTTAATTTAAAAATATATCATAAATGAATTACATGATGCGCATGAGTTAACGTCTTATTTATGAAATTAAGTGCTTTTTTTGTTGAAGTAAGTGGCATTACTGTTATTTATTAAATCTTTTAGAACATATTGCAAGAACATAAAAAGTATGGGGCCTGACAGTGAATTACTGATAAATTCTTCGATTATTGTTTAGAGGTACATAGCGAAAAAGATGTTCTTAATTCTTTCTCAATCCATAAAGAGCCAATGAGAATTGTCCTCTAGCGAGCTCTCGCACTTGGCAGTTAGGTAGGGGTCAAAGATTGACCAACGACAAAGGGACACGTGTAAATAGTGCCAAGCCGTGGTAGGCGAACCCACGCGCATGTTCCACGCGCGAGCCTGGGGCTGACACTTGGCGCGTTGCCCGCACGGCGAGGCACATACCCCTCTCTACCTTCTGCATGTGATGGGTCGCGTTGCTCGTGTTTTTGTCTTTGCTTTGCGTTGAATCTTTAATCTTCAAAAACTAAAAACAAAAAATGTTTGATTTTTTTAGTTTTTTATAATTATTTTGGAATTTGTGGTTCTTCGTTCGCTTTCAATTTGAGCCACGACATTCTCATGCCAAGATGGCCAAACTAAGTTTGTATATATATATATGAACTTGATGTAGCTGGACAGTTGGTGAGTTTTAGAATGCCGGAGGTCTGAATTATGTGTGAATCGCTTTTCAGTAGTGTTTCGATTACACTTAGAAGACTTATCAGTCTCCATAAAACAAATACCTATTAAGGTGGAATTTCGTCCAATCCATCTTTAACATTATTCATGTTGTTTATCCCCAAAACGACGTGAAATAAAGGCAAAGGAGTTCGTTGACCATGAGTCAACGAAAGAGGTACCTCCTCGAACCTCGAGGAAGTATCTTCCGTCCGAGGAAGTATTCACGAGGAATATGGCCGGGGAAGCGTTCCCGAGGAAAGTGCCCCGAGGAGAACGCCCGAGGGTGCTCCTCGGAGAAGATGCTCGGAGGAGACGCTCGGAGAAGAATGCTCGAGGAGGATAACCGAGGAAGCCACTCGAGTGAGAAGCTCAAGAAGCCAAAGATGGAGCCAGTGAAGGCGCGTCGGAAGTGCACGTCCTGACCTCATTAAATGCAGCAAAGAGATGGTTGACGAATCTGGTAAAAGGGAGGCCGTACGCGCACTACCTGAGCGGGTTTCCCTCAGAGCGTGGCATGCGACAATGTTAGTGGGAGTGCGTTTTCTTGCTCGCACAGAGAATGTCAGTGAGGACCACAACACTTTTCAGAAGAGGTACCACATGAGAATCAACAAGGGAACCGAGCCCTAGCTAGGGCAATTTGTCTATAAATAGAAAGAGAAATGACCATTGTAAGGGATCGAATCCTAAGTATTCCCAAGAGAGAAACAAAGAGAAAGAAAGAACTTGTACTCAAAAACCTAGAGAGCAAAGTTAATCAATAGAAGAAAACAAGAAGAATTCAGAGCATTTATTGATTATTCTCGTATTGTTGATTCTTAACACTAAAAGAGAAAAAATTCCGACTCCTTTCGATAAACTCGGGGAGATAATCCTCGTGACTGTTTGTTGGTATTTTTGCCCTCAACACCTATGTCAAGGCGTGCTTCTATATCCAGAAATCTATAAAGAAACTAGATCCTGACACTAAGTGAAAACACGTTTCTTAGAAAAATTAAAAAGAGTTTGAGAGAGTAAATTCGAGACACAAAATTAGTATTGTTTTGAATGAATTCGACATTTTCAACGGTTAATACATCTTGTTGTTTCATGCACAACAATAAGTCATGTCCCAAAGGCTTTGAAAGGCTCGTACACGGTCTCATGTCTTTACAAACTCGTTTTCTTTTGTGCTTCACCGGATTTTTTTTATTATTAATTAGTGCTTTATCAAACTCTAAAGTCTAGCGATATCACTGGTTTCGTAGAGTTTAGATCCTTACAGAATGACAGGTTCAAGAATCATTGTGAGGAACATGAGATAAATCGAACTTACACTGCTCGTCCCAACCTCGATCCTCGAGGTTAAATGTGCCACTAACGCATCGGTGCCCATAATTTCAGTCCCAATCTTGACTGACATTGTCTTGTTTCATACACACTTATCTAAATTGTTTGAACATCTATATATGTCTTGTAACACTATAAAACATGAATGTTCATTCAATGCGACGTTTTCTTACCCTTCCATTCTCTTCGTCGATTTATTTATCCTACTAGAACAATAATAATTTGTTTATTTTTTTTCAATATGGTTTTGTCGGGGGGCAAATAGTCAAATAGTCAAACTTCAAACTCTAATTAGTCAAATAGCCAATGTTTTTACTAATATTGTCAAATAGCCAATTAACTATGTTAATAAATCACAAAAGACCGGATTACCCTTGTATTAACGTGTATTAACGTGGTTAATTTGTTCAAAAATAAATAATTATTTAAAAAAAAATTATTATTTTTGAAAAAAAAAAATTAATTTTTTTGTTAAAATTTTAATCACGATTTTTTATTTTTTAAACAAATTAACTCCGTTAATACACGTTAATACACATTAATAAACGTATTAACGTAGTTAATTTGTTTAAAAATAAATAATCGTGATTAAAATTTCAACAAAAAAAATATTATTTTTTTTAAAAAAATAATAATTTTGTTTTAAAAAAAATAATAATTTTTGTTTCAAAAAAAATTATTATTTTTTTAAATAAATTAACCATGTTAATATGTTAAAAGGGTATTATAGGTATAAAATATGTTATTAAATAACTATTTGGTTATTTCACAAAGAAAAATAAAAGGTTGGCTATTTGGCTAATCAAACATTTCAATTTGACTATCTCATGCTATTTCTCTTTTGTCGGATTTGTTTGTGAACGGTGAATTCATTTTATGACTATTTTTTTTAAGTTATATTACTTTAGAGCTTCTATTTGTGTTTGTTTTTTACTTCGTAAAATGATTATACAATCTAGATTAATTTATATGTGATCCATATTTAGTCTGCCGGTTAATAATACAGACAAACAAACATGGGATCTGGATATAATTAAACACAGAGGACAAAACTAATAACAAAGAAGAAGAATAATATAAATGAAAAGTTAATATAACAAAAATATAAAGTTGATGACCAAAATTAATATGCAGTATAATTTGTTTATTATTCAGCAAAGTTTGTCAAATTTACTAATATTTAGTGCATATATATATTTTACCCCTATATGGTTCATGATTTTGTAGTTTTATAGATATATATTTTCTCCCACTTTGTATATATTTTTTTCTTTATATTTTTGTCCCCCTCTCCAAAATATACCATGCAACAACAATGGTTACAGTACAGGAATATTTTTCATAAGAGTATTACAAATACAATATACGTAAAAACATTAATTATTGCCTACTTTTTTACTCTATTTTTTTTATATGAACAGTTCAACAGAACACTCCAGGTTACAATGGATCTGCTCATAATAATGCCAAATAAGAGTTCGTTTACTTTTCCTTACTTTTAATAGTGGATTAATACGAATAATTTAGAGGATATTCTTTAAAGTGAAAAAAAGGGTTGGATATTTAATATTATATTAAAAAAAGCTAATTGCAGTGTATGAAGACAACGTAAAATATTACGTTGCCTAAAAAACTAGGTGATAACAAGTAAAGCTAGTTAGTGCATGTGCAATTAGGTATGAGTTTGTAAAATTTATCGTTGATTGTATTCTACGTAGCTTAAAAATGTAAGGCATTATTGTGATAAAAGAACTTAAATTTTGATCAACGTATAAGGCGGCTAGTGTTCAAAGTGAAAAATAGTGAAAAAAGTACTTAGTCAATAAATTTGAAGCGATACATTTTTTCATGAGATTTTTTTTTCCATAGAATTTAAATGAAAAAAGATGCTAAATAGTTGGATGAGCACATAAACATAGATATTATTAAGTATGATTTTATAAAACTATGCTAAAAAATGACCAAAGTTCGTCAAAAGTATCGGAGAAAAAAATGTGTTAGCCTCACATTTTATCAGCTTTGAATACTTATGCCATTATTTTTTCTCTTTGGACCCTTGTCGTTTTAATTGATCAAAGTTTAGATACTTTTATCATATGATTATTCTAAAATATAATAACAAGTGGGTTAGGGAAAAACTTCAAATACTAATTCCGTATCTGGTGAGCGAGTAAAAATAAATAAATAATTAAATATACCAATATGCATAGATTTTACTCTGTATCATATTTTTCTTCTAACTCTCTATCCGATTTTAATACCAGTTTATTCTTTAATTTATCAGTCTCTATCTAAGTATCCAATAAACTATATTTTTCTATTCATTTTCCCTTTAAACTTATCACTTTGTCTCTTTCTATAAAATATTTAACGGTTTTCTCCCTTCTTTTTTTGAATCACAATTTTCAATAATATGGCGGAACTGAATGACTTTGAGACATGCATAGAGCGAAGGCCTAAAAGCCAGGAAAACAATATTATCGTGATCGAATGCCGAAAGAGAGGAAATTTTAAGAGGGGCTATACTTCGGGGAATCAATTTGTTACACTACACCGCGGTAAATAAAAATAAACGTTGACATTCTCTTAGTTCTCGAGTAAGAATTTTTTTTTAACAAAACAAGTAATATAGTCTATTCCATGACATATCACTTTCTATTTTAACATGTGAATCACTCTTGGACTTTACCAAATGTCTCGAAAAGTTGGTTCTATAATCTTCTTTGTTTTCTTCCTTGTGATACTTGCTATAATTTAGCACTAATTTCGCCGTCCCTATAAACAATGCAAAACGAAAAGAAAGAAAAAAAAAATACAGAGCAAAATTAGTACACATCAGTCAACAGTACTAAACAGATTCTAAACCATGCATATATTAATAAATGAATAAATAAAAATTCGAGTGCCATTGCTAAACTAATAGTAGGAGATAATTGACACTAATATCACAATCAACTATTTGAGCACTTATTTTGGCATTCATGCAAATTATTGACGGTATAAAAACGTTATCCAATATATCGTGAACCTTATTTTTGGACTATTATTGTCCTTTATTATTATTATTATTGTTATTATTATTTACGATCAAATAATGCAAGTGAATAGTGTAACGAAGTGTCGTGTCTAATGACATCCAGTTGAGCAAATTGGACTATATATTAATCAATAATGATGAGTTGATGTTTGTCATAATGTCAAATGCAAGATGTTATATAGTTACATTGTATGGTGAACTGTATCGTGAAGTTCACTGTGGAACATTAGATTATGAAGATCTTTCTTCTTTGACAAATGATATGACAGTATGCAATCTCACCATATAGTTGGGGCCAAAAGTATAAAAAGGCCAAAGTGGTATGATATTTAACTATATTCTTCTAATTATGACACTCATTGTCTTTACCCTCAAGGTTAATGTGAAAAGTGAGGGGTTAACTTGGACCGTTTGTAGTATCATCATACGTTCATAGCTTAACAATGAGAAGAATTGAGACTGTAACGCGTTCGTTTATTCATCAAACTGATGACAGTCCTCACAAGGTGATTTGATTTTTTTTTTGTATACTTAAATAAATATGAAAGAAATTATTTATAAAATTTTATAAGGGCCCCAAACATTTACTTAGCTTAGGGTCCCAACTAAAAAACAAAAAACTCAAGACCGGCCCCGCTAGTTATTTGACACATTCAGAAAAAAGTTTAACCACTAAATGTATTACTTAATATAAAGATATTTCGCCGCTGATATTTCAATGATATATAATGAATCGTAATACTTAATAACGATATTCTTAATTATGACCCTTATTATTTGTACCTTCACGGTTAATGTGAAAACAAGGGGTTAACTTGGACCATTGGTACTATCATCATGGTTATATACTTTATATAATGATATATGGAGCTTTTTTCCACAAAAGAACACAATTTAACAAGACTAATTGCTGTATGTACACTTTCCTTTTTAAACTTAAAGAGTAAAAGATGTGGGCAAAAGAAAGAATCCATCTTTTGATAACCCCAAAAGAGCTTCCCATTTTCAACACAAAATTGACCACTTATTCTTGAAAATGGTTGGTGTTTTGGTGGTTTTGGTTTGACCCAAAAGAGAATAGGAACTACCCATAGAATTCTCCTTTATGTGGGGAAAAGCACTACACATTACATAAAGAGAAAAAGGGTCAAATGATGTGTGAGTGTGTATTAATGCTGTATGGAAAGCAGATGGGATGAGTAGGTATTTTGACGGCAAAATATGAAAACGATATTTATATATAGACATTTAGTTGTATATATGTTTCAAGTGTTTAATTATGACAAAAATGATTCTGTCTCCTTTAGAAGTATGACCTATTTGTGTGAAGCTATTGCTTTATACTATTTTGCCCCCAAATGATTCAAATTGGTAGATGACATGATATGATCACAAATATAGGGATAGTTGCACCATAAATTCCTATTGTTGTTTGAAAATGGTCCGCATATTTTTTTTATGGGCTTTAAATTCTTAATGATGAATAAAGCTTCTTTTTAACTACTCACAAGATAGTAATGTATCATCTCTCGTAGTATCTCGTGACGGCAGATACTCGATACCTTCATTTAACATTCAGAATCTATCTTGTGAGTAGTTACAGGAATTGCCATTTTTTCATAATTAGAATTCATGCATTCTGCCTACAAATGTTTTTATATATATATATATATATATATATTAATCAAGGGGACAAAAAAGTGAAATCTTTTGGGCCCAATATAAATAATAACTTGAAAAAAAGACTACCTAACTGTGCCTAGGGAAAAGATTTTATTTTGGTTTTAGAGTAGTGCCTCCTCTTTAGGACAACATTATTGCAAATACAATGATAGAGTATAGTGCTAAATAGTAAAACCCAACAACCTTCATATCTTGCTATTTCTTTGGCCTTGCCTTTTGGCTTTCATATCTATTTGGACTCTTAGAATCAACGTCTATTGATTTGTGAAGATATCTATCCTCTAATGGGAGAATCTATATCATATCATGCAATATTGTGAGTTGTGAGAATCGATATTTGTGCCACACATAAAAACATCCTACTTATCTCTTCATCGCATTTTCTTAATTAGGTTTCAGGCTGTGTCGATTGGAAGCTGTTTTCCAATCAAATGCCATGTCATGTTTTATAACAATAAAACTCACTTCATCCAATTCATTCGAGAGGTTTAGATACCTCACTAATCACGCACTCCTCACTCTAAAACTACATTGTTTGACCAAAACAATGAGAAATTTGAAGGGTCTAGTCTAGTGCCCAAAGAAAAAGATTGAATCAAATTAGATCTAAGGGCCTTCGGGTTCACTAAACAGAGGGGGTGGGCCCACATAAGCCTGCTGATTATTATGGATTGTTAATCTTATACATAATTTAATGGACTAGACTCATTTAATAATTAAAGTCATTAAGTCATAATATTCAAAGTTTAAGAGCTCCCAAAATCTTAAACTGTAGCCTAAGAGAAGTCTCAGTAAGCCCTCTGCTAGGCCTCTGCGAATTCACTCTCCCCAAAAACATATTTTGTGTCGTCGTTCAATCACCGACGGAGACCTAGTAATCTGGCGAATGTGATTTTCGGTCTAGATTACAACTATTGATGTATCATAGCAATGTGGTGGACGATATAGAGGTCGGAGGCGTCAAAGCTCCCTCTCGTGATCATGAGGCATCGAAGAGACGAGGAGCGCGTGCACGCACACCGATAGATATTAAGAAAATACCAGCATGACAAAAGTCATCAAAAAATTGGTAGGATCAAAATTGAAGGTATCCCACTCTGCTTCGAAATTGAAAATAATCCAAAAAAACCCAACAAAATTTAACCAATAATTTTATATATGTAGAAATTTTAAGCAGAAAGAAATTAGTGGCAGTGGAGATAAATTTATCATTGATTAAATAATATTATAATAAAGCAGAGAGTACCAAAAATATGATGGCTATGTTTTTTTATCTTTATTATACACCGTTTACGTCCATATTTATATATATAAAAAAATGTTGCGTCGTGAAACTATGAATCAGCCGAGCTAGAGAAATGATTTCGGGTGGCAAATTCTAATGTATGTATAATTAATATCTGATCATAAAAGGGAAATACTTCTAGTAAGCCCGGGCCTGTATGGTAGAGGTTTTAAAAATCATTTTCTTGTGTTTCTCCTCGTGATATGTAAAAATTAAAAATGAAACTTAGTTGGTGCAAAATAACTATTTATTTGATCTTAGAAAATGATTTGTCTTTCAGTGTAAAAGTGAGAGTGATTTGGAAATGGAAAAAAATTGTTTTCTCCTTTTCAAAAGTAAAAAGGATTTGGCTTATATGATTATATATTTATAGATTAGCATAATATGTTATGAACTCAATATTTTCTTTTTCAAAAATACTAATTACCAAACACAATTTATATATTTTTCTTTTTAAGAAAACACTGCTTACCAAACGTAATTTCGAAAAAAAAAAACACCAGGTTTTAAAATTAATACTCATAAATCAATTTCCGAAAAACAAAAACAAAACGAGAACACTACCAAACGGGAGTGAAAACCTATAAAGAAATAGCTGATATGTGCATGTAATATATGTAATTATGTAGTTTAAAAATCATTACAGATTAAAAATCGATAATTAAATTTAATCAGTTTGTCGATGAGTTGTGGGTTTATCGTCAAGTTTTTCATAAGTAATGCTAATGAAATTTGTATAAATATTTTTTTTTCACATTATATAACCATTTAACTATAGATTATATATACATTAATAGTCATTTCATGATACATTACTGATATAAAATCTAAAAATATATATTTTAGTTTTTTAATAAATGAGCAATCTTCATAGCAATATGGGGGAAGTTCCCCTCAGGCAAAAACGGTTCTGCCTGACTCTACTTAAGCATGCAAATTATGTCAGTGATGGTGTGAAGCCTTGGAGCTTACGTTAGAAGAGCAAAAGGCCCGGGGCTAGGGTGAACTGAGGGGGGACAGCGTAAGTGAGCGAATGTGTGTAAGCCAAGTCAAACATGACTGTTCTAGGCGGGGCGGGCCACCCACCTTCGAATGGTGTTGGTCCTACGGACCGTGAACGGATTCGCCTCTGGGCACGTCGGAACCGCATGAGTTCACCGGGGTGGAGCACGGTCCGCCAAAATCGGCATAGGTTAGGTGCTATTGATGGAACATGGTAAGCCTATCTTTCTCTATATGGAAGTGCTGCGGGCACATAGAGATGTGGGTAGAGGAAGCCTCAAAAAGCAAAGGCCGAGCTGTAGGTCACGTATTTTTGCTTCAATAAAGCTACTTGAGGTTGATTGACAAAAAGCATGTTCTCGCCAGAAATAGCGCTCAGAATAAACGGACTCGGCACTAAAGCCTTCTTTCAGAAGAGCTTGCTCTATTTTAAGTTCCAGGCAAAGCTGTGTGTCGAGCAATTGACGCTCTTCCGTATTTGAGAGAGTAGACACGAATCCCTTCCTAATTCTCCAGCGTAACTCTGTACGTAACTCGTTATATCGTTCGTTTTGTTGCATTAACCCTCCTTCCTGCCCCTGGTGGGACGGTTCTGCTCCGTCTCCTAACAATTCCCCCTGGCTCATCGCCGGCGAAGGAATTACAAACCTGCCCCCAGAAGTGTCCCACGATGCGTGATCATCTTGAGCAGGATGAAAAGGCGGAATGGCGTGATCCCCAGATGGGGGGGGGGGGGGGGGGGGGAAGGAGCCCCCATCCAGTCCTCCCCCCGAGCCTCCGGATGAACTAGGATAGAATTGATCCACGGCTTGCCAGAGCTCGTTGTCCATTAAAACATACCCCCCGAGTGAAGCAATCTTTAAAAAAACCAAAATAGCACAGAACAGAGGCAGCCCAAGCGGATTAGGCAGCCTAATATGACAACGTGAAACCATCAATAAGGCAGCTATTTTGCATAGAAGTTGATGGTCGGGAAGACGGGAAGAAGTGGCATTTGGAAGTGTTGCTAACTTAACTAGACAGAACAAGAAGAATAGCCGAAAATACGTGAATTGATGTTGTTGAGGCATGATTGATTGAGACATAAATGATTCCTTTCCAGACTCGTTTTTACGGTTCTGTGTGTGTCTTTCTCTATACGTAATTTTATCGATTTAATAATAAAAAAAAGAAGATATCAATGATCTTCACCCACGGTCTTAAAGAACACTATTCTGGGAAAGCCAATGTTGAAATTCGAAGAAAGCCTTCCTTCTCCAACCCCGGTCCGACACGAGGTGAGGGATAGTCTTAGCTGTTATTCCTCTCGCTACGATGACGGTATTGAAATAACAAGAACCCGTGACTTTACCCAAAACAAAGGCGCTACCAAGCTGCGCTACACCCCTTTCAATTGGTCTACGATGGGGGGAGCTCTCAGAACCAAATCGTTATTTCCTCCATCGGCATCGCACTCATAATCCCTATCAGGAACAAGGGGCAAAGAATCGCATTCACCAGTCACAGACTCACCAAGAACAGAAAGGGACTCTGAATCTGACCCTGAAGCCACGTATTATGCTCTTTGCACAGGTGAAAGGTAAGCAGTCTCGGAAGCTAAGCTAGAATAGCAGTAAAGCGATAAAATATAAAAGCATCTCAGAACATATGTAGATAATAGATAAAGGATCTAATGACAAGAAATATAAATCCCACATCAGGGACAATAGAACCAAGAAAATAGTTTGATGGAGTTATAAATAAAGATAAGTTCTACATAAGCAATATATTCTCATTATATAAGGAGAATGTAGTTTGTTTATAATAAAACAAACAATAATAATAAAAATATCTTTACGATATCTAAAAGCCTAAGACAATGGTGATGATCAATGTCTTAAAAATTAAAAATACTTTGTGACTAGTCGATTATCTAAGGTTATCTGCAAATATTATCAAAAAATCTCTTCCGAATAACACGAGATCAGAAAATCGATGTATGATGATCGTTGTCATTGTCTTGTTGGTGATAGAATTGGTTGAATCGTCAAGCTTAACATCGCCGTGTCGTTGATTTTGAAGGAGATTGGTCTTAGCTATATCTGTTGGTTGGCCTTTAGGTTTTCCCCCAGTTTTGCTGAAAATCTTAAGAATACTATGAAAGTGAAGATAGATAGAAGTTGTTTCTCTTTTCACAAAAAAAGTAAAACATTTGTAGCTACTTGTTTACTCTTCTTTATTTTCTTTATTTTTACTTATTTTATTCAAAGGACATAAATGTTTAGCTTTTATATTAAATAATAATTTGCGGTGCTTTTATAAACAAATCTAGTCTTATGTGAATTATATTTAATAAATTCTTTTGTAAGATATAATTTTTATTAATGACAAACTTAATTGAAAATGATTTCGTTATAAAACAAAGCTATTACATTTGAAAATAAATTAAAAATTTGTATTATGTGTGAGTTAATTTATTTTTTTAGGTATTTAGCTTTTAATAATTACATATAATTGATTATTAATATTAACAATACTGCAATGATAATACAATTCTTATGATATTTTGGTTAATATGTGGGGTTATCGATTAACCAAGTCATGGAATATGTTGAAACATGAATTTCATTTTTTGAGTACTTAATTATTCATGATTTCGATTTGTCTATTTATGGAAAGTATTAACATCTTTGATGTCACGACAACCGGTAGATATTTCAGGAAAGTAATCAAGTCGCCTCAGTCAAAGAATGATTGAGCTATTCTCTCCCTGCATTGATTGAGAAATTATGTGCTAGATTAATAGAAGAATGTTTCACGGGATTCCTATGATGGAGAGTATCAAGGAGTTGATTTTGTAATCAAGACATGAAGGTATAATTGAAAAAGCTCCTATAAGTCCCGGCTAATGAGGTCCTATTTCGTTAGCGCTTAGAGAGAAATTATCTATTAAACTTAGGGAGAAGTCGATCAACATTTTTCACAAGTGAAGTGAAGAAAGGACGGGACGTTCGTTGCTGATTGTTGCAAGGGGATCTTGCAAGTTCATCAAGAGTTTACATCGGATGTCAAAGCTGTTGTCGTGACAACAATGGGGAGTTTCCTGTTTTTGCTTTGAATCATGTTTGTATTACTGATTGTAATCTTTATCTCTAATCTCTTGGTTAAGTAATATGGGTGAGTGCCCTGCAGAAGTAGTGACAGGAAGTCCGAACTGCGTTACCAAAATGTATTGGTGTTCCTTTACTTTTCCGCACTCGCTTTATTCCTATCGTTCACGTTCATAACGTCATATTACATGTGCAACGCGAAAATATGTCTTACCATAATATATCAACGTAAGTTAGAATTTATTCTCAAGTCTCACTTAATAAGATTTTATTGATACATTTTTTTTTTCAAAATTCGTTGATAGATTGTTATTTCTCGATAAATCAGTAAAAACTAACTATCGATTTATAAACATAGGTGGGAGCTTATTCTTTATCTTCTATGTCCTTAATTAATAGATTTATATGAATATTGAGTTAAAGAAAATCGAAAAAAAAAGTGCCTCCAAATCCGAGCCAAATCAAAGTATATATTCAAGAAGTCCAATCAAATGGCTGTCAGATTGGAGGCAAATCGGATGTCGGTTTCGACGTGAAAGCAAGAGATTATCATATTATATTTATATTGTATGTAAAAATAAAATGATGAATGTGATAATGTTTTATAGTAATATTGGGTAGATGAGTTTATTAAGTAAATATTAGAGAGAGATCTTGATGGGCCAAGCTATCTCTAATGATTCAGCTGTTCCAAGGTCCGCATCAGTCAAGTCTCAACTACCATATTTGGTTTGATCATCCATTTGTCTTTTCATAAAGATGTCTTACTATTCAACTTGCTTCTTTAGCTAGTGGTAAGCATGATTTGCTTTAATGCACAATGAATCTTAATGTAAAGCTTATTTTCAAATATTATGATGTAATATAAATATAGTGTTAAAATCCATTATATGTATAAATTATGATCATATAATAATAGAATAATAGAATCTGAATAAAAATGAATACTCAAAAGTGAATCACTATCTCAATGATTTAAACTTTGAAGTGACATTTTATACTATACTTTGTTACTAGTACTAGTAAGTAATAAGTATGTATTCTCTACGGTCACGTGTACATTAATATGTCCTTTTATTTTGGGTGGAGCTTGGATCATTTAAATGAGGTAACATTTGGAGATAATAGTTATGGGGATATGAAAATATATTAGAAGAAATTATTAGGGGTGAAAATTATGATGCCGATTCTCAACATCTTCTCGGTTTCAGTATCGATCTCGGATCGGTTTTAAAAAAATAAATTAGTTTAAAACCAAGAACTGATACTTATCGGTTATCGATTTCTGATACCAATACCGAGAATCGATACTGATACCGAATTTATCAAATTTTGGTATCGGTTCTGATACTTCACTCTCCCTCATTTCGCCGACAGCCCTATCTCTTCTTCTCCTATCTATCTCTTAACAAAATTGAAGAAAAATGAGAAGGCGAAATCAAAATCATAGAAAAAGAAATGGCATAGTTTAATTATATTTGATATTTTTATGTATTAGACATGTATTTTATATTTCGGACATGGTATTTTGTATTATTTTTGGATTTCCAACGGGTTATTCCCCGGTTTATGTCTCGGTTTATTTATCAATTTCCTTTTATTTTTTCTCGGTTTCGGTCTTGGTTTGATTAAAAAATCAATAATTTTAGAACCGATACCAATACCAATACCAAAAAAAAAAATCTCGATTTTTTAATACCAATACCAAAAAATAAAATAAAAAAATTACCGATTATCGATACCAGGTTCACCCCTAAAAATTATACTACAATCCATTTTTTATTTTTATTTTACTAACGATCTTGTAAAATGACTTAATATCCATCTCCCATTTCAGGTTTTTGTTCTACTGAAATCCCCGAGATCTCAAGATGTGCCCAAGGTTACGTTTTTGCATCATGAGTCCTATTTATTTTTAGTCATGTGTTCTTGTGTGACATTTTATGATTTATCAGATATTAAGTAATTTTATATCCTCATATAAATACATTTGAAGTTATATATCCGAGATTCTGTTCTCCAACAATATTTTTAAGTTTATGCCATGTACGGATGGCAAACTAGTACTAAGTATAAAATACGATACAGTTACGCCGCTATGTAAATGATTTCAGGTTGACTTAAACTAGGCATTTGTCCAATCATATCGATCAAGATTCAGTAACATATAGACATTAGACCCGAGTGAAAGAAAAAAAGTGAATTAGTTTACCAGTTAAAAGTATTATGATGAGTTAAATGGATAGATACGATTAAGTCTCTAATCTTCTTACTAGTAAATAAGACAGATTAGGTTCATATAAAATTAGCAAAACTTATTAAAACACGTCAGAAAAGACGAATCGTCAATTCTAATTCCACTTGATTTAAAATCATAATAAAATGTATGGCAAAAGTACTCAAGATGTCCATAGAGCCAACTTAAAGTTATTATGGCAAAAGTACTCAAGGTCACCTGTTTTTGAATCGGTAGACCACATTTTTTTATTCCTATTTTTGTTAGTGATGATGTCAACGTAGTTCAAACAAATAAACTCAAACGATCAAACCCACGAATATCATAATAAACTTGTATGTAAACACAAATTCTCTGAACATCAATAACGCAAATTCTTATTTTCCTTCTCACTTTCTATTTCGAATTCCCGGTTCATATTCTCGATAGCATTGTGAATTGCATTGTTGACGTCATCATTGACGGAAATAGAAAAAGAAAAGTAACTAAACAATTGATGACGTCTACCCATTTACTAAAAAAATGTAAACTTGGATACTTTTGGCACATATTTATGAAAATTTGCACTATGCTGCCCTATTCTCGAACAACTTGGATACTTTTACCATTAATAATCTTTAATATTATACCTCGGCCTGAACTTGGGTCCTACTATTTTGGACCCATAACATTGTATTTTAGTCTGGTCCAATTCCACGGCATTTTAAGCCCAATTAACTCTCAAATTTTTGTAGTCACTCCATTAAGTTTGGACACCACAAGTTTGGGCAGGAAATATAATATTTCATGTGGAAAATAATAGTGTTGTTATGTTATTATGGGTCGATTTTTTTATTTTTGTATGTCCATATTATAAACAAAGTACAGTCACTCACTAGTCACTATTTATATGTCGCTTCAATGGACTACAATTACAGTGCGGGAGAGGTCCCTGTGAAAGAAAGTGAAACTAAACGGATTCGATCCATATATTATAATTTTTGTACAGAAATAGTCTTTTTTTTATATATATATATATATAATTTTTGCAGAGACGGTTAAATTTAACGTAAACATTAATTATAATTATCATTAAGAATTTATTAGTTAGTTATTCTATAATTTTATGTTTAACCACTAATATAGAATACATAAATTTTAAATCTCAATTTTACTCCACAAAATATTTTCTAAAAAAGCTTATATATTCTTAGTTTAAATGGTAAGATAAGATCTATAATTGGGCTTCTAAGTCCCAGATCCAACTATATATTTATATATATTTGGATACTTTTGATTTTAAATATTTGGGCTTTAAGGTGCCAAGTTCCGAGTTTAACACCAAGGTTTTTGTTTTAAAATGAAGTTCAATTATGAATCTAAAAACCCAAGTTTATATTAGAAAAAATAAAATCGGATATGTTCTTTTTATTTTTTTTCCAAAATGTGAAATTTGAATCGGCAAATTGATTAAAAAAATATCGAGATTTGAATCAGTGTTCAACTTTGGTGACCATGAACTCAATAAATGGATCAGCTTCATGTATTGCTATCAAATTATAGACCAATTTAATACTGATTATAATCATACGTTTTCGGGTAAATACGACTATATATATATATATATATATATATATATATATATATATATATATCGTTGGATGTTTTCAAATTATTATACGTAGCTTAATTAATGGATGAGTCATGAGTAGACTAGTAGATATAGTTCGATCATCGAACAAGTCACATGATTGGAACATCACATGCTCTAGAACAAAAATGGATAAGTCGTGCCTATTGTGAACAACCTCAAAAATAATAATGAGCAAATGAAAATATTGATTTCCACTCACTGGAAATAAATAATATCATACAAATAATGTATATATGTTGTGGGTATATCCGTGCAAACTTAAGTGTACCAGCTCTCCAGACAAACGCATGTGCTTGGAATTCCTTAGTGGGTTTAAGTCAATTATCAATATATAAATATATATATGAGAGCACTTTACATGTTATAGATCGAATTCATTGGATCAATGCTTTGCTTATAGATCCTAATTAATAATATTTTAAGAAAATGTCTCATCACTTATGCATGTTGTGCATGGATTGTTATGAAACATGAATTATTTCAGTAGTAAGCGGTTTAGCACTACATAGTGCTTGACAATCTTATGAGTTAATTATATTTTTTTTTAATAATGTAAATTCAATTATTATAACGATTAAAGCTTTTAATGTCTATTATGTTGCTTCCTTACAATATTTCGTCTATCTTTTTGAATCAATTTATAAGAACATTGTATGTGACATTAAGTCTTTTATATACACGAGTCATCATCACTTCTTGAAATTTTCTAACATTTTTCCTTTCTCTTTTCTAATACTAATATTTTTTTCTAATAGTAATATGACTTTAATAATAAAGTGATAAAATGTTAGAGACAATCAAGAAAATGGAAATTTGAAACATTAGGTATTTACGAGGATATTAACCCTAATATATAAAATCATTAATAGTCTTGTAGTATCAATTGAATTTTACTAAAAAAATTGGCTTCTTAAAACTAATTAACAAACTAGTCACTGTCCTTATAAAGACCTCGACGACCGCCTCCCACGCTGGTGGCGCTCCGAACCATAACCCGGACACGGCCTGCACCAAGGGAGAAAAAAAAAAACCAAAGAAAAAGAAGGGTTTACAGTAATAGAAAGTTAGAGTAAGTTGTTAATATTTATAGATATATTGACCTGTAAATTGTAATTACTAATAATTTAAATATTATCACGGTTTGTAGATAATGTTGTAGCTTATATATTCGATTACAATCCATTTGCATATGTGTTTGTCTGCGTGTATTTATATATATTTAGAAGCTTAAAGACAATATATTAGGTAGTGATATTCTCTTTTAAGTGTGATCTATTGAAAAACGATACGAGCAAAGAAATAAAGACTAACATGATTAGGAATAGCCTATGATATAGTTAATTTTAATGGTATAATCCACTGGCTACCCATATATATTTATTTATATATTATATACGCGTGCAAATTATATAATTCGAGTAGATAATATATTTAAGTATTAAAAAACTGAGTGAGGAGAGAGATGCCTATATTTTTAATACCAGACACCCAAACTTGATCGAGGACAAAATAAATACTTCCAGATCGAATTATTAATCAAATAATCATTGAAATCTTTTGAAAAATTAAATATGAATATACATTTATTATTATTATTATTGATATAGAGTGAGCATATTTAGTAACATTTTAATTAAGTCCACAATCTCAAACCCCATATGGCCACCATTAGCAACCTTTTGAATTAATTGTAACAACTCATTTTCGCTGGCTATCTAAACCTAATACACATTTTTAGAGGGCTCAAAATGACTAGTGCTTTACTGTTCGTAGAGACGAGAAAGTAACCATATAATGGACGAAGAACAAGCTATTTGATAACCATATACAATGGCTCTTCGTCTTTGGCTTTTCTTGGCTTCATTATTCTTTTTAAGTGTATATATGTGTGTATATATAATAATACCTCTTTAAACTAAAAATGTTAAATTTATAAACTCTTTAAAATAATATTCTTCAATTTGTAAGAAATTCCAATAACACTCGTTTAATTAGTAAACATTAATTCGTCGATTACAATCAATATCTCTAAATTAAGAAAAGGTAACATATAGGTTATTAAATAATAAAATTTTAGTTTGAAATGGTACAATGAAGGATAAGAATGACAACACATGCATGTGATGTAGAGTCTTCATAATGTTAATGACGAGTAGTTGGGAAATTACTTATAATATATCTGACATCATGAAGTTTTTTTGGCGATTGTGAAAGCATGTTATTATTAAAATCCAATCATCATATGATATATCACTAATAAATATTAGTAACTACGTTTTATAATTATCATATGGTATATTCATAAATTATAATGCAATGAAACTTTGTGTGAATTATTTTCTGATGATGATATAACGCTGACCTTCAAAAAGAAAAAGAAAAATGGCCTACGTATATATGTTGAAATCGTAGGTATATTATATGTAAATGTTTCTTATTTTATTTTTATTATTAGAAAACTACTTTGAATTCTTAACAGGGAATGGATTGAAAGAGAGAGTGGCCATAAGGAATAGTAAATATAGGATGTTAAATATCGTTAACTATTATAAACATATATAATACTAAAGGGAAGTGTCTAATAATTTTATTTTTCTTATTTCTGAAAGATAGCGAGTTCTTATTTATTTTTTAAGAAAGGTTTCAAATTTAATAAAAATAATAACGAGAATAGATGTAACACACGTCTTTAAGATAGTTAATTTTTTTCAGAAAAGAAAACAATATAACAAAAGCGTACCTAAGTAATATTTGTTGGCACTAGTCCAACATTGGCTAATGAAGTACCGATTTAATAAGGGTCAATCTTAAATTGTCACTTTTATCAATATCAATTAGTGATTAATGTTGTTGGAAACAACATTTTCATGCTAAGTATAAAATAGTTATAATTACCTTTTTTTGGATTAAGAATACCGTATATATTATTGAATTATTATTAGGTTATGGAGACCTTGCAAACCGGATCCCATTATTTATTTTTACGGAAGTTTGATAATGATAGAAAGTAACTCGTGATTTTATAAACACTATTTTAAATCCATTTATCTTTTTTAATTATTTTGTGAGTTTTTTAAAAATATATTTTTAGTGCCATTGAGACTTAAATTTTTTACTTAAAATAAAAAATAAAAAAGTCAAATACTCATCCACTTAAATTATGCTTCTAGCCCATAGAAACCAAAGGAAATTGTCCATGCAACTACTCAATATTTCTCTAGAACGAACATATAAATGTATTTATATAACTTTATAAGTGTTAAGACGCATTTTCGCGTTGCACATGTAATATCACAACAACAGTTTTGACGTCCAAGTAAATTCTTGATGAATATGCAAGATTCCAGCTACGAACTTCCAGTCCTTCTTCACCTCACTCGTGAATATATATGCTGATTGACTTCTCCCGAAGATTAGAGATGTTCTCTGTAAGTGTAAACGAAATAGGACCTCATTAGCCGGGACATATAGGAGCTGCACACTGATTCCATTCCACAAATCAGCTCCTGAAATCTCTCCACTGATTAGATCAATCACGATATCTCTTTAATTTATCGGCATGATAATCATCAATAAGTGCAGGGACATTATGACTCAATTACTCATTGATTGAGGATGCGACTTGATTCTTTCCTGAAATATCTTAGCAGTTGTCATGACATCAAAGATGTAATACTTTCTATAAATAGACAAATCGAATCAATAAAATAATTAATACTCAATAATCGCAAATCATGATAAAAACGACATTTTTAAAAGATTACTGAAACATCCTCTCTCGCAGAAATAACACTTTCATATATGGCTATAAACCCTTATTAACATGAAAAAGATTTAAAGTTGAATCCTGTCATGATTATTTGTACAGCATATGCATATGGCATTATCACAACCTACCATTCCATAATTCGGCTTGGTTATAGTTTGACCGAATATGAACGGTAGTTTTGAACACGAATCCACCGAAGGATACTAGTAATAGTAAATACGTGTTTATATTATACTAATTCAAACTGTAGTGGCTTTAATTTGTAACATTCCAATATCTAAGGAATTTCGTTTTAGGGCTACTTTATTTTAGAATATTGCATTGATCATCTTACATTTGCAAGAAAAAATGACATGAAGTACTAAAAGGAGAATTAATCCAACTTTGAGGAACTCCGGCTAGTCATACGTTGTAGATTTTAGTCAACAGCGTTAGCGACATCTTGAGGGTCCGAGCGCTAACTTTAAAATATAACGGGATGACTACAAATATCCTAGCATTATACAACCCACTGAAGAGCGGCAACTTTGAGAATTATATTATGCGTTACTGTAAAAAAAATCCTAGCAAAAATATGATAGACAATTTTTTTTTAAAGAAGGAGAAATAATATTCGTAAGCAGGTTAAATAGTATGCCGAACAATGATGAGCTCGTCTTAAATCTATAATAGAGTGAAGGAGATCATTTCGAAAAAAATTTAACGAAAAATCAATTTGCAAATAAACCTTTAACTTTAATTTTAACTCGAATTTAATTTTGTTAGCGCTCATATATTAATTATCGAGCACTTATTTTAAATAACGTTAAAGAATATGATAAATCCCGATAATTACAAAGAAATCAATGACTCCGGTATTCAATATTACAACAAATCAACGGTATTCAATTTTCATTTAATTGCAATTTTTCGATGTTTCCTCAATAATGTACCGTCTATATTCCTTCTAATCACTAGGCATATACTTAGCACACCAAATTCGGCGTAATTAATTTAAGTAATTTCTGCTTAGCTTAGCATAAAAAATTAGATTAGTGGTGGATTATGAAAGCAGCGCAACTAATCTCCTTGGTCCACGTCAGCAGACCCATAAACTAATAAGGTCGGTCAAGCAAGAACCAAAAGAACAGCAATCATTAGTCGCGGGGACCCACCTGCAACAGCCAATGGGCGGTGACCGTCGTAGACTAATCTCATCAAGATGTCCACGTGTCAGGCCAGGAACGCTCTGGAGGCCCGCCTACTTGGCAGCCCGTAGAAAACGACGTGGCATTGCTCACCGGACTGAACCGGCTAATCCGGTCACTATTATTGTGTATATATATGACTCTCAGTATCGAAGTGGAACCATCACAAGTAGCACAAGAGATACATAGCAGGAAAAGCTCAAAGCTAGAACTTGTGAGAAAATGCCGATCTCCAGAATAGCCGTCGGAAACCCGTCCGAGTTCGGCCAAGCCGATGCTCTCAGGGCAGCTCTCGCCGAGTTCATCTCGGTCCTCATCTTCGTCTTCGCCGGTGAAGGCTCCGGCATGGCCTTCAGTAAGTTCAAATTATGTATACATGTGTGTGTATATATATTTATGTAATGTTACGTAACCGGGTTTGTTTGATGATGGCAGACAAGCTGACGGACGACGGGTCGTCGACGCCGGCGGGGCTGGTGGCAGCGGCGTTGGCGCACGGGTTTGCGCTGTTTGTGGCGGTGTCGGTGGGAGCGAACATCTCGGGGGGGCACGTGAACCCGGCGGTGACGTTCGGGGCGTTCGTGGGAGGACACATCACGCTGATGAGGACGATCTTGTACTGGATTGCGCAGTTGCTCGGATCCGTGGTCGCTTGCTTGCTTCTGAAGTTCTCCACCGGTGGATTGGTAAGCCTCAAGTACTTAAAATACTCAATTTTCATATAAAAATATTAATATAATAAGAAATTGCACAATTTTCCAATGGCATAAACCTGTTAATTAATATTTTGAGAATCTTGATAACTTTGATAAGTCCAACGTGTTATTCTATAACATGTCTTATTTGAGTTGACTATTTTAGCTTGTTTACGTCGGATCTCATTACTTTTAGCCCGAACCTCGTTCGAACTCATAATTAGCGCACTTAGGGTTTGCTAATAAACGAATAACCCGGGTCGAATCTAAATATTTTGGACCATAACTTGTTTAATCAACTTAATTAGTTGAGTTTGCCATCTAACCATGTTAAATACCATAAATTCATTAACTTTGACTCGTAAATAAATAGGATAGAATTATCATTGGCCAAATGCAAAACATAAGAGAAGAACTATTTTTTTTTTTGGAAAAAGTTTTATTTATAAAAAAAAATTCGCGTCTCTAGAGTTGAATCTTATAAAAAAATTCAAATGATCAACCACTTGAGTTATGCTTTATTGACGGAAATCAAGAATTTAAATATAAATTTGACCAAAATTAATCTTCGAAATTGATAGCGATAACTAGAAACGATAATATTCCAGGTGACGTCGGCTTTTTCGCTGTCGAGCGGAGTGGGAGTGTGGAACGCGGTGGTGTTCGAAATAGTGATGACCTTCGGGCTGGTGTACACGGTGTACGCCACCGCGGTGGACCCTAAGAAGGGCAACATCGGCATTATCGCGCCCATGGCCATCGGCTTCATCGTCGGCGCCAACATCCTCGCCGGTGGCGCCTTCGACGGGGCGTCCATGAACCCCGCGGTCTCCTTCGGCCCGGCCGTCGTGAGCTGGACATGGACCCACCAGTGGGTGTACTGGCTGGGCCCGCTCCTCGGAGGCGGCATCGCGGCCCTCGTCTACCAGACCATCTTCATCTGCTCCGACACGCACGAGCAACTACCCACCACCGATTACTGATGAGAGATTATGGGCAAGGAATTGAGGGTTGGGTTTGGGTCTGGTATGTGTCGTTGTTGTCATTGTTGTTTGTATTTGGTTGTTGTTGTTGATGATTCTTGTTGATTCCGATCATGTGAATCTTGTAATGTGATTTTCGCTTTCTCGTGTTTCAATCGCTTTTATCTTTCGAGCATGTTCATGTTCTTTTAATTGTTTCTATCCTTAAAACTTGTGGTTGGAAAATGACGGAAAAAGACTGAAAAGACCCATACCTAGAGACAAAAAAAAAAGGTCCTTAATAATATTATATACTTATTACTTAGTAATATAATAGACACCAAGTCCAACAGTGGAACATACAGTACTGAAATTGAAATTGGAACTTAGTGGTATTATAAAACCGGATTTCGGATCCGGGTAATGGAAAGTAGATTAAATCGAATCCAAGCAATTCAGTGAATGGCCCGAGCTCAAGTCGGGTAAAAATCTTTTGTCCGGAAAGCATAACTATAGTGGTTGAGCATTGGACTTTTCATCCTTAATGTACATGATTCAAGTCTCAATGACACTAATTTTTTTTATTAACTTTTTCTAGCAAATTTTATTTTTCTTCGGAAATCAGGTTTCTCAAGGCTATTTTTATGTTTTTCGGAGCAATAATATAATTTATTTAGTTTAATCCATTTTATTCAACTTTATTATATTTTTTCTAACAACAAATAAGTTACTATTGCTCTGCAGTTTCTAAGTCTACCAACAAATGTTTTTCGTTATGAAAAGCATGAAAGTGCTGCGATAAACGGTAAACGGTAAACTAGAAGATAATACAATCTAAGAATCAAACAATCATGATATTGAGCTGTTCTTTTTATTCTTCAATTCTTTTTCTTGTCGTCGTTCTTGCGCAATTTCGATCGCCGTTGCTTGAACAAGTGCAGGTAAAGTTTCAACCACAAAAATGGGTAAACCGCAAGCAGAGCCTAAAAAAAGAATCAACCATTTTTCAATTGGATACTTAAAATACATTCAAGCAAAGTTATCATTAGTGACATATTAATTACTTAATTAGCATATAGTATTAAACCCAGTGACACATAAGTAACAGTAGAGCAATGTGAAGCTCAAATTACACACACAAACAAAAATTGATCAATGACCTTTTAACTACCTTGTATAGTTAAATTATTTTTTGTTCTCTTCGATTCAGATTCTGTTGCATAATTAAGCTATTTTTTGTTCTCTAACGACACGGGTTTACTTGCAGTCACATCAAACCGCTTAAATCTAAGATATTAATATACAAAATATAGTAATGTTTTAATCTGAACCAATTTTTTTGGATCCGGACTTCCATATTTTCCATGATTTATTATAGAGGCAAAAATCTCAAAACTTACCGTCACAAAGTTGTAGTAGGTAAAAGGTAGGCTTGAAAAGAAACCTCCGTAAAGATTCTTCTTCTTAATGAATGGAAGTGCTTGATACATATGCCACACTGCATAGAAAAGAAAAAGAAAATCAATCATGTAGAATGAGAAAATTACTTTTCTCAAATTACATCATGCATTTAAATGAATATTATTAAGATACTAAATTAAATTTGTGTTTATAGCTGAAAAATAAGGGTTCAATGCACTTACTTTCACCGGGGAACAGTCCCACTGGATATAGCACAATAAACGCTGTGTACCTATTAAAAAAGAAATTAAATATAAGACTTTCATTTCTTTTTGTCTCTTTTGGGTACTTATTTAACTTAAGCAATTACGTAGGGGCAAGAAAGAACCTGAGATAAGTAATCCAATACGGATAACTCCCAATACAGTTTAAAGCGTGATGGGGATATCTAATTATCTGCATCAATCACACTACATTTAGTCATGTCCTTTCATTACAACGCTAAATATCGTTTGATATGATTATTCTTGTCGTTCACTCAAGATTGTGTGCTACTTGTCTATTTACCAGATGACGCCAAATGAGCTGTCGTTTTTCAATTGATAGCGTTTATTATTAGTTTGTCGTTTAAACGTATAGTTTCTTATACTACAATCACATCATTTTCTGACATTCTCACATTTATCATTTTATTTTTGTCGTTTGTTTCTAACGGCAAAAGTATTCAAGCTATAAACAATAATTTCGTCGTATTTCTGTGTATATATATATATATATTAAAGACCTAAATGTACTCAAACAATTAGCTATAAAAAAGTCACAAATTAAAATTATACCTCACTCAAGCTCCAGGCAGCAAAAGTAATAAAAACAGGAGGCAATCCCTGGATCTGCGAATCATGAATCAGATATTTACGAGCCACATTAAAATAAAATTATATTTAATCCAAATAAAAGGTAGAATTAATAAAGTGGCAGTTTTAGGTAGAGACGAACCTCATTGATGCGCCTAACAATGGCCAAAAGAAAGTGAGTCCTCCCTCCCCATTGCATCAGAGGAAGCACCACTCCACTCGGCACCAAACCTAATTCCAATCAACAAATATCATTAGCATTCACACACAAAATAAATAAATTTAATTAAACCCACCAATGGCTCCATGTATAACTTCCAAGAAAGCAACCCCTTGAAGAAGACCTGAAAAAATATCAAAATTATCTTGATTAAGCTATACTAATAAAATAAAAATAAAAAACTAACATATCAGTTCTCCTGCAGAGGCGTATCCAGAGGCAAAGGAGCCGGTGGCGATGAGCGCGCTCAGGAGTCTGTACACAGAGACAGCCCTGCCATTGATTAAGCTCTGCGTGAGAGAAGGTGGGTCAACGCTGGAATACGAGAAGAAGTCAACGGTCAACGTACCAGCCAATGGCCTGCGCGGAGTTGTAAGCGAAGAGATAGAGATTGGATGGCTTTGCCATGTCGCTGAGTCACGAAGCCTTTGGTTGGGCTAGGGCTTGGATATTATTATCCACCAACGAGAGAGAGAGAGAAAGTGGCGTTGAGAGGCTCTAGGTTGAGCCACGTAACACGCCAACCACATTAACAATGTTTTGCATTACAATTCGGCTATAAAAGCTGAGTCTTTATTGTGCCCTTTACTACCAATTCAATGAACATTTACTCCCTTTTAATTGGGTGAAATAACTATTAAATTTCACCTTTTTATTTTATGTTTATTTCTAAGCATGCCCTTTTCCTATCAAGTATAAATACAAATTGTAAAGAATTGGTCTCATTTGATAGTAAAATGTTTTTACTTTTCATTTTCTTGACTTGTTATCGGCCCTCATGGTCTTCCCATACAGAGTTAATCACAAAAATGGTCCCTCGTAAAAATAATGTGCGAATCCGGTTCATCTGTATGGTTTTGGAACGAAAATGATCCCATTCTGTTACGTTTCAAAATCTTAATAGAATGATCATTTTTTAAGGCAAAATAAATAAATATAATCCATACTACATTCGGTTTTTTTTTTTTTTTTTTTTGGTCTCGGTGGATGAATCCCAACCCAATATCTTAACAGAGCAACCATTCTAGCACCAAAAAAATCTCTATTTTTTTTTAGGGTAAATGAGGCAAATGCCCATTTGTGGCTCAAGGTTTAAAAAAAATGCCCATTTCTAATTATGGAAATCATAACTACCAACAAATTGAAATATGGACTAAATTACCCTTCTAATTTTTAAACCACATTTAATTATAATTCGTTTTTTAAATTAAAATAAAAAATAAATTTTTCCTCAAATGTAGCAAATTGAATAAATTAATTAAAAACAAATCTCCCATATTAATTAGTATTATTTTTTATTAGCTCTAACAAATCACTTTTAATATTCTCTATTTTAACGATTAAAATCTAAAATTTATTTTCCTATTAATCTATATTTATTTCGAATTTTTATTTATGAAACCTTATTTTCGTTTGCTTAATTTTATGTAAATTTGTTTACGAAACTTGGTTTTCGTTATGCCTCATTATGTGTAAATCTGTTTACAAAACTTGGTTTTCCTTCTGTCTCATTTTATGTAAATCTGTTTACAAAACTTGGTTTTCGTTTCTCCTCATTTTATGTAAATCTATTTACGAAATTTGGTTTTCGTTTTGCCTTATTTTATGTAAATCTGTTTACAAATCTGTTGACAAGATTTTAAAATTTCATATACATATCCATAAATGCAAATTTGTGTAAAATAGCTCCAAATAAGTGTAAAAACATTTACAAAAAGCGTGTAAATCCAGTTACAAAAATATTGCCCCTCTAAGAGAAATTATCACTTCAAAATATCGTAAAATCATTTACAAAAATCAAATATATTACCTTAAAACTGTAAACATATATACAGAAAACTGTAAATAAATTTACAGTTACGATTGCGTGGAAAGGATCATCGCGCCGCGACGGAGAGCAATGGAGGAAGGATGCGCGACGGAGGGCGACCGCGACGGAGGAAGGAGGCGCGATGGAGGGCGACCACGACGGAGGCCACGACCGCCTCCTCGGCAACCGCGACCACGGTCGTCGAAGCCACGCACGAAGTTGTCGCGCTCTCGGCCCGAATCCGGCGATGGTGGTCAATCCGACGAGAGAGAGCGAGCGAGAGAGAGCGAGCGAGAGAGAGAGAGAGAGAGAGAGAGAGAGAGAGAGAGAGAGAGAGAGAGAGAGAGAGAGAGAGAGAGAGAGAGAGAGAGAGAGAGAGAGAGAGAGAGAGAGAGAGACGTGAGAGGGAGAGTGGGAAAGAGAGAGAGAGAGAGAGAGATAAATATTAAATTTTGGGTCAAAATAACAAAATTAAATGATAACCTAATTAATAGGGGAAGTTTTCAACCAAAATTTAAGGATGATTAATTTAATTTCGAAAATAAATATATAATAAATAATTAAATACGAAAATAAATAAATATAATTAAGATCAAGGTTAATATGGTCTAATATATTTTTAAAATGGGTATAAATGAATTGTTTGAAACTATGGTCAATTCCCTTAAACCTTAAGTGATTTTTGGGCATTTCATGGGTTTTCTTTTTTTTTATTAGAGAGTATATATCTCTTTAAATAAAAGGTCCATTAGGACAAATGCTATGAGCAACAAATTATCTTAATGGCGCGTCATATTTGCACCAAAATTATGAAAAAATAATATTTCTTTCACAGTAGAAATGAATGTATCACATGATTCATATCTTTTGGTTGCATGGGAAGAGCGTGGTCTGCTTTGTATATTGCAAAGAGTCAAGTTGTTCATGTAATCTCTTAATTCTAGTAATTGCTTCGATTACTACAACTTTCATTGAGCTTATTATTATTAAAACCCTAATGGCCTTGGCACTCAAAAATGGCGTGTGTTCTGTTGGTGTTTAGTGATGCTATTCGGCCGAACCGGCATTTTGTGGGCCATTATGAGGGTCAAAGTCAACTTAATATATTTGCAAGGTGGTGTCTCCACTTTTTGCTTAATAATTAGCTAATTAATTAGCACATAAACAATAGTATACATAATTAGCTAGATATATATGTTTATTTATTTATGATTTGGACGGCTGAAAAATAATCAATTATTTTTTGCAAAAGAAAGATAGGGAAAAGGAATATGATTTTTCTATTATTATATCCATTATAAAGTTTTTGCTATTGCTACTTTGCTTTGCAACAAACAATCAGGTTATTCGTCCCCAGTTATCACCTTTTGATCTCGAACTTTCTATCAAGATTTCTACAAGAAATTTATAAATAAAAATAGAAGATTTTAAAGATGGATTAGTTATTATATATTATCTAGTGGAAACAGTAGTAATCTACCCATACTTTGATGCTCGCATATCTTTATTCTTTTTCCCCATCAATTACGTGAATCTCTGCACTCTAGAACAAGAACATTTCCTTTTTTTGTTTTTCCTTGAGATTCTGTACAAAGAAAAAGAAAAAAAAAACTTTTATCTATAGTATTTTTTATATTTAAATATAAAATTGAGGTTGAACTCTCAAATAAATCTAAAAAACTTGGCACTTAAAAAAACAAAAAATAAGAAATATATATATATATAAATAAGAAAAGAATTAATTAAGATTTGTCCAATTAGTTTTTCATCATATGGAATCATAAAGCTTCACTATAAATAAATATTTGTGCAATTAATTATAGAATTATATGTGTTGATAGATTCTTTAAACAGCAAACCAATCAGGCAAGCGCATAGTGCTTCTCCATTTACTAGTGGTTGTTATCAAAAGTTAAGATGCATAGAACTTACTTTCTAGAGGTACCAAAACAATCATCATATAATGCTTCATATATATTTATTTAAATAAAAAGGAAATAGATATATTCATGATTTATAAAAAGCGTGTATATTACAATGCAATAACCACCCATATGAAGTAATAGTTGGTAGATACTATTCATACCAACATGATCAAGTTCTCTCTCTCTCTTCTCTCTCCTTCTGATATTCGAACATAAAAAGCATTACACACAGAACCTAAACATACTAATAATCATCACAGAAGGACGCGAAACTAGAACATGCAAGAGACCAGACCTTACGTAATCAGATCATAAAAGCTTACAAGAGAAAACCCTAGAGAACACAGGTTCTTTCTAGACTATCGCAGGGTTAACATATTATATATATATGATCATAATATGAACAAATCTTAATGAATCGAATTCCTACGGTATCTACGAGCCTGAGGTTAGGGTTTCACCGGCGCCGAAACCGCCGCAGAAGAACGCGTTGCTCGCTTCATCATCCATTTTCCAAAGCGAGTCGGAGCAGTAGAACTGGTCGAATTGGCCGAGGGCGGCGTCGTTCTCGATGATCTCACTGCTGCCTTGAAGCACGGTCTCGGCGGCGCCATAGAGCGGGTGGTCGACGACCATGTTGGCGAGGGCGTTGACCTCGGGGAGGGAGATCGCCTTCCATATGTCGTCCATGGAGTAGAAGTTGGCCTTGGCGTCCTCGGCGGCCGGCTTCTTGTCGGTGCAGCCGCCTGTGTCGTAGAAGCTCTCGACCCCGGTGGTGGAGTCGTGAAAGGGTAGGGAGTCCACCGTGGTGATGTTCGATGAGGACGAGGAGCTGCTTCTCTTCGAGTTGGAGTTGGAGTGTTCGGACGAAGACGAGGGCGACGGGGATGGCGGAGAGTTGGTGCCACCGCCGCCGTTGGCCCTCTTCTTCTCCTGAGCCTTCTTCCTCATGTGGGTCCTCCAATAGTTCTTGATCTCGTTGTCCGTTCGCCCCGGCAGCTTACGGGCGATTCTCGACCATCTGTGATACAATCAAACACATATTCATAAGCTAATATACGATAATATTCAAGCAAAACTCTTACTAAAATTGGTTGAGGATATTTGAACTGATGATACTAAAAAAAATGAAAAACGCTATACGCTGACCATAGGGATCCCATAAGAAGTAGAACCGTTGAGTGGTTGAGCAATTGAATTGTATTACGAACCTGTTGCCCCACTTGGCGTGGAGCTCCAAGACGAGGCGCTCCTCGAGCGGCGTCATCTTGCCGCGCTTGAGGCCAGGGTGGAGGTAGTTCACCCAGCGGAGGCGGCAGCTCTTGCCGGTGCGGTTCAGACCTGCAAGCAACGATTAAGATAAAACCCCGAAGAGGGTTTTTGACGTTTTCGAGTTAAAAGCTCGTCCCTGCGAGAGGCGCAACATGTCCGCAATAACCGTACCTATTACGTGTCTCCCGCCACCTTCAAACCTGAAACTTTGGCGATAAAGTCCCATCGCCGATCTCCGAACAACCCCACGAAGCACACCAGTTGGAAGTCTTCCTGCTCCGTCCATGGACCCTTGCGAGTCTCCTGGTCTTGAGAGGCTGCCTTCTGTTGATCTGCCATTTTTGTTGAGCTTTCTCTGTCTTGTTGTTTCTCTCTTGTTTGTGATCTCTATCCAACTGCTAGCTAGTAGTGGTGCGGTGTGGTGTGTGGAGAGCGAGGTGTCACGGCACCTATATTTATACCGAGGGCTAAAAGAACTATTCCATGATGATCATGATCGAGATTAGCTTGTGTGTTGTGTGTTGTGTGTGTGATGGCACTGTGTTTTTATTATAATTGTTTATTGATGGGGTTGGAGTTTGGACCCTTCTGTGTTTTTATTGGCAATTTTCTGTGTTTTTCAATTTTTTTTTGTTCTATAGAAATGGAATTTTATTAGGGTTAATGAGTTATTAGGGGTAAACGTATTTAATTTGTATAAAAATAGAAAATAGGGTGATATAGAGTCAACTTATTGAAATGATGGTAAAAGTATTTAAGTTCATTTTTTTTTCTTTTTACGAGTTGGTAGACCTTATCCTTGTTTTTTGTTTGTTAATTTTTTACTATTTAAGTGATAACATCAACAACATAAAACAAAACAAATAACCTTAAACGATCAAACCCACTAACGTTAAAATAAACTTAGATGTAAACACAGATTCTTTGAACATCAACAACGCAGATTCTTATTTTCATTTTCATTTTCTATATCGAATTCACGGTTTATCTCCCCAATAGCATTGTAATTAACAAAAAAGAGGATTAGGTTAATCGATGTGCCAATAAAGGTTAACTAAAGTAATACAGGCAAAAGTACCCTGAAGTACTTCAAAGTTCACGGCATATTCCAAATCTTATTTTTCAAGGGTAAAAACACCAAATTGTTAAAAATCATATATGTCGTTACTACCAAATTGTTAACTTCCACAAAATACCAACAATCATTGCGGTATAAGTTCTTAAGTTATTATTGACGACGTAAATACTTAAGTTATTATCATTTATTAGCGACATAGGTACTTAATTCACTATTTTATACATAAAATATATGGAGTTGGCGAATAAAAATACAAAAATATTATAAGTTTTTATATTATTATTTACAGCATAAATACATAAGTTTTAATCATTTATGCTACTTTTGTAATTTTATCCACCAATTCTACATAATTTATGATATGATAATAAATACTTATGTCGATAATAAATGATAATAACTTAAGCACTTACGTCGTCACTAATAACGTATGTACTTATGCCGCAATAAATATTGATATTTTGTGAAAGTTAACGATTTGGTATTAATGACATAAATAATTTTTAACAATTTAATACTTCTGTCTCTAATAATTTTTATCAATGTACTTTTACCTATATTTTTCCCTTTTATACACGTTCTAGTTAACTTCTTTATTTTATGGTGTTATCAGTAATATTTTTTTCTTCTTTATTTTATATATAGTTAACTGATAAGAATCAGCTAATTAAAATGAGAAGTGATTGACTAACTACCGTAAGTAGTAAATTTAAAACTCAAAAAAGGTAGATGAGACCAAGGTTCTAACTTACCGATGTTACCGATAAACCGATTACCGTTTTCGACGGATTAATCGATAGCTTACCGATTAACCGACGGAAAACCTATAACACAGTAGCTTACCGATTACCGATACTTTTCGATGATTATCGACGGATTATCGATACTTTTCGATACTTTTTGACAGAAAACTTATAAAATATTTTAATAATATCATACCACAAAACATATGTTATATTATTAAGTGTATAATTATAATATTAATATTAGTTGAAGTGTATAATATTAAATGAATATACATATTAAGTGTATATGTATGTTAGGTGAAGTTAATATGTATGTTAAGTGTATAATATTATTTGAAGTGTGTAATATTAAGTTAAATTATTAAGTGAAAGTGTATGTGTATGTTAAGTTGTGTAATATAAGTTGAATAGCATAAAGTCCCACATTGATAGATGACAAGAATTTGGTGATGTTTATATACCAAATATTAGGGACAAGGGCTTGGGCCCTTTGGGTCATAGGATTTTGTGGATGAGGGAGGACTCACACAAATGTTACATCACCACACGCGCGCGCCGCCGCCGTCCGGACGTGGCGTGGCGTGGCAAGCTGGGGTGGGGTGCTCTTACCGGTAACTACCGAAAAATCGACGATTATCGTTGAAAATTCGAACCATGGATGAGACATGTTTTTCAATGTTGTACTCAATATTTAATAGGGTAAACTGCGGCTAATGTACCCAATGTTTGATCTTCTGCGGATTATGTACCCAATGTTTATTTTCGGCGGCTAATGTACCCAATGTTTGATCCGTTAGATATTTTCGAGTTTTCCGTCACTTGACCGTTAGAGAGTTATCCTCCTCTATATGTACACTTTTCGTATTTTTGACATAACTCACTCATTTTTTGTCCAAATTTTATGCACGACCTATGGTTGGAAAGATAAGAGATAGATATACAACTTTGGTGTTTTAAGTTTTGTAAAATCAGTTTTAGAAAAATGAGAAATTTCAAATACAACGTAAAACTGGACATTAGTTTTATGCAAAATATTTCTTTAGAGCAAATTTTAATATACTTAATGACTTTTTATGATGAAACGTAAAACTAAAAAGTTGTAGATAAACTTTTTATCTTTACAACGGGTGTTTATTTATAAATTTTGGACAAAAAATGAGTGAGTTATGCCAAAAATATGAAAGATTATTTCACATCACATCTTTCATATTTTTGGCATAACTCACTAATTTTTTGTCTAAAATTTATAAATAAACACCCGTTAGAAAGATAAAATATTTATCTACAACGTTTTAGTTTTACGTTTCATCATAAAAAGTCATTAAGTAAATTAAAATTTGCTCGAAACAAATATTTTGCATTAAACTAATGTCCAGTTTTACGTTGTATTTGAAATTTCGTATTTTTCTAAAACTGATTTTACAAAACCTAAAACATTAAAGTTGTAGATCTATCTCTTATCTTTCCAACCATAGGTCGTGCATAAAATTTGGACAAAAAATGAGTGAGTTATGTAAAAAATACGAAAAGTGTGCATATAGAGGAGGATAACTCTCTAAAGGTCAAGTGACAGAAAACACGAAAATATCTAACGGATCAAACATTGGGTACATTAGCCGCCGAAAATAAACATTGGGTACATAATCCGCCGAAGATCAAACATTGGGTACATTAGCCGCAGTTTACCCTATTTAATAACCTTCAAGGAGAAGGTTACTGGAATACCCAGAACTTTATTACGCCGATCACATGTGATTTGACAAGATTAATACTTTTCCGATTTAACGATCCGATCTTATATGTATTTATTCATTTGATCTAAGCAATTCATTGATCTTGAACAAAACTTTTGTGGAGATTTAGTAGAGCGCTGAATATTTAACTTCTTCTTGGATTTCTTTTTAACTTTTTGTTGTGCTTATCAAATCTTAATGAACATATATGAAAATTTATGTGAGAACTGAGAGCATTTCTTATAAAAATTTGATGCTTATTATACTTGTCTTAAATTATTATTATTATTTTCTCCTGATTAATCTTAGCGCGTGCTTCGATCCGCATTGTATTTCGTGAATACTATATAGAAGGAAAAAAAAATGTCCGCATTAGATGCATGTTCTGATTTAACTTGTCATTTATATGATGATTAAAGTAATAATTTTTATTTTTTTTATAAAGATTAAAGTAATAATTTTAATGTTAACGTTTATGGCCATGTTTAATATATACACAACACACATACATATATAATATATAGATATATATATACATATACATAAATATGTGTGGTGCCCGCGCGCATGGATTTATCTTTTGATAGGTACTTTATGCATGTGACGTCAGACGCCCACTATAACCAAAGTGAGCGATCGATATGCTATTCTAACTTTCATCATTATTTATTTCCACCACGTATCTATTTTATTTGACACATACTAGTCATAGTAAACTAAAGATATTTCAACTATTTAAAATAACGAGAAACATTCAAATGGCTTCTTTTATAAATACTAGTTGACTGAAAAACAGTGTCAGAATTTCATAAATAAAATTGAAGGAATTTAAAATATATATATATAGGGGAACTTCAATAAATATGCCCGGTAAAGTAAGTTTGAACGAAAAAATACCCGAATTTAATAAATTTCAAAATTATTCCCGAAATCAATTTTAACCCATACCTTGCGTTAACTTAACCCAACTCTCTCACTCTCCCCTCACTCTTCTCTTCCTCTCTGCCTCACCAGAGAGTTCTGCTCCAACTCCGACGACGATCAGCACGAGGACGACGACGTCGAAGACGAGTACTGGGTCGGCCGCGGCGAGGACAAGTCTCGATTCTTTCTGAGGATCTTCGCGGAATCACGAGGGAGGCGATTACTGCTGCTTCGTCTGCGGCGAATACGGGAAGGGGAAGAGGTTCAGGAGCTGCTCGGCGCTCGCTCAGCATTCCAAGTCGATGGCGAAAGGCCGAGAAGAATCGGTCCCACTCGGCTTTTGGGCGGACTGTTTGCATGGTTTTGGGCTGGGATTTTGAGCGGCTTCCGTCGGTCGTGCTCAAAGGCGAGCCCCTGGGCCATGGAGGAGCTCGAGCTCGGGTCCTTCGAGGCTGAGCTCTAAGAAGACGACGAACACGAGGAGGACGAAGACGGAAGCTTGCTTTTTCCATTTGAGAAGATGAAGGAGTGGCTGGAGGACCAACTGCTCGACGAAATGCTTCAGAGCGGCAACTGTCGTTGATACACACTGACACCATCATTGGCATTGTTTAGCTTTATGAATTATGTGGGTTCAACTGAAAATAAACAAGCAATTATAAAGATACACACTGATTCTACATATGTAATTATAGTTGTATATATAGTATTGTCGTGGTATATAGTAGTTCAACGTACGTATCGATGATAGTACTGCAATGCCCGTGAAAGACGTGGTCGCTTGGAACGCGAAAATGTCGGGTTAGCCACATAGCGGTCGGGCTGTGATTGAATACACTTTTGTTGTTAAGTTAAATACTTAAGTGATTTTATTTCAAAATGTACAGTTTGAAAATCGCTTTACACAGTTTCCTCCTAGAGGGTGAACAATTTTTCGTATACAATTTTGCATGATAAAATTTAGTCACACAGTTTGAAATTTAGTTTGCACAGTTTTGGTCTTGCGGGTTAACAGTTTTTTGTCCCTGTTTATTACGAAATAAATTTAATCCTTAAGGGTAAAAAAAATGTACAGTTTGAAAATCGCTTTACACAGTTTCCCACTAGAGGGTGAACAATTTTTCGTATACAATTTTGCATGATAAAATTTAGTCACATAGTTTGAAATTTAGTTTGCACAGTTTTGGTCTTGAGGGTTAACAGTTTTTTGTCCCTGTTTATTACGAAATAAATTTAATCTTTAAGGGTGAAAAAAAAATGTACAGTTTGAAAATCGCTTTACACAGTTTCCTCCTAGAGGGTGAACAATTTTTCGTATACAATTTTGCGTGATAAAATTTAGTCACACAGTTTGAAATTTAGTTTGCACAGTTTTGGTCTTGAGGGTTAACAGTTTTTTGTCCCTGTTTATTACGAAATAAATTTAATCCTTAAGGGTAAAAAAAAAATGTACAGTTTGAAAATCGCTTTACACAGTTTCCCACTAGAGGGTGAACAATTTTTTGTATACAATTTTGCATGATAAAATTTAGTCACACAGTTTGAAATTTAGTTTGCACAGTTTTGGTCTTGAGGGTTAACAGTTTTTTTTCCCTGTTTATTACGAAATAAATTTAATCCTTAAGGGTGAAAAAAAAAAGTACAGTTTGAAAATCGCTTTACACAGTTTCCCACTAGAGGGTGAACAATTTTTCGTATACAATTTTGCGTGATAAAATTTAGTCACACAGTTTGAAATTTAGTTTGCACAGTTTTGGTCTTGAGGGTTAACAGTTTTTTGTCCCTGTTTATTACGAAATAAATTTAATCCTTAAGGGTAAAAAAAAATGTACAAATTGAAAATCGCTTTACACAGTTTCCCACTAGAGGGTGAACAATTTTTCGTATACAATTTTGCATGATAAAATTTAGTCACACAGTTTGAAATTTAGTTTGCACAGTTTTGGTCTTGAGGGTTAACAGTTTTTTGTCCCTGTTTATTACGAAATAAATTTAATCCTTAAGGGTAAAAAAAAATGTAGAGTTTGAAAATCGCTTTACACAGTTTCCCACTAGAGGGTGAACAATTTTTCGTATACAATTTTGCGTGATAAAATTTAGTCACACAGTTTGAAATTTAGTTTGCACAGTTTTGGTCTTGAGGGTTAACAGTTTTTTGTCCCTGTTTATTACGAAATAAATTTAATCCTTAAGGGTAAAAAAAAATGTACAGTTTGAAAATCGCTTTACACAGTTTCCCACTAGAGGGTGAACAATTTTTCGTATACAATTTTGCATGATAAAATTTAGTCACATAGTTTGAAATTTAGTTTGCACAGTTTTGGTCTTGAGGGTTAACAGTTTTTTGTCCCTGTTTATTACGAAATAAATTTAATCCTTAAGGGTAAAAAAAAAATGTACAGTTTGAAAATCGCTTTACACAGTTTCCCACTAGAGGGTGAACAATTTTTCGTATACAATTTTGCGTGATAAAATTTAGTCACACAGTTTGAAATTTAGTTTGCACAGTTTTGGTCTTGAGAGTTAACAGTTTTTTGTCCCTGTTTATTGCGAAATAAATTTAATCCTTAAGGGTAAAAAAAGATGTACAGTTTGAAAATAACTTTACACAGTTTCCCACTAGAGGGTGAACAATTTTTCGTATACAATTTTGCGTGATAAAATTTAGTTACACAGTTTGAAATTCGCTTTGCACAGTTTTGGTCTTGAGGGTTAACAGTTTTTAGTCCCTGTTTATCACGAAATAAATTTAATCCTTAAGGGTAAAAAAAAAATGTACAGTTTGAAAATCGCTTTACACAGTTTGTTCGTATACAATTTTGCATAGTAAAAGTTAGTTACACAGTTTGCGCAATAAATTTAAAACCCGCAACCGATGGGTAAACCGAAAGCCGAAGTAAACTTAATGTACAGTTTGAAAATCGGTTTACACAGTTTGCGACTAGTTCCATTAAAAATAAACTTAACAAACAATCAAAATGAACTAATATGAAAAGTCATCAAGAGTTTCGATATTTGTGATCAAGGACTCCAATAATTTGAACCAAAAACACTACGAACCAAACAAAATACGTAAATTTGAACCAAAATCCAACCAGTAACCGAATCCCAAACATGAATTAATTGAGTTCAAATCAGCATCAAAACTTGCAAAACGCCATTTTCCACTCACAACAACAAACATAAAGAGAGGAAGGGTCAAGAAACCCCAATGAAACCTCTGCATTTCAAGCACGTTTCTCAAACCCTAGCTTCCAAACAGACCAACTAAAAAAGCCCATTTCCTGGAGGTCTACGTACTAGGAGTGGGTCGGGACTGGTGAACCATAACCACAGCTCGGATTCGCTTCCGAAGCGCTCCGGAAGGCGTCGCAGGAAGAGTTGAGGCCGTTGAGGAAGTAGCCGAGCGCCGAGCTCTCTCTACACAAGAAAACAAAGAATAATCAAGCCCTAAACACAAATAACCCCGAAATCAAGAAATAAACAAACGAAATCAAGAACTAAACCAACTGAAATGAAGCCCTAAACCACGAACAAAGAATGCAAACTAAATCAATGAGCATATAGATAATTAGTAGTTGATGGGTTTGGACTTAGAGTATGTGAGAAAATCAAATCAACTTGGAACTGAAAAATATAAACATTGATCCGATTAGAGTTGGAGATTTGGACGGGTTCAAGCCAATTAGTTTCATGGCTGCATATCATCAAACAGATTGTGTGCATTTTAAAATCAAAGTGCCTAAGCCAAACATAAATCCCAAAACCTCTAACAGAAAACTCCTAAACCTGTAAACAAATCAACAACCTGTAATAATACCATAAAAATGCACACCAACCTGTAATTCGTAGTGGTGCAGTGGCGTCGAGGACAAAAGAAGTTGCCGTGGGTCGTCGACGACGGGCTCGACTCGGAGAGGATGTGCGGCAGCTTCGGCTTCACCTGCGGCGGGGGCTTGCGGAGACGGCGCGGGCCGCGGCTGCCCCGCGAGGGAGGGGCGGAGAGAATGTGGGGCAGCTTCGAGCTGGCGATTGTCGGGGACGGGGCGCGCGGCGGGGCCGGGGCCGGGGGATGGGGGTGGGGTTTGGGGTGGAGGAAGACGGCGGGGGTCTGGTGGGAGACGGAGAGGGGCTCGAAGGCGGCGAAGGAGGAGAGGGCGGAGCCGGTGAGGCGGAGAGAGCGGCAGTAGTCGGCGTGGGCGGCGGCGAGGTGGTGGCGGGCGAGGACGGCGTCCCTGATGAGGCGGCGGCGCTTTTCAGTTGGAGAGAGAGAGAGCTAGTACTCCATGTCCATGACCATGTTGATGTTGAATCAGAATGAGGGGGAACGAAGGAGAGAGAAAGGGGGAGGGTTTGGGCTGGTTAGTTTAACCATGGGTTGGGTTAAAAATAAGATTGGGGAATAGATTTGTAACTTATTAAAAACGGGTATTTTTTCGTTCGAATTTACTCAATCGGGCATATTTATTGAAGTTCCCCTATATATATATGTATACAAGAGTATAGAAATATATTTTCTCTACATATATTATCATAAACATATAGATATATACTAAAAATAAATACAAATACGTTTAGCAAACTTATAATGAAATGTATTAAAGAATATAAAATTTTCAATATTTTAAACGCACGTGTGAAATTCAAGCGCTTCATAGTTGCACGCACAGTACAAGAAGGAATCCAGTCATACTGTCGCCCAAAATTTAACTTAAACAATTTATTGGCATAATCTTTATTGAAACTATTATAAAATTAGCCTCTAATATTGTTAAAATATAAGTTTATTATACGTCGTCTGCAAATTGCAATTTCCAAATTTTCCAAGACTTTTCTTTGTTTATTACTCACGGATATATGATATATGTCATGTCCTAGTGTTTGCACATTATTTATAGGATAAGATTATGTATTCAATATATTAAGAAGCTCTTATCTCTTTGTAATGGTGATGTCGATTTGCATCAAATAATAATCAGACACATGATAAGAAAACAAACCATGCAAACCCAATAAATACTAAATAATTCTAACCCTAAATATTGGATTATAAAATGCTCGATATATTTTTAATGTGCGAAAACAGATATGTGGACGGGAAACTTTTGGAGGGCGACTCAAAACTCACAAGGATCTGCTGATCATTATTCGAGGGAGGAATAAGGTTGTTGGTGATTTTATTCACAATTACGGTTAAGGAAAAAAGAAAATACAAGGATTTAAAAGATTTCAAAGTTAGATTATTATTATTATTATTATTATTATTATTATTATTAATTAATTAATTAATTAATTAATAAGTGAAAATCTCACGATATTTCACATAGTATTAGAGCTTATTGAGCTCAAATAAGCACCGTATTTAGAAATATTGAGATGACCCACTGCAAATGAGTCAACGAGCCATTGTCTTGAAGGGCATGTTGAAGATCCTACATAAAAAAAACATGTAGGTGAGTGACTCTCATAGTCGCACTTTGAACTCTCAAATATAGCTATAACTCTGGTTTGGGTTGAAAAGCTAAAGGCAAGCGGAGGCAAAATCGGAGCTTAGAACAAGATAGTTGTTTATTTTTTCGAGTCCAGAAAAATTAAGGCCCAGCTCAAAAATACAATTAAGTGGCCAAAAAGCCTCCAAAAATGACGCGGGCCCGCCACAAAAAGTCAACGGGATCCAGCCCAAAAAGTCAACAAGACTCGGTCCGAGAAAAGTCAGTAGAAAATTTGGTACTTTTACCGCATAAAAGAGCATCGCGCCAACACCCCATCTCGCCAAGCAATATTCAAATTGTTCAAGGGCCCCAGAAGTTATTAATAATTTCTCGTAGATCTTTGGACCCTCCTATAAATATGAACTACAATTCAATATAAAGTTATCTCACAGTAACATTCTCTATAGCTATATAACTATGTTATCTCTCTTATATGTATTCTGGTTAAATACCCGACTAATGTCGGGGTGGGGGATCTAGCTAGAAAGAAGGCGCCGGGGGAATGTCCAACTCTCAAGATAGAGGCGGAGGGACTGGCTAGAGTAGAAGCGCCTGAGAAATCCCCCGTCTCCACAATCAGCACCCGGCTTGCCTAGGCAAGCTCAAGTACGTGTTTCCTAACTCCCACTTTGAACTATGTGATGACCTGATTCTAGTAAAATGGGTACGTAGGCAGCCTCGATATAAGTGACGAGGTGCGACATCATATATCATCAAACCATATCCTTTGTATGTTCGAGCTCTGATATGACCTATAGCGGTGGTACTGGTTCTCTGTGGTCACCGACCTATATCCCGGGTCCGATCCGACCGCTCAGGCGGAGGTATTGGACCTTCGCGGTAACGGGCCAATAGACCCGATTCAAGATTGACTGACAAAAGGAAGTCTCGGGTCTCATAATCTCTAGGTCGACACCCCAACGGCGCGTGTAGCGAAGGTACTGGTTCTCTATGGTTACTAACCTATATACGTGGTCCGATCTGACCGCTCAGGCAGAGTTACTGGACCTTTGCTGTAACGGACTAATAGACCCGGTTTTGGTCCGACCGCATAACAAAAGTCTTGGTTCCCAAATCTCCAAAGTCAACACCCCCTACCCAGGGAAGTCAACAAATGGTGATGGGCCCGGCCCATTATCAAGACATTGACCGCTATAGTGTTTGATCTATTTTTCGGCATCACTATTAGCTATAGTTTAATTTTGAGCTCGGAGAACATAGAGTTATGGAGTTGGAGTCTTATATTTATATTGTATTAATTAGATTGTTTGAGTTGCTTCTCATTGAGTAAGCTATTTTTTTTAGGTTACGTGACCTCCGCTAACAAATAATATCATATATATTTCGATACACATATTTGTTAACTCTCTACAAATATTTTTATGTTAAAGTATATGTAATATACCATATAGTATCATATAGTTTTGCTGCCACAATATTTCTGTATATTTAAATAAAATTAGAGAAATGACTACGGCTTCTTCTTTAAAGATAAAATAGAGAAGCAAGTGCCCATAGAGAAAATGATCAAATCAGAATGATAATCATAGAAGAAATAAATCACATGAAAAATGGAATAAAAATTGATAAGAGAGAGAAAATAAAAAAAGAAAAGGAATAAGTGTATTTCCCGTTGGTTAATTCATGAGAAAATGATATTAGTGCCTCTTGACTTTACAAAAGGCCGTAACGCATAAGCGAAGGGGGAAATCAAATGGGCCATAAAGCAAAGAGGACAAAAATGAAAAGAAAAATAAAGAAAAAAGAAAAAGAATAAAAACCAACTGTTTAGGTTCCCTGTAAGTGACCATCTTCTTAGTCTTTTTTTATAAATAATAAAAAAAAATGGGTGGGATTTAATTAAATATTATAATATAAGGGTGAATTTTCAACCGCAAATTTACTAGCAAGTTGATGGATGTTGTGTCCCAAACGATCTTAGGACTAAAAATGTGTCGGCCTTGTTTAGATTCTATGGGAAATATGTGATGTGGTTTTATTAATTAAGTGGAATAGTTGCCATAAAATACTTTTGAGCTTTTCAAAATAATGTATCATTTCTCAACCAGTGTTGCAGATGCCGTCATACAGAAGAAAAAAATTGAAGCTTTGATTTTACGTTTTTTTCAATGAATTTTTCATAAAATCTATCGATCAGTTTTTAAAAATGAACAAAATTAGTACTATTTAAATACAGAATGTATGCAATTGTAATTTTATATAAAAATAAAAGTTAGACTTGAATTTTAATATAACTTCAAGGTTGCAATTATAATTTAATTTTTTAAAATTAAAAGACAACTAAATGTATTAGTAAAAAATAAATTGAAGGTACACTGACAATTGTGAGACCTCCGTGTGTTTTTCTCTTCTTCTTTTTTCTTTCTTCTTTCCGTCTTTTTCTTTTCATCGATACTTTAACTTCTTCCAACTTTTGTTGTGTTTTTCTTCTTCTTCCATGATGTTTACCATTCAAAACAAAAAATTCATAAAAAAACTTGCCAATGAATTGGTACTTTGATTGCAAAAAGAAAAACGACAATTCGTCGGCATGCCAAGTTGAAAACTCGGTGAAAAAATTTGTCGGCATTGCCAACAATCATTTTTTAGCAAATGGAAAAACGACAACAACGTACAGTGAAAAAATTGCCGACAAACCTCAAAAAACGATAACTCACCAGCATGCAATTGACAAATCTTGAAACTTGGAGCATTGTTCTCAACCTTTCAATTGTGATTATTAAATGGTGAAATTTGCGCTTTTGTTGATCTGGTCACATGTGTGTCTCTATAACATCTAGGTTATAAAATGTATACAACTCAGGCAGAGGCGAAGCCATGAATTGTTATTAAGGAAGGGCGAAAAATAATATATAAGTGTCTTTTATGACGGTTGTCGTTATTAAAGCCGGCCTTAAAATGTGAGGCCTAAGCAAAAACAATTTAACACTAACAATAATATTTGATGTATCATAAATGTTAAGTATGATGCACTATTATAAATCAATACAAATAACAAAATAAATTTTAGGCCATTTAAATAATTCGCATAAAATCGTTCTTAATAGAGGGAGTCTTAATAATTAATAAACAAGTATAAAATATTATAAGACATAACCCGGCTTCTTCCGCTTTTAATAGTTTTCTCCCCTTTTTTAATAAAAATTGTGTGAATACTTGTAAGCCCATAAAAATAAAAGTTATACATGTATAAGCTACGTACTCAGTGAGATGGCTAGAAGAGGAATAACAATTTCCCTTCTCTAAAAAACTTAACAGTAAAAGAATAAATAAAACACAAAAACTCAAACTAAATTAAGAAAACTTGAAAATGATAAGCAAAAACTCTACAAAACCACTTCAAAGAAATGATTTTGCCTCTGAAAATTTAGCCAAAGATGTCGTCAAAGGGACAATAAACACAACAATGAATTACTATTTTTTGTACTCAACTTCAATTCTAACAGCATTGCTTCAAAATGAAGATGCTTCTTCTTCCTCGTAAATTTCTTTTATTGATAATTTATTTGAGAATCCAGTGTCGCTTATTCTTAAACAAAAAGGCTACACATGCAAATATACCATGATCAATGAGAAAACACAGACTCGAAGTCTAAAAAAATAAGTAGAGAAATAGAAAATCAGAATAATTAAAGAAAAATAAGTCTCGACTTGAAATTTGAGGGGGCAAACTCGATTGTTCGGGGACAAACTTGAACAGACAAGTGGGGGCGGTTGCCCCCACTCCTCTTCAAATGACTTCTACTGAATTCAGACTACGCTCATGTTTTCACTTTTGAGATTTTTTTATCTTAAATACTTTCATTTGAGGCATATACATGACTTAACATAAATGGAAATACATAGGACGAAATCAATTAAAAAATGAAAAATTCATGATTTTAGGTATTTAATCAGCGCGTGATTGAAACTTTAAGAATTTGTCAAGTGTTATTTTGAATAATTTTAAGTACTTTTTCCATAATTATCCCTAGTTATAAGCATTTAGCAGTATATGATTCAATTTGCGCTATATGATTAGTTTTTGAAACTAAAATACTTATTGGCTCAATATATAGGATTGATTAAATGGCATATGCCTTGTTCCGTTGCTGATACCCTGAATATATACTTTCAAGTTCAACGCACAAAAAGTTATATACATACTCAATCATATATCTGGCTCCCAGTTTAGAAAAGTGTAACAATATGTGTTCATAGTTCATACTTCATACTATTTTTATATACCTATATTATTATATATCTAATGAAGTGCATATATATATATATATATATATGTATATTTATATTAGGAGGTCTTCCATGGACATATTTAGTGCACAGAATTCCATATACACGATCTACATTTAATCATTTTTCTTTCATATGTGCGTGCCATGATTGGAAAATCAATTCCTTAATGCACCATCCTCTAGCTACCACATACACGTGTATATATATATGGTAGTAATTTCAGGGTCGTGCCTGGGATTTTTTAGACCCTAGGCGAGAAGAATTTTTGGGACCCCTTATCGTAATTTAGAGCTAAAAGTCACGATGGGGAGGGACAGTTCGCGACCCGTCGCGACGGCCGCCGGAGAATCGCGTCGCGATACAGCCGCCAAAATCGCGAACAATCGCGATTCTTCCCCGTCGTGGCGATTCTCTCTCTCTCTCTCTCTCTCTCTCTCTCTCTCTCTCTCTCTCTCTCTCTCTCTCTCTCTCTCCATCGCGACGCATCGCGAGCTGCACCACCACGACGCGTCGTGACGAGACTGTTGGCGAACTCCGGCGATTACGTCGCGACGGGTCGCGACGTCGCCAACAACAACTCTACCGTAATTGCAAAATTTAATTTTGATGCAAAGTATATACAATAGTTATATATAAATAATTTTATCATTGAAAATAAGATGCGTCTAGCAGTTTTAGAAGCAAAAGTACTAGTCAAGTCTACATAATAAAAAAAATCGACCATGTCTTTTTCGGTATAGACGATGTAGCTTAACCACTCAACCTATCTTGAGACATGGTTGATCAAAGATAAAACTTGATCAATTTTAACTCCGAGAAGCTTCTTTCTCCATGCGTAACTGTGACTGGTATGATTAGCATAATTCAGTGGACAATCCAAGCATTTGGAAACCTAGGATTCGTCGCCTTCTTCGTATTCGTGCTTTCCAAAATCCAAATATCAAGGAAGATGGGAATGAAAAAATAATGATGCAAATCCGTGCTCTCCAAATATCCAGAAGATTGATTAAACTAATGATGCAAATAATCCCGGTGGAATTTGGGATTAGATGAAATGTGGAAATATGAAACTTGGGTTAGGACTGTACGGATGATAGTCTCAAATGAATTTGAGATTAGGAGAATTTGGGTTATGAATTATTTGAAATATAGAGAAATATAGAGAGCAAATAATTTTGGAGTTTAGGGGAATAAATAACGTGAGGAAATTTAGAGTAAAGTGGGAATAAGGCCCTAATTAATTTGGGAATTTTGAGTCCAAATATTAATGTTAAGTGATTTTAGTTAAAAATAAAATTCGGGGCCCTAAAAATTTCAGAAATAAGAGCCCAATTATTAAAGTTCAGTTATTTTGTTTATATTTTTTTGGGCCCCAAAATTTTATTTAAATAATTTTAATATATAAAAATTAATTTAACTGATTTTGGGGCCCGAAAATTTGATTTTTAAGGGCCACTAAGTTTAAGAATTTTTTAATTATTCAAGGCGGACGCCTACTCCACCTCCCAACAGGCACGGCTCTGGCTAGCTTATTTACCATTTACAACAACAGACTGCTTACGTTTTGTCAAGATTTATAAAGGAATACTTGTGGAAAAAGTATCAAGAAATATATCTCTTGTACGCGGTATATATATATTATTTTTTCGTGGTAAACTTTCTAAAAATAAAAAAATGATTCTACTATAAAAAATTTAAAACTGATTGCATGATTGTTTTTAAAAACTTTTGCCACGATAATTATAGAATTTGAAAATTACATTATGATCTTTTTGGTAAAAAAAAATTACCACAAAAAATATTAAAATATAGTTTTTGGATACAAAAAAATACTTCGTAATATTTTTGTCGCAAAAACTGATTAAATAAATAATCTTTACATGTTCTGTTTGGCAAGGTCTCTTATTGTTTACGTCACGAAATACGAAGAGATTCCAAATTGATGAAGTTTTGCAATAATTATTTATATCTTCAAGTTCTAAAATGTGTTAAAACTCTTTTGACACTTCGAATTTTTTTCATAATAACCGGCAGATATATACATATTACTTACTCAAGCAACGAGATATTTTTATATTTTAACAATTTAAAACGATCGCAAATAAGATACAACTGATACAATTTCAATTGGTGTATATTTTAACACCGACTTAAGTATCAAAAAAATCAGAATTGAAGACTCCATTACTGACCAAGCAGGCCCACAGATCCATACTAAATCTAATGACTCCTATTTTTGTTTTATTATTTAGATACGACACCTAATAGACTTGTGTTTTGGAGGAGATGATATACACCATTATGACAAATGTGATTAAATATACTCGGTGTAAATGCATGTAAACTGGGAAATATCGTCATGTACGCCTATATATACATGAATTGCATATATGTATGTAAAGAAATAATGATGTGTGTTCGTGGTGGCAAATCGTGACGTAAACGAAGAAGAATGTAGAGGAAACAAATGGCCATATAATATGGGGGCCTTAGGATTGGTATATTCTGCTTTATAAATACCCCATTAATTAACGATTAAGAGATGAGCCATGATGACGTGGACACCACCCATCTTCTTTATTTGATATTTCATAGATATAAATATTTAATATATATATATATATATATATATATAATCAAATACCTCAAAATTGATGACATATTCTAAATCATTTTCGTTGAAGTGAAAATACCAAAAATCTAAAATATGTTTACTTCATATATATATATATATATAAAATATATGTTAGTCAATCTACGTGTTACGCTGAAATTAAGATACATCTTTAAAAAAATTGCTCCATGCATAGAATGTTGTTCGACTATAATAATATCAATGTTCAACAAATTCGATCAAGCGAATTTAATAGACTTGTTTTCGATGAAGCGAATCTAATTGACTTGTTTACAAAGGCGCGCTATTTAAAAATGCAGTGCAAAAAAGATAAGTGGTTGTAATTTAGAGAGTAGTTTTCGGCAAAAGAGCCATTCTATATTTTCTCTTTCTATATTTTAGTTCTTTATTTTATACGATATGCAGTTATTGATCACTAGTTTTTATGTATTTATTTCATAGTTACCAAACAGTTATGTTAAATTACTCCTTACCTTAAAACAAATCTTTTACTATGAAAGCTTCTAGTTGACTTTACTTTTTGTTATTCTTTTTTTTTTTTTTGGTTGCTCCAAATTGGGTACTATAAACAAATAATGGCGTATTAGAGATATATTGCAGCAACTAGCAATAATTCATAAATAGGCAAATAATAATATACTATTTTCTGCGAAATATGTACCTAATGTAGTATAAATAAAGACCAGTTAGAAAGATAAAATATTTATCTACAAATTTTTAGTTTTACGTTTCACCATAAAAAGTCATTAAATATATTAAAATTTGCTCGGAACAAATATTTTGTATTAAACTAACGTCTAATTTTTACGTTGTAATTGAAATTTCGTATTTTTCTAAAACTTATTTTACAAAACTTAAAACAACAAAGTTGTAGATATATCTCGTATCTTTCAAACCGTAGGTCGTGCATAAAATTTGGACAAAAAGTGAATGAGTTATGTCAAAAATACGAAAAGTGTACATGTAGAGGAGGATAACTCTCTAACGGTCAACTAACGAAAAACACGAAAAATATCTAACAGATCAAACATTGGGTACATTAGCCATCAAAAATAAACATTGAATACATAATTCGCAGAAGATCAAACATTAGGTACATTATCCGCAGTTTACCCAATTAATATCTATAGAATACGAATGATACATATCCTTTTGGATCTTTATATCAATATAACTATTGTTCGCATTGCCAACACTCAATAGTAATAGGATACAGACATACACTACACGATAATTTTAAGGGATAATAGCGGCATAAGTCCTCAACCTTTACTTAATTGGGGCGGCATAGCCCCAACCTCATTTAATAGCGGTATAAGTACTAAAAGATGATTTCCGTCCATATTTGACTAACGGAAGTAGTCAACGTTTGCGTGGTCAGCTTCTCGTCAACGTGGACGCCACGTAATCGACATGTCACCATACATGTCATCCTCCATCACCATTAATTTTGCATTAAATTTGAATCCCTCCATCACCACATGCGAGGGCAATGGTTCGAATCCCTCCATCACCATTAATTTTGCATTAAATTTGATGACACGAGGATGACGTGTGTGGTGACATGTCGGATTACGTGGCATCCACGTTGATGAGAAGCTGACCACGCAAAAGTTGACTACTTTCGTTAGTCAAATATGGACGAAAATCATCTTTTGGTACTTATACCGCTATTAAATGAGGTTGGGGCTATGCCGTCCCAGTTGAGTAAAGGTTGAGGACTTATGCCGCTATTATCCCTAATTTTAAATATTGATATTTTTCTTTCTATTTTTTGTGCTCGAATATTGAAGATTATTGAGTGAAGCTGAAATGGACCACAAATATTAATATACTTGGAAAGGAGATACAAAAAATAAAATAAAAAAATAAAAATTTGTTCCTTCGGTATTGCAGTTAGCACATTTGCACTAAAAGCTAATACAGTGGGTAGAGAATTGTCTGGCTTTTTTAATACTAAAATAATATATTATTATAGCGTGATACCTTGAGATAGTGGAAGGTATAATCTTTATATTTTATATGCATATTATGCATGCATGTATGTCTATATATATAATAGTTCTTCAAAAATCTTACAACTACAAATGGGCTTTTATTACTAAATTTGGGAAACAAATATTTCATGTCACACACACATGTGTATATATATAATTATATATATTATAAAGCTCGATAATTAGAGAAATACAAGATGTTTGTGACTTTGTGTGTGTATATATATATTATATATAAGGCAATACAGTACTCGTCCTTTAGCTAATCAGCAATAAGGAATCTAGTCACTTCCATGCCCTTGGGATATATACATCTAAAGAGAATTCCCTTTAAATTTACTTTTACTTTTTATTCTTTTGGTGTTGGCGTGTTGCTTATTAGCAAAGGCGTAACATTAACTAGTAATCCTAATTAATCACTATTAGTGCATTAAGATGATTTGGAACATGTTGATTAGATCCCACTAGCCACCATTATTTCTTATCAGTGGCTATAGATTTTGTGTAACAAAAAAAGTAACTGCATTTTTATGTTAGCAATATGTTTTAATTGCTAATTGCTTATATATTATACAGAAATTGAAGATCGATTGTTTGGTATGTGATGTATCATGGACATAAAGAAAATATTATCCCAATATTTACTCTTGATAATATTTTCTACTTGAAAGATCTCTCATTGTTGGATATATTTTATGTTAAAAGTCTACCGTGTGTTATTACACAAGGTTTTGGTGGACGATTATCATATTATTGTAGATTTATAGTGAATGTGAATAGAGCCAATACTAATAACACGAAGAATCATCTTGAGTGCGAGTTAAAAACTTGACTTTTTCAATAATCAACAACTTACAATTACAAAACTATGTAACTTCATTATAAAGAAGCTCCAAAAACGATTAAGGAAAATAAACGAAATCATTCTCATCACTTGATCGAAACTGGCTGCCCATCGCGTGCTTGCTCATCTGGGTTTCCGATCTCCATCTTCAGACCTCGTTCTCTCTTCTCTTCAAGTCATGGTGTTAACTACCAAGTGGCATCGCTGCGCTTCAAATAACGTAGCATATGCTATAAAGTCAAAAGCAAATAACAATAAAACGTATCATGTTTATGCTTTAAAACGGAATAAAATGCCACGGTCAATCCCGTATAAAGTAAGATATTTCTTCTGAGTTTTGTGAGCTGCAGTAACAAATATTTTATGCCGATTATTTACGCATATTTATTAACCTAAAATTAAGTGTTCGGGCTAAAGATTATTTGCATCACTTGTGTCAACACGCTATCTAGTGTAGGATTACCGATTATATAATTTTATTGCATACACAATATAATTGCGATTTTCAATATGTATATAATAATGGTGGAGTCCGTAAGCGCTTAAAAAAATGGAGATTAAGTTCTTACGACTCATATCACCAATTTGGGTTATATAATATGGATTCCTGATCTGTTTTTTTTTTTTTAAATTTATTTATTACATCATCAGTTGAATTAAAGAGCATCAGATAATATAATAATGATAAAATGTACATATGATAGTGGAGGTGGGATCGGCTTTCTTTGATTTGAATGTATAATATAATTCACCCAATAATAGTTTAGAGTTTGACTAGAAGGAATCAATCAACAATAATAAACAATAATAATAATTCATCATAATTTCTTCTATAAAATACAATTAATAATTATTTATTATCATCATCCATATATTATTAGGGAAACTTGAGAAAATTGCTCAAAAAACACCATAATTAAATTTTGAACACATTTAAAAAAAATCAATGTTTCTAAATTTTGTCCAATTTCAGACGATTTTACCCCTGATTAATTAACTCCTAAACTGTCCCTAAAATATCAAAAACTGTCCCCAAATCTAACTTATTGTCCCCAAATTCTGAAGAAATCGTCCCAAGATGGTACAATTTCAAACACTGTCCCAAAATTACCAAAAATTGCCCCCTACATTTACCAAAAACTGTCCCTAAATTACTAAAAACTGCCCCCTTAATTTAAATTACTGTCCCCAAGGATCATAAGAAACTGTCCCAAGAATGTTAATTGTACAACCTTCCCAATGTTAATCAGGGGTAAAATCGTCTGAAACTGGGCGAAGTTTAGAAACATTGATTTTAAAAGTTCAAAAGTTTAATTATAGTGTTTTTTAGCCATTTTCTCAAGTTTCCTTATTATTATTATTATTATTATTATTATTTTAATTGGTTACTTTAGTTCTAATCAAGCTATCATTTCTTATTTTGGCACTAGTTCTCAGTCAATTCAAGATGTAATACTCCAAGGCTGCATTGGAAGAATGTTGTAATTATTGTATCTTTCAATCTTATCATAAGATTAATTAAGGTACTATAATATAGACCAATATTGCATGCTTCTTAATTCTTGTCACAATTTAAGGCCAAATAAAAACCACATACCATTAATAATGTCGAGCTAATTAAACATATATATTGCATGTTAGTGGACAAATTTGGAATTCGCCTAAGTATTAGTATAATAAATAAAGAGATAAATACGGCATAAGTGTCTAAACTTTGACATGGTACTTAAGCGGCAAAGGTCTAACTTAAAAAAATAACGGCAAAAATATTTAAGTCAATGAATATGAGACGACATTAATTTCCGTCCAAGTTTTTCCGCTAAAACCAAATAAGAGAAGACGTCAAATAGTTGGATGAGCACATTAAGTATGATCTAATAGAATTATTTTAAAAATTAATAAGAAAAAAAATATATATCCTCATATAATTATTAACTTTGAGTACTTTATTCGTTATTTTTTAACTTTAAATTCATGTTGTCTCACTTAGTCAAGGTTTAGTTATTTTTGCTACTATTATATATCTCATAAACAAACAAATAAATAAAGGTATCTGGAAATGCTGTCCAGGCAAGCACAAATGTATTGTTATTTTTAAGCAAGTTGGACATGCAATTGCAAGCCTGATGACTGACGCCATAACCTATCCCCACAAGAACTTATCTTGATAACACTCACTAAAAAACCCTAGATAATGTATATAATATGTATATATACTCAGCCAATCATCAGCATGATAATTTGTAATTTGTCATGCTCGTTGAAAAACACGATTATAAATTCGGAAAAGAAAAGGGACGGTGGAGATTTGAAGTTGGTGAAAAAAAGGAGAAAGAGACAAAATCTTGCATATTATAATTGTTTGTAAATAATTAATAAATTAAGAGTTTTTTTGTTTCTTTTTGCCCATTAAAACGCGAGAGGATAACTGGATGAAGTGTGGGGATACAGACAAAGACATCACTAGCTAGATCTGTGTATGAATATGAAGGAAGTGGAATCAATATGTGCAAGCTATGACCCGATGATTCTTTTACGTGGCATTTTTCTATTTAGTGTTGCCCTAAAGAAGCTTTTCTAATTATCTACTGCGATAAATACATATATCTATTGCAAGATCCTTTGTTTTCATCATGACTAACATATCTAAGAACGTTATATATATATATATATATATATATATATATATATATATATATATATATATAATATGTAGGATAGATAATTACTAATTAGCTATATATAGCCTTTATAAAATATGAGTTGCCTAAAATATATTATATAGGTTAGTAGCAGCATGCATAACGTAATTTGGTCATAGTCAAATATTTTAAATATTTTATTAAAATTTCATTACTTTTTAATTAATGTAATAAAATTTTGAATGCGGAAAAGTGACACGTGCTCAAAATATACCAATCGATTCAAAATTATGTTAATAAGTTATTAAAAACATTATAAATTTTTAAGAAAAAAATAGTGCGCAATGAACACTTTGAGAAAATAATAATTTATATCACTATAAAAATTAAAATACTAAACAGTTATGTCCAACTTGCTTAAATGTCATATAAATAAATGAGTATCTACATATGTAGCAATTAATTAATGTATTAATAATTTCATATTTTAATATTTTTACAATAATTATTTACATATTAAATAGTTATGCCATTGAAATATTTAAAATATTAAATATATATAATGACAAATGGTGAAAATGTTATTATTGTAAAGTTAATTAAGAGAATATTCGCATTGCGGAATTAAATGATATAAATAAATGAGTATCTACGTGCGTAACAGTTACTCTACTCTACATACATACTTACATATGAAAGAGAGAATATATCTAGTAATGCGAGAGTGTATTGTAACCTTGGCCGATAGTGCTACCCTATTATATATATATATATAATTATCATAATGACGGAATAGATAGATTATAAGTTATTTATCGATCGAGTATAGTAATGCTTTAATACATATACATATTCACACGTGACAGTTAATTTGGTATCGTGTAATGTAATTGTACCCGAGAATCGGGTGGGCCCCATGGGCTCAGCCCGAGCCCGCCCAGCCCGAACCATTCTAGGACCTAGGTGGCTCGTGGGTCAGCCATCGTGTGGGTTGTCTGTCCCATCATAGTTAATTGTTTTTTTAGTATTTTTAACATTTGAAAAAAAAATAGTCCGCAGGCCCCTTGTGATCATCGGGTTGGGCTCGAGCTGAGCCCATGCAAACATGGGTTGGCCTGGGCCCGAGTGGCCTCGGGCCTCGGGGTGAAACGCCTTCAAAAGTCAGGGGCGGGTGGGCTGTCCGCAGTGGGCCCGCCCCCAAACTCACAGGCCTAAATGCAATGCAAACAGGTGAAATAGAGAGGAATATCTAGTTTTCCATCTATCTATTGCTTGTCGAGGCTTTCATTTTCCGCAAATAGAAGGCATCTTATAAGCCTAGTCTCACTCTCACGTATCACTCTTGGGCTTGGCTAAGGACCACTTTTGAAAAAGAACCGCATTCTTATATCTTTATATGTATATTTATTATCTAAACAAAGGATAATTGTAATAAAATTCATACCAATGAATCTAAAAGGTACACGTGTAAATAAATAAAAATTAACGTTAACAAAAACATTTAGGACGGAATCCACTTTATAACGCAAATCTCATAAATTTTGCTATTTTAAAGAACCTAGGATACATTTATCGCAGTTATCTAATCTTATAATCGCATTGTTTCAATAGATCAAAATATTCAAGTGCACTGTGCACACATTGCGCGCCTTGTGCAATCTATCATAGTTTTCATTTACATTAAGATATAAAATATATATAATTAAAAAAATCCCTATTGTGATTTATGCGATCGATTAAATATTATGGTAATATATTATAGCTTACGTGCCTTTCTTTGCTGCTGAGATGCCAAGTATATATCATACGCACTTATATATATTATAATAAAGCATAATTAATGGGACCATAACTTTGCTTTTTGATATCCATAATATTACGTATGTATATGGCTTGCAAGAGGTCCAATTATTGCAATATTCTTCTTCTCTTCCCATAGTATCAATAATGATAATAAATTAATAATAGAAAATTCATTATTTTAACATCTGCCGACGTTCTTATTTGTGTACAAATATGTAAATTATTAATATACTAGGATATATATTCATTGAATGTTCCGACGCTTTTATCGAATTGTCGATTATCCCCATTGGTTAACAAACGAGTCTTCCTGACGTGTTTTATCCTCACTTGCACACTCTCTGAATAAACTTCCTAAAAGGTCATTCATCCAGAAATTACTTCAAGCCACGCAAATTTAATTTTGGAATTCCTACGAATGGACTAACGGGAAAAGAAGAAAAAAATGTATTTTGTTTATATAAGTAGTACCACTACCAATCAGTTTTGTAACCTTCTTTGACTTTACCGTCTCATAACCATAAGATCTTGACAACCATCTATTTACCTAGACAATACGAAATTGCACAACTTACATTTCTTGCTCTTCTAGGCTTAAAGGATTAATAACTATCACACGTATACGAAGTAGGAAAGTACGAGAAGGTTAATGAGGTTAAGATGAACAATGTTGAGAATGGAATTGTTGGATAAATTTAATCCATATCTTCAATTTAAATTGCTTCGCCTGCGCGGAATTCCGACTCATCTTGAAGAGGAGAAAATATTAGAAAGCGTTTAACCCTAAAAGCTAGGTGTTTTCTGCTAGCAGGGTGACTATTAGACCTATTTTTTTCGAATAATCAAGGGGTCTGTGAATAGGATTGAATTTTTTAGAAAATGTGATTAATATCAATGATATTTGTTTTCTACAACTTATGTTGTTCAATTCAGAATGATACTTTAAGTTTAAAGTCCATGGAAAAATGGTTATTATTAAGATTTAATAGAGATAAACCCATTAATAGCCGAAATTGAACTCTCAGAAGTCTTGGGCTTAAGTATAAATCGGGTTGTTAATATTAAGCCCAACCATATCCAACATAGTTATAGGCAAGTAATGGACCGCTTATACATTTGAATAAGATATATATGTGTGTGTGTTGCTTAAACTTAAAATCTGTAGACTGAGTAATCTCAAAATATTACCATTTCAGCTCTTCATTTTAATAAATAAATGGCCCTTGATAAATAATTCACTGATTTTAACTTTGTTAGACGTTCGTATATATATAGATAGCTATTTTGGGGAATAACTCACTTCCATGTCGCATGGCTTACGATACTACAACCTTGCTGAAAACGACAATATTAGTATCTCTTTAGATCCCCCAGTTATTGATGAATAAAGGTCAAAATTTCGCGTTGTGGACAATAATAAACGCTGTATATTAATTTTTAATTAAATAAAAAATATTTCCTCCATGTACAAATAGCAAGAAAGACTTTTTTTAAAGGATAATCGCAAGAAAGACTAATTGCAGAGTCAAATGTAGATGGAAAAGCTATTAAATCGTGGGACCCTAACGAGTGACGGTGCTTGGCAGCTTAGGGGTCAATGCATGTGCCAAGATATGGTTTGAATTTTCTTATTATTTGGACTCCAACGCCGATTACTTGGACCAACCGACCACTATTTATATTTCATTAATTCTTATTTTAACTTTTATTCTCCATATATATAGTTTTGGTTCACGAAGTTTGACGGAAATGTCTCGTTTTGTGATCAATGTTTTTCAACACAACTTCAACGAGTAAATTTCTAGGTAGAAACACTAAAATTGTACATCATAAGTTGGTTTTACTTTAGCTTGTAATGACACGTGTAAAGATTCTAACATATGCCAAAAGAAGCATTCAAAATAACCCACTAGCACGTGACAAAATTTTGATGTCGAGGATTGCCTAATTTTATTATTCATAAATATTTCAAATATCACTCACGTAAGCTACTCTATACTCTATGAAACTAGTTCTTTAGGCTAGTTAAAACTTTTACAAAGCTTCTCTCTCAAAAAAAAAAAAAAAACTTTTACAAAGCTTGTGCTCCTTTTACGTGCTAGAAATGACTAATTACGTGAGGTTTTTTTTTTTTTTTTTTTACGGGAAATACGTGAGGCTTAGGATATTAAAAAATTATTCGAGTTAAAATCAATATTATCCAGGATAAGAAACTCATTTTTGGATTATATGAGAGAGTGTTTCAGAAAATATGAATTCAAGAAAAAAAAAAGTAATTCCTTATTTAAAAATTAGTATGTATCTTCCATCTGTTCATCTTCTCATCTGATTATCTTTATCCGAATACTGTTTCGTTTTTTAACCTTAAGTTCATTAAAAAAAAAAACTGAACTTCACACGACTAAAAAAAGGCTCATTTACTATTTTTTTTTATCAAAAATATTATTTTTAATCATAACATATAAAAAAAAGATCACGAGAAGTCGAGAGCTACATCATTCGAAGATTTTACTTCACCAACTATCCGATCTTACCGTACGATGAAGCTACTTTAGATCAGGACCGTCGACTTCATCCAATTCGACGATTCAGATTGAAGTTTGGCAGCAGAACTATCACGGATAGACATCACGTCCGTCCACGTAATGGTCTGATTGATGCGACGGTGAATACAAAATATTCAGTGAGTCAACGATTTACTATTTAATAATATATTTCTGACATTTTAACGTTTTTGGGTCCACGTGTTTGCTTCCCTTATTACTTTTTTGTTTACCTGTTAAAAATTGAGCATGGTTACGCGTTAGTCAAAGGTTAGGTGTGAATTCAACTTAGGATTGGGATCATTTCCCTTTTAGTCAACTCATCAAAACAGTGACGCACAGAGGAACAAAAGTTCCCAAACTAATTAATTTTAAAACGGGTACAAAAATCAAAACAAAGATTTATATAATAATTTACTATTTTTAGTTTCACTAACTTATCCATGTATGAAAACATATAGATGAACAAAATTTCCTGAGCTAAACACTTAAAAAAATAATTGCGCAGACGCCTGTGGTAACGTACTCACAGTCACTATTGTGTTTCTATTCATAATTTCATATCCTTATATTCTATTTTTGAATTAGGAAAATATATAAGGGAAAACTCATTACTAGTACTATTTATAGGGAAAAAATCGCAAAGTAGTTGTCAAAGTTGTTAATCTCAAAAAATAATAATATTTACTTTACGCAGAAAATACCCTTGAGATGCATTGGTGACGAAATTCGATCAATTAACAACATGAGAGTGCGTACTTGTAAAAACTAGGGTGGCATTTGGCTATCTCCGAGACCAATTTCTACTTTTGATTTCAAACAGTATTATATTAGTTTCGCAGACCACGTTTGGTTGCCAGTTGTCTCTGTTTTCTGAGACCAGTCTCGCAGACCACTGAAATTTTAATGAAGGAAAACAGAAAACGACTTGAAGTTGTTTTTATGTCTTTGGTCTTCAACTCAATTGTATATAATAAAACAATAATAATATGTTATCGTTCTATATTATCATATTATTTATAATAAGATATTAGCTATGAAATTAACTTATAAGATAAATTATTAAAATCCTTTTTATGTATAATTATAATTTTTTAATGAGATTTCTATCATATTAACAAATAGGGATAATAACGGCATAAGTCCTCAACCTTTACTCAACTGGGGCGGCATAGCCTCAACCTCATTTAATAGCGGTATAAGTACCAAAAGATGATTTCCTTCCATATTTGACTAACGGAAGTAGTCAACGTTTGCGTGGTCAGCTTCTCGTCAACGTGGACGTCACGTAATCCGACATGTCACCATACATGTTGTTACAGATATTTTTGCGCGACTAATTTCTCGTTTAATTAACAAAAGCGAGAATTTTTTAAGATAATTATTCTTTTCTTAATTATGGTCGATTTCGCCTAAAATATTTGCTGGAGGTCCGTTTTCAAAAAACGAAGGTTCCCGATGGTCCCGAAAATATCAAAACACCCAAAAACGACATAAAGTTTGCGAAAATCGGCCTCGGGGACCACCCGAGGCCTCCGAGGGCCCTCCGGGCCCTCCGGGTGGGCCCCATCGCCCCTCAGCAGGGCCCACGAAGGTCAAAGCTGACCCAGCCACGTGTCAACACGCCACTGGGCGCGAGGGCCACGCCTCAGCCAACCACAGCGCGACACGTGGACGCTGAGTCAGCAAGACTTGGAGCCGAAGTTTGCCGAGTCCGCCGCCTTTCGGCCTCGCGTGAGGGCGCGTCGTTGCTCCGATCGCCGTGATTCTTGCGGCAATGGATCGGCCACGTTCCGGGGAGTCAAAAAAAAATATATTTTCCCCCCAGGGGCCTTCCGGATGAGGAGATAATTGCAAAACAGAACCCCGGTTTTTTCCTATAAATAGGAGCTCGGTCTCCACCATTTTAACACGATTTTTCACTCGACCAAACACTTGGGAAACGCCTCAAACACTCCCAAAACTCTCTCGAGACTTCCAAAAACCGATATTCACTCAAATACCCCGCTAATGTTGAGCGTCGGAGGTGAATCGGGGGGCAAAACCCCCGTTTCTCCCTGACCGCGGTGTTATTTTGTCAGGTCCCGGAAGAGAAAAATCCAACGAAAGCGGAAGCTCTGGCGAATTCCTACTCGGTTCTTGGCCCGCCTGATAGGACCAGTTCTACGCGGTGTCCAGTCTATCCCCCCAGTTCATTGCGCGGCTGAGGGTATAGCCTGGGGACACGAGCCTGGGCCCACAATTCAGGACGATGGGCCCGACTTAGGGGAATTTTTGCCCAGATCCACAAGACGACGTTAAAGCCCGGCCCAACACGAGCAATTGGGCCGCTAATGGATTGAAGCATTTTTCTGCATCAACACATGTCATCCTCGTGTCATCAAACTTAATGCAAAATTAATGGCGATTGCATTAAATTTGATGACGCGAGGATGACATGTATGGTGACATGTCGGATTACGTGGCGTCCATGTTGATGAGAAGCTGACCACGCAAACGTTGACTACTTCCGTTAGTCAAATATGGACGGAAATCATCTTTTGGTACTTATACCGCTATTAAATGGGGTTGGGGCTATGCCGCCCCAGTTGAGTAAAGGTTGAGGACTTATGCCGCTATTATCCCAAACAAATATACTTAAATTATGTATATTATTAAATAATGATTTAATTACAATGATATAAACTCTTGAAACAGAATATTTACTATTTTATATTACATTATTTAAACATATTTAATTAGAGTCGTGAAATATGAATAATTTTTGTATTATGGATTTTTTTTAAGACAAACTATTATTATTATTATTATTATTATATATATATATATTACATTCAAATAAAACATACTTTCTTTTTAGTAACATAAATTGTGTTTTATTACATTTTTTTTATTTAAATTCAACAACAGATTAGCAAAAGACTAACCAAACAGTGTTTCAAAAATCAAACTCCCAAACTGGTTTGGTACACTAAAATTTTAGACTGGTTTCCGAAACCAAATTGCAAAACTAGTTTCCCAAACCAGTTAACCAAACGCCACCTGGAGGTTCAAAGGGTAGGTTGTTTGTCATTTTCATAATTTATTTGTCGTTGGCTTGGATTTAGGATGTAAACGCGCTAGGTGGTGACGTCTTATATGCGTACTCAAGACTCATCGAGACGAACGCAGAAGGGTTTGAATTTTATAAAAAAAACTTTATGCGTGATTCAAGTAATTATTGTAATTAATTAATATGTATTGCGAGGATATTAATAACTTATTGTGTTTGGTAATCGAGTTCTTGGTAGGTTAGAGTATCATAAACCGAATTTGAAAGCATAGAGTTTATTATATATTTGTTTATGATCGTACTGAAAACCTTAAAACTAAAAGGATCTATTTTTATAGTTAGCGTGTCATTTTCAAATTTTATATGATTATAAAATATGGCTGCTCAAGTGGTTGAGTACCTTAATTTATAACTTGTTGGTGTCTAAAATTTTAGTATTCAACTAATCATAACACAGAAATAAATAAATAAACTCTCAATACTAATAATTAAAATCAAATAACTTCTTCATTACTTTTTTTCAATGATTAAAGTTTAGATTTAAATATATATATATATATATATATATATATATATATATATATGTGATGTCTAAAGATTCAAACTCTAAAATCTAAATGAGTGTAGTGTTTATAAGATTGTATCATTTTAATTTATTATTTTGAAAACTTTATTCCACGGAATATGATCATATATATACTAGCTCTATAGTTCACATTATTACTACTTACTTCTAATTCTGAAAATATGAACACAGATTTGAATTCAAATATTTTAGCACACATACTACACAAACACACTATATGTATATATATATATATATATATTTATCAATCTACCAAACTTCTAGACTAAATTAGACTTATACATCCAGGGTTGTTACCATCGAGCAATGGAACTTATTTTGGACTTTGACTTTTAATACTATTTTATTTATGACGAAAAAAGGCGACATTTATGTTGACGTAATATCAACCAAACAACGACACGATGGATCAAGATAATAAAATGTTATGCACTATAGTGGCTTGACGTTACCAATTTATAATATATATAACGCAAAATTGAATTCGAATAGTTTATTATACATAGCATTTAATAATAATATAGAGAGCTTAAAGTTTAAACGGTCAAGCAATCATGCATGCATGCAGTGAGATCTAGTATCGATTTGAATGATCCTATTATGTTTAAACATTGTCAAATCTATGATTAAACAAATTGAATTAATCCCAAATAACGACAGTTAATACAGAAATTGTTGGGTGAATATTGGACACACAGCACAAGCAAGATCAATTGCAGAAGCAAAGCAACACGTGACCAGTCCATGCATATGTTTAATCAGAGAGTGATAATTGAGTAGAGAAAAGTGAAGTGACGAGTGGCTAAGTAATTAGCTTTTTATTACCAAACACGTAGATTTTAATTCAACGTGACTTCTGTGTGTTGTTTCCGTGTAGAGTCAGTTTTGTTTTTCAATGTACTTGGAGAAATGTCCTTAAATTTTTATAAATAATAATATAAATTATTTTTTCGACTAAAATTTAATATATATATATATATACCATATTAGTTATCTCCTAATTCCTAAATTTAATTAAATTTTGAATACCTCTAATTCTCTAAATATTACTTATAAAAAAAAGGCTCTAAAATGTCCACATTTTTTTCCTCTTCTTTATGGTACTGTCATTAGAGTTAAGTAAGAGAGGAACATTACTAATTACTCATTGATTATATTCATCAAAAACTAAAATTAGAGGCAAATTTGCAAAATAGATGGACATTACTCATTGATTATATTTCTCAGCTCACAAATTTTTCCGCATAGTTAAATTGAAATAAAATAAAAAAGGAAGGAAGAAACAAGTACTGAAATCTGAAACAGCCATCGTTTGTTGTGTAGCTGTTGTCCTCAGCATCCAACTATTTGAATATATATTTTGTTTGCCAATTGCCACCCCAAAGTCTCGCCTTCCACACTTCCTCCACATAATTACGGCAAAAATATATAAACTTTTATAAACAAAAACGACAGAAGTGTAATATAAAAAAATAAAGATAAAAGTACTTAAAATCTTCAAATATGAAGTAATATATTTTCTGTTCTATTTATTTTAACAAAATTGGTCAATATTTTAAAATAGTTTTATTAAATCATCTAAGTATTTAACATATTTTCTCATTTAAATTCGACGAAAAAGTTAAATGAAAAATATATCAGCTTGCATTTGTTGATTTTAAACACTTTTTCCTTAGTTTTCAAATAAAAACCCACACCACCTCAATAACTTAATTAATCAAAGTATATATACTTTTGCCGAAAATGTGCCACTTTATATATAGAGTTTCTACTCTTGAATCTCTTCTCCGATTTGGTTTTGTCCATTTCCCCTTTTAAGCTCTGGTAAGTCACTTTCGCGCAGTCAAATTTCCTCCGCGATTTCGTGTTCCCTCTCCTCCTCTCACACTCTTCTCTTCCCCTATTTATATAAAGCTGACCACTCTCTCGCAGAAGCTCTGCACTTTCATTCCATGGCGGTTTCTTCGAGAGGGCACGGCGCAGAGGTGCAAACCCACGTCCACAAGCGATGGAAAGACCGCTCTGAGACCAGCCCAGAGAGGACCAAGGTCTGGACCGAACCCAACAAGCTCAAGCCCAACGCCGAGAGGAAGGTCCCCGTCGTTTACTATCTCTCCAGAAATGGCCAGCTCGAACACCCCCACTTCATGGAGGTCCCTCTCTCTTCCCCTGACGGTCTCTTCCTCAGAGGTACGTAGCAAACCCTAACAATCTCTCGATGATCCTTGAGGAAAATGGCGGTTATTGATTTCCGATGGGTCTGTGTCTCAGATGTTATCAACCGCTTGAACGGCCTGAGAGGCAAAGGCATGGCGACAATGTACTCGTGGTCTTCCAAGAGGTTCGTGTTCTCCGATTCCTTGAAGGAAAACTTTAATGGCGATTTCCTGGTTCTGGGATTTTTTATTTTTTATTTTTCGATTTTCAGGAGCTACAGAAATGGATTCGTGTGGCACGACCTGTCGGAGAACGATTTCGTTTACCCGGCGCACGGGCATGAGTACGTGCTCAAGGGCTCGGAGCTTCAGTGCTCCGAAACCGACTCCGACCCGGCGAGTTACGACCCGAAGGTGCTCGAATCCGCTTCGTCGCGGTGCCTGAAGCCGCCTCTGGAGATTCACGCTCGCGGCGGCGACTCCGACTTCCCGGCTGTCGTCCGGCGGAGGAACCAGTCGTGGAGCTCGATTGACCTCCAGGAGTACAAGGTCTACAAGGCCGGGTCCGCGGGCGATTGCGCGGCAAAATCCGAATTGGCAGCGGATGCGGCCACGCAGACGGACGAGAAGCGGAGGCGGCGGAGAATGGCGGCGATGGACGAGGAAGAGGCCGCGTGCACGGAACTGAGCCGGGACGAGATCTCGCCCCCGCCGTCGGACTCGAGCCCCGAGACGCTGGAGACGCTGATGAAGGCGGACGGGCGGCTCATGATCCGCCCGAGCGAGGGAGAGGGCGATCGCGCGGCGGAGACTAGCGTGCCGGGTGGCACGGGCAGGGGTCGGGGCGCGTCCGCGGTGCTGATGCAGCTGCTGTCGTGCGGGTCGATGTCGTTCAAGGACTGCGGGCCGGCGCTGGTGAAGGATCACGGGATGTCGCTGATTGGGCAGTACAGCAAGGCGGGGCTGCCACGAGGCGGTGGCGGAGGGGCGAAGCTGGAAGAGGAGTATTTTAGCGGGAGCCTGGTGGAGGAGAGCAAGAAGAAGCAAGACGTTGCGAGCGCTTCTCTGCAGAGGTCAACGTCTTACAATGCTGACCGGTGAGTTAAATGTTTGACTTTTTCGATTTGTTGTCGTTTGAAATAATAATCTGTCTTACTTAGTACATTCAAACATTATATTCAATATCAAACTAAAAAACTATAGCCATAATGATTATAAGTTAATAGCTAAATGACAGCCTAAAGTTTCTTTCAGTAGTAGTACCATAAAAAGTCGGTAGTTAATTTATTGCTGTAATAAATGTATTTATTTCACCTATGTACCTTCATGTAATTACTTTAATAAATAAAAGCTAGGAAAAGGAAGAGGTAAAAATTTCCCAATGATACATCAAAATAAAGGGTAAATGGTACCAACTACCAACTACGAATCCTGAGTATCATAGTAGAGTTTTGTGATTAAACATTTGATTCTCTTGCATTTAATATTATTTTTTTAAAAAAATTGGCTTTCAGATTAACACTTGTTGAATTTTCAATTTGATTGCACAAAAGAACAAGACTAGTCAGAGGAGTATAGAGTATAGAGCGACGCTTTGGTCTGTAGTGTAGTAGGAAGACAGCTTTTAAGTAGCTTTCTTACGATCCTACTGATTCCTGCGAGTCTATTGTACTGATGGGGTATGTCTAGATCTCTCTCTGCCATTTCGTCACGTGGGGCTCTTCCAAATTACCATTTTACCCCGCCCCTCGGTAATTAAGCGTCAGTGGTGACAAACAAGATCATTTGACTTTCTGCCACAGCGATCTACCAGGCCTTTCTACTAGCGTTTAAATTGAATCTTATCTTCCCGCTACAGATTAAAAATCGGGAAATTTTCGTGAAATGCGGATGTTGACCAAGAATTCCTATTTTAAGAAGTGAGATCGGGAAATTATTTTTTTTGTTTAAAAACCGGTAGTATGATAATATCTGGTTTGAATCAAGGTAAATTTTACCGGTAAATGGCAGTTTTTAACCGATTTTTTTTTCTTTTCTGATTTGGGATTAAAATTTGTAAATTACCGTATTTTTCGGTTCCACTTCTGGTTAAAAAACGGCTTTTACAAAACAAACACCTAGACCGGAAAGAGTTTTTGAAGCTCCCAGACCCTATATTTTACAAAGAAATACCGACAAAGGCGGAAGTAGGAGTAGCAGTGACGGGGTTGAAACCCCCCAACATTGCTTTTCCTAGTACTATTTTTTATGATTTTTTTCTGTAGCCCCCCTATATTTTTAACAAAATTTTCCCCAATCTTCGAATCTTGGTTCCGCAACTGAATACCGAGACTGGTATGACAAACCGGTCATTGACTTTTTGCTTTTGATTCTCTTCTTTTGAGGGCTTTAACTGTTGGTATTGCAGGAGTTCAAGGCTGGGGCTGACCGAGGAAGAGCTGGGAGTCCGCACGAAGTGCATACCGAGGAAGGCCAAGGCACTGCCAGCCAGGAGAGAGAGCAACATCATCACCTCCTGCGACGCCCATGGAAGCAAACGACACGACGTTTAGAATAGAGAGAGAGAGTTATATATATATATATAATATTATAGTGTAAATGGGGATTCGAAAGTCTTGTAATTTGGAGCTGAAAATGGGGCTTGAAAAGGAGAAGAATCCAGTACGGGCGCGACAACGAAGAAAGAAGGCACGTGGATTGAGATTTGAGAGAGAGAATGTGGCTTTGTGCTTAGGGTTTGAGAGGGAAGCCATTGACTAATTCTGTATTTGAGGTTGGAGTTTGTGAAGTTGAGCTTATATTTTAGCGCCTTGGTTCTTTCTTTCTTAGTGGGATTGTGTTCATCTTTTGCGCCTTGTTGTGATATGGTGCTAAATGATAATCAAGTGCCTCCATAGCTTCGAGCTGGCTTTGACTACGGCTTTGACTTCTCTACACTGAAAAAAAAAAAATTAGAAAGAAAATTTTACTTATAGGTGGCCTGTAAGAAAATCCCACTTGGCACTCTCTACGGCTGCCAGCGGAGGCGGAGGCGGAGGCGGCCTGCTGAAACCTCCCTGCCCTTGCTGATCGTCACCCATCATACTTAGAAATACTTGTGACGAAAATATTCACATGTTATCCATGTAATTTGTTCATGTTTTTATTTTATAGCATGTTTTTATGCATTTTTTAATTTTAATAAATTATTAATTTTCGTTATTATTATCATTTATTATCATAACTAAAAAAAAGTATTGATAATAAATGATAAAACTAATTAAGTATTAAAAATCTATAACGAATATGTAGAAATGTAGTTAAAAGGAGGTGAAAACATGGAGAAATAAAAAAAAATTGCGATATGAAATTTTAAGATAGACTTAACGAAATTAAATAATAATAATAAAAATAACTATATTTCTAGCGTAAAAAAATATTATACTATTAGAATTTTTTGTTAAAAAAAAAAGAATATAAATTATATTTTTCATCTCTTATATTTATTGAAGTACTTCTAGTCTAGATTTTCAAAAAGCATAAAATGACCTGAAACAAGCTATGAAAAAATCAGCCCATATTGTACTTGAAGCCCATAGAAAATGTGGAGCCCATTCATTGTGTTATTTGCCATTTTTGTCAGCTAAGGCATTTTGATCTCCTTTGCAGCAAAAATAGAGTCCACATTTGAAACCGAGTTTTTCATCATCATCATCATCATAGCATGAGATATTTCAATTAATAAATAGTTGGAAAAATGCTGTATTTTGTTTCTGAAACTGTTAAATAGTATCTAAAAAATATCATCTCTAGAACATAATTGTTATATTAGTATAATACCAATACATCTATCTATACAGTATATACTATATATATAATTTCTCTCACGTGTCATGCCAGAGAACCAGTGACAGCTCAACTTTTGCGCTATATCTATTTTATATATGTGTAGTTCATTGTTTTGTTTCTAAATCTAAGAAAGTAAGTATAAATCACAACTCAAATTATAATTAATAAATTATAATCGACACCTGTTTTGGTGATTGATTCTCAAATATATATTAAATATTATATAGTAGAATCCCACTGCGATTAAGTAAACTGGAATTCTTGGTAGTAAAGTGCCCAAATTTAATCACAAATCATCGCAAGATAATATATCACCAGTACCCAAATTTAATCACAAACTAAGAGGCATAAGACAATAAATCTATCTTCAGCCTTCTATCATTTTTTATTTATTTATTCTTTTGAAAAATGGTGTATCTCGTAGAAGAGCGATAGTAAAAAGTAAAAACAATGATTTTACATATATGATATGCCATAACAAAATATCTCAAATATTCAATAACAAATATAATAAAAAATACTACCCGTAATACAAAAATTCACAAGTTCCATACTGTAGTAGTGGTACATTTTGTTTTTTACTAAGTATTGGGACGGTCTAAGTCTAACTGTTGAGTGATTCTCGACTCTTATAAAACCAAATAGATTATTTAGAATCAATAATAAACCATAATATATGGTCACGTCAAAGCTCACAAACTTAATATTATCACCTCAAAGAAAACTATAGAATACGTTATCTTTTACTTAAAAAAAATACTACATACACATATATATATATATATATATATATATATTATTCTACATCTGAATATAAAGAGCAAAACAAGAAATACACCTTTATATTTGTAACAAGAATAAAATCCAAAATATATTTAATAGTTTCATACCCGAAAGCGCATTCAACCACAAAACCAAACCTATATGTTCGTCAAAATCCCTTTTTACCTTCTAAACCAAACCGTCGTAATATAATTTCTCGAGTCAACTATTAATGCATATACATATATAACATATATATACACATGTTGAGCATAGTGATTTTCTTCCTGAGGCTACACGAGCAAAACGCTCTACGATTTGCTTGATTCTGAGGGAAGCTCCACGAATCTGTAAGTAGCTTTCTCCCTCATCGAATAAGGTTAATGGTAGTGAGAGTAGCAATGTCCATGTCTCTCTCGCATTGTCCTAAACATTCCATTACAGAGCAATCTTCTTCCATTGATGCTCTTCCTTGCATGTTCGGAGCTTCCGTTTCTTGCATGTCGTCACTCCCTCACGACCTTTCCGTGCCCACACGCCATTGAAATGGGTATTGTGTTGTATTGATTCGTTGCAGTGAATTCGGATTCGATTGAGCTCTGATGGGTCCCGTGAGAGGGTCGAAGAAGCGGAAGAAGAAGCAGCCTGAAGATCAGAGCGTGTATTGCTATGAAGCTTCTGGGTCTTCGGAGAAAGACGGTCCTCTCGATTGGTGGGACGACTTCTTCAGAAAAATCAATGGTACATATCATTTTTTTTTTCTTTGATTTTTCTTGATATATGTTGCTTCGCGTTACGAATATCGAAACTTAGGTATATTTACGGTCGAAAAATTAGGCTTGGTGGATGAGTATACCGGTTGCGATAACTTAGGTATACTCGCCGTGAATCGTTTTACTTTTTGTTGATTTTAGAGACGGACTGGAAATCACCGATGCGGTGATTCCCGTTTCTCTCTTTAATGAGATAAATCCGTAGTACACGAATAATCCGACCAAAAAGGAATGAGAATCCGAAAACAAGCGTAAGAGAGGCTGGCGGCCAGGGTGTGGTGCCTAACAGCCTTAGCCGGAGACTTATTGCCAAAATACGGGAAATAACCTTACTGCGTCATTACATCCTAATTACGTAAAAAAAAGACGCTATTGCCCTTACGACGCCTATACGTGATTAGAAGATGCCTATCGGATTGACGTTTTTTGGTGTTTGAACTGTCATGTTCAGATAGCTCTTTTGGTTCCTAGTTTGAGTTTAAAATTCATGTTTTTCATTACATTGTTGTTCTAGTCAGTTTTTGATGTTATGATTGCTTTACTTGATATGTGTTGTTTTATTTTTGTTTATCTTTTAATATGCTTGGTTGATTTTAATTCAGATAGGGTTTTCGGGTTTTTTCGGTAATTGGTGAATTTTTTGTTCCTCGTTCGAGTTGTACATAAATGAAATCTGTGTCATGTATTGTTTCCTCTGCTTTTAGTGAAAGTTAAGTCACAAAATGAGATTATTGCAATGGGTTGTCAGTTAATATGCACGGTCCGACAAATTCTGATCTAACACGTTCGTTGGATATTTCTCTTGAAATTACAGAAGAAATATTTTATGTCTTCAATAACAAGTTGATAATAAGTTTCTGGTTGTTCAGGGGAAAAAATATCAAAAACTGAACATGATTAAGGGTTGAGTATAAATTTTTTATCGAGTGATTGCGTTTTTCTCTTTAGATTTATGAATTCAGGTTAGTTGTCACATTTACTTATAAGACATAGCTTTCAAGAATTTGATGAACTGGCTTCATTGTTATTTATAATTCAGAAAGGATCTTTTTCGGGCGCTTATAAATTTTACAGATTCAGATAGACATTATTCTTAAATGTCGAACTCGTTCTAATATGCTTAAAATCATTTAGCTCTTTGCTTGTCTTGCTTTCAGCTTTAATGATCTTATGAAGCCTACACGGTTTTTTTTTTTTTTTTTGCTTATCCTGGTAGTACATGCATTCTACGGTTCGCAAATTAAATATATCGCAACCGCAAGGGAATAACTGGCTTAAAACAACTATCCAAAACTAGTTTTGTTTGCCAATTTGCTAGTGGAAACATGTCATTAGTTTTAGCTTGGAGTAGGGTTTAAACCATTACAAGGAGGGGTCCATAACTTCTATTCAAGCAGTTTATGTACCTGCGGACGATTTGACCGATCCAGCTCCGGCCACGACATAACGGAGAAAGGAAATTTCCGTTCCCCGGTATCACAAAAAGTTCCCGGTTGTTAAACCAGTATCAGCAACCAGAGCTTTTTTCATTAGTATTATGTCTATCAGATCATATATTGGAATAAATCATTTATACTATTCAACTAAAACACTCTATAAATGAACAAACAAATTGAATCTTTTTGAAACTGGTTCTATACTGATAAAGTTATATACATATACTTAAGTCTGATAATTATCCTTTAGAATTCTTTATTTGATTTTATAATTATCTGAACTCTTGGTGTCTGAGTATAATGGCGATTGCTCTTAGACTGGTATACTTTTAGGTTTAAATTATTATGTTGTTATCTATGTTTTAGGCTACTATGCGCATTCTCGGTAGTTTGTAATAAACAGGAGACGCCACGTTAGTTTTGTCTTTTGCATTCTTTCACCTTTTGTGAGATCTTGATTAGTGTTCTCGAAGGAACGACCGTTCCGTTTGTTGTTCGTTTCTGTTTATTCAGTTAAGAATTGAGAATTCATCACTTCGGTGGTTTCTCGTTTGGCAGGTCTCCAATCCCCGAAGAAGGGCTTTGCCAAGTTCGAGTCTGTCTTCAAGGTGTCCCGTAAAACCTTCGACTATATATGTTCCCTCGTGAAGGAAGACATGACGACGAAAGCTCATTTCAGCTTCACAAACGGAAAGCCAATGTCAGTACAAGACCAAGTCGCTGTAGCTTTAAGAAGGCTGAGCTCCGGCGACTCGCTCGTAACGATCGGTGACCTTTTTGGCCTGAACCACTCGACCGTCTCTCAGGTAACTTGGCGGTTTGTGGAATCCATGGAGGAAAGAGCACTTCACCACTTAAATTGGCCATCGACCGAAGCAGAGATGTCGGAGATCAAAACCAAGTTCGAGAAGATACGAGGCTTTCCCAATTGCTGTGGCATCATCGACACGACTCATATCGTCATGTGCTTGCCGGCTTCCGATCCTTCCGCTGGCATTTGGCTCGATCACGAGCAGAATCATAGTATGGTCTTGCAAGCGGTCGTTGATCCGGACATGAGATTCCGAGACATAGTTACAGGATGGCCGGGGAAGATGAACGACTGGACGGTGTTCGAGAGCTCGAATCTCTACAAACTTTGCGCCGAGGGAGTGTTTTTAAACGGGAAGAAGCTAGAGATTGCCAAAGGGTCGCCCGTACGAGAGTATCTAATCGGCGACTTGGGTTATCCGTTGCTTCCGTATCTCGTGATTCCCTATGACGGGAAAGAAGTGTCGGAATTCAAATCCGAGTTCAACAAGCGCCATTCGGCAACTCGGATGGTTGCTCAGCGAGCGCTGACGAGGCTGAAGGACACATGGCGGATCATTCAGGGAGTGATGTGGCGACCCGACAAGCACCGGTTGCCGAGGATTATCCTCGTCTGCTGTTTGCTCCATAATATCGTTATCGATATGGAATGCGAGGCTCAGGATGACGTGGCATTGCCTCACGGCCATGATTCTAGTTATGGCCAAGAAGTCTGCGGTGCGTCGGACATTGAAGGCGTGAAGCTCCGGGACAAGCTGTCTCTCTACTTGTCGGGAAGATTGCGGCCTTGAATTTTTGGTTATATATTTATTTGTTTTTATTTTCGAGCTTATATGATTGTTGAGAAAGTTATAATTTTTTCCTTATGAACATTGCTATCCATAAGTTATTCTGATAGAGCTAGAATAGCATGTTGAGAAAAAAGCTTTTCAGATGAAAGTTCCGTCAAAGATTCAACACGTAGCGGCATTCTTACTGAACCAACGATTTTCATGAAATGCGTCGTTTCAGGGTAGTGCTTGATTGCAACATTCTGCTATTCCCGTCATCATTCACGGCTTCGAGAGCCAATCCGTTTTGTGAGTCGTAAAACTAATCTCTCCGAATTCCCGCTTCCCTCGCTAGCCAGATAAAACCCCGCTCGATCTCGGAGATCTTTTTTGTCTGTTGGAGAAAGCTGCGCCTGTAGAAGCCTTCGGCCTCCAATTCTTCTCACTCTGCCAGAAAAGCCTTTTTCCAGCAAGATAGTGCCTCGGAATTCTCCGCTCCGAACTCGGCTTTCCTCCAGCTTTGGCAATATGGATAACGGATGCCAGGGCCATCTTTTCATGTTCTAGACATGACACGTCATAAACAAATTGACGATTTTCAAGTTGTACGGCGTGTTCACCGGCAAGTGGCAACCATTCTTTGTAAATCTCTTCTGCTCCTTTGGCATCCCCGACCCGATAGGTAACCGCATGGCACACCGGATTCAGAACTTCTGGAAAACCTTTACTTATTCACGTTCCCAAAAATTACCTTTTAAAAATTGCAATTTTAAAATCTCAGTGGAAGATAAAGATTGCGGAAATAGTTCTTTATTTCATTACTCATCCCACATGAGGGTCTATTTATGTTCAAGTTAAAACATTATTCGATTCCTCTACTTTCACATAAGTTAAAAACACAGCTGTGGATTCATCTGCACATTTATCTCAACATTAACTCGTCTCTAAAAAATCTAGAGTCCAAAAAAAGCTATAAATTAATTAACCACAGCCTAAATACGTCGGACTCGGCCGGTCCATAGCTCCGTTACGACCTTTACTTTCCATCGCGGATGGATGACAGAAAGGTATCCGACCACTTTTGCCTCGTAGCGTCCGGAATCACAAACTCACCGGCATACGGGTTCCACGTGTCGCCGGCTGGACCAGCAAGAACCCAATTCAGAGACGATGGTGGGCTTCCTAAACCCTCCACCGAGGATCCCTTTGCTTCTCCGTTATCACTTTCTTTTTGCATATCGGAATGAGCAGAAGGCTGGAGAAGAAACAAGACGATGAGTAAAACAACCGACACAAAACCATAAGAGCACATATAATCTAGCGGTGAAATCGGGGCCAAACACTGCACTTTTGGCCTTCTTTGTCCCGGTCACAATTTTTTTTCTTTCATTTTTCTAAGTGGTAAGATCCCGTTTTCTATTTATTTATTTATAATTAGTTAAGTACATAAAATCTTCAAATCAAATAATAAACAGTCTAAACTTCAAATAATACATGATTTAAGACTAAAGCATAGCCCTAAAAGATAACATATAATATAGTAATAATAAAACTAAATTGAAAATAATAAAACTGGGCCGGAAACTAGGCCGATCTTGCTATTTGATGCCTCTACCTAGTCCCAGTTCCCGGTTTTTGGACCAAAACCGGGCCAAAATCAAGCTTTAGGGCCAAAACTTTTAAACCTAACATAAACTAATGAATAAAGAAACTCACTCCCGAATCATTCTCCGGTGCAACTTCCTCAGGTTTAGTTTTGATTTCTTGGGAGTTTTCTTCATGAGTTTCGGAAACCTTTTGGGGACTTGTCTCTGGAGACAAGTCTGCATTCTCGGATTCGTGCGAGACCTGAGAATGAAGAATCGACAGATGTCAAGGATTCATATGGAAGCATAGAAAATACGAACATTTTATCACATCCAGTGAACCTACATGATGGTCGTCCGTGCGTTGGACTTTCTTGAGTGGCATCGAGTTATCTTCTTCCTTTTGCTTCAGGTATCTCTCAACAGCTACTAAGGATCGGAACTCCTTTCCAGTCTCCGGCTCAATATAGCACTGCGAATGAAAGTCAAAAGTAAAATTTCCAGTCCGTCCCAAAATATAATTGAAACAAGTGCCACTCTTTGCTAACAATATAGTTTGTATGCATACTAGATCCGTGTAGTTCCATATGTAAGCAAACATGAAGAGAATCGATAAGTGCAGGTGGGGAAAAAACGATAACTGAAAATAAATATATAAAAGACTAAGACTATAATAGAAAACAAATACTTCCCAAATTCGATTAACCGAAACCACAAATCAAACCAGAATCATTATCGCTGGATAATAAGCAAACCCGATAATCAATTGATAACCCGATACCAAATATTTTCGAGGTTATTTAAATACAAACCCAACTTAAAACCAGATTGCGATTCAGTAATTACATAACCAGCTTATTTTGGTTCGGTTTGCAACACAGAAACCAATCAACCCTATCATACATGCACTAGAACAAACCAATCAATTACACAACATAATAAACCCTGAAAAAACATTAAGATCAACGACTAAAATAAAACAAAGAAAAGATACCTTATAAATGCCAGAAGAAAAAGCTCTTTGCCTCTTCAGTTTCTTTGTGATCCAACCCTCAGGTAGTACGAAGCCCGAGGAGCTCGGGGTGCTGGGACGAACAACTTGCTTCTTAATGACTGGAGGATCCTACAAGTCAGCACATAAATCCAATATTTTAATTGTATTCAACAAATTTGGATATTTTTAAAGTGTTGTACTTGAATTATCAGACACCAAGCATTATCGTGCCCTTTTTTAACAAGCTCTTCAATTAAAGATTTAAAGGCAGCTATAGCTTAGAGCTCATCATATATATAAAGTAGAATGTGATCCTTAGAGATAAAAACCAGTTTAAATAAAAAGCTTCTATATAGTTCGTTTATGTATATTATGGTGTAATCCTTATAGAAACGCCAAAATAATATTTATTATATAAGCTTTTATATATCCGTTACTCGATATATCTTCATATAGCTATATTTACCAATATATTACGATGTTTGTGTTCATATATTTGTGACGAATTTATCATGTTTACTTTGGGTTCTGGAATGTCAGCGGGCACTTCACTTGGCTCTGCTTCTTCTTGAGGCACGTCACTTGCTTCTTGTTCTTGTAGGTGTCTCTTAACAGATATCATAGAACGGAATGTCATCCCCGTGTCGGGTTCAATATAATACTGCATTCAAAGATGCATAAGTTTTAGCTTGCTTTATAAGACATACAAAAACAATAGCAAGAAAACTAGACGGATTCTAGAATAAAAAATTTATAACGGATTCAACCTTAACATGCATAAAGGCACCAATACGGAACTCATACATTCAGAGAAAATTAATATCTGCTTACCATAGTGCTGCCAAAAACGGAACAACTAAACTCTTGTAGCACGGATAGCATTTTCCAATTTCCAATGGAGAAGAATGTTTACGGATGATTAATTGTGTATGTTTACATATGATTAACTGTGTATAGATACATGTATTTACATACACAAACCAAGACAGTGTAGATAAGTCATACGGGTACCAATGCAAAACACTCAAGAGCAGATACAAACCTTATCAATGGTGCCAGAGCTTCGTTGATGTTCCTGAACTTTCCATCCCTCAGGCAGTGCAAAGTTTGGTGAGTTCTTAACGGCAAGAGTGGATATCGGTTTCCGCACCTTGCATTCAAAACTATGTTAACTCGTATACGACGGCCTTAAAATAAAAAATCTACAAGTACTCTCTGAGTGATACCCAAGCACCATTATACATGGATTTTCTACCAAACAATACATATCATCAAGATTTTAAAATCAATGTATGACTAAAACGTGATCAGAAGCGTTTAAGGACAAAAAAATGTTGAGTGTGACATAAGACCCATAGGCGGAAATCGAATCTAATTACGCCTCATGAAGATCACATTCCATATTTGATCATTCTCAGAAATTTAAATCAAGACACACCTCAAATTCCATAACTTGGACTTACATTGGACTTTGTTGCGGATTTTTTAGACGGTGTGCGATCTCGGGAAGCTGGCTTTCCATCCTTTAAGTATCTCTCAACCTCTACCAACGATCGGAACCTCTTCCCGGTGTGGGGTTCAATGTAATACTACGACAAATTTTGGTAACAAACATATGCGAAATAAGTTTCGGAATCATGAATTAAGCAAGCAAAAAATAAAATGCAAGTAAAATTGCTCAGAATTACAACTCAGAAACAGTCAAATTTAGTCCTAGGCCATTGAAAACACATAATCAGCACAAAAACGGAGAAGTGAAAATGAATTTGAAACCAAAATTGGATTGAAAGCTCAAAAGAGGACCAACCCTGTCGAATCTCTTGCCGGAGGAGCGCGAAGCCGAGCGAGGCTTCTCCTCAGTCAGCCAATCGGAAGGCAGTTGGAAGGCTTGGGTGGACCCCACCGTCGGGTGAGCCGATTCGCCGTCGTCGTCGCTCGTCCTTGCCACTGGATCCAGCGGCGAAGAATTCTCGGACATCGTTCACCGCACAGCACGGATGAGCTCCGAAATCAAGGGATGTTCAGGTTATCGTCGATCGTCCTAGGGTTTCGATTCGGGGTTTTGGGGAAGAAATTGAGAGAGAGAGTGAAGTATCAGCGAGTTCAACTAACTTCCAGTTACATCGGGAGTTTCGTCCAAAATAGATAAGGATTTCGCTATTGGGCTTCTCGTAAGGCCCAGTATCTAATAGAAGGAAAGCCTGGCCCAATAACATTTAATTTAATATAAAGAGAAATTGCTCCAAATAGCCAAATAGAAAAGCTTGATTACCAAAATAGCCAACCTTTACGTAATCTTTCTGAAATAGCCAATATGTATAAGGTGACATTTTAATATCAGTTTTTATTCCTATTATACCCTTTTAATTATCTTTATTCGCACGTTCAAAATTCCAATTAATTAACGATTATTTTGCTAACATATTAGCACGTTCATTTATCTAACATATTAACACGATTCATACAAATTTATAGAGATTTGTACATATTAACACGATTTATACAGATTAATAGAGATTCATAATCCATGTATTTATAGAGATTCACAATCAAATGATATGAATAAATCAGAATTAACAATGTTCATCCGGTTGTTAATAATTTCATTGAACGTTGTTTATTTGAATAATCCGAGTTAATACAAACATTCATAATCAATCGACATAAAAAAAATCAACGAATTTCAGTGAACATATCAAACATAATCCATTTCAATGAACATATCAAACATAATCTGATTGTAATTAACTCAAAAGCATTTAACGACGAATCTTATTCGAAATAAAACCAAAAGTATCAACGGTTAATATAAACAAGAATCAACGCATATAAATCTAGGTAATAACGGTTAATATACCAGTTAATATAAACAAGAATCAACGCATATAAATCTAAGTAACAACGGTTAATATACCGAGAAGGAAAGATGCCAGTTCGAAATATAAACAAGAATCCAATTCGCAGCAATATAAAATTCTGAAGAAAAAAAAATATGCAATGCATATTAGTAAAAGACGGTTTATCGAAGATGTCAATTCAACATAAACCTAAGTATCAACGGTTAATATAAAGCATATAAACCACAAAACCACGATTTATTCGAAATAAATCATATTAAACCAAAAACCTGTTCAAAATCATACTAACCTTTACGGACTATGTTCGTCGCTATTAATGGAAAACTTTGATGGTTGAGGCCGACGGTTGAAATAAACCGACAGAGAAGCTGGGCGATTCGGTTGAGAAGTCAATGGTGGAAGCTGTGATTAATCGCCGTGAATGAGTCGGGGAGGTTGAAGCTATGATTAATTGCCGTGAATGAGACGACGCCGACGCCTGAATGAGTCTGCGACTATAGTTTTTATCGAAGACCCTAAACTTTCTCAACTATGGTTTTTCTCGAAGACCAGTCTTTCTCGGTGGTATAAGTATGAGAGTGAATTCCCTAATTTTAAGGGATTTTATGTTTTTTTTTTATATTTAATTTAATTATATATTAACAAAAATTCGATATAAATTTTAATATTAAAAAAGATCGAAGACCAGTCTTTCTCGGTGGTATGATTATGAGAGTGAATTTCTTAATTTTGAGGGATTTTTAAATTTGAATATGTTTTTATATATATAATTTAATTATATATTAACGAAAATTCGATATAAATTTTAATATTAAAAAAGAAATTTGAATTCTAAACTGTTGTAACAGAATATCACAGAATATCGATATTTGATAAAATCAGAATATATAAATTCAATATTTAAGGGTATGTAAGTCATTTATATTTATTAACATTGTTAATTTGGCTATGGATAAATATAAACCGAAAGTTGATTATTTAGCAAATATAAACTTCTTATTTAGCTATTACGCTATAGTACCCTATTCTTTTATAGTAATATAAATTCGATTTGTTCGTAATTTATATTCTCAATGTCACAATTCTAGTTCTATTTAAAATTTCCGTTGATAATTGTTATTTTTTTAGTTATTATTAAACATGAGAAAGGGAAAATGTTTAAGTACATGTCCAACTCTTCGGTGCACATTCAAAATTCCGTTAAATTGATTTGAAAATTGGACGAGATTTTAAAAAGAAACAAAGTGGTGGATATTCGGAATTTTTTTCATGGTAAAATATTAATTTATTCTGCCACAAAATAAAAATATTTAGTATTCATAACGTTATGAACCCAATATTGTAATACAGTTTTGCTATTATAGATCATCGATTTTCATTTTTTGCATAATATACTCTTTCTTTAAAATAGTTAAAACATACCAACATGCCTCAAAGAATACTTTTTTATTTATTTATTTATAAACTCTTCCTATAATTAATTTGAGAATAAAAAAATCGATTCTTTATCCTTATTCATATTTACATAATTTTGTTATTGCATACCGTTTCGTTTCGATTCATTTTAGTTTCTATTGACTAGGTAAAGTTTCCAGATTCGATCGTCTCAGATATATCAATGCAATATGCACAAAAGATATATTATTTTACAAACGAAGACTTATGCTTCGATGACATTAATTTTTCTAAAGTCTATGTGTTTTCTTAAAAACCATCGTTTCGTTATTTTGTTTCTTGCCAATTCTCTAGATTATCTTCATAAACTCTAACTTTATTCCCAAGTCTATTTTCCCATGTTTGCTCCACCTTTATTTACGAGCATGATTTCTAAAGTTAATTCTTGTAAAAACAATTTCTAATGACTTTGTTTGACCTTGACAAAGCTGCCTTAGTTGATTAGTGATTCCCAACTAAATAAATAATGCTCTAAAGATGGTTACTTTAGAACAAACGACTTGTTAAACAACAGAGCAACGCGGTTGATTCTAGATTTACTGCGGATACATATTATTCTATATAACTAATTTGAAGCGCAAAAACACTGTAGTTTCTACAGTAATTTTATAACCAATTAAAAAGTTGCAAATGTTGCTTTCTATCTCTCTAACAACTATGTAACCAATTATTTTTTGACAGTAGGAAGTGGGAAACAATATTAATGTCGTACAAGCTTCACAAAATATGGCACAAGTACAAGTTATGGCATAAGTACTAAAATTATAGTCTAATAATTTAACAAAATATGACAGAAATACCAAAATAATAGTAAAATAATTTAACAAAATAAGACAGAAGTACCAAAATTGTAGTCAAGAAGTAGAAAGTAAAATAAAAATAACAATAATAAACTTAAGAACAATTGTATGGGGATGATATCATTACATGTCTCTCCATTAATATTTTAGATAAAAATAAACAGAATTACTTTTTTTACGTTGCTACGTTTCAACTAAAAAGAAAGGTTGAATGTTGCACGATTCACTATAATTTGAATTTTCAATGCTATTATATATTTTTATAAATTTAAAAGCCTCACTAACATATATTTGACATTTACTGAAAATTATATTCTGATTAGTTTAATTCATTAAAAAAAAAAAGGGGCAATTGCCCTTATAAATTCCTCATATCCATGCGCTTACTGCATTTAAAAAAATGTTAGCGATATTGACGACATAAATATTCAAATTATGATCAATAAAAGCGACATGAGTTTTATGTGAAGAATATAATGGCAAAATTTTTTCAAAATCAACAAGTGACATATATTTTCGTTTGCTTTTTTTTTTTTACGAACGTTGGTCAAATGTCACATGGTATTAAATTGTTAGAATCGCACGCCTCCAATTTTCCAATGTCCTTCATACAACATGACATTTGACCTACATCCGTCACAAAATGTTTAGAAAAATATCTATACTCAGTTTGTCGGCCTTAGGTACTTTTGTCACTATTTTCCAGTTTGATTTGATGGCGCCTCAGTAAGTCAAAGTTTAAGTACTTATGTTGTTTATAACTCACAGAATTAATAAGGTTGTTTAAGTTTAAATCTTTTTTTATATTTTTTTGTGGTATATATATATTTATTATTTATTTTACGATCAAATTTTTTAGACGCTGATTATTTATTTTGGTTCTGAGTAAGATTGGTGACAATTTTGCGCACAAAGTCCCTATCTCCATTTCTTCTTTTTCTCTCATGTGCTTTGCTCATATTTCAGGTAAGTTATTGTAAAGATTTTTCATAGGCTGCTTTCTATACTAACTAGGCATTTTGAACTCTAAATATTTCGATGTGTACGCGTATATGTAGTTTTGTACGTGTCATAACTTCGTATAATGGTTTGTTTTGAGTTTTTAAGATATTTTTTCTTCGACTGTAATGATTACGAATCAATACTGTAATAGTTTGCGATTGTTGTTGATTGTTAGTTAAAAAATATATATCATATTACTTGAAAATTATTAAAAATAAAATAAAAACACAAACTATCAAATTTCTCTTGCTAAGCAAACAAATAAAATAAAAGAATTAACCCGCAGCAACGCGTGGGTTATATACCTCGTATATCACTAAAAGGTGGCAAAATATTTTTATCTTTATGGGTATAAATCTATTTTTTTACCGTAAAAAATTTCAATGTTTATTATTTTGTTCTTTAAGATCTCGTTATTTTTTCGACCTATTGAATATAATTTTGAATGTTGTCAAGTCTTGGACACATGCTATTTTTTTCTTCTCTTTATTAATGAAGAGACTTTAATAACAAGTAAATGAATTTTCTTTTAAAGAAAAATAAAATAGTGAGCGTTAAAAAAATTTATCGTAAAAAATAAATATATGTCATGATAATATTAAAATATTAAATACTTATGCAGCTATTAATCTTATTAAATTATACAGTTTGCTCGATAGTCTTATTTTATTTTATGTTATAGTGGAAATGTGGAATTGAGTTGTTATCAAAATATTTTTTCGGTTAGTATCGAGTGGAAAGTCATGTAGCTTTTGAGGCTTCTTCTCGTGACACACATTTTGTTTTTAGTTTTTCTAATCATAAATGATCAATAGCTAATGCGTGGGTGTATCTACAAAGCACGACTTTTTTTTTAATTTATTTATTATTATTGTAGCAAAAAAGTATGAATTTGAATATTATAACCTTGTTACTAAATTAAGGCACATATGAGTCATGAGTTGGTAAGATAATCATATTAAATCACAACAAGTAGTTGGTATTTGAAAGTTGAAACATTTGTTTGAGGGCTGACTTAAGCTCATAATAGAAGATTACCATCAGTTAGTTTCTACGTACTTTACCTCATGCCCTATAACCCAAGACCTAAAGATAATATATATATATATATATATATACATATATTATCTTTTCTCTTTATTTACGATCGAGAACTAAATACTCTTATCTTCATTAAAGTCTGTAATTTCTTAAGAATTTTGCATAAGACTATTAATTTAGACTTAAAAAAATCAACGCAATGTCAAGTTACAAAATAAATTTTAAATATAAAGAGAATGGTACCAACTACCAAGTACCAACCTACTTCACGGGATTTGACAAAAATATGCAATTTTGTAAAAGTTGTGAGGGATAGTATTCGCAGATTTGAAAGCATAACCAAACTGTATTTTGACGATTCTAATCAGTGGAACATAAAATTCAGTCAAATCGATAAGCTTAACATTTCTCGGTTTAAGGAGTACTGCTATTGTAAATTATAATTTATATGAATGGGATTAGTAAATAGTAAACAAGGATATTCCTATGCAGGGGCGGAGCTACCCACGGCCCAGTGTGTCTCCAGGCACCACCTGGAAAAAAAAGCGTGAAAATAATAATTAAATAACGATTTTCAAATAAAAATAAAAAAACAGTGGTACATATTATGTAATTAATGAGTCAAAATAATGCAACTTAAATGCAAGCAGCTCAAATGATTGGAGTTTTGTTTTTTAAATCACTCATATTCTCTTGACCTGAGTTCAAGTCCTTGAATGTGTACCTTTTTTTTTTTATCATTTTTTCCTTTTTGGTTTAATTGATATATAAAAATAATATATGTAAAGCAATGTCGTAGTGCTAAATAGGTTCAAGTTCTACTTGAGTTTCGTATAACTATTTTTTTTTTTACATCATCAATAAATTAACGCAATTAACGTGATTTTAATAATGTATTTTTTGAAGTGACATGTTTTCTTTTCATATAAAAACTTTGCATTGAAGATTGATATCAACATAGCTCATTACTTTTGATTTTTCTCATTTAGAAGTATGAAAATTTTGATTTTTTGATTTTATTTATTTAAGAAGTATATTGTAGTGCTTAATTGATACATATATTGTTATTTGTACATTGTGCGATGTGACATTACTAGTTCATCGGTTCATGAACAAAGCATATAAGTCCTTACGTATACTTAAATTATGTGATTGTCATTATTTATGTGCTTGAAGAAAAATATTTTTTTTCTCAAAAATTTACTAAAGGCTTCACCTGGACTGAAATCCTGGCTCTGCCATTGTTCGTATGTTTCAAAACTCTCTTTATTTAAAATCCAGAAAGAAAAAAAAAACAGACACGATGTAAAAATAAACTCTTTACAAAATATATCTCTTTTAAGCGTGGGTCGGTTGTTTAGTTATTCTATTGCGAGCATTTAGAACGAGGTTGAGTATTTTATTATAATTATACTGTTCAATATAGTCATGCTCTTTGTCTATTTCTTCAATATAATCTCTATGATTTTTAGAGTAATTTGGGCTAATCTCTCAGTCACCATCTATAACAATAGTATAGGTTTTTTAAAGGGTAAATGAACCATTAATATTTATTTTTTAAAAGAATTACATATAGATTAATAACACGAAAACAAAGTATGGAATATGTATTTTTTTTCTTCAAAGAGAGAGCCCTATAAGGATGAAAATACAAATCATGCCAGTCCGCAAATATATCTTAATTTTATTATATAATAAAATGGTATAAAATAAACGTAATAAGATAAAAGCATAACAAGTAAATTTGAGAGGGACTAATGTCAATTAATCTTTCATTTTTAGTTGTTTTTTTGGGTTAAAGTCTTGAAAGAACGTTCACCTACAATTCAGGGTACAAACACACAGTAATTGAATAATATTGTGGGTCAAATAATAAGTACAGCTCAATTGGTCTGTCCATGAAATTCCCAACTTAAACAAGCAACGCAATAAATTAGAAGCAAAAGTTGACGAGTCTATTAACTATTAAGTACCCACTTGACTTTCAGAAAAAGAAAAAAGAAAAAAAAGTACCCACTTGAGAAACTTCTTCAGTTGCAAAGCTTTACTTCAGTTTTAATGCATATTGACATTATCTGCCACATTTTGAGTTTTGACCAAGGTTTCTAACATTTGTATCACCTCACCAATATTTCAAAAACCAGGGCACGTCGCGAGTGGCTCGAAAAAAAAAATAAAAAAATCATGAGTATATAAAGGTTAAAAACAGTATATTAAATTTCCGTTTTACTGAATGCCACGTGTAACGTGCATGTCAAATAAAATTTTATAAACTCGCATAATAATTCTTAGAATCGCATAATACCTCTAAAGCTCTACAGCTTTGAATTAAATTTATGGGTAAATTTCGGCTAATGTACTCAATGTTTGATTGACTGCGGATTATGTACTCAATGTTTATTTTCACAGCTAATGTACTCAAAATTGATTACGTAAGATTTTTTTTGTATTTTTCGTCAACGAGTAATTCCTCCTCTATATGTACACTTTTCGTATTTAATTACATAACTTATTCATTTTTTGTCCAAATTTTATGCACGACATATGGAAAGATAAGAGATAGATCTACAACTTTTGTGTTTTAAGTTTTGTAAAATTTATTTTTTTAAAATACGAAATTTCAATTACAACGTAAAACTGGAAATTAATTTATTTATAAATTTTGGATAAAAAATGAGTGTGTTATGGCAAAAATACGAAAGATTTTTTCACATCATATCTTTCATATTTTTGGCATAACTCACTCATTTTTTGTCAAAAATTTATAAATAAACTAACTTTGGAAAGATAAAAGATTTATCTACAACATTGTAGTTTTACGTTTCATTATAAAAAGTCATTAAGTAAATTAAAATTTGCTCGAAACAAATATTTTGCGTTAAACTAATGTCCAGTTTTACGTTATGATTGAAATTTCGTATTTTAAAACTTTTTTATATACAATTCAAAACTCCAAAGTTATAGATCTATCTCTAATCTTTCCAACCGTAGGTCGTGCATAAAATTTGGACGAAAAATGAATAAGTTATGTCAATCTACGAAAAGTGTACATATAGAGGAGGAATCACTCGGTGGCGGAAAACACGAAAGAATCTAACAGAAGGGTACATTAGCTGTCAAAAACAAACATTGGGTACATAATCCGCAGCCGATCAAACATCGAGTACATTAGCTGCAGTTTACCCTAAATTTATTTATGAATTATTTATAATTTTAACGAATATTTTTAAATGTAATTATTTTACTTAAAATTGTTGGTTTGTTATTTCCTCATCATTATCAATATTTCAAAATCTTACAATTTTTATGTCGATATACTTATTTTTATATCTTCACTTTTTTATTGGAAATTTTGATATATTCATGAACATATTGTGTATGGAGAGGAGACTAACTATCAACAAGTATGAAGCCGAAATTTCAAAAAAGTACAAAGTAAAAGTGGAAACAATCAATTTTGTGTGTGTGACAAATGCTTTGACATTTTTGTAGAAACGCGGTAGGCCATAAAAGCCGCCGTACAACAGAAGAATCGTCCGTACGACTCTTCATGGTTACGTACAAACAACACTGCTTTTAGGTTGTAATCTTGATTTAATTTCCACATACGACAAACAAAATATACTTATATATATATATATATATATATATGTATCGTTAGTTACTTGTGAGCTTGAATTGAATGGCGCGTGTTTTAGCTTATGTTGAAAAACTAAAAGTAAAATGAAAGAAGAGGGAAAGAGCTTGAGGGGAGCTTAAGCTCACACTTGGTAAACAAGCGATGACTTTATATCATTTCGCTAGTTGACTAAAGTCTTCCAAGATAATAATTAGCATTTTGATCTAATATTTACTTCTTGAACATAAAAAAAATGCATTAGCTATTCTCGATATAAGTAGCTAAAGTTGGGATTTAAGGGTGACATATTCTCATTCTTTGTGGTACATAGCACGTGGCCACTACCCTACGGATGTTTATAAATAAACTGGGTACTTATATAGTCACACTTTTGTTCTTATTAGGGATTTGTCTAACCCAAGTCTCAAAATCCCCGGTGTTTAGGCGAAAATCCGGTAACCACTGACAAATAACTATCACACGACAAATTAAAAAATTAAGATGAATTTTTAGCTGAAAACGCTCTAATGTTCAGACTTCAGAGTATGGGTCGAATTTTTTTAAATTTTAATTATTTGAATATAAAATTTCAAATATTATACTTTTTATCAAATAATTAATAATACTATTATTCACAACAACCGCATCGGTTATCGTTGTACCTGTAATATATAATTATCTCATTCAGTTATTCTTTATCGATATATCCGTGAAATTAGATTATTGGGGGATTTTGGTTTCCGGAATCCAAAACCCTAGCTCCTACTTAAAAACAATAATCAAATACATATCACTAAAAAAATCTAACTTGTGAGTACTTATGTTGCAATTATCGCGTTTCAACAAAGTGCGAGGGAAAGCCGAAGGTGTTCGTTAATTTCTCATAGATTTTGTATGAAGATGTTGATAGCTGAATGCGTTGAAACTGGTTTGATGGGAATCCATGAAAACAAGCATAATAATTTGTCTCCTTTGCAAGTGATAGCTTTCTAGATTCGTAATTCCCGTGGAGAAATGGGGTGTTACAACTTACAAGCACATACCTACGAAGCTTCGTGAGTGTCCAATGAGTGGTTTCATCATCACAAAACTATTTTCTTCCAAGAGTTTGACACTATTATAAACCAACAAATTGACAACCAACGTAAAGATACAATGATGCAGACATTTTATGCGTATCGATCCTCACAAAGCTCAACAAAACAGTCACGCCATCCTATCTATTTAAGATTTGAGAATAAGTATCGATGCTTCTAATCATTGGCTTAGCCGATAAAACTCGTCTCGAGTTCTTATCATCGTAAGAGAAACTTCGGAGGGTAGTATATATGACATGATCCAGTTTGTCTTTTGCTTTTATACTCAAGTCAGACAAACAATTTACACATCAGTAGCGTCTGGGATATCGCAAAAATTTCAAACTCAAATTTTTGCTTAAATCTTTTTGCATTGATCTCAAAATCCAAAAATTTAAATTTATATGATATCACATCACAAAAACTAACAAACAAAAGAGAGTAAAAAAACCGAATGTATATTTTTCGGAAGAAAATACTAAAAATTTGCGCATACTACATAGATATGTAGACAGAGAGAGAAAAGTCAAAGAAATTGACTAATTAAGAGCTCATAATTTCTCCGAGGCAAGAATTTCAGTGAACCCAAAACGGATACACAAACAAACCTTCATTTATCTTAACGTGTTTTTTACTTTTACAATTAAGATCATTCTAAAAATTCTAAAGCGTAACTGCCCAGAAATTATTGATGTGACTTATGATAAACATGACGTCATAAAAAATGACCATACATAGTAGTGGCTTAGTTAAGTTATAAAGTAAGCGACTTGCTTGACAAGAGCTAACATGTGTATCTTGCTCAATAAGATCACTCAAAAGCTACTAATTTCTTTAATCACAAAGACTAAAAATCTAAAAGGGTTGACTTCACAGGTTCACACACGCCATAAGTATCAGGGGAAGGCACTAGGTGCTTTCCTGACCCTTTTACTTGTATATAATAATCGTGGGTCCGAGTATTAAAATCGGAGTTTCAAAATTAAACCCGAATATCAAATACCAGGTGAGGCTAAGATATATCTGGAAATTATAATCCGAATATGGAAGTGATATATATATATATATATATAAGGTTTAGTGTTCCAATTTTCATATTTTAATGTTGAAATTTGAAATATATAGAACTCTCTAAGGACTTATTCTAAACACATTGTATTAGTTTTCTTTTAATATCACTTTACATATAAAGAGAATCTCACGTATATACCAATTTTTGAAAATGCACGTAAGTAAAAGAAAAATCTGGCCGTTGTCAATACTTGTTTGTGTAAAATTTTAACCTTTTTTCTTGTCCAGGCCTTGATTCGGTTCTAATAGTTTGAGGTAAAATCGGACTGGAACTGGGACTGAGACGAAACAAAAAACAAGTACAAAAAATCCTGCCCTTGCTCGTATTAGAAATTATATATTAGTTTATTTTTTAATACACACATATATAATAAAAGCTACGTGGGTGCTTACGGTTGATGGTCAATGCTTTATGTATTATTTGGTCGTATTTGTTCACCTATATATATATATGTATATATATACGTTTTCATTAAATCGTCACTTAGTGTTTCGCATCTTCTCACTCGCTTGCTTCCTCACTATCCGATAAAAGCTTTCATACTTAACCACTACTCTTCTTCACTTTCTATTATTATTTATTTATTTTAATAAAACTACTTTTCAAATCGCTATGTTCCACGTGACTTTGAGGAGGGTGTTTCATGCATTTCGAGTCTCAAAACTATTTTGTATTCTTTCGTTTAAATAATATAATTTATACCAACTTTTTCCAGGCAGTGTTTGCATGGAAAAATGATTGGTAAATGATAATATTATATTGTACCATTGCATGCACGTTATTTGCACGTTGCAGTTTTCATTAGATTAAAGATTTTTTTTAAAAAAATTAAAAACTATATGAAAAACATGACTAAGATAAAAGAAATATTATTGCTCCCTAGCTATCATGAAGTTTTACACAACAACATATGATTTGTCTTGTTTCACTTTTTTCGACTGTTCTTTTTTACTAGGTGGCGACATGATTGACTTATAGTGTTAACTTTTGTATTATAGAATATATTTTAGCTACTATTTTTGAGCTTAGTCTTTGTTATCAACTATTTGATGTTATTGCAATTTGCAACTCATATGCGGTCAAAAAGGGCAAAAACATAGACAAATCATACGTCGCATGTGATACTTTACACCTTACTATACATTACTATTCACAAAAAAGAAATTGGGGTGAAATCAAAACTGAGAACCGGGAATTCAACACTTTCCCAAAAAAAAAGGGGGCAAATTGTTTTGTCCCGGTTCTAGCTATAAAACATCTCGGGAATTTTTTTTAACCGAAAGCAGGACAAAATTTGAGGGGAAACCGACGGAACCGAGACAAAATTCGGGACATAATAAAAATACAAAGTTCAAAGTACCTAAATCAAATACCAAATCTAAAATATGAAACATAATACATGGTATTACCAAGGCATAAACAACATTATTATATAATAAATAATATATATATATATATATATAAATATATATACTTTTTAAAACTGGAACCGGAAAAAAAAAACATGGAATTCAAGGTGTCGTCCAGGTTCCAGTTATTATAACTATTTTTTTTTTCTTTCTAAACGGTCTGTGTTCGGTATTAGAACCAAGACAAAATAAAATAAAAATTGTCTACAAAATTTTGAGCCCTATTACAAACTGAGACTTCTAGGAAAAGGAAAGAGTGATTAGCCGTTGAATTTGCAGTCAATCTCAAAAAATCGTTTCATTACTGTCCATTAATCATAACAAAATATTAGCTCTTCGTTACTATTAAGTATTAATAGTGAACGTTCGGTATTATCATTATTCAATGGTATGTACTGTTTGGTGAGTGTTTGACCACAGACAAAATAAATAAACTAATTATGCATATTTCTTAAGTTGAATATGATGATTGGAAATTGCTAATATGTGTAAAGCAAAATTGTGACTTAAAAAAAAAAAAAACTTTTTTGTTTGTTGGAGAAATGTTTTTTTTTTAAAATATTTATGTGATCCAATTTAATAAAAACAGTATCGAAACAGTATAATGGGACAGTCAGTCACAGTTAAATAAGTTATTATTAATACACAGAAAATACCGTGAAAATCCCTGAACTTATTGCAGTTAAATCCTCAAACACGATTTTTGCCTGTAGAATACAAAAATAAAATAAAATATTGACAATATTTATCACCAAAAATTATATATAAAACAAGTTAGAGGAACTTTCGCCGCTATTTCACTTTTATACACTCATGCATGGATTGGAAATAGTATTATGACTATTGACTAGGAGACTTCTTCTATTTAACCATCTTTATCCACTTTTTTTAAACTTTCTAGATTCCGATTTCATTACTCATTTAATGTCTGATTTCTCCTTATCTATCGCGCTGTCAATAAGAGAAAAAAGGAAACCACCCAAAACTAAAATGAGAAACAGACCAACACTAATAAAAACGAAAATTAAATTAAAAACAAAAATTACGAAAATAAAAATAAAAATAAAAAAAATCGAGGCGCGTGAGGAGGACGCGCGTGGTGCGTGTCTCCGAGGAAGATCCTTCTAGAAAAATGTGAAACTCATAAGCAGTGAGTCACATATACAACTAACTAAAATCGCACTCGCTCGCCTGAAGCGACTTGTTCCCCAAGCTACCTTCCTTTTCTCACGCGGTCATTCCAAACGCGGTGACGCACGTCCCTACGAAAGGCGGCAATTATTGTCAAAACCCCAAACTGCCCCTGTCTCTATTCACAAGGCTTCCGCGCGATCCGCTTCCTTAGTGGGAAAGTATACAAGGGCAAATCCGCCACTAAGCACCACGTCAGCAACAGGTCAAACTTATCGACTCTCACAAGAACCGCCTATAAAATACCCCTCACTCCACCCCATTCACTTTCATTACAATCTCTCAAACCTCCAACATTCGCAATTCACTCTCCAAGAAGAAGAAGAAGAACCAGAAGATCGATGACGCCATTGAAGAGATCGAGATCGGAGGAGGCGGAGATGGCCGTGAACGGCCTCATGCTGCTCTCGAGGCTCGGCGACGGCGCCGATTCCCCGACAAGGACCGGCCGTGTCTTCGCGTGCAAGACGTGCAACAGGGAGTTCCCCTCGTTCCAGGCTCTGGGAGGGCACAGGGCGAGCCACAAGAAGCTCCCCAAGCTCTCGGCTTCCTCCGAGGACTCCTCCTCGCCGGCGGCCCCGGCCTCGCCGCCGAAGCCGAAGACGCACGAGTGCTCCATCTGCGGCCTCGAGTTCGCCATCGGCCAGGCGCTGGGCGGCCACATGAGGCGTCACCGCCAGCAGCTCGCCGACGCGGCGGACAAGAAGTCACCGAGCGAGTGCGATTCGGACGAAAGGACGGTGGGGTCGGTGCCGGTGCTGAAGAAATCGAACAGCGGGAAGCGCGTGTGCCTGGGGATGGACCTGGACTTGGATCTGCATTTGGGGCCGCCCGGGAGCGCGTACAGGAACGACCGCCTTGCGCTGAGGCTGATGAGCACTCCCCTCTGTTGATAGATACATAGATAGATATAGGAGGTGCTGGTTTGGCTTTGTTCATACTCTCATTTTGGCTAGTGCCTGGATTTTTTGATTGGTTGATTATGGCTTTTCTCTCTCTGTAACTATTCATTTAATTCATACATCATTCATTTATTTTCGTCTTGCCTTTTATTACTGCGTAAATATTTGATTGATCCACACTCATTGTATAAAACCCGGTTTGGTGAAACTGTCGACGGTTCCGTTTTACCGGATACATATCGGCAGGCAGCCGGGCCGGCTGGTGTCTTCCGGTTCAGGTTTCCTTACGAAAATCTCTCGCGGCCGGCTTTGCCCGAGTACAAATCGTATCGAGGCAGCGGTTCTCGCTGAACTTCTTGAAAAATTTTAAAATGAATTATTTTTGCTTTTACTCTTATAATTTTGTCATTGTTTGTGTTCCTAATTATATATTTAAAAATTAAGAGCCTGCTGCCACTTTAAGTTCTATTTTTTAAGACTTTATTTTTATTTATACTTGGTTCAATTCAATCGTTGCTGGTGTATGACTTGGGAAACAGATAGCTCAAAAAAGAAGTTTCTCTTTCTATTATTCTGATTGAAATTATATTATTATTTCCGCTGTATTTAGAATATATATATTCCAGAGACTATATAGTATAAGTTGTTTGAGCAAGAACGATGTCGTGCGGATTAAACCATTCGTTTAAGTTGATTCCGTAACGCGGTGGAAAAGATTATCCTTTTTTTTGTGTTAATTAATTAATTATTATGGGATTATATATAAGGAGATTAATTCTATAAAATACAATAAATCTGAGAATGAAGATTCGTGACTGGCATTTGCCGTTTAGCCACAAACAATAGACTTGCTGACTAAGTTATTATATATTTGCGATATGTATTAAGACAGGAATACATTAGAACCTTCACAAGAAGAAAGGTGACACATAACGTATAAATTATGTTTGAGTACGACCTTTTTTTTTACTTGTTTGAGTACGAGATTCGGAATATATGTTTTTTTTTTGTCTTGTTATTACGTTCAACTTTATGTATTCCTCTATTCGTATAGTACATTCAATGTACAAAATGACTAATACATTCATTAACTGAACAATATTATTCATAAAAAATAGTATAAATTAACACTTAAATAATAGCATATGCTAGTTGAATATTTTTTTCTATAATCGTGGTTAATAAGATTTTATTATATTATTTAATCATGCTAATCGTGCTTGATACGGTTAAATACAAAATTATTTAAGATTGGCTCAAAATCTTTAATGCCGTATCATCAACGTATCGTGTTTCTTATTCGACCCGAGATTGTCACCTTTAGCTTTGATGATTCCAATTAGTTATCGTAATGAAATAAACTTTGCGTATTATAGAAATCCACTAAAAGTCATAGAATGAAAGAAAAAAAATAAAAGAAAGTGCATATGCGACATTGAATGAGGTTTTACCTCGTCATCTAAACACCGATACGATTTCAATGTTCGTGCTTTGCATATAGAAATAAAATTAAACAAAATAATCGAGAAGATTTGACTGTGATTTGGATAGACACGATCAACAAAAGTGTATTGTCAATTTGTCAACAATAACATACATTAAACGGAAACTATAAAATATATAATATGAAGCAAGTTGAATTAATTTTGCTGAATTCATTACCCCTTTTGTGAAGCCAATAATTCTCATGAAGGTGAAAAAATATAATTAATATAAGGAGCTGAAGATAACTAGCCATATCAACGTTTTAAAATTGGTGAAATAGTCATTGTTTGGTTAATTTTGTGACATAGCCAATAAACCACATTAACTGGTATAAAATGACTTATCTACCCTTGTTATTAATAATAATTAATATTAAATTCAAATTAATACATTTATTTAAAATTTATTTTAATAATTAATAATTAATACGAATTTATTATAATTTTTTAAAAATTGATAAAATAATAAATTAGGAAATTAATATTTGAATTCAAAATTTTGAAAAAAAATCAAATTTCAAATTTAGATATAAAAAATATTTTTCACTTTTTCAAAATAAAAATTCAATTTTCGTAATAAAAATTAATTTGAATTAATTGTATTAATAATTTCAAACAATTATTAAAAAACAATAACCAAATTAACAATTCAAATTAGCATACATTTACACGAATAAATACGAATAAACCAAAAAAACATACATTTACAATTCAAATTAATATATATTTACACGAATAAACTAATAAACATACATTTACAATTCGAATTAACATACATTTTCAAGAATAACCAATAAACCTACATTTATCATTCGAATTACATATATTTATCGAATTAACACACATATACACGACTTAACATACATATTAACACAAAATTAAGAATGACAAATACAAAATTAACACGAATAAACAAAACAAAACAAAAAAAACTCTGTCCCTTGGAGTAGCCCAACCGTCCCCGTCATGTACGATCTTCTTCGACCCGCCGCTATAGTCGGTGACGTCCTTAATCACACTCCAAGAAATAAACTCGATATCGAAAACGAGCGTCGAGTTTGGCGGGACCAAATGAGGAAATCCCGTGAAATTGAAGCTTACCGGAAATCGGATCATGAAATTAATTGAGGGGTTTTAATCTCTTTGGCAAGGGCTTCAAAACTCCCAATCCAATTTCATGATCGGAGACGAACTCCGGCGATCGGAGGCGGTGGACGACGGCGGTTATGGCGGGGAACACCTCCACCGAACACTAGAAGGCCTCCCGAACATGAATCCGGTGTTAGTTTTTCCAAAATCGAACTCTTTCGGGATAAATCTTAAATCGTGCAACCGGAACTTACCGTGATTATTCTGATCAAAACCTGCAACTTATGGTCACAATTCACCTATCAATAGCTTCGTCACGTCAAGACCTTTCCAACGGTACCAAATTTGAGTAAATCGGAGTTTCAGAGAGGGAGTTATGAGTGTTTGAAGTTCTTGATGAGAGAGAAAACGGGAGAGAGAGAGAGTTGCGAAAATGGAAGAGAGAGAAAGATGATTTGATTGATATACGAGAGAGGAGATAATAATTTGGGTATACCTTTTCAAATTTGGTACAAAATTATTCCTAAAATCATGCATAATTAATAAAAAATAAAAAAATAATTATTTTAAAAATAAAAAACGAATTTTTATAGGTAGGGGCAATTTTGGTACGGAGAAATTAGTTTTCAATGCCACATCATCTTGATGGACTATTTTAATAATTAAAACCACACGTTTGATAAATGTAAATTTAAACGTTAAAAGATGGTTATCTACTACTATATCTCATTAATATAAGAGTTATCTGCTTTAATATCCCGCTCCAGTAAGTCTAACAGAAGACGAATTATTGATACAATATTTTTTTATTAATTTTTTTTAAAAGTAAAATTCAAGTCATGTAAATAATTAAATATTATGAATTTCAAGGCCAATACTTTAGTTAACTTTATCTTACTAATAAAAATCATCTCTTAAATGTATAAGGGTCGGCCCCCTATATCTATTTATCTATAATAATAATAATAATAATGATGATAAAAAATGAAGAATATTATTCGAATTTCGAAATCAAAATTATAGTACCATTTTATATTAACATCAACTTTCAAGGCAGTGGAATCAGGTATGAACGAACATAGTTTAATAATCATTCATGTGAAACGTGAGATGCTTAAATGAAAGTACTACACATTCACAACACGTGTGTTACTCGCTATTGGTGTTAAATTAATGACTAATTGCTATTTAATAACTTATAAGAAAGTTCATTGAGAGTAATCTTAGGACATGTCAAGTAGACACCCTAAGCATTGGCTGGTGAGTTTCGGATAGTCAATCTAATAGCATCAATCCTTCCCATCTTCTAAAGGATGCTAATACGAACAATCCAGATCCGGCACACGGATTCGGTCAACGGGTATCCGCGGAAGAGATGAATTCTCTTTTTTTTTTTGTCCGATGCAAATAAACGATAGATAATATCAACTCTTATTTTTTTCTCGAAACAAAGTCAAAACATTCTATGTGACGCTAAACAAGACAAGACAAAGGATAAAGACTCGTATGTAGAGCTGCACATTCCACCGCCGCGGCACGTCGCGACTCCGTCGCCAAAACCGCGAGATTTGGCGTCGCGACGCGTCGCGGCGTGTGGCGTCGCGGCGAGTCGCGAGAGAGCGGGAGAGAGAGTTGCGTGAGACGGAGAGAGAGAGAGCGCGGGAGGGAGAGAGAGAACGGGGGAGTCGCGACTCGTCGCGACCGGAAGCTCGGAATCGCGACGCGTCGCGACGCGCCGGAATCCACCGCGACGAGTCGCGACCGTGGTTGACGACGGAAATGCGCAGCTCTACTCGTATGTAGAAGGTTTTGACACCTCTATCATGGTTCTGTAAGAAAGTGTAACAATGGTGCAGAGATAGTCGTACTACTGTACTCGTAGTCTATTCACAACTTTATTTTTTTTTTCTTTTCATTTTACGAGGACTTACGGTTTACTACAGTACCGGAAAATAATTTTATAAAATCACAGGAACACAAACATTGATCACATCCAAGTAAAAAAAAAAAAAAGACAACCTATAGAAAATCTGAATCTGCAATACATGATCTAGTTGCAATAATTTGAAATGTCAGTCATTTCAAGATAAAAATCAATTTAATCCTTCTTTTTCCGGAGAGTTCTTTCCGACCATAATTGAGTTTTCTTTTCTTCTTTAACGCACACTCGAGTGATTTTACAAACTTAGGCAACCGAATTTTTGGGCGGCTAAACTCAAACATCTAGGTTGATCTGACTGATTGATCTTGATCATCGCAGGCTTCGATGCAAATAAAAAAAAAAAACCAAGGGAAAGAAAGTTTCAAACCCGATAAGCATTTTTAAGATTTATTAATTCTTCATAAAAAAAAAATCAGAGGTAGTTTTTGACTTGTTATCTCACAACGAACGTGACAATGTTCTATCACCGTATGAATCCAAGCTCACTTGACTTAGCGGTAACTTGGTTACATGGCTCTTCGAGAAGTATAGAATTCAATTCTGGCGATGCGTAAAAATTGTTAATACATTTGTGAAGCGGAGTATATATCGAACCATAAAGATGATACCGGCGAGCATTTATATGAGGTTATTATATAAACAAATGGAAGGGGAAAAGGTAAAGTACATATAAGTTTGTCATATAGGTCGCTTGCCAGAAAGTAGAAATTCCCAAATAATTTAAATAAAACGAAAACTATCTCAAACGCTAAAGACGAGTTTAAGAAAGAATGACAAGCGGATTACAAGCATCACTGTCATACAGTTAGTCCTCTTTAAGACCCACAGCAAGCTGATTTCTGGGCAGCCAGACTCGAGCCGCCAGCTTGGTCCGGTTGGTTGATCTTGATCGTCGTGGGCTGCACACACACAAGCACGGTTTCGATGAAAACCACTCATAACGTTCTCTATAGGTTTACTTAAGCTTTGTTTGGTACAACATAGTCAATAATAATTTAAAACTCATTTATTTGAAAGAAAATGAGCATTTCCCCCATTATTATTGACAATTTTGTCATCATAGCGACTTATAAGATTTCAATATCTTATTATATAATTAGTTTCTGCAACGAATCAAATTGTCACTGTAGAGGGAGAACTTCCATATTTTCTTAAACTTCCAAGCACAGCAAATCATTATTTTCTCTCGTGTATTCATTGTTCTAGTATTTGATTTCTCTCATCTTCTTTTTAACAAAATTTTGCGAGTTGTTTGATATTGATTATAGTTTATGTTCAGTTTTGGTTTTGGTTTTCTGTTTGTAGCAGAACGTTGTTAGTTACAGGTTTAATTATCAAATAAGAAAAGGTGAAACTATGTTTAGTAGCACGGAGATACTGTTTTTAAGCATCAGATGGGAGAGTCAATGGGAGACCCGGTGGTGAGTGGCAGTGAAGCGACAACGGTAATGGCAAACATCGGCCAAGACAGCGATGAGTCCCCTCACCAGCAAACTCAAAAGCAGGAATTGCAAATGACCTTTTCGTTGTTTTTTTTTTATCTTCTTTAAATATTAATACTAAAACTTAGGATTGTAGAACATATTTTAAAAAACAGGTAAGAAAACATTGCTTTTGTTTTCGATTTAGTAGAAATTGCGATTAAACACAGAAAAACTATTTTAAAAAACATAACTAACAGAATCAGGTAATATGCAATAAGAATAGGGGAAAATTGAAAGCACCTCGGCCTTGGAGTCGGTATCGGCGAGCCTTTGCTTGATGTCTCTTGCTATTGAGAAAAAAACTTGTTCAACATTGAGATTGGTCTTTGCACTCTGCATTATGACGTGTCAAATAATCAGAACATACTCCCAATAACTTGCCAAAAACAGTTTGCTACGAGCAGCAGAGTTAACTCACGGTTTCGAAAAACTTGATTCCGTACTCATCTGCTAGCGCTTGGCCTTTCGCAGTGGGAACAGCCTACAAAAAATCATATGACAGTTCATACGTAAACACACAATACCATAGACATAATCTCATAACATTCAACAACGTTCCCAAAAATAGCACATACCCTTTTGCTTTCATCCATATCGGCTTTGTTCCCAACCAGAATCTTATTAACATTATCTGAAGCATGCTGTTCAATGTTCCTAATCCAGTTGCGAATGTCTGCATTAGTTTGAGAGAAAAACCAATGAGATCAGAAAGAAGAAAAACGTTGATAAAACAGAACAGTTTATTCATCCCGTTTCACATCGACAGGAAATTCAACACCAAAAATAACTGGTCAAAGTTCAAACTTCAACAGGCAAACAAGAAAAGTAGCAATATTTATATGGCTGAGAACAAAAGAAAAAGAAGTTACTGTTGAATGATGATTCGTCAGTTACGTCGTAGACCAGCAATATGCCCATGGCTCCTCGATAGTAAGCTGCAAGTCAGAGAAATATTAGTTATAAAGCCAATATTTAAACTGACCAAAAAAAAAAACAATAAAGTACCAGTTGTGATGGTGCGGAAACGTTCCTGACCAGCTGTATCCCATATTTGGAGCTTAATCCGTTTTGTATCGAGCTCGATGGTCCTAATCTTAAAGTCAATCCTAAAAGAGAAAGGTCAACACATCAGTATATTCGTGGGGTGAAAAAAAAAAAAACTTGGAAGATAAAGTTTACCCAATGGTCGTAATGAAGCTGGTGGTGAAGGAACCGTCTGAGAAACGCAAAAGAAGACAACTCTTGCCAACACCTGCAAGGTTGTAAAAGTAAACCAATCACCGCTCAATTTTAAATCAGTATAAATGGAAATCACTAGAATGTGACAACATTCGGTACACGGTCTTTTTCCATTTTCGATTGCAAACCCGGATATCCAACATCATTTTGACCTTTATATTAGGTAGTTAATGAGATAAAAAGTTGTTTAGCAAGAAGTACTGCATATAATATTTCATAAAGTAGAAAAAATTGGAAAGCAATGAAGAAAACTTAGTGGTTGACTCATACCTCACACTAATCAGCCTAATATTGTTTGTTTTTTATATTTAATCTCAAATTAACTTCAACCTTCTAATACTATGTAAGCATTAAGCAAGTTCTTTGATATCGAGTGACCATTTACATCTGTAAATATATAGCCAGTATCTCTTATTTATACCAACTAAAATTAATCAACCTTTCTTAGCTTGTTGAAAAAGAAAAAGAAAAACAAGCAAATCCAAAACAAGAAAGAAGTTTATTACACACACACACACAAACATACACAAAGATGCAAAACTTATGTTTCATGAGAATAGTTTCTTGATTCATTTGGAATAACAAGCGTTGAAACTCGTTCTCCAGAGAGATATAATTCCACCGGAATTCATCAAAAGTAAACGGACAAACAAGACCCCGTTGAGAGTAAGAAGAACACAAGTGGAAATCTATACAACATGTTTAACGCCATAATAAACATTCTAAGAGCTTGTATCAAGCTAAAGCAGCACAAATCCCAAACCAAACCCAGGCATAATCATCATCAGAATCAATCCTTTTTTTGCCATTGTCTTTGTCCTCAATTGAGAGACCCCATTAAAAGATCTCAGCCCAAAACGGAAAACATCAAAGACCCGCAATTTCGCGATACCAAAACCTAAATGCTGCGATTCAAGCTAATCACTCAATTAAACATGGTTTGAGAAATCCTATTCAAGCAAATCGCAAGATGATTTCTTCAGAGAAGATTCGAACTTCGAAACACGTACCACTATCGCCGATCAGCAGAAGCTTGATGAGGTAATCATAATCGGCTCGAGCCCTCGCCGGTGGAGCAGCCATTGCAGAGCACCGAAAATCTCAAACAATCAAATTAACCCCTCTCTCTCTCTCTGCAGCAACAACAACAAAAAATCAAGCATCGAAGAGAAAAACAACGAAATGGAAATCATGAACAAATTCCAGATCGGAGAAGAGGAGAGAGATCGAGGTACAGAGCGAGCGAGACGAATCTTCGTCACTGAGAAGCTGAAGTCTACGGAGAGTCGGAGATATTTGAAAAGGAGGAACAGGATACCAACCTTGCGGCGCACAGTAGCCTGCGAAGCCTCTCTCTCTCCCTCTCCTCCGACTACGGCTTGGGGTGGCGTATTGCGCACTCTCTCCGATTTCAACCTCAACCGTGCGCCGATCGCTCCCCCGGCGCACGCTAGCAACTCCGCCACAGGTAGAGAGAGTTTAGTTTGGAGAGACGCCGAGATGTTCGCGAAATTAAAGCGGTATTAATAAAGAGTCATAATATAACCAATTAGACGATAACACGTGGCGATTTGCTTTCCTTGCTCTTACTGATTAGTCGATTTGCTGGGTTACAGATGGTTTTATTAGAGACGACCCTAGGGGATCTGTGCTTACCCATACTTGCTATTTGTTGTTTTTAAATAAAATAGAATCTCGTTAAATTATTAATACTGATAAAATATTATTTTTATATCATTTATATTTAGTAAATATGATTAAAAATTAATTAATTAATAATCTCGCTAATACCATATTATAGAGATTTTACTCTAATATCTCTTAATTAATTGTCTCAAATTTTTTCTGTTTATTTTTTGTTAAACATGAAACCTATGTTAGATTATCCTTGAACATATCACTATCTAACACTTTGTATAAAATACTCATTTACCATTTCTTTTTTGTTTTTGTTAAAATTTGAAAGGAAAATTAAACATCACTTCTAATAATATGAAAGAAATTGTGAGTTTTAAACTTCTAGAATAGCATAAGTCGAGAAGCTAAAATACTTTTACATGCTCAAAATATTTAGGTATAAATTAGTATAATTTAAACATATTAAGAAAATAAAAATTTTATCTATCATTTTTTTATGAAAATGTTAAGAAACCTAACATATATATATAAATAAAATTGGACATTCAATACAGAATAAAAATTTAAAGAAAAAATTGATACAAAATGATAAATTTAAAAGCAAGCGTGTGCAATAATATCATAAGGATGAATATATAGAGAGGGAGAAAACATAAAATTATGATATAAACTATGAAGTGATAATTTAATTCAAAGAAGTGGTGGAAGGGTTTATACAAAGTACAAAGTGCAAGGATTTATATTATAAGTAATATTTACTCAATAATTAGAAAAAGTTGCAGAGTTTAATAAAATAAGTGGGAAGGCAAATTTGTTGAAAACTACAAATTAAGCCGACATAAAGCCATAAACACAACTGTATCTAACTCTGAACTCGCTGTTTTTTTTAATATGAAACAACAACAAAAATGATTCGATGCTGTGAAAATGTGTTGTAAGTTTATGGGGTAATATTGGCAAAAATTGCTAACTTGTTCGGTTTGTATCAATTATATTGTCAATGCGATTTAATCTCGGCAATAAACATCAAAGCTTGATAATCGTAACACTTACTGTAAATAGGTTGAGGTTAGAGCTTTGGGTCTCGCCACCCAGGATAAGGTACATGGGGGTCGCCGTCAATCATTTCAACGCTGGCGAAAGCTCTGGGTTCGGATTTTAATTCGCATGTTTTTTGTTGAGAAAGAGAGAGAGATTTAACATATTTAAGGTTTTAAAGCCTGATTATAATACGTGTCCACGTCATCAATCAAGGCCCACTTGTGTGCCACGCATGCCCTCCGATTGTCCACGTGTCACCGTTAGTCATTAATTGAATGATTTTTTGCTTTGAGGCTGATTAGAAAACTTTGATGACTATTGCCGAGATTAAATTATATTGACAATATAATTGATACAAACCAAACAAGTTAGCAACTTTTGGCAATATTACCCCTAAGTTTATTGCTCAAAAATTGGCTCCATTTGTCAGTTTATAGGCCAAAACTGTGGTACTTTTCTATGTGTATACAAACAGCATATGACAACAAACGAAAACCCACATACACTCACCATGTGACATGTTTACTTGTCTCTCTTTAACGAGAAAATGATCCATCATCCATGAGAGGTTATTTAAATTAATGGTTTGTATTAATTAACAGAAAATACTAAGGTCCAAGATTTAGAGTTGTAAAAATAAAGATAAGTAAATTTTAACATTGATGATGTCATTCAAATAATTGTGTTTGTAGATACATGATTGGATGTCACTCTCCTTAGGTTCGTTTGACGAAAAATATACTTACGTATAAAAATAATTAAGGATTATTGCAATTAAAGTTCCTAACGTATGGTCTTCAGGGATGACATGTGTCCAAATCCAAATAATATTGGCAAAAGTATCCAAGGTCTTAAAAAAGGATTGACCGATTTTTTATTATGTCAATTTTTATGTATATGTTTGTCAGATGTCATATATTGTCTATTTAACTACCACATGGCCTTGTCACGTCATCTGACTTTGGATGCAACGTGTCGCATTAGTTAAAAGGTACAAAGAAAAGTTGGTCACACCACTTTGGGCGGTTTTGGGTACTTCCGACGCTATTGTTTGAGTCTAGAGGCATGCCGGCTTAGTTGACCATACATTGAGTACTTTAGTCATAATTATAGCAAATAAATAAAAATAAACTCTTTGTTTATTCTCATTTCGGCATTTCCCATCATATAATTCCTTTTTTTCTACATATTCTTACCTTCAAAAAATTTAATATTTTCAAACAGCGAGACTCAATTGTTTGTAGTTTTCTCACTTTTCTAGCATTAATTTCTTGTAATTTTATCATTGAAAAATATTACTCCAAATAATTTATAAGTTAAAAAAACTTAGAGTAATTATAATATTATATATATATATGGATCTTTAACTAATCCCATCGACAGATTAAATGAAATCTTTGTTTACTTGCATGGACCATTTCAATTCCAATTATATTTTGATTGAGACGTGGGATTGATTAACAAAACTAGCAAGCAACCCTTAAAGGATTATTGTTTAATAATGCAAATAATTTATGGAGTTGACATTAAAAAAAAACTCAAATCCGATTACTTAAATACAATGGATTAACAATTTATATTCCCAAATAAATTATTTTACATAGTACATACATGCATGTGAGTCAACTTTAAAATTTAATGGACACCGAAAATATTCAATTTTTGTAAGAACCAAGCCCGGCTCAACCATTTTTGGAGCTTCGGGCGAATCATTAATATGAGAATTTTTTTGAGAGTCTGTAATACAATATTGCATGAGCTATTACATTATTGCAGGAGCTATATGATATATCGAAATTTATACATCGCATTAATATACTACTCTAAAAGGGGCCTTGGGCAACCGCCCAACTCGCCCATAGGTTGGGGGGTAGGGTACCCGATTTTTTCGAGGTACCTGATACCCGGAACCGGAATCCTGGTATTCAAAAATTGATACCCGGAATCAGTATCCGAAATCCGAGTATCTGTATTCTATCAATATTAGCTGTATTATTTTTTTTGTAGATGGAAATGAAGCAAAAGACAAATATAACGATCTTCAAATCTGATGTTCAGAGCAAACATGTAGTTTAATATTCAAATGACGATATTCATTTTAATTTGACGATATTCAAACGATATTCAAAGCCAAATACTATGGAAGAATAGGCTCCAATTGGCCAATTGATTATCTTAAAACTAGTTTTTTGCATACCTGAACTAGTCTTTATCCAAATGACTATCTTACTGTGTTTTTTTTTTTTTTTTTCTGGGTCCAGGCCTTTATTATTGCCTTATTGATGACGAATCTATGACCATACATGCCTGGTATTTTTATCTTTCTCTTACTAGTTTACGTATATAGGCACGCATTTGCATCTCATATTTGAATATGTGATCTTTTGGAGAGATGTAGAGATGTATAGTGAAGTTATCACTAGGCCAAACAAGTGTGGTAATTTTAACATCGAACTTTAATTATATTGTAGATTTTAGCTATAATGGTTGTAACGCGTTTTTGTTACAACGTATATGAACTTTAACTCAAACTAATCGTTTTTGTTTCATAAAATATGAAATCGGTTGTAAAATGTAATGGCATTTTTGTTCTTTCTAAGAAACGACTAAATGATTACTAAGTTTGAAGTTTTTTTGTTCTTTTATATTATATTATGCTCAATAGTAAAAAAAAAAAAGTAATTATTAACTAAAAAATATAATTATTAACCTTCAATCATGACGAGCTATGTATTAATAGCTCAAAAATCACAAAAATTCAGTGTGACAAGTTGGTTATGTATAATGTTGGGTGTCATTGTCAATTTTAGGGCCAAAACTGAAACATATGTGGAAATATATTGATAGTTTCAACGAAAGTTATCGAGTTTTGCACTATTAGAGGAGCATATAAAATACAGAACATCATTGGTGGATAGTACAGAGAGACAATCCAAATTGGCCACTAGTTTTTATGTGATAAATCGACGTGATTCTGTGCTGTCTAGCCAAGTTGTATATATATACTATATATTATAAACCATGATTGGTGCTTTTTTATTTATATAATGCACTGTTGATTCACTAGTTGCCTTTTTATTTTACCACTAAAAAAAACAAAACATGAATAATATGATCATATTCTTTAAAAAGAAATGTCACGGTACATGGCATACAATAACTTGACAATTATAAGGTTTTAATTTTAAAAAATTCGGTCTGCTTACAGTATACCTGCGGTTTACAACTATACATGTCGTGCCACGGTATCCCCATTGCGATTTGTGGGCACTTGAACATTGGTCGGGTTGGGAGTTGGGACAATGATTTTTTTTCCGGCCATGTAGCTACGATATATACCTTTCAGTGGCTCAAAAACGTGTTGCTGAAAATTAGCGGCACATTTCCGTTGTCTAGAAGCTTGTAAACAGGTGTCACTGTGGAGACAATATAGTCCAAAAGAGATTGACAGGGAAGGCAAAATACATGTACAAATATTTTTTTCTTTTCACTTTGCGCTTTAATCATTATATATATACATATAAAATTTATTCATGGTCACACCACACATCCCATGTTCACAGCAAATAGAATGGCCGCCCAAAACATATAATGCTCTAAGCATATGCTTCGAAGATCCTCTTCCCACCATAAGCAAATTAAAAATAATTATTAAAAAAACCATCTAATAAAATTTCCTTTAAAATTGTGGAAGAAAACACTCTCCATTCTCCTCCTCTTTCTCTCTGCAAAACTCAATCTTCGTCGGATATCATGCCACGTAGCAGAGACCGAGGCTGCCTAGGCGGCGGCGGAGAAGGCCGAGGCTGAGACGGGATTGCATGGAGGGGAGAGAAGAGCAGGTTTCGGTTTTGGGCAACTATAGACCCTTTGGCAGATCAAGCTTCTGTTGTGAGTGAGATTACTACGGGATAATCGCGACAAAATATTTTTGTCGTGATTATCCCGATTATGGCTCAAAAGTTTTGGGCTGTTTTTTGTTTGTACTAGGAATATGTTTAGTTGTTCAAGCTTCTGTTTTTGCTTATAAGTTGTTAGATCTTATGAGAAACGACATGTAATGTAAAGTGCTCAACACTTAATTCCTTGTGCTTTTGCGCAAACTAAAACCCTAAATAAATTAAACTTATTTTCACAGATATCAAGTCTTCTCTAATTTAATTTTGTCTTGAAAACCGGCATAAATACCTAATATTCCTGTTTTTAGTTTTGTGGTGATATGAACTCAATATTTTTTTAAAGGCTAGAATTTTGGATGTGCCATTAACAATATTCCATCTCTTTCAAAAGTGACACGTTTTTTAGTTCAAGGCTTAATCAACAGCTCATCCCATTTTTGTTACATCAATTGAAAAATGAGCAAAATTTCATAATAAATATTGAAAAATGAGCAAAATTTCATAATAAATATTGAAAACTTCGACTCTAAAAAAAAATACACATCAAATTGCATCAAATTTTATGAATAAGCATTATATGGGTGATCAATTTTGTCGTGATATCCATGCTATAATAATGTCTATACAATTGGAAATTATTGTCCCAACATAAATACATAGATTTAGATATCAAGTATTGGAACTCTTATTAACTAAACTAGTGAAATGCCCGCGCTTCTCGCGGGTGGTAAATAAATAAATATATATTTATATATATATATATATATATATATATATTATTGTGTGTAGAATTACATATGCATTCAATTCATAAAAAAAAGGACTCATATTTTCGTATGATTTTTCGTGAAATATTAGCATGCATATAATTGGAGAAAATTTAAAATAAATAAGCTACATAAATGTTGTAAATGCCTCAAATTGGAGTTATTTGGCATAAAGAATCTCACAATTTTTGTGAAAAAAATTATTGTTAGCCAAAATAGGGATGTCGCTATTATTTCATTTATTTGCACACACGAGTTGTATGAATGCAAGGGTAAGAAAATTGTATTATTTTCAATTTATATTTTCACAATTTATATTTTCAAATTGTATTATTTTTTAGTATTAGAAAATTAAGGCATTGGTTTACCATTCCATATGTTAAAGATACATTATTATTATTATTATTTTATAAGGAAAAAGATACATGATTATTTTTATGATTTGGAACATGAAATATGAGAGCAATTCCATCTTCAAAATAATTTGTCATGAAAATTAATGGTAACACACAGTTGAATATGAACAATTCGAGGAGTAACTGAATTATTTGCTCTGAAAATTTCAATGCACAATATAATTACTACTTACACTTATAAATTACATATTAGAAAATATATATTGAGAGGATAAACCTCGCTGAAGAGAGAATACGGGAGGCAGAATGGAGGCATACGGAAATGAGAACCAACTGCAAGCATAAAACACCATGAGTAAACTACAATTTAAACGTGAGTAACACAATTACTCACCGGAAAACATATAAAAAAAAATCGTTGGAGAGAGAATAGAAGGGCCACGAATATACGAACAAACTGCGAGAGAAAAAATTGTGAATAAACCTAATCCAAACCCGGCTAACCAATTATTCACCGAAATTATCGAGAACATAAAACCTACCCGGCCCGCGGGAGACTGAAGACGCGATGAATGCGAGCGTAAAACTACAATTAGTAAAACACAATCCAAACGCGACTAACACAATTACTGACCAAAAGAAATCGACAAAAAATACTTTATTGTGTAGATTGAGAGGCAAAGGAGATTGGACGGGTCTTGCCGGAGAGCAGACGAAGATGGGTGAGCATGAGAATTGACACCGAGGAAATCATGTCGTGAGTAAAAAAAAACTAATAAAATTTAACGATAACTTAGTAAGGGAAAAAATAAAGAACCTAATTCTGCAAATCTCTTCCGCATATGGTCTCTCTCCGATTCCGAAGCTATTATAACATCCAAGCGCAAAGCTCATATAACCCTCATACAATTTTCTATCTCTCTTTTGCTGAGCTGTGTTTGAAGCAGCACTAACTTTTACATGGTATGGTAAGTAAACTTCGTCAAGAAGTTGAAGAAACAAAAAAGATTTAAAGGAAATGACTTGTAGCCTTCCTACCATACGTTGGGATATAATAGATGAGGTAATTGCAATACATATTGATTTATTATAAATTTGCATGACTTATAACATTCTCGTAAACTGTTACATATGAATTTAAGTAAATAAATTGTTTAATAGTTAACTCTCTATATTGAATGTGACACAATAAATGAATATACCATTACAGCCCTCTATTTTATGGAGGAAAAAAAATCAAAATTTGTAGAAATAGGAAATCTCAATACCTTGCTATGAGTTTGCTAAAAAAACTTTAAATTCTTAAAAAATCTAAATTCTCAATACATTTTCCACATCTTGCCATGTCATCTTGTAGTTCTTCCTTTTATAATATATAGATTCAGAAACTTAAAATCTATTTTTACCTTTAGCAGTAAAGATCGAAGAAACACCATGAATACGTCCAATAAGAGTTCTAATAAAAATTTGTAAGTATCGAAATACATTTATCTCAGATTATTTATTATCTACTTTAAAAAAATGGCAGTTTGTTTATTATCTGTAGGTGTGACATTGTGATTATTAATTTAAAATATATTCACATGTAATTTAATCACGACTTCATTTTATAATAAGTCTTGCTATTTTTTGTATCAGAGGATATTCAAAATGTGTTCATCGCTGTTTGTAATAAGGAATGGATAACAACTTGGATGCTAACACCATACACAAAATTCAAGAGCTCGTCTGCAATCAATGCATTAATGCCCAGTTACGTCTTTACACATGTATATATATACATATTATACGGTGTAAATGTAATGTCTATTTATTAGGAAGAGAAAAATGTGAGGTGCAAACTGCAATCTTTAATGGCAAATTGAAGTACGTTGCATTTGAATTCTTTAACTTTTTTGGAATAATGTATATGTACGGTCTATCTTTATACCATTACCATGGTTGTTGAAACTTGAAAGTCATCAACTATTCCAAATTTGTTTGGCATTCTGATAAATCTACTCATAAATCCACGGCTCTTCAAAAAGTTATGAGTTAAAGTCACACCAAGATGCACAAATTGCGTATAAATTCGCTTAAACAAGTCATGAATTGAACATAAAATCTAACCTTTTTTTTTTTTTTTTTTTGTCTTTCTACCAATGACAAATTTGCTACTTTTTGTAAGTAAAGGAGAGAGTGCGGACCTAAATTAAAATTTGAAAAGGCAGAATTTAATAATTCTATTGCCATTAGATAAAGGAAAAAGATTTAAGCACCAACTAAAGAATACTACATTATGCCACCAGTTCTGTTAAACCCTTCCAATGTGGAAATTGATTCATGTCGTTTATGGGGTATCATGGCACAATTGGTATAACATTTTTTAAATTAATACTCAAAATTTGATTTAAGTAATTCTTTTATAAGTCTCCACTATAGTTAAATAAAGGATGATGTTTGTTAAGACTAACCAAGATTTCTTATGTAGTCATTTAGATAGAACTTTGCTTTCCTTTCTAATAGAGAAAAAACGACATCAAAATAATCGCTGATAGTAACAAAACAATACCATAGTCGATCCTAAAATTAAACATAATAATTGTTTAGAAGTAAATTTACAGGCAAGGACTCGAATGCTTACACGCTTCACATTCATTGCACTAATACAACTAGTTTTTGAATTTAACAGAAAAACAAAGTTAAAATCATTCTTTTCTAGACTTAACTGTTGCCAAACCGAGATTATCCTGAAGACTCAATTGTAACAAAAAATAAAAAGAAGATAAACACACTTTCACTTAGTAGATCAATAAATAACCATTATGATTTCACTTTCAAGTTTATACAGGTTTAAAATATAATTTTTGTAAAAAGCCCCAATCCTAATTTCTTAAGTTAAAGAGAGAAAATGTTCCACAAAAAATGAGCCAACAATAATGGAGAAAAATTATCAGTTTTAAACCACACAACTAAAAATAAAGATCCTCAACAAAATTTGACATATCCAAACCATAACATCATAGCAAAAGAAAAGTACAAATCCAGCAAGGTAATAAATTACGAAAAGGTAATAAATTACGAAAAGATACCCATTCTTTTGTGGCCTAGTTTCTTCTGTAAAAAGCGGAGCACTCGAAAAACAAAACTCCTAACGGATTCTTATAAACGCATTCAGTAAAAGAACCCAAGCACCTTGCCTCCAACATTCTTCCTCCTAGCTTCCTCGTGATCCATGATTCCGGCGGAAGTCGTCAGAACAATGTGTCCAAACTGCATAACAGTATCCACAAATTAGAAAAACAAAATTTGAAACACCATTGATAAATTAGTCAAATACAAAATGGTATGTGAATATAAGACATCTCTGCCCGCGTTTGAATTTTTTTAGTGTTTGGTTTATAGGTAGTTTTAATCAAGCAAATTAGTTCCGAGCAGATACATCATCCCGGGGTCATAACACACTAGTAGTTTTAAATCAAACAAGTTCTCATTATATATTGCTCCGGAAAAAAGGCCATCAAGCAGGCAAATTTTCCCTTAAGTTTTGTTTATGGGCAATCCAGGATTAAACAAATGAATACAGAAAATAAAATAATTTAAAAAGAGAGAAGTGTAAACCTGTCTCGACGGAAGCAGCCTAGCGGTCCATCCTTCAATCGCCTTCACTCCGACATCGAACCTGGGACTGATCACGCCACACTTGTTCAACCTTCCGTTGAGTTCAACCACAATCTTTCCAGATCGGTGGTCATCAACGTACTCAAACTCACCGATGTAACCTAGAAATTATTACCGGTGACAAGTTATGGTAAATGTAAGACAGCAACTGGTAGGGATGAAACCAGGCATAATAAACCCTTGTTCAGATTCGGATTCTGGAGTTCAAATGCTAATAGCATATGAAAAAAATGGTTAGTAAATCCAGTTTTAGAACCAGGTATCTAATACCAATAACCGAAAACCGCATCAGGTTTCAGAAGAAAAAATGGTTATCATAAACCGGGTATTTCCCAGATTAGTAATTAGAAGCCAGATTTCAGGGTTTCCATCACAGCCCTCGCAATTAGAGCATCCTAAGTTTATTAAAACGGCATCACAACGAAGACTCAAAAGCAGCCAGAAAGATATAACCAACCGTGCTTCTGCATGACCATCAAGAACTTGATGATCACCTTCGAGGAAGGCCTGATCATGACCTGGCGCTTTCCCCTCTTCTCGGCATTGTACATGCTCTTCAGAGCATCATTCAACACGCTAATCCTCACCATATTTGCAAGTTAAGCTGCCGACAATAACAAACAAACCACTATATAAGTATTTACAGAGACTATAGTAGTAAAACTATGCAGCAACGACATACGACGAACAACGGTTAACACAAAACAGGGTAACTAACTCGGTTATATAAAAAAATCAATTCACATGAACCCAAGAAGCTATTGTTCGATTATCGGAAGTGAACTCATAGACATAAAAAATTCTTAAATAAATCAATAGATGATGATATAAACAGACAATCTTAGTAAACCGATGACAGTAATCCCAAAAAGGGCTTATTCAGAACAGGATTTCTAACATTGTAGAAATTAACCAACAAAATTTACAAAAATAATTCTATTCTATAGACTTAAGCATTCAAACAATCTGAGGCAGTCAACGATGATGAGCTATCTATCGGCAGTGTATTCATCAACGAAAGAGCAGAAAAGGCATTTGTTTTAAATCTTATAGATAAACACATCACAGCACTATCGAAGAAAACAGCTCACCATTCGAATACGAGACGCATATTTAGAGGAAACATGATAATCAAAGAAAGAAGTATACACAGACGATACAAAAATTGCAGATAGAGGAAACGATACATCGATGATGCAGTAATATCAAAGAGCGGCATCCATGGATTCGGAAGATCGAAAGGTCGTACCTGAGACAAACTCCAACGACGGCGCTTCCTTGGCGCAAAGAGAGTCAGACCGAGAGAGAGGGAGAGAGAGGGAAAGGGAGATCTAGGGTTAGGGAATATGGAGGGTTTTAGGTGTGCTCAGGCCCAATAGGGATGGCAACTTGGGCCACTGCCCAAGTCACACAAGCAGCAAAGGCCTCCCATGCATTTAGTCATATATATTTATAAAATAAAATAATAAAAATAATAAAAACTGAAACACAATTAATTGATTGAGCATAGAATAACGACAATCAAGGTGCTTTTGGTTCAACTTAAAAAGTCTTGTTTTTATTTTTAAAATAAACTAAATTATTTTTCAAACGTTTAGTAAAGTTATTTTTACGAATAACACAAAAGCGATTTTAAATTTTTGTACATGAGCCGTGAAAGCAAAGGATTGGTAGCTTTTGTTTTTTTTAATAGCAAAAACACGATTTTAGTATATTTTAGTCTTTTTAGCCTAAATAACTTTTTTTACCAAACACTAACAGTAACTGTTTGATAAACAGTTTACCAATCACTTGTAATTTTAAAAAAAAAAAGTTTTTTCAAAATTAAAATTAAAAAACATTTAAAAACAAAAACTCAAGTTGTGCCAAACGCATGCGCAAGATTGAAGAGTTGAAATAAAGGCTTATATTTGAGGGAATATTGAATATGTGGCTTGTGGGCCTTTATTCTATATTATATTTTTAATTTACTTTTTTTTTTATGTAATACTTTGTCACACGATTGAATACAATTTTATCCCCCTTTGACCCTTTTTTTTATCTCTAACCAACCGCTCTTTTTTTAACCTTGACTTCTATTATTACTAGTGGGAGTAATTGTAGTTTGATTTCTCTTACTCAAGAAAAAGTATTAGAAAAAAAATTTGAAACATAATAAAAGAAAAATTACGGTAAAAATATTTGCACTTAAATCTTTGAGTCCATATATACACGAAAAATTTAGGGGAAAAAATCATTTATGTGCAATTTATGAATTTGTATATAAGTTGAATTGGAAGTTGGAATACACAAAGTACAGTAAAACTTTTATAAATTAATACTCGTTAAATTAATAATCTCTGTAAGATAATAATTTTGCCCGGTCCCGATTTGAGCTAGTGTAAAAAATGATCAATCTCGATATTGTAATAATTAGTTGTCCTTATTACGATAAATCCAATTACGTTGAATTACGTTCAAGCAAACATGGCTTAAGTTCTTTTTGTAGAGGGCGAAGTACCCATGAAATGAAACTGTGCGACTAGACAATTTCGTCGAATTGTTGTCGATTAGACTAACTTTTATATTTTGTTTCGGCTCCGCATCCATCATATACGCAAGGTAAAAAAAAGGAAACAAGAAAATGCTTAATACGTCACTGAACCTTAAGGAAATTGTTGACAACTGGACGGAAATGGCTAGTCGCACGTTTTTTATTACAATTGAGTATTTGGTCCACCAACACGTAGAACTTAGAGCACTCTCCTCCTAGCTGACTATAACTTGAACCATTTTTTCTCCATAGTCTTGTCTATAATTATAAATAAATAAATAAAAACACATTTTAATTATATTTGATTTCTAAAGTTGTCCGGAAAAACTTTTACCTAAACCGTATATCATATAAGAAACCTTACCTTAACGTTTTCCATCGTATTGTATTATAGTAACTCTTCTTATTGTTAAAATTCCATCGCGTATTCTAGTTATTTTTCTTATTCGACACCTCATTTTCATTTATAGGGTTTATTTTAATTTTTTATAATTTCTGTTTCTTTAATGGATTTTTTTATATAAACAATGGGATGTACGGTTTTTTGATGGTTGAGATAATGGCGATACGTACTTGATTTGTACTATTTTTTGTTTTGTTTTTGAGACTTGAGACAACATACGTTTTATCAAAAAATTGGATCAAGATAAAAAGCTAGATATTCGGATAATATCTGGATCCGGATTTCAAATCGGATAATAAAACAGGTTGTGAAAAATAGGTATTTGGATATCCGGATTTCTATATCCGGATATGGATAGTTCAAAAAAATTGGATATCTTAAAACAGATCCTAAACCATATACATGTATGTTTCGAGTTGTTACATCCAAGCTGTTAAATGTCGCAATTTTCCATGTAAATATCGTCCGGTTTTTGTTTTTTTTGAGGATATGCGAAACGAAAACCCTTTCGTTTCATTGGAATGTTACCAAATTTCGCGAAATTCGCAGGGGAAAGTTGTTTGAATTTTGTTTTTATGAGTAAAAATTGCAAAAAATGGTTGGAATTTCGCTAAAAAGCATATTTTTGGTAGATTTCGATAAAAATACCAATTAAAATTTCGGCAAAGATTATTATATTTACAGCCCACCCCGCCTCGCCACGCCAAGCCACGTCGGCCGGACAGACGGCAGTGGCGGCCCGCACATGTGTGGTGGTGCATTTGTGTGAGTCTTCTCCCATCCACAAAATCCGATGCCCAAAAGGGCCCAAGCCCTTGTCCAATATATTTGGTATATAAACATCACAAACTCTTGTCATCTATCAATGTGGGATTTTGATATTCGACTAATATCACAAATTCACACATAAGTACAATTCATCTAATTATTTGAATTAATATTACACAATTCAACTAATATTATACACTTAACTTGCATATTAACTTAACCTAACATACATATACATTTAATATAGATAGTTATTTAGTATTATACACTTCAATTAATATTATTCATTTAACATACTTATACACTTAACATGCATATTCATTTAATACTAGTGGACGGCACTGCGCGCCGCTTCGTGCGGTGGCGATGAAATACATAAGTAAGTGGTAGTTGTTGATAAAAATATTATAAAATTAATTATTTAATTAGTTTGTTAAATCGAAATATCTTTTCTCATTATAATTTCACCCGTTGCTGAATATTTTAGATAATATTATTATTAATAATAAATATGAGGCGTATATATATGTATTAGAAAGTGTTCAAAATAAATGACATAGTAGAAAATATAAGGTTTTCACTCCATTTCAATAACAAATTTTCTTGAGCACCTAGAAAATATAGGTGGACAATAAATAAATAAACAAAGCCTCTATTGTTTATAATAATTTTTAAAACTATATTTTATGAAGCTAATCCAAATAAAACACAGCGATACAACAAAGTGATGAGTCGATATTTCAATTAAATAAGTCTTAATTATTTCATTTATTTCACATTTTAACCAAAGAGACATAACCACGTTACTTATTTGAATATGGTATTTTGAATATTATTTCTTATTTGATCTCAACTTCTTATCACAAAACTTGAATATTATTTCTTATTTGATCTCAACTTCTTATCACAAAACTACGTATAAAATCTCTTAAAAAAACAATTTGATGTTGAAAGATAAGGCAACTAAAATAATTAATTTTTATTTTTATTTATCATTGCCTCATTTCTTTGTAGCATAACTAGAGGAAGAGAGAAAACTAATAGATAATTTAGCATAAACACAAATATCCCACTTTTACAAAATGAAGATTTTTTATTTTTTATTTTTTTATATGTAGAGCCAAAAAGACATGTTTTTCAAACTAAAAAACAAACAATTTTTTTAAATACATAAAATAAAACAATATAGTACTTACTTGAAAGGATGATGCATTGTAATCAATAGATTTATATCCATGTCGAACTACATATTTATTATGGTTTCAAAATAAATGTAACAAAAATAATTATTTATAGACTTGCATTTTGATATAAAATTTTCATAATCTATTATGAATTTTTTTCATTATTTATAGACTTCTATTGTGAAAAACACTCCCTGATTTTTTTTCATATCATGAAATTCTATTACATGAAAAGAAAAAGGGAAGGAAAAAGATCTTCTTTAATATTAGCACAATTTTTAGGGGTTAGAGATAATGGAAATGTGTTGATTAAAATTTTATGATTAATCACTTCTCGAAAAGAAAGAAAAAAGGAGTATAGATTGATGTTGATTTTCTTCTCTATTTTTTCATTGGACTTTACTTACTGCATTATTCTTGAGTGAAGAATAATATTAAGAGAGATAATAGAGATCAAATAAGAGTAATCTCATTTCATCTATCATGTTTTACACAACCTCTATATATAAATAATAATCAAAGGGAAAAACTTCATAAAATAACATTCAAAACACTACATAATTTTTTATTACACCTCAAGTTTTTATAATTCTTAGAACAACTTTTAAAATTTTATGTAGCAAAACACCTTTAATTTTGTTAATTTTTCAGGATGCGATATGTCCATTTTCAGGACGCGATATGTACATTTTGCAGGGGTATTTTGGTTAATGAATTTGAAAAGGTTATTTTGAGAATTATGAAAACTTGAAGTGCAATAAAAGACTATATGGTGTTTTGAATGTCATTTTACGAAGTTTCCATAATAAAATGCACAAACAATGAAAGTATCGCTTATAAATTTAGACAATAATATTAAACAAACTTATATTTCGGATTGTGATTTGTAGTCTAATACCTACATCGACTTGGAACTTAATTATTGCTCCAATTTTGTAAAGTAATTATATTTTGAACAATATATATTTTCAATTTAAAAAATTAGTAGGTAGTTACTAAAATATTATAATCTAGATAAGTGGGAACACAATTGTTGAAGGAGTAAGACCATGCATTATTGAGATTTATTGAAATGTAATGCTACTATTATATAGTAATATATGAATTAAAATATCACTCAAGCTCGCTACTAATATGTGAATTGTTATATCCTTCACGAATTGAAAGATTGTGAAAACTTAATTTCACATTGTTTAGCGTATTTGTTCATATGTTACTCAAAAATGGATAAATGGAAAAACCAAACATTATGGCAAAGAGAACATGTAATGTAAAACACACATAAAAGGAACTCTAAATTTATGAAAGTGAAAATTATACATGGTATTTAAGTTATATATACATGGAATTTGGACAGCTTCACGAAACTTAATTGCAACAGATAACGGTCCTCTCATGTACGTTTCTTGCATCACGATAACCTAACGTCCGACGACAATAACCTAACAACATGTGGCGAGGCGTCTCCCGAGAGTCTCCATGTACGATTTTCTCATCTTGATGAATACGAAGCCCACTCTATTTCCCGCAACTGTGCAATCAAACAAAAACTAAAATAAGAAATATTGGAAAGAAAAAAAAGTTTTACTGACAAATAAAGTGTTAGCTTAATATCATTACGATCTTTAGATCCATTTCAATTAATTCAATCAATTACGCTAATAGTTCTTTCAATATATGTAGTTGTTTTTGGAAATCTTTGTAGATATGTAAAAAATATCCAATAAAAAAAAACATGGACATTACTTCATATTTCATAGAAAATATTAAAAAAATCAAATGTTACATGAATTAGGAAGTCTTACAAATACTTTAGGACAAATGACCTTCGGATTAAAAAAGTCTAATTATTCATAATATTTATCTGATAAAAACTGCTTAAAAAACACGTGTACGTACAATTCTACAAATACTTTAGTTATTCATATTGAAGATAAAAAATAAAATAACAATGAGAGATGACTTTCGAATTAAAAAAGTGTCACTATGCATATTATTTGTCTTATCAAAACTGTTTAAAAAAAACATGTGTACCTTTGCAGGTGCCCCCAAATCGATAAGCGGATTCATTACCATATCTCTTCGTATGAGCTCTTTATTTATTTTCTCTCCATTCTCTTACAAAAATAATCTCGTGCACCATCTACCACTGCATATACCAATAGTTGAAATAGTTGCATATTCTTAGTAAATGAAAAAACTCAATAAATAAAACCAATGACTTACCCAATAATCCAAAAATTTAGATTCCTATAAAATAATAATAAAAACTTAGATGAATAAAGTACAAAGCAGGGGGAAGAAGTCACCCGATTTGGCAAAAAGAGAGCGAGAAAGAAATGTTGTGGTTCCACTTTGTGTTCGGTGATGATTTGAAGTTAAAGATGGCCATTCACATTTTTTGAAAGCATATTCCATGACCTGCAAAGAGAAAGAGACATGTTAGAAAAATAATTTAGAAGGAAATCGTTAAAGAAAAAAAACAATGATTCAATTCAACATGAATGAATAAAAAAGAGACTCAATTTCACAATTTGTCCAATTTCGGGGCAATCTCTCTACTATATATAAAGAGTGGATTATAAAGGGCATAGGTTTCTAAGTTATAATGGAAATAATAATTGCCCCACTCATCAATTTTTCTACCAATACACACGTTAGAAATTAAATCGACATATTCATATAATAGAAACTTACATTATTTTTATTGAATATTGCATGCATTTAAGAGAGTTAAGCTAATTAAGTACATTTTTTTTTTAAAAAAATATATAAATGATGAATCTCACAAATCTGCATGGAAGGAATAAGGGAAGGGGAAATGTATGTATTTAATGAAATTAAAATTAGTAGAAAAAAAATATATCAAAATTCGTGAAATTTTAGAATTAGAGAATAATAGATTTCCAAGCATTCTAGACAATGAATTAATTGTAGTGAGATTTTCCTTATATATATATATAGATTACGCAAATAACATACATATTCACTTCACATAATAATTTGACTTAATATTATACACTTAAACTAATAAAGTGACTTAATATTACACATTTCACCTACATATTTAATTACAAATGTGTTTTGTTGTATACAATTATGTCTTGTGGTTTATTAACTATGTAATTTTGAACCTATACAAATATATTGCTTAAATACTCAATTTTTTTTATACAAAATATCCGTCGAAAAACTCATCGGCATGCGGTATGCCCATGAAAAAAGTACGGTATATCCGGCATTTTTTTTTTTGTACGATTTGCCCATCGGCAAGCGATATATCCTTAAAATAGAAAATGCAAAACGACATTTTAAACCTTGGTTAAATCTATGGGTCGAGATTTGAATATATACTATACTTGAATATAGGGGTGAAATCCGTTTTTTATTTTATTTTAAAAAACCATGAAATCCGGATCCGGGTTAAAAATCATTTTTGTATTGAAAAACCGATTTTTAACCCGGATCCGAATTTCATGCAATTTTAATTTTAAACTAAAGTTTCGCTTAATAACCGAGATTTGAACTTGAATTTACATTGTATAAAAACTTGAAATAATTATAATCAAAGTTCATGTATCATACTATATCTTAAACATCCACACTGCCAAACATAGTTAAACATCTTGCTATACATTCGGACTGCTGCACAACACATAGAACAAAAAAACATCCGGATTGCTACAGATTTCTATGTATAGCACAAAAAACATTTAACGACATCATTTTGGGCTAAATAAAACGACACCAGTTTGTATTAAAACATGACTAATCCTCTTAGAGAAATAATGAGGTACTTTTTGGGTAAAAAATATAAACATTTATATATATATATATATATATTTAAAAGGGGTTTTAGTAACTTGCTTTCCGGGTTCCGGGGTTATTATTATCTAAATCCGGGACCCGGATCCGGTTTAATCCGGATGCGGGTTTTTGAGTAAACCGATTCCGGTTTAACCCGGATTAATACGGTTCAGTTTTTTTTTTTTAAATACGATTACGATCCGGATGCGGTTTTAAACATGCATTTCTGGGTTTTATTTGTACCCCTACTTGAATATACTTGTACGTTTGGTCATTACTTTTAAAAATAAAGAATTGCTATATTTGATTAAACATTTAGTAATTTTATCGCCATTGTCCGTAAAACCTCCATGGTATTTTTATTTTTTAAGGTTTAGAATTCTTTTTAAAATGGAGATAAGTCTATAAAATTGAGATCACACATGCACTAAACTATTAAACTATATTGTATGATAGTCACTAATCATTATATATATACATATAATTTAAATTTTCTATATAAATTTTAGAGGGCGTAAATAAATCTGAAAATTTCAAATTAGATAAAGTGTTTTTTTTTTTAATGGAAGATATAATGTATTTAAACTGTCAAATATTTGTCTGTTTGTATAATTATTTGATATTTATTTTTCATGTTACACGGTTCATAATATTACAAAAAATAAAATAAAATGGAGCTAAATGTTTCGAACTTTCAAGAGATGAAAACTAGCGGGTGTTTTCTAAATCCGTGAAAAGTGTTCCGAATAAGTTTGAAATGTCACCAATCAAAAGAGCGCCAACAATAAATTGCTTCCCGCAATGCAAATATGATAATTTGACGAAATTACCCTCGCATTCCACATCTTCCCCAAAAATTCAAACAATATTTTCGTCAAAGTATAATAAAACATCTACACCGTCCAATTCCCAGAACAAAAGAAATCAATCGACGGTCCACAAACGTGCCACCTCATCGATCCAGACCACTAAACTCCGCGGGCCAGACGTCAAAAAGCGTAACTCAATCTCAGCCGTCCATCACACAGCGCAAAGTCTCAATCCAACGGTACCATTTTCCGATCCTCGCACAAATCCAACAGCCAATAGGAATCCATTTCTCTCCTATATATATTCAAAATCGAATGCTCTTTTCATCACCATCATCAACTCTCCGATTCTCTCTGCACAAGCTCTCAAAACCCTAACTCCTCTCTCGAAATCGTAGCAATGGCGCCCAAGGCAGCTGAGAAGAAGCCCGCCGAGAAGAAGCCGGCCGAGGAGAAAAAGGCCATGGCCGAGAAGGCTCCGGCGGAGAAGAAGCCCAAGGCCGGGAAGAAGCTCCCGAAGGAGGCCGGCGCCGCCGCCGGAGACAAGAAGAAGAAGCGGTCGAAGAAGAGCGTGGAGACGTACAAGATCTACATCTTCAAGGTGCTGAAGCAGGTCCACCCCGACATCGGGATCTCGAGCAAGGCCATGGGGATCATGAACAGCTTCATCAACGACATCTTCGAGAAGCTCGCCCAGGAGTCGTCCAGGCTGGCCAGGTACAACAAGAAACCCACCATCACCTCCCGGGAGATCCAGACCGCCGTGAGGCTCGTCCTCCCCGGAGAGCTCGCCAAGCACGCCGTGTCGGAGGGCACCAAGGCCGTCACCAAGTTCACCAGCTCTTAGGCGGTTGTTGTGTCCTTTATCTAGGAGTTAGGTTGCTCTAGGTACATGTATTTTTCTTCGTCGATTGTTACCAGGGGTTCTTTTGTAATTTCACTTGGATCATCTCGATCCTGTGCCTTCTGAATCGGGAAATCAAAAACTATCGCTTACATGATATTTATATCTTGTTCTATATTTTTTGCATCGCTATCTATTAATCTTTCAAGATGATTTGTTGCTTAATACATTGACCTTGTTTTGTATATATGCAAGACTACCCATCTCCCGCTGTCGTATTGATTATGTATTCTGTATAAGCATGTTTTAATATTTGAATTAGTTGAAATTTGCTTTATATAAATATATCCTCCTATCTCGTTATAATTATCTTTAATTTTTAATTTGTTTTTATTAATAGTTAAGTTATTTGTATTTTAATCTCCTACTTGTTTCTATTATAATAATTCAATAAGATATATAATTTTAAAATTGGAGGTATATATATATTTTTTTATTTTACAATTGATGTTGTGGATTGGAAGACATTAAAAGATAATTAAGGCTTATAATTAAATTTTCGCGTTGATTTCTTTCGATGTTCACAAATTAGTCCTATCAATTTCTCTCTCTAACTGAATCCTATTTGTTCGTAAGAGACTTCGACTTGTTGAATTTCATCTTCACAGTGGGTGTTGTTGACTTCTGTAGTCTCCAAAATTTGCATTTGTCCAATGCCCACCAAGTGTTTGAGACTTGTTCAAGTACTGTAACTCTTGATTCTCATGCAAACGAGCATGGGCAACTTCATACTGAGCTCCAGACTTTTCGTGAGCAGTAAGTTTCTTCTTTCTTCCTTGCCCGCTTCGATATCAGTTCCTTTCTTATGATCTTTGTTATGGTGGCTAGGATTATCGTCGTACACCACGAATGAACGCCTCCATAAGATCTTCTCTCCAAAACGTCGTCGAAGGTAGTCATTGTTGTCAGCTTTGCTTTATGCTTTATTCCTCGCGGAAAATTTGAATAGCTTTTTGGGTGTAACAGCTAGGTTGATCGTTGACCCGAAGACTTTCAGGCCGAAAGGGTTTGGCTTCGTCACGTTCGAGTCGGAAACCAACGCCCAGAAGGCCATGGACGCTTTGAATGGAAGGGTATTTACAACTCTTTTTCAAATTGGTCAATGATATGCTACATGTTTAAATCGGTTACAGTCCGAAAAACCGGACTTTTTCACAAATAAACCGGACTGCCTGCTTTCCAGCGTGGTTTTATTATTTATTTTTAAAATTTATTATAGTGCTAGCCTTTTGGACCGAAATTTTTCTAAAAGCTGGTCAGTCCGTTTTTTGGCTCTTTTGGAGCCAGACCCGGTTTCGGAAGGCCTGAAAAAACATGGTGCCGGGTCGAAGTGTATGCTCATACCAGCTATTTCTTATGAATTTGGACCTTGGTGTTGTTATTGCAGATAATTGATGGGAGACTCATCTTTGTTGAAGTTGCCAAAACTTGATAATAGTGGAGAGAATGTTACTGCAATGAACATCTTTTGGCCTTGTCGTTTTTCAATACAATATGCGTGCAAGAATCTCTAGTTTTTGAATAATAATTGCTCTTCTGTTTGTAGTTTTTCCCTCTCTCTCGAGCGTTAGTTTGAATTTAAATCTTGAATATCTAGTGTATATGGACTTTGATGACTGAATGATACGAGTAAACCGTGTTTCAGTGATAATATTTTTTGAATTGGACTGTAAGTTGTATAATTATAATATTTTCTGTATTATCGATGATGGTAAATAGTAATACCATATAATCTATAAATTAATGACACAAAATGATAGTCCTTGAAATTTATGATATACATTATCGTTTGCTCAATTCAATTTGAAACTTTATGGCAAAAAAGTTAGAAGGATTCCTTTTTCTTTTTCTTTTTCGGGGTATTGATTTCTGCTCTTGATAGATCTTACAGTTACAAGTTTACTAAAAAATAAACGAGACATTCAGAATTGGATAAGAATATAATTTATTCGAGCTATTAAATTATAGAATAATACTTAAACGTGATCTTTTGTATATTCATTGTTGTTTGGAGGAGTGAAGAAGTGAATATGGAGATGAAGGTTGATTTGAGAAAAAATAATTTTCCATTCATAAATCAAGACCTACACAGCATTGATAAGAATATAATTTATTCGAAGCTATTAAATTATAGCGTAACACTTTAACATGATGTTTTGTATATTCATTGCTGTTTGGAAGGGTGAGAAAGTGTATACGGATATGAAGATTAATTTGAGAAAAAGTTAATTTTCTATATATAAATCAAGGTTTTTAGTATTTACATCACTAAGACAACAAGTTATAATAACATAAAAAGTATCATAATGTACAACTTATGATAAAAATTAGAGAATATTATACACTCTTTCTCAAGCTTTTATATGTTGTACAAACAGTTCGACAAAGGAATTATGTGGTAGTGTTATAGTGAGGATGTCCGCAATATGAAACCTGGATGAAATGTAGCTCATGTTGACGATGGTACCATTGATTTTTTTTTGAAATAAAATGTCTTATCAACTTCTATATGTTTCGTCCGGTCATGTTGGTTTGGATTATTGACAATATTCATTGCAAGCTAGCTATCACTAAATGTATCAATAGCTCCAAATTGATCCGCCCTTAGCTCGTTCAAGAATCAAGAGCCTCTGAATTCACATTACCTCGCAAATCCTTACGCGAGAGGTGATTCCCAGATTATGAAATACTATGGGAGAAAACCGATTGTTTCTTGCTTCTCCATGTACCAAGGTATCCCAAACATAAAGCCATACCCCGAGGTTGATATTTGGTCACACGTGGTGTAAATCCGATTTAGTGTATCTTTGGGACTTGTGTATTTATGTTAAAACCACGTCAAACTATGTTGAGAAAGCTTTTGAAAGTAAATAAGAATCAACGAGTATTTTAGAGAATATTGATAAGTATTTTATTGTATGAATATCGAGTATACTAGATTTTACTAGATCTTAGTATATCAAAGAGAAAGTGCCACGTGAAGCTCCTTGATCTTAGTAGATCCCGCTGTATATTCTAAGAGCCTTGGTGGTTCACGCCCATAAACTACATGAAAAGGGGAGGTTTTGACGCTCGAACGAAACGAAGTGTTATATATATACTCTATCCACGGACGCCACTCCAACCACTTTCAGGGATTCTCGCCCGTCACACAACAAAGATACATCTAAAGAGTGTGGTTGACAACCTCGTCTTGTCCATCTGATTGCTGGTGGAAAGCGGTGGAGACATGCAACTCGGTACTCGCAAAACCAAAAAGTTCCCGCCAAAAGGTGCTTCGAAATACCTTGTCTCTATCGAAGACTTTGGAAGACGGAAACCAGTGCAAACAGCATTATCTTGAAAGAAAGTCGACGCAACGGAGACCACAGTGAATGGGTGACTCAAGGAAATAAAGTGTGCGTACCTCGAAAACCGGTTCACCACCACAAGTACAACGCTTTTTCCATAAGCCTTCCGTAATGCGTACACGAAGTCCATCGAGATATCCTTCCAAATTTGTTCCGGGATCAGAGAGATTGCATTAGGCCCCACAGTTGTACCGCCTTCGATTGATTACATTGGCAAGTTTGACACTTCCGAACCTATTCTTGCAGTGAACCTATCCACCCATTCAAATAAAAATCGCGCCGAATACGAGCCATCGTCTTTTGCACTCCTTCACATCAGTGGCAATGAAAAGCCTCGATGATGTTCGCGATTAAAGGTGACGAGTCGCCCACAAAAACACGGCATGTGTAATAGAGAAGTTAGTTCCGGAAAGCCTAAGAAGGAAGGACTTCCCGCGTTAACTAGAGCTTGGAAGTCCACCATCTCGGCCAAGTTGGCCGTCTCCCTTTGTAATGCGACGAGGAAGCTCGAACTCACAATAAATGAAGGCGTTCATCGCATATTTACCTCGTCTCGTCATGATAAGGCGTTAACGACTTTATTCAATGCCCCGTCAAAGATACTCAACGGTGAAATCATAACCCAAATGCTTTCTTATCCAACGGTTTTTTGGGGACGTTGTGAGTCGTTGTTCGAAGAGGAACTAGAGACTCGAATGGTCGGTATGTAATATAAACTATAATCCCTACAAATACAACCTCGAGTGAATTATTGCGTTCGCGAGTCCGATGAGCTCTCGTTCGTTGGCCGCTAATCCGCAAGCTTGCGACTAAAGAAAGCTATCAGGTGCTCACATAGTTTTAGAACCGCGCCGAAATCTGTGCCCGACGCGTCCACTCCGCAATAAAAGTTTCCAAAAATCCGGCTAGGTGAGAACTTATGATTCATATAGTACGGTTTTAACTCGTAGAAAGCCTATGTCGCTTTTTCTTATGTAAACCCTGCGCGACGAAGAAGACTCGTAAGCGGTGCTGCCAGGAGCGGACCCACGTTATGATAGGAGTGGCTGATGTCACCCCTAAAATTTTAGGGAAATGAAATTTTTAATAGTATATTAATTTAAAGTAATAAAATAAGACAAAAAAAAGTTTCCCTCTCTTCTTAAATGACACCCCCACCAATTCACTTCCTCGTCAAGTATTTGACTTTTTACTTTTCAATTTAAATTTTTTATATTAATATTTCAATTAAAAATAATAGAAAATTGTATATGACTTCCTCTCTCCCCCAGTCTCCACAACATCGCATTGGTAGGATAGTAAGTTTATAATTATATATATATATATTAATATGTTTCTTTTTTTAAGACAAATAGAGTTGCTTAAATTCATAAGACATGGATAAATAATTAATTAATGGACTTAAATTATTAACATGTAATATATTTTTTTTTGTAAATTTTTATTTATATATGTCAACTTAAAAAAATTATCATAAATTTCAAAAAATTTCTATAAATTTCATAATTTTAAAAATAATTCTTTAGATGAAAAAGTGTCAAATTGTAAATAAATAATGATTCTGAATTTTATAAAAAAAATCTATTGAAAAAAAATTAAATAAAAATGTTATTATTTATTCCATTTATATTCTGTCACTCCCGACTTGAATTTCTGGGTCCGCCCCTGGGTGCTGCGATATCGCCATAGTCACGAATAAATTTCCGGTAATATTCGGAGAGGCCAAGAAAACCACGATTACCGCGTGGAGTCCGGGGTAGTGGCCACTCGGCGACGACCCTGACTTTAGCCGAATCTACTTGGACGCCCGCACCGGAGATGACATTGTCGACGTACCTGACTACTTCGTTTCCAAACGCACACGTTGACCTTTTTAGCGAAAGCCCATTTTCCGACATTTAACAAAAACTGGGCGGACGTGCTCGATGTGTTCTTCCTAGGTTCGGCTATAAATGAGGATGTCATCGAAGAGGACCAAAGCAATTTTGTGTAACATATTTTGGAACACCGCTTTCATAAGGCTTTAAATGGAGAACAAGGAATTTTATTCACGAGCCGTGTTATAAGCAATGACCAAGTCCAAATATGACATAAATTAATTTGTCGTTTATATAAATTTTAGGGTAAACTGCGGCTAATGTACCCAATGTTTGATCTTTTTCGAATTATGTAACTAATGTTTATTTTTGGTGGCTAATGTACCCAATGTTTGATCTGTTAGATATTTTTGTGTTTAACGTTAGTTGACCGTTAAAGAGTTATCCTCCTCTATATGCACACTTTTTTGTATTTTTGACATAACTCACTCATTTTTTGTCCAAATTTTATGCATGACCTATGGTTGAAAAGAAAAGAGATATATCTACAACTTTTATGTTTTAAGTTTTGTAAAATAAGTTTTATAAAAATACGAAATTTCAAATACAACGTAAAATTGGACGTAAGTTTAATGCAAAATATTTGTTTCGAGAAATTTTTACCATACTTAATGACTTTTATGATGAAACGTAAAACTAATAAGTTGTAGATAAATATTTTATCTTTCCAGCGGATGTTTATTCATAAATTTTGGACAAAAGATGAGTAAGTTACGCCAAAAATATGAAAGATTATTTCACATCACATATTTCATATTTTTTGCATAACTAACTCCTTTTTTATCCAAAATTTATAAATAAACACCCGTTAAAAAGATAAAATATTTATCCACAAATTTTTAGTTTTATATTTCACCATATAAAGTCATTAAATATATTAAAATTTGCTCGAAATAATTATTTTGCATTAAACTTACGTCCAATTTTACGTTGTATTTGAAATTTCGTATTTTTATAAAATTTATTTTACAAAACTTAATACATAAAAGTTGTAGATATATCTCTTGTCTTTATAACCATAGGTCGTGCATAAAACTCGGACAAAAAATGAGTGAGTTATGTCAAAAATACAAAAAGCGTACATGTAGAGGATGATAACTCTCTAACGGTCAACTAACGGAAAACACGAAAATATCTAACAGATCAAACAATAGGTACATAAGTCACCAAAAATAAATATTGGGTATATAATTCGCAAAAGATCAAACATTAAGTACATTAGCCGCAATTTACCCTAAATTTTAGGACGAAATTGTTCCTCTTCAAGCAAAATAAATATTTAAATACAAATTCAAAATGAAATAAAAAATGTTCTGCACATTGCACACTATTATTCCACAAAATGTTACAGGTAATTAATAATATATATAAAATATATATAGTTTTAAAGTTAAAGTTTAGTACTTCTAAAATTTCTCTGCTTATATCGGTGAACTGAAGGCTGAAGCGTAGAATTATCCTCCACGTTCAAAAATACAATTCTTCAAATCATAACCATAGCTTCTTAAAAAAGAAAATCGAAAAACCATCGTAGCCGCCCAATTAAAGAATAGAAAATAAAAACATATCTGACGTTTGCAAATGCGCCGCCTAAGCGATCCGCGTCAAAAATAATTAATTCCCAAGGTATTCAATCTCAGCCGTTAATGTCTACCTCCACGCAAACCTATCCAACAGAGCAAATGCATCCACGTCATCGATCCGCGTCAAAATGCCAGAACTAATCAAAGCGAAGAATCTATTCTATATATAAACTTATCGCGACTCAAGCAATATCATCACCGACTCAATCCCAAATTCGCATTCTCTTCAACTTCTCAGCAACACCCAAACCCTAGATTTTCTCTCAGATCGATTCAATGGCGCCCAAGGCTGCAGAGAAGAAGCCCGCGGAGAAGAAGCCAGTCGCCGAGAAGGCTCCGGCGGAGAAGAAGCCCAAGGCCGGCAAGAAGCTCCCGAAGGAAGCCGGCGCCGCCGCCGGAGACAAGAAGAAGAAGCGGTCGAAGAAGAGCGTGGAGACGTACAAGATCTACATCTTCAAGGTGCTGAAGCAGGTCCACCCCGACATCGGGATCTCGAGCAAGGCCATGGGGATCATGAACAGCTTCATCAACGACATCTTCGAGAAGCTCGCCCAGGAGTCGTCCAGGCTGGCCAGGTACAACAAGAAGCCCACCATCACCTCCCGGGAGATTCAGACCGCCGTGAGGCTCGTCCTCCCCGGAGAGCTCGCGAAGCACGCCGTGTCGGAGGGCACCAAGGCCGTCACCAAGTTCACCAGCTCTTGAGCAATGGGTTAACAGGGTGTGTAGGAAGATTACGATTCTAGTGTTAGGATTCCAGTACATGTATTCTCTCTCTTCCTTTTGCTGATTTTGGCTAGGAATTCTGTAATTTTCTTCTGGTTATATCTCGATCCGTTTGAAATGAAATCTTACTGATTTTGACTGCTATTTGGTATGTGGTGAATTTACGATTTATAATTTCTAGTGAAACGCCTATCATATCGATTGATATTTGAGGGTGTTTAAAATTTGAACAGAAGCTTCAAAGCTAAGATAGAATTGCTTGTAAATTCATAAGAATAATTAGTTCAATCTTGGAAGAGTACTTGTCTCTTGCAATTTATACTGTAATCTGTGGCAATTGAAATGCTATAGGATCGACCATAGGTTTAGTAGACAGGTAATGGGATAGATCTTGCAAGTCTTAGATTTCGCTCGTATGATTGTATTGATTATATGAAGACTTAATTTATAACCCATATTAATTAGTTCATTAACAAGGGTTTTAAATTGTTTAATAATTAAAGCGTTAGTATCAACTTTAGTAATGACACGACACGGTAAGCGGATACTATGGTCCAGATTATAGTTAATTCATAGAGATTCAATTTTTATTTAAATTTTAACAACATACTAGCATTACCGGCGGGGCCTTCACACTATCAGGGCCTTAGGAAAATTTAGTTTTTTTTTTTTCATGAAAATTGCATAAATCAAATATACAAAGTTTAAAATTTTAAACAATAAAAAATATATTTCATTTCAATCAGAAGAGTTTATATTAAAGAATACATAAAAAGACCAAAATAATCACCTCAAAACGTGTTTTTTATTCGGAAAAATTTATTTATTCCATATTGTAAATAATACATAGTGGGACTATGTACAATACTTGTAATTTAGTGAATTGTTTTGGGCCTCAAACCTTCAGTTATAAGGCCTTTTACTTAAGCTTAAGCAATGCTGAAATTACGAGGCTTAACGCATCATGTGCCTCACTTGTAGAGCTGCACACGCTCACGTCACGACCAATCGCGACGAAAGTCGCCAAAATCGCGAGCAGGGACGTCGCGATGCGTCGTGGCTTGGCTGGTCGCGATGCGTCGCGACGTGGTCGCGATTTAGCGAGGAAGGACCAAAAAAAAGGCTGCGGCAAAAGTTATTTTTTGTTTCCAATGTTTAATTTTATTAGTTTTTATCCGAATTTAAGTATTAAATTATGTAAACTTATTATTTAAACTTTATTTATTTCAAAATTAATATTTTAGTATGTTATTATTGTGTAACATATTATTAATTTTAATTTATAAGTTAATTTTTAAGTTGTAATATATGTTAATAAGTATTAATGTGTACCATATTAATAATTATTAAAATTCTAAAATAAATAAGTAAATATGATAAAACAAGATATTAAAAAAAAAGTTGTATTATTCATTGTGAATATTACAATATGGTGGAAGAAGTTGTAAATATTCAGTGTAAATATTACAAGATGCCTCACTAAAACCTCTCTTGTAAAATCTCAAGAAAATCGTTTCTGAATGTGGAAGATCAGTCGGAACCGCAACCACAGAGCATACTAAGACTTTCAAGTGATTATTATTTAATAATTATTAATTATTAAAAATTAATTATTTTTTTTCAATTATTTTTTTTAATTATTATTTATTACTTATTAATTATTAATTATTATTTATTATTAAGTACTAACTTATTAATTAATAAATAATTAATAATAAATGAAATAAAAAAAGGATTAAAGGTTATTACCCGGTAGAAGGACGTCGACTTCGTCGAGGACGGGCAACGGAGGCTTCACCGCTATCTTGATTGGAAGGTTGAGGAGAACCGCGGTGGTACACCCCGATATTTGAACCACGGATCGAGGGCGGCGTTTGATAGTCGTCGGGATCGGCATCGTCGGGACGTTGGGTTTGGTCGGGATCGGCATCTTCGGGACCTTGAGGTTCGTCGGGATCGGCACCTTCGGGACCTTGAGCTCCGTATTCGGCACCTTCCCGTAACATGAGATTGAAAAAAGGATCGTTATTTCCCCCCCTACATTGAGCCACCGCGTCGACCAACTCTGGGGGCACACGGTCGGGATTGGCGTGGTGCTGGGCCACCGCCCGGACTAGACTAGGTCTTAGAGACCGTACTGTATCGTCGGGATAATCTGGATTGTGAGGGGAAGGGAATATTTCTGCCGGTAGCCTAACGGGAATGTAGTCGTCGGGACAAGTATCCGATGTTCCCCCTTGTAGAAATTGGGGTTGCAAATTCCTGGCCACCCTTCGACCCCCGGAACTACCGCCGCTTCTTCGAGACATAATGATAGAACTTTAGGAATTTAGAAAATTGGAACTTTGGAACTTTAGAACTTTGTAACTTTGGAACTTGAGAGAATTTGAGAACTTGAGAGAATTTGAGAGAGAGATGGAAGATTGTTGGTGAGGAAATGAGGGAGGAAGAGGTGGTATTTATAGGGTTTGAGGAGAGGGTGGGGTGGGTGAATAATTATTGTGGTGGGTGAATAATAGTGGGTAAAAAAAATAAAAATTTGAAATTTTAGGGTTGAATTCGAATAAAGTAGGTAAAAATTGTGGTTGGGTAATAAATTTCGGGTGAAAAACGTGTTATTATTGCCACAAACAAACACATCACACGGATCGATGACGTGGCACGATCCTGGCCGTCGGATCGAAAGTTCGGATCGCCACCTCACGCGTCGCGACGCATGCCCAGAATCGCGACGAATCGCGACTTTTGCCGCAAAATCGCGATGCATCGCGATTCCACGTCACGCGTCGCGACGCGTCGCATCGCGGGTGGCGATTTAAAGTGTGCAGCTCTACTGACTTGTCTTGGCAAAGGCCCAGTTCTCGGTATTGGTTCTGTGTCTCTCATGTTGACATACAAAAACTTATTTTCTGTTATATTTCTTTAATGGTTATTAACCCGGTCAATTATTTCATGAATTTATTTCATGAATTAATACAAAAACTTATTTCATGAATTTAAATCTTTTAAGATGCAAATAATTAGTATTGCTTATATGTAACATTAACAATTTTTTTTAAGAGATTATAGTCTTTATTAACATATGTAATCTTTGTCCACTATTAATAAGTCTTACAAGAATAAAAGAAATTTATTCTTTCTCCTTTATCAAGTCAGAAGTCACATTGTGTGAGACAATGACTCTCTGTTTTCTCTAAGATCACGTCATTAACATTTCAACTAAACCCCCATAGTTCTTCCTAATTCAATGTATGTATACGAGACATGAGTCATTCAGTACCAAAATCTGTATAGCGTTCCCAGTGGCTTCGCTAGGTTTTTTATTTAGGAGGGGCACTTTTTTTTAAAAAAAAATTCGAAAAAAAAAACTGTTTTTAAAAAAGCACAAATAATTATAGCTATTTTTGCGTTCTACTAAACGAATTGACGATATATTAATTAGAACATGAAGTCCGAAGATTAAAAAAAACGCAAAGCGCACTCGCACGAGGTCCGCGAGAAAATCCATACGAGTGAATTAGAATGCAAAAAATCGACGCCTTCCAAATTATAACGTGAACCCGTCGTACAGCGGCGGTAAAATATATGTGGCGAAATCGAAATGTGCCGGAATCGCATTCGAAGTCAAGCAATCAAGTTTCAGAATTGAAATGGAAAAGTAAGTTAAAGTAATGAGAAGATATTATATCAATTATTGGGATGAAATTTAGAGATATTATAGGGAGTTAAGTCAAAAATATCATAGGAATTATAAAGAAAAAGTAATAATAGGCAGTTAAATGTTATAGGGAATAGGGATATTACTTGTATATATTAAATTTATTAAAACATAAAATAAAAATAAAAATAAATAAATGAGGGGTGGCACGTGTTCCCCCCTCTGCTTTGAGCGTTCTTCTTGACAAAAGAAAAATAAAATAAACAATGGCACTTTGGAGAAATAGCCAAACTTTGGTTAATTTTGTAAACTAGCTCATTAACCATTTAAATGAAATTTATATTACATTAGTGCCCTCATGTTTAAATAAAGTTAAAAAATTCATTTATTTTCATTAATTAAAAATATTAATATTAATTGAAATAGCTATTAATATGGTAACAACCAAAACCAAACTTTTTTTTTTTGTATAATTCAAATTTTTAAATTCAAAACATTCATATATTTTTCGTTTTTTTTTTTTTTCAAAACATATCAACAAATTAAAGACGCGAATTAACGTAAATCAACAACGAATTAACATAAATCAACAACGAATCAACATAAATTAACAATGAATTACGGTAAATCAACAACGAATTAACATAAATCAATAACGAATCAACGTAAATTAACAACGAATCAACGTAAATTAACAATAAAAAATATTATTAAAATTAAATTTTAAATACAATAATCAAATATTTTAAATACAAAAAATAATCTTTCTCTTTCATGTAAGACCGCCGAAGTTTCGCCGTTGATCGTCGTGGCCTCGGTGTTTCCGAGCGAGTGCTCCAATGGAGGAGCTCCTTCGCGCGCGACGGGGGTAGCGAAATCTCATCGTTGTTGGAGGCGCCGCAGCCGGCAGTGCTGCTCCCCCCGGAGACGGGTATCCCAACGGCCTGAAAAACGACTTCCTGCCCTCGGTGCTCCCTTTCTCATCCTCGGCAGAATCGTCGCTATCGCCGGCCAAGTCCCTGTAGAACTCGACGAGCTCGTTGTCGAGCTGCAGCGAATTCAGTCCATCAACGAATTCAGTCGCAGAAAAATTCCAGAGAAGGGAATCCAAACAAAAATTCAAAGTTCAATTAGTTTGCCTAACCTCCAGGCGACGGAGCGGAGCTCGATGGCGTCAGACTGCGCAGCGATGCGCTCGGCAACCCTAGAAAAATCCTACCCGACGATACCTCGCCGGAGAGGGATCGAGCCGGCGTCACCTGAAGCCTCGCATGAAGTTCGTTGGAGTAGTCGCAGGTCACATCAGAGAGAGAGAGAGGATGAATGGAAATTATTCAAATTGGAGTTTAAATCCCCAAATTTGTGCGTAATTAATTAAGCTTGAATTCTGCTGATTTTTTTTAATTAATTACGAAAATTATAATTAAAATGATTAAGTAAAGGGTATTACAGGCATAAAAAATGTTATTAAAATGCCACCTCATGTTAATTGGTTAGTTTACAAAATTAATCAAAATTTAGCTATTTTACTAATCATATGTTCGAGACAATCTACCTTGGCCGTGAGGTCTTGTTTCGCCACCCTCTCCTTCGAATCAGTCTTATCGCATACATGGACGGACCTATAAAGCGTTGTTATTGTTTTTTTTTTTTTTTAAGGAACCTATACAGAGTTGTCTCGTCTGATCTTGTGTCATATATTTCATATAGCACAAAGTGATTTTTTCTCATAAACCATAAAATCAGTTCAAATGTAACTGTATGGGTTAAATATAAATTCAAATAGACTTGTTTAACATGAGGTTCAGTCATCCATTGTAAAGTTTCTAGTCCAAAGTTAAAAATGCTCAAATCAATAAAAAAATATGAGCTAACAGAGAAGACCCTAAGCCAAAAAATATTTTCGGTATTTTGATCGTTACTTAAATATATATATATATATAATAAAAATAAAGATAATCTAATAATATGAAAATTATATTTACAGTATTGTGAGTGAGTCTATGACTCGAGTTGTGAGCTACGCTTTCTTATCCATAGACTTTATTGAATCTTGGTTTTGAGCGGCACTTCCACGCAAACAAATCCAACGATGCAGAATCATCCACGTCATCAATCCGTGTCAAAATGCCAGAACTAATCAAAAACAGGTATCTATTCTATATATAAACAAATCGCTACCTCTTGTACCACCATCGACTCATTTCCGAATTCGCCATCTCCTTTCTTCAATCTCTGCAACCACCAAACCCTAGATTTTCTCCGAGATCGAATCAATGGCGCCCAAGGCAGCAGAGAAGAAGCCCGCGGAGAAGAAGCCGGCCGAGGAGAAGAAGGCCGCGGCCGAGAAGGCTCCGGCGGAGAAGAAGCCCAAGGCCGGCAAGAAGCTCCCGAAGGAAGCCGGCGCCGCCGCCGGAGACAAGAAGAAGAAGCGGTCGAAGAAGAGCGTGGAGACCTACAAGATCTACATCTTCAAGGTCCTGAAGCAGGTCCACCCTGACATCGGGATCTCGAGCAAGGCCATGGGGATCATGAACAGCTTCATCAACGACATCTTCGAGAAGCTCGCCCAGGAGTCGTCCAGGCTGGCCAGGTACAACAAGAAGCCCACCATCACCTCCCGGGAGATCCAGACCGCCGTGAGGCTCGTCCTCCCCGGAGAGCTCGCCAAGCACGCCGTGTCGGAGGGTACCAAGGCCGTCACCAAGTTCACCAGCTCTTGAACGAAGCATTTCCTGATCTTAGGTATGCGAATGAATAAGATTCCCCCGAAGCCCCATCGAAGAATACATGACCTTGGAAGTAGCGATAGTTAGGGTTTGCTTAGTATGTTATTTGGTAGATTTTTAGGATTATGCTTTGTTTCGGTTGGTATCCAAGACAATGTGCGTGTGTATATGTCGTTAGTATTGTGTAGTCGATTCTGTTGATCGAAATGGCAATATCATGGTAGTCAGTTTGACTCTTCTGGTTGTGAATGTTGAATTATGAATATTGGTTCAGTTTGGTGTTGATTCTTATCTACCGAACTGATTTTGAATGAAATAGCCTGCAAGTTTTTTGTCATCTTTGTTTTCCCTGTTTGGTATGTGAGACCTGTATTTGATAATTGATAGATCACCCACATCATAATAAGTCATCTGTTGATTATTGTTGAATTAAGGTTTATTGTGTGTGATCTGTTGATAATTTATGGTGAATTAGCTTTGACTCGGTTGAATGAGGATTGTACGACTTAAAGATTTATAGTATGTAAAAGGGAAAGAACAATAAAATTGATATTTGTGAACTTCTCTCTCAACTCAAGTTATGATAATCAGCATCTCATTTGTAAGTTATTGTATTTCTTCTACTTGATAAATTTCCATATCAGCTCTTAAGCCTTCTGGGAATACAAAGTAATTTGGTATCGGTTGGGAGTTGTGGGTGGAACCAAATAAGATCATATTAGTCATTTGGGACAATAAGTCGTCTGTAATGGTTTACATGCATCCTCTCTAATTATGTATAGGCGACGAAAAGGGAAAAACCGTAGTTTAATTTTTTTCTGTTTAGTGATAGTCCAACCTTAAGGTGTTTATCTAGTGGTGAGGGCGATACTTGGTTCTTGGACTACTCAAGTATGATTTCCCATCAACATTTGGGGCCAGGCCCTGAGATTATTAGTTGGGTTTAAAAAAGAGAAAAAACACTCTATTTAGTCTATTTAATCATATTTTGTAAGTTAGCAACTAGGCCCTGAGATTATTAGTGGTAAGGTCTTTGGCGCAACACCCTTGGTGACGTTAATTCGTCCTGAACATTTTCTCTGTCTTGCTTTTGGAGGATAAATAATTTTATTTATTGCTCTTTGTATTATTTTCAAAATAGACGAAGACGCAAAACAACACTCGGTAATTGACGGAGATTGTGCGTTGGTCTATGTTTTAGTTCAGGTTCGTATCATAACAATAACGAATATGTAAGAACAGAGGTCGCTAAGAGCAGGAGATAGAACTAAACCTTGTTCTAAAATGACGGTGACAGGATTCAAACACCGGTCCAACGCAAATATGATAATCTTCTTCTTTATTATGATGCAAAGAAATAATAAACAATCACGATCTGTCCGAAACACTTAACGTATCCGTCCTCCGATAAGTGATCAGGAGTCTATAAACTACCACTGGACAGGTCACAGGAATATCATACAGCGAGTCACAATGAAGAGATTTATCAGTTAAGAATCACTCGCACTAATTTGAAGCACAAAAAATGCTATAAGATCATTGAAAGATTCATAAAATAAATCCTCCATGACTGGAAAATGAAGTTCTGATATTCGAATTGATTCCTAGCCGATTCACTTTCAGCGTCATCATCCCTTGTGTGCAAGTTGCAGCGAATTTTCCAGCCGTCCAATACCTAATCATAAGAACCCGTTTTTTTGTTTCCCTTTTATATTTACTCGAAAAAAACAAAAAAAAAAATCTTAAAATTGGTAGGCATTAGGAAGAAATTTACCTGACCTGAGGTTGCTGAAGCGTATTGTACAAAACCATACACTTTTGATTTTCCAGTCTTGTGATCACAAATCACTTTCACTACATTGACATTGCAACTCATTGATTCAGTAATTCCCAATTCCCAAATTATAAAATTGTTTCACAATGATTCAGGACCTTGAATTATATCACCAAGTTTCTCAAAAGCTTTTTCAAAACAGTCTCATTGGTGTCATAAGACAGACCTAACTCAAACACATAACCTTCAATCAGCTGTTTTCTAGACCTATCTTGTGATATCAGAACTTCATCATCTAAAAAAATCAGACTTCAAGATTGTTTAGACTTCACAAATACGTAATATCCAATGAAAGCGAAAGAGTGTGAGAAGATACCTCCGACGAACAATTTGGTGCAAGAATGGCGTGCCCACAACTGTCTTGCCAATTGAGAAGTGCCCAGAATTCGAAACCCTCCATTAGAGACTCTCATGTTTAAGCAAACACTTTATCTCAATCCAAAAAAACCCAAATCAGCCAAAGCCCTAAACGAGGGACATCAATTCTACATTCAGTGAATTAGCTAACACTTCAGTTCGGTCAATAAGACAAGGGATGAAAATGAAAACTCGTTCACCTAAAACTGAAAACATTCTATTAAAGTTGAGTTTCAGACTTTAGTATGGTGGATTCTAATAATAATTTATTTGTTTTGGTAATAGAAAAATTTTAAGCAATACAAGGACTGAACGATGAAAATAATCTATGAAATAATAGCAACACAAGTATATTAGTTGTAGACAACAACGCTACTGCAGGGGCGGGGCCAAGAATTATCCATAGAGGGGAAGGTGGAAATTCAATCTCGCCTTTTGGACTACGTGCGCCGTCTCCTCCCCTTTCCTCTTGAATACTTATTAGACCTATGCTAATGCATCATAAAATTCAATCAAACACAAAATATAGTAACAAAATTAACAAAACTACCAATCAAATAAATTATCTAAAAAAGTGATTGAATCAACTCTCCGATATTCAATATGCTACTCAAGTTCATATGCATCTAATAAAACTCTTGCAGCATAATTGAGAGCAAAATGTAAGCTAAATGCTTAACATACCAAATAGAAACAGAATTAATAAATTAACAAACAAGTTCACATGGATATGAAATACAGATGCATTATCATATGAACCTCTAAAAACAGTAAAAATTAAGAGAAATTAGATATTCAACATCACATAATCCATATTCAAGAGAACATTTTAGCATAACCATCTCATTCTTAATGAGTTACGACACAACATCTCATAATTATTCAAAGAAAAAAAAAACAAAGGAAACAAGAGAAAATTAACCAGAATCCCTTGCTTGCTGGAGTCGATTTCGAATGCTCGAACAAACACGGAGAATCTGAACAACGAATAGAGTGCGAATCTGAATCACGGCCAGACTTTCTAGCTCATTCTAACAAAGACTAAAGATTGCAGTACTTGAATATAAATTAATATATAAATATATATTAATTATATTGGTCGGGTCAGAGACCCCGACCCGACCCAATGTTTTGGATCCGACCCCAACCCGAATAATAGTCGGGTCCGGCCCGATCCGGCCCAATTTTCAGCAGGTTAGATTAGGCGGGTAGATTGAGATCGCGTCTCTAACGGATCGGATTGGACCATCATGTTGAGTCTAAAATGCTCACCCTTAGTGCAAAGCCTGGTTTAGGGAGCACATCAGTTGTATTCATATCAACATAGATATTATTTATTGGAGGGCTGCCTTAACATAGTTTCAAATGGGTGGAACCAAGGTGTTAAATTTCGCGATTTTCCATGGAAATGTCGACCGATTTTCGTTTTTCGAGGATATGCGAAAGGAAAACCTTTTCGTTTCGCTGGTTTTTTACCATTTTTCGCGAAATTCGCATGGCCCCCTTCTTAGTCAATGGATGGAATATCGTTTTTCGTTTTTGTGAATAAAAATTGCGAAAAATGGTTGGAATTTCGCAAAAAATCATATTTTTGATAAATTTCGACAAAAATACCAATTAAACTTTCGGCAAAAACAATTAACTTAATATTATACACTTCAAATAATATTATACACTTAACATACATATTAAATTCATCTAACATACGTATACACTTAATATACATATTCATTTAATATTATACACTTCAACTAATATTAAATTTGTTAACATAGTATACAATTAACATGCATATTCACTTAATATTACACACTTAATTAACACATATATTTACTTCACATAATAATCGACTTAATATTATTATACACTTCAAGTAATAAAGTGACTTAATATTATACATTTCACCTACATATTTAAGTTACAAATGTGTTTTGTTGTATATAATTATGTCTTGTATTTATTAAATATGTAGTTTTGAACCTATATAAATATCTTGCTTATATAATCAAATATTTTTTACAAAATATTCATCGAAAACCCCATCGGCATGCCGTATGCCCATGCGAAAAATGCGGTATATGCGGCATGCGGCATGCCTTTTTTTTACAATTTGCCCATCGACATACCCATCGGCAAGCGATATATCCATAAAACGGAAAATGCGAAACGACATCGATAAGCGACATTTTAAACCTTGGGTGGAACAACCAACTAGCCAAACGGGGTCGTGCAGGCATTGCACGACCCCGTGACACTACGAAAGGCCCAGTCTATTCTAGATTCGATCAAACTTCTTTAAAATCGAGTCATTTTTATCGATAAATCGGTTGCCGTTTTCAAAGATTATTGACGAGTTCTCGAGGATTATCGATGGAAAACTACTAAAATTGTAGCTTATCTAGGATAATCAATGGACTATCTATGGAAACCCGATAAAATAATTTTAAGAATATATATACTAAGTTTACATATATAAATAAAATATAATCTCATTCTCATAGATGTAAATACTCAAATAAAATAAATGTCATACTCAAATAAATGTAAATAAAATCATGTCATGTTCAAACATAAGAAATAAAAAACAAATCAAAAGATGCTACATAAATAATACACATAATTAATTATTCTGTTTAGTGGAAAAGTCTCACATGGAGTAAATAGAAAAGAAGAAAAAAATATACATTAATTTTGATTTGAAAAGTCCCACATTAAACTAATACAAACAAAATAATAACATTATTAGTATATAAATAGTAACTTCAAAATGTTCAAACCAAAGCAACATAGTTACGTTTACGATATGTGTAAAGGAAACATTACTTAACTTTTTAAGTCAGAAAATCAAAACTTGAATGAACTTTGCAGTATTAAGACCTCGATATGTTTACTTTAATAAATTATCTTTGATGCCAATTTAGTATTAGTTCCATATAGCGCCCTCAAGTATGGTCTTAAGAAAATTAATAATTTCTTTCAAAATAGTTGCATAAGGAAAAAAATTTCTCATTTGTCATGAAGTAGTGATAAAAGTACAGCTTTCTGTGCAATGTTGTTCAAAGTAAATTGAGTCAAGTAAGATGTAAATATAAGGGTTAATCCCAATAAAATTATCTTACTTAAAAAAAATAGACTATTAGTTACTAATTCTTTTTTTCTGGTTTTTTGCCTAGATAAAGTTTCAACTCTTTCACTTTGTATCCTTATTGGTACACCCGTCAAAATTTTTGCCTTCCACAATTCATGCGACGTCAAAATTTTAGTTTTGTATTGTAATTCTTTTATTTTACCCGGACAAAACTCAAATTCTCTGGTTTGGTCTCCTGATTTCACTTCCGTAAAAATTTTGAACCATGGATTATGCCTTTTTTGAGGGTTGAAAAAATAATTGTGCTCCCGTTTAAGTACATATCAACTATTGTCTTTGATCGACCAACTTTATTATGGCTAATTTTCCCCTAAAATGAAGACAAAAATTTGCAGCAGTGGCATGAGTAACTTTGAAGATGGAAATATTGACGGAAGTACCAATAGGTATATAAAACTAAAGATGAACTTTATCCGGGAAAAAAAATGAAACCTGGTACATTTTTTTGAAGTATTTACCTTTATCGGAATTTACCCTAAATAAATATTGGGACAACCAATCACAAAACTTATAGTTTCAAGTTGATCTCTCCTGTAGGCTAATTGCAGTCAAAGTGTGTTCTTGAATATATGTGTGTTTTAGATTCCGGGCTTAGTGTTCTTGGTCTTAGTCTGATTCTGATACAAACACTAGTAATCAGCTAATTGCAGTCAAAGTGTGTTCTTGAATATATGTGTGTTTTAGATTCCGGGCTTAGTGTTCTTGGTCTTAGTCTGATTCTGATACAAACAATAGTAATCAGTTTCAACTATTAGTAAAAAAGCATGTCTATCAAAATGGATGTATCATGTAGTAATGTATCATGTAGTAGGTATTAAATTTCTCAACTATCAATAAGCATGCTCATCGAAAATCTTTTTTCGAAGATATACGAAACAATATATTCATCGATAACTAATATATCCGTAAAATGAAAAGTGATAAACGACATCTGCAAGCAGTATTTAAAAACTTGATAAAACGACATGTACTAGGTTATTGTCACATCAGCTATAGAACGGTATGGAAGGGTCACGATTATAGTAAGACGAACACAATGATAGCATTGCATAAATAATATAGGACACACCGTGAGAAGCCTTAGAGGCTAGAGCATAATTAGAAACACGAATAACAGAAACAAGTGGTTTCCTTTTCATTAAAATCAAACATAAATAAGTTTTTCCTACATAGAGAGATCGCAGATCATCTTCGCTACGCCAAACAACAAGGAGCTACGAAAATCTAAGAGCACCATACATACAAATTAACAGACGAGAATGAGCTCTTCGTCGTCAATGCTAATCAAATCTAGGCCTTCTTCGGGGACTTGCCGGCCTTCGAGGGCGACTTCGGCTCCTTCACCGCCGCGGCCGCCTTCTCACTCTTCTTTGGCAACAGAATCGGGTTGATGTTGGGGAGCACGCCGCCGTGAGCGATCGTCACTCCAGAGAGCAGCTTTCCGAGCTCCTCGTCGTTCCTCACCGCAAGCAGAACGTGCCTCGGGATGATCCTGGTCTTCTTGTTGTCTCTCGCCGCGTTCCCAGCCAACTCCAAAACCTGATCGAAGCAAACAAGTCCGTGAATTCCCTGTCCCGATTTGTGAAACCTAAACCTAATCACAACGAGGGAAGAGAAAGGGACTTACTTCGGCGGCGAGGTATTCGAGCACGGCGGCGAGGTAGACCGGAGCTCCGCCTCCGACGCGCTGAGCGTACCGGCCTTTCTTGAGGTAGCGGCCGATTCTTCCGACGGGGAACTGCAGACCGGCCTTGACGGATCTCGTCACCGATTTCTTCTTCGGTCCTCCGGCTTTCCTCCCCGCGGCACCTTTCTTGATCTTTCCTCCGGTATCCATGGCTGAAGCTGAAGAATCCGACGAACTGGAAATCGAGAGAGATAGAGATGGGTTTTGACGGTGAGTTCTTCAGGTGGAGATGAAGAAGGATTTTATAGGAGTTGAATCTGGAGATACAAAACTAGCAGCTTTTGGATATGATGAGGAAAGGGAAGGGGATGAGGAGCTGGGTGCCAGATCAGCCGTTGGATCGTTTCTTAATCGACGGTTGGTGATGCGCTTTACGGTGATCCGCGTGGGGTTAAGGGGACCAATAGGAAGCGAGCGTGAGTTAACTTATGTTTTTGAACTTGTGCAATTTTGTGTGTTTTAGTTTCCCGCTGGAAATTTGGGGAAATTTAGAATGTGGGGATTATTTACTAAAATTAAAACGGCCCTTTGCCTTTGGCGTCATTTCTATCAATTAAGAACAAGATGATTTTGAGTATATATTTTGTGTTTTAAGTTTTAACAGACAAAAAATAGTATGGAAATAATAATAAAAATGTGATTAAGTAATATTTTATCAAAATATTTATATTCTTTTTTAAACTTTTACATTGAGAATTAATAATAATAAAAAAAAGATAATAGTTTCCGGTTTGTTCTCGAGACAGAATGTAAAATTTCAAACTATTTATAAAGACCAATTTAATTAACTCGTATTTGTTTCTTCTTGTGTTGATGCTAGATTGTGAAAATAACACACTACACAAGTAAACAAATGTTTCTATAAAAGAAAAAATATATTATTTTTATTTTTACAACGCGACAATTAAAAAAAGAAGATAAAATTTCAATAAAACATCCTAAAAGGTCTACAACAGGAGTACAAGACATAAATTTGAACAAAAATTATTTTTATGACCCAATTATTTTATAGCATCTTTTTATTTTCGGTGCGAAGAAGGATTTTTGACGGACATCGTACCAAAAATGATAAACAAAAGAATGACAAAACATGCATGATACACAAATAACCCGTGCACAATATTGAAATGGATCTTGACAACAATTGCTACAGCCTACGACTACAATACACTCTAATTTCCAAATCGATGCCTTCCTTGTAATACCGATAACCGCCTTAGGTTTCGAGCTTATGTGTGAACATATGCTTATCTGGAGTATTGTTATTTCAAAACCACGTGTTAGGATGGAAATGTGAAGAATAATTATAATAATAATAATAAACGTCACATCGGGAAGGACTTCCCGTTTGAGCACCTCAACCAAACATGCATTGTTCATGTAACTCATTCGACGCAAGAACAAAGTAAATAATGGATAGAGTGAAACTAATTGACCGTAATGGGTTATAATCGTAATAAGCAAGTGCACTTATTACTGTGTTCAATTAAAAACATTATTGTAACCGCTTCAAATCACTTTTACAACGTAATAAAAAAAGATAAAGGAATCAACATTACAAAATTCAGATTTCCTAATCTTGATTACTGTTTTCACTACTTCTATGTTTCCTAAATTACCAATTTACTAACGTAATTACCTTTTCCTCCAATATTCTTGTAGGTTTTCTTTTTCTTTCTCAGTGTACGCGTGGCAGTGTGGTGAAAACATGTAACAACAATCATCTGTACGCGTGGTAGTGTGGTGAAAACATGTAACAACAATCATATGTACGCGTGGTAGTGTGGTAAAAACATGTAACAACAATCATCACCTAAGTTTTGAAACCACATACATACACAACATTATGTATTTCATATAGTATCGACTTAGATATTAAGATGGCAATACAATTTTTTATGAGGGTATGAGTGAAATCCAAAGATCCTCATATATATATATATATATATATATATATTAATAAAAAAATACAACTATTTATGATTTCAAAAAGCTCTGGCTGCTATTAGAAGATGATTCATAAAACATTCCGGGCTACTAACTTAGTTCGGGACGGTTGAAGTAAAGATCCACGTCAACAAACCCATATATTTTAGCTTTATATCTCATTGCCTTGTTTATATATTTTTATAATTAACTTCTTAAATGAAATATTTTATAAAATAATCAAACCTAATCAATTTCATTAAAATTTAATTTAGCTTTAGGTTTAATTATTTTTTAAAATGTTAGGAATAGTTAATTGAAATTATTTAAAAGATGTAACTTTAACGAGTTTTACTTTAACGATGCGACCTTTAACGAGTAGAGCTAAAGAAATATTAACTTAATGATTATAAACTATACGTTTGTTTTTTGTAGATGTTTGAAATAAAACATTAATCATAACGTTAGTGATTTTTACCACTAAACTTGAACGTTACGTATTAAACGTGATACAAAAATACAACATTACGTATTAACGTCATTCATAAGAACGTCAAAAAACTTAATAACCTCGATTAAATAATAAGTTTTTTCCGGTCTCGACTCGGTGCAAACTAGATAAACTTATAAGATAATATTTTCTTAAAAGTATATAGGTCTCAACTAATATATAAATTAATAATTAAGTATAAAAATAATAACATTCCATGACTAATTATGAAATCACTATAAATAAAAGCTAACACTCCATATTTAATTATGAAATCACCTTAAATTAAAAAAATACATCAAACAACTAAATGTGTAGTATTTTAATGATTCAAAAGTTATTTGTTTTTTTTCTTGATTTTGATGTTTCTGGTAACTTCATTTGTAAGCTTCCGCAAAGTATTAAGAATGTCCAGTGTTGTATTTATGTGACGTTGAAAAAACTCGTTCAAAGTGATTATTGCTAAAATTACATTACTGCGTAACACATGCTCTAATTCAGTAGTGCCTTCTCTAAAAAAATTGAGTCATTAGACTATAATCATATGGAGTTTGATCCTTCTAATTATATATATATATATATATATTAATTAAAGTGATCCTTCTAATTATACTGATTACATGCGAATACACTTCTAACGTTAATATTTTGTTAATTTATGTAATGGTTAGTAAAATTTATTTTATTGGATGTGGGAGGAGTAGCCTTGCTAGGTGGGAATCCGGGCTCGGGAAGTTGAGTACCGAGAGGTAGTGTGGGATTTTTTTTGACTTTCGGGTTATATAATTACAAAATGTTAAATCATTCCTAATCAAAATTCGACAAATCACGTACGTAGATTGATATATAGCTCTTGTTGCGTGCGTTGTGGTTGCTAAAATAATCATAAACTTCAAATTTAATTAATATTTAGGCCGTGTTTGAGAATTTCGGGGCCCGAAGCAAAGTGTAATTAAAAATAAAAAAAATTAATGATTATGAGTCCTTTAAATTGAATTTTATTGAGGGCAATTTTTTTTTTCATTGTACGCGTAACCTACTCCGCTCCCCTTCAAATATAGTCTTATTAGTATTATACATATTTTTTTTTCTCTTTATTAATTAAAAATACGTGGACATTTAAGTAATCTTTAAATATAAATTTTATAATAATATAATAAACGCCTACATACGGGTCATAGGGCTCGGGCAACCCAAGCTTGAAGTCCGTGCGATGAAGAGGATTACTTTATTCACTGTCCTTAACTAAGAAATGCATCATTACAACTCACTTGAACACTTCAAGCATCATAGGGTGTGTTTGTTTGCACTTAATGAATATATTAATCTTAATGAGTCGGATTTAGAATCTTTAGGTACATTCAAAGGCGGAACTATGCCTATTGGTATAGTGACAGAAGCCCCCCATGATTTTCCGAGCTAGTAGAGCTCAATCCCACGGTCGCTCTATATCTCTATTTTATTTTTCAAGCCCTCCCTAGAAGCAGTCCCACTTATTTTGCATTCGCAGATCCGAGCTTTCTTCTCAACAAAAGGAAGAAGATGAAAAATTAGGTTATAGTTTTTTACGATTTTGCCCTCAAATATTTGAGTTTATTACATTGACACATTATAACTTTTTCATTAATAATATATTAATATATTACAATTTACACTGCTAACCCTTGAATTTATCTCTATTACACTAGATATTCACTTTTACTTTTATTTCGTCCCTCGTGCACTTTTAAATGTAGTATTTTAATTTGTACATTAATTACTGTTTATAAACATAATACAAAAATTATGATAAAGATTCAATATAAAGTTTATTAAATATAATGTCTATAACGGTGAATGTTATTAAATATATGTATAAACTATAGTATAGAGATATGCATATTCAAACTAAAAAGTTGTAATAGAAACCAAATGTGAAATATTCTAGACATATATATCACTGAAAAAAAATATAATAGATAAATTTTTCCTAGCCACCCTACACGTGAATTCTGGTTCCGCGAAGGGTGCATTTTTTATTTTATTATTAAACATCTTAAATCATAATAGCTACTTATTCGGTCAGATCTGTCCTCAGATCTTATCCATTAAGAGTTACAACCTGACATATCACGTTCAATTTTCTCTTCAAATTCTATCTTTATATTTATTTTTATCTATCCTCCTTAAAACTTTAAAACTCCGTAACTCTTAAACCGAGCATCGGATTGATTCATATGATATACCGTTGGAAAGCTTACGAATATATCAATCCGTGGTTGCTAGGAAAGCCTAGTGGTAATTCCACACAACTTCCAAAGTATAGGTTGTGGGTTCGATCCCCACAGCAGCAAAGCTGCCTTAAAAAAAATATGAATCCAATAACATGTGAGAAGATATAATTGTGATCAAGGTTTTAAATATTCAGATATGTCATTGATGTACTTTTATATTATATGTTTGTGTTATGTTATAATTTACGAGTGTGTTTTCTTGGCTATAACTAAGTGTCATATTTATTAAATAGGTAATTTAGAAATTATGTAAAAATATGATTGAAATACTAAAAATATTTTTTGGAATATCCATCGATATTTCGATCGGCAATAGATATATCCGTAAAATTACGTGGAATTATCGACAAGCGATATATCCATTTCTTCTCACTTATCTGTTAGCATGACCCGTCGTCAAGCGATATATCCATAAAATAGATAGTGCGAAACGACATCGATATCGACATTTAGAACCTTGGTTTTGATGCTTTAAAAAAAATTGAATATTCATAGAAAATATATTCAAACAAAAAAATTATTAAGAATTTAAAACCAAAAGTTATCAAATATATCAATTAGTTTATATATAAATATCGTATACTATTACGTTTTTGTTTACATATATACAAATTTAATAAATAATAATATTAAATAATCATTAAAATAAATATTAATTTAATTAGTTATCATAAATAATTTTATAAATGATAGAACTTTTTAAAGCGTACAATTTTCAAATTATGTTTTTCAAATTTATTATATTTATATGTTAATATAAATTATTAGGATTATAAAACATTTTCAATTAATTTTTAAATAAAAATATAATCTTTTGATTTTATTAAATAAACTATTTTAAATTTAGATTACTATTTTTATTACAAATAATTTGTATGTATAATAAAATTTAAGTGCACAAGAAAAAATGTATTCAGATCTTAAAAAATAGAGTAAATGAACGAAATGCCCATTTTGTGTCAAACTTTTTTAAAAATCACACATCGTGTATTTTTTACTCTCACGAATGAGCATTTCTTAAAAGGTTTGACACAAAAATGGGCATTTCGTACAACTTTTAAAAATACACATTTAATTTTTAGTCATTCACACGTCAGATCTTATCATTGAGACATGCATTCAGATTCAGACGTCTTAATATTATTGTAAACAAATACACCCTTAAAATCAATTTCTATTGTATAAGCCGATACGATTTGTTTAATATAAAATTTCAACCCTCGTTTGCAATGTATCAATACAATTTAAATTATAAATCATAAATAAATGTTAGAAAGTGACTTTGGAACTATGCGCCATGGCAATGCCAATTAACTTGTCAATTCCTACATAAAATAATTTATTGACTTTGAAATTAATCAATTAATAAAATTAATAAAGACAACACTATTTTTACATGAGATGATCGCGGTATAAATACTTAAACTTTGATCTACCAAGACAATAAGAATTCAAAGTCAAACAATGAAGGAAAAAGTAACCAAAATCAATTAAGGTGAATCAATAAATTTTTTCATTCATTTTTTTTTCATCGAACTAACCGCAGGTAATCCGTAAAACGTATAAAATCCCACAATAACCCAAAAATGACATATTAACCCTTAAAACCGCATAAAGCGTACATAAATCCCAAAACTCCATTATCATATAATTAAAAATCACACACACACATATATATATATATATATATATATTTATATGTATCACTAACATTTTTAAATACCATTATTGCTATGCATATATTTGTTGTTAACCATCGATTTGCGGTCTTCGCTTTGGTCATGATTTATTTTTTTTACAAAACCCCACTAGTCTACCCGTAGTGCCCGCTAAGGTTAAAATGCCCGCAAACCCACTGCATGTTCAATTTACGGATATTACTGCGGGCAAAATGGGTATACCCATAAGGTTTTCGTAAGATTTTCAACTATTGCAACTTATGGTGACCGCAATAAGGATGGGTATATTGCAAATATTTCCGTAGCAATAATAACATATAGAAATATTAGTGATATATATATTTTTTATAACTAAATTTTATTGAAAAAAATATAAAAATTGTAGATTTTTATGTGGTTTTTAGGATTATTATATGGGTTTTATGCGACTTGCGGTTTATTTGCATTTTTTTATAAAATGATAAGCAAACGTGTCGGTTTTAAACCGCATATCTCCAATTTTTGGTCTACCTGCGGCGTGCCTGCCGTGGCTTAAAACCTTGGTGCTTGTGGTATATATGTAAATTGAACTTTTGATTAGTTTGCGGTTAGCGGGTATTTAAACTTTGTTGGAGGAGCACACAAATATATATCTTAGATTCTTAGGATTTAATAACACATCGCCAAAAAATGACCGACATTGTCATCCATTTAAAAAATTAAACGAAAATCCGTTGCCTCATCTTCGGTGATCAATTTAGAGACCCTTATTGCCTCCATTCCTCAAAACTAAAATTACTTTTGCCGCAGTTATCCCAATTTTTAGTCTTAGTTTGAGAACATTGAACCCACGTCGCACCGATGGCGCTCAGATCTAGAGCAAATTCAAAGGCGAGGGCAGAATCGTCTTTCCACTTATATGCCACGCGTCGAGACATCAGTGGACAGGCGTACGCTGTCTCAGTTGTCACGCATCATGAGCGCCATAATGAGGGAGTGGAGCCACCGCAGAGAAGGCTCTCTGCTGTTGAGACACAAAACCGAGATGCTCCTTTTTCAATTTCAAATTAATCACAAAAAAAAAAAAAAAAAAAAAAAACAGAGAGAATTTCGCTGTACAAAACCCCCCCAATTTCCTTCACACTCTTCGTATCGTCTCTCCACATTCTCTCTGATCTCCTCTTCTCCCGCTTGCCCTAGATTCTCTGCTCCCGATAACCATGGTCAGTCTCTGCTTCATCTCTTTTTCGCTTTGAATTTCCTCCATTTGCGTGACTTTCGGCGTCTCGATTGCTCTGGATCTGAATTCGGGTTCCGATTTCGCTTTGGATCGTCTAACTTGTTGGATTGTCGTGCTTGAATTGTCGATCGTTTGCGTTTAGCTCGGATCATGGATCGTTTGGCAGATCATGGTTGTTATTTGTTTGTTCGAGGACTCAAATTCAATATTGTGTAATATGATACTGTTCATTCTCGGTCCTTTGGATATGGAGTTTTGATTCGCATGCACACGACCGTATTTGTTTATATCTGCTTATCTTCGTTTTTTTTTATTCTACTTTTGTTCTTTTCTACTTTTCTATCAGGCTCTAATATTTTTTAGTAATCATAGGACTTATATATTATGCATATCTATGTTTTGGTTACATATATAGATTAACTAACTATAAAGGTTTGTATATATAAATTATTTCTGTGCTTTTTCGTTGCAGAGGCATTGATCTGGTAATGGATTATCTTGCAATAGAATATATGTTAATCTCTAGTACTCTGGCTGTTAAGTGTTGCGAAGAACATTTGATTCGCGTTATCATATCATTAGTTATATTTTCTTTCTGTCCACCGTCTAGATAAGGCGCTCATCGTCATTGTTGGTTGGATGTCACGTTTGATTAGTGAAATTTTATATTAAACATCAACTGAAGATTTTTTCAAATCAAATTCTCGAATTAGAGACCCGGGTTTCGTATATCAATAATGTAATCTTATTTATTTCGAAATTTTCCCCCAGAGTCTTTCACACACAAAAGACGATTTTGCCACCTATTAAACTAATTGATTTTTAGTAGAGCTTATTGGGTTTGCTAGGAAAAATTTATTTGCCTTTCACTTGGTTAAGTAAAATTTGAAAATCATTTGGGTGGGTGAGGAAAATTTTGAAGGACTGGCAAAATGCTTTTATATTATCCACTGAAGTTGTTTTGACTTAACAGTTCCGATCTCTCCTTCTCCTCCTGCAGGCAAATGCAGCGTCGGGAATAGCTGTAGACGATCAGTGTAAGTTGAAGTTCTTGGAGTTGAAGGCGAAAAGAACGTACCGCTTCATTGTGTACAAGATTGAGGAGAAGCAGGTGATTGTGGAGAAAGTTGGTGAACCGGTCCAAGGCTACGAAGACTTCACCGCCAGCCTTCCCGCTGACGAATGCCGATATTGCGTCTACGATTTTGACTTTGTGACGGCCGAGAACTGCCAGAAGAGCAAGATTTTTTTCATTGCCTGGTAAAAATGTCACTAACATAAGGCGATTACATGTTCGCGTCTACGAAATATGTAATTTAATATAATCTTACAATTTGAATGATCATTTAGGTCTCCTGACACGGCCAGGGTGAGAAGCAAAATGATCTACGCGAGCTCGAAGGACAGATTCAAGAGAGAGCTCGACGGGATTCAGGTAGAGCTGCAGGCGACAGACCCGACCGAGATGGGGATCGACGTTATCAAAAGCCGTGCATTCTAAGTTCCTCTGGCGTCGGATCTGGCGATAGAATAACATGTCTCTGTGTTAATAGCTTGTGGGGCTGTAAACCTGACTGAATTGTGATATTGGTTTGTTTGTTGGAGTTCTTTTACCTTGTGATTTTCATGATTTGATATGTGGAGTAACTTGTAGAGGAAAGTTGCCTCCTTTCGAGTTGAGGATACGGAACACTGTTTGTTTTTCAACATTTTGGAATTGGATTCACATTCATTGATATGACATCTGTTATTGTACAGCATTACCAAAACGCGCACGAAATAAGAAACGGGAATTCACCGAAACAATGAACTCTCAGGTATTTATTGCGGATCATGAATAAAATTGTGTCCAAACTTTAAGAGCAGCACATTCGCTTTCTAATATTTCCGATGGATGTTCTCGACATAAAGTATCAACGAGCAAAAACGCGCCATGAGGACCGGTGTCCATATACAGGATTTCGGGCTGGGAAACCATGAAAACATAATTGCAGAACTAAAAATTAATTACTGAAATGATGACTGAAAAAAACCTAATTGAGCAATAGAAAAGACTAATGAGGACTTAATAAAAACTCCTACATGACCGATTTCCATTGTATAATGTAATTTATGGTGACAATTATATATTGAAATATATGAAGATGGTATAACTCTAATGGTCGAGTCTTGAATCTTAATCTAGATTAAAGTGTTATGAGTTCAATTTCCATAACAATTGAAAAAGAAATAATTATTTTTACCATGTTTTAGGAACTACAAATAGTTGAGAAAAGACCCCGGATTTTTGGAGCGTATTGAGAAATATTTTTGTAAAATTATTGTTCCTCTGATCTTGTGGTTGCTCATCTATAAATATGTGTACCATACATGGAAACAGTCATTTTTGTTAGCTTTTTTCTTGAGCAAAAGAATTTAAGTAATCAAAATCGAAACTCTATCAGGCTATTTACCGAGTTTATTTGACCGGAATCATGAATGAGTCGTAACTGTGTCGATTCGGCTTCAACCCTCGTCTCAACATGTCGTCTTGCAATTCAAACGCCTTTGTTAGTTCTCCGGCAACGCAGCAACCGTATATTAAAAAGTTATAAGCCAGTGAATCGGGCTTCACGCCGTTTTCCAGCATGGAATCCCAGATTCTGATAGCTTCCTCCAAATTGCCCCTTCGACAAAGCTCGTGGATAAATGTTGAGTACGTGATGCAATCTGGAAATACGCCATTGTTTGACATTCCACGGAGAAAATCAGAAGCCTCATCGAATTTGCCCATTTTGCAGAAACCCCGGATGAGGATGTTGTACGACACAGTGTTGGCTAAAAACCCGTCAAGCATAACTTTATGAAGCCTCAGGGCTTCGTCCATGTTTCCTTCGTTACTAAGGTTGTCTAAGAAACAACTGTATGTGACGTGATTTGGAGCAGCGCCACTAGTAACCATCTCCTTGCAGAGAAGCTCGGCTTGGTTCACGTACCCGGCTTTGCACAATCCGTGAATTAATGCCGTGTACGTTACGACATTACGGCTGCATCTTTCGTTGGCCATTATATCCCAAATCCCAAAGGCCTCTTTGAACATTCCTGATTTCCCGTAAGCATCGATCATGCTCGTGTATATCACGTTGTCGGGTTTCAAATCTTGATCTCGCATCTTCTTCAAGAGAGTGAATAGCTTTTTTGTGTCTTGTTCCTTAAGGGTTCCATTGATAAGTATGGCGTAACAAACCAAATCCATATCAATTCCCCGCTCGATCATTTCACGACAGGAACTTAACGCGTCGTTTAGTCTCCCGTCCTTGCAAAAACCGTAGAGAAGGGCACTATAACACATCTCATTCAAATTATAATTCTTTCTGTGAAGATCATCCACAAATTCCTTCGCTTCGGAAACTCTCCCCGTAGAGCACAAACCGCAAATGAGAGATCTGTGAGTATAAGTGTCCGGTTTAAGACCCTTCATAATCATTTCTTCAAGAAGCTCAAACGCACGTTTCGTATTACCCTCGCGACAGAAACCCTCTATGATAACGTTGTATGTCACTTCATTAGGCATAATCTTTCTCCGTACCATTTCTTCAAAGAGATCACTAGCTTCGGTGATCCGACTTGCACGGCAAAGACCGGAAATCAGCGCAGTGAAGGTGTATACATTCGGTACAATTCGCTTACCTGTCATTTCGTGATACAAACTAAACGCTCTCTGCATTTCTCCGGCTTTGCAATAGCTGCTTATCAGCGACGTATAGGTTGAAACATTTGGTAATATCCCTTTACCGATCATCTCGGAAAAGTAAGATTCGGCAACGTTCAGATTCCCGAACATGCATTCACCATTGATTAATGAATTGTACGGATAGACCGTCGCTCTTATCCCGGCCTCTCCCATTTTATTTAAATATCGTAAAGCTGTATCAAGCTCGCCTTTTCTGCAGAAACAATCTATCAAAATGGAGTAAGTAACGTCGTTGGGAATCAAACACTTCAAATCCATGTTGCGAAAAAGCAACTCTGCCTCGTCTAATCTCCCGTGTTTGCATAAACAATTAAGCAACGAATTGTACACGAATAAATTAGGGACCACGCCATTTCCACGCACTTTATTTACTAACTCAAGGGATTCGTCGATCTTCCCTTTCTTCATCAATCCGTCCACCAGACTCGAAAGAGCAGCTTCGCTCGGCACAAATCTGCACTTCATCATTTCAATCGTAAGCTCCAACGCTTTATCGAACTCTTGCACTCTGCAAAATCCGAGCACTAACGTGCAATACGTAATCATATCCGGTTTTAAACCCTTTTCACACAATAAATCCTTAATCTCGACAGCCTCACGAGCCATATGGCTCTTGCACAGCCCACAGATCAGCACATTGTACGTGACGATTCCGAGAACACACCCGTTCGACAACGCATCCTCGATAACTTCCTTGGCCCTAGCGCAGTCCTTCAACTCGCAGAGGCTTCGGATGACAGTGGTGTACAGATAAACATCAGGCTTGATCCCGCCATTAACGAACTCGACAAACAGCTCGAGAACGAGCTTGAACTGCCTGATCCTCACAAGGCCATTGAACAGAGCACTCAAAGTTCTAACCTCGGGCAGTAACGCCCTCTCCCTCATAAGCCTTGCCACGGCAACGCCGTCGAAAACCCTCTTGCTCTGCACGTAGCTCTGGATCAACAAATCGAACCCTAGGCTCGACGAGAAGGCGAATTTCTCGAAGGAGCTGAGAAAGCAATCGAACGCCTCTCCAGGGTTCAGGCCTCGGAGGAGAAGGGTCTGAACCAGCGACGAGGCGGGCCAGTAATGGCCGGACTGAACGAGGGAGTGAACCAGGACGCAAAACGACGCCGTGGAGTGAGCGAAGCCCCTGTGAAGGCCCAAGAAATTGAAGAACCTCAGAGCCAACCTGGGATCGTCGAGATTCTGAACCAGAACCTTCTCGACATGGCTGGGCTTCAACGTCGCGGATATGGAGGTGTTGCCGAGGGCGACTCGCCAGCTCCGGCCGCCGCGTACGATGTCGTTGAGGGTCGAGACGAAGCGCGAGTCGTCGTCGGCTTCAGCTTCGTGATGGTGTTGAGGTGAGGATTTGGGAAAAGAGCTGAGATTTGTGTGCTCTCTCGTGAAGCGAAGGTCCACGGCAATGCGGTGAGGACGAGGAGTTGGAATCCTCATCACGGGCTTGGAAGCGGAGGTCTAGGTTTCCGCCATGGCCGAGGAAAGCTTGAAGCTTGATGCGAGTTGGTTGTCCTGTATTCATCAATGGCTGTTTCTGTACTAGACTTCTCTGTCAAATTAGGTTGTCGTTTATGTGTAAGACTGTCGTCGTTGGTAACTTAAGAATTAATTGCTGCAAAAGCACAGTAAGTTTATTACATTCTGCTCCATGCAAGATTGGTAATTTATGCCATAAATATATCTCTTTATCAAATTTGTGTGGCGATGGCAAGCAAGTAAATAGGCGGAAAACAGAGGCCGACTTTTCGGTCAGACGTGTGGAACGACGTCGCCGCGGTCTCAAAGTCGTAAGCGATGGAACCGCGCAGGGGGTAGTTTCGTCATTACGCTGTCTTCGCAATCTGACCATATGCATAGACCAAACCAAAAACGTCAAAGAATTTCGAACCCAACTCTTTGATCTTTCAAATGTCAATGTCCGTGTCTGAAGACGAATCCAGGTCGATCTTCGACGACATCGCGGCGCCGACGAGGCGAACTGCCGTTGCCCGCGCTGTGACGTGGTCGGTTCTTTTGACGGTGACCGTGGCTGCGGCGTCGTTGGCGCCCGAGATCGCCTTCGTGACGGCGATATCGACGGCGTCCCCGTTCTCCGAGCAGTGCAAAGCCAAGGGCCTCGTTCGCGTATTGCTGGACGACCCGAAGGAGGTCTTGTGTCTCCCGGCGCAAGTGGTGAGGCGGTCGGAGTACGACTTCTTCGTGCCCACCGTCTTCGCCGCACTCATCGTCGCCGGCTCGGCCTGCCTTGTCCGGTCATTGACGTGATCAGGAACTTTAAATTTACTGTAGTTGGATTTTTATTTTTATTTTGTCACATTAAATTTTGGTTTTTATCACATCAAAGTTTTCTGTTTGAATTTGTAGGCATATATTTTTTCGCTGTCATAAATTGCTCATTATAATAAGTTTATATTTGTATGCTATTATTAAAGTCTTTGTATAATTATACTTGGTTTAACTCTAAATGGATGAATTTAATAAAACGTATTTAAACAGTGAGTATTACTATGAAGTTGAATATGATACGATGAAGAAGCACTTATGTGTCTTTCAAAAAAAAAAAAAAAAACCACTTATGTGCGCAGGCTATTCAGAAACTTTTGATAGCAAAAAGAAAAGTTAAAGACGAGCTCAAACTAAATTTAAACTTTAAAATTGCAGATGAAGGCTTTATAGCATTAATGCAATAATAAAATTTAAAGCAACGCATGGCTTCGCCCGGGTTCGAACCGGAGACCTTCAGTGTGTTAGACTGACGTGATAACCAACTACACCACGAAACCGTTGATGACAGTCCTGAATTTAATAATTATATTCATAAATATTTAGTTTAAAAAACAACAAATTAAAAACATATCCGCGTAAAGTCACAGATCTCGTGAAAACGAAGCTGCTTTTTCTTCTCTCCACAGAAACCCTAGCTCTCGTCTTCTCCTTCTTCTTCTCTGCCCCAAATCCAATCTCTGCGTGCGAAAATGGCTTCAGATCCGTTGAGTATGTCGCTCGAAGACATCATCAAGACCAACAAAAAGTCCGGATCTTCGAATTCCAGAGGCGGCGCCAGCGGAGGCCGAGGCCGTTCCGGCCCCGGTCCCGCGCGCCGCATCCCGAATCGCGCAGCCAATCGCGCCGCGCCGTACGTCGCTGCTGCGCCCAAGGTCAGCCTCGATCGCCGGACTCTGGATCTTTAGGTTAATCGGTGACTTTTGAAGTGAATAGGGGCTAAATTTTGGGTGTTGAAATCGGATCAGGCACCGGAGTCGTTGTGGCAGCATGATATGTTCATGGATCAAGGGCCGGGATTCGGCGCTCATCCCGGACAAGCCTCTGCGATCGAGACCGGCACGAAGCTTTACATATCGAACTTGGATTACGGCGTTTCCAACGAAGACGTGAAGGTGAATTTCTTCAGCTTCTCGAGGAAAAACTCCTTTAGTTAAGAAGAAAGATTTTGCCTTTTGGTGTCGTTGGAAAATTGTTCGCATATACATCATATAATTTCATTGGGTATTGTTCTTTAGGTCTATGGTTGAATATTTATTTTTATGAGTATATATATATATAATGTTTGAAGTTCAAACGTGGATCCGACACCCTTGATTTAGTAAAGTTTGAACTCTTTATTCTGTTCCTGAGATTTGATTTTATCATATGTGGGCTTGTTTGAGTATATCCCACTTTAATAAAAAAACGAATCGAAGTGCTCTTGTGTTTGGTGTTATAGGGTTAAAAGTTACTTCGATAATTTCCCCGAATTCAGCTCGTTTCATAATCAATTTATATTTTGGATTTGTCCTCTTTTTCTGAAATGGAAATTCGCCTTTTGCAGGAGCTGTTCTCCGAAGTCGGTGACCTGAAACGTTTTTCAATTCATTACGATCGAAGTGGTAGATCGAAGGTACCTTGTAAAGCAGGGCTTCTGATGATTTTCTTTCAATGCAGCTGTGGTTTAGAGCAAAAAACTAAAACAAAAACTATTTTCTTAGGGAACCGCAGAAGTAGTCTACTCGCGAAGATCAGATGCTGTGGCCGCTGTAAAAAAGTACAATAATGTCCAGCTGGACGGGAAACCAATGAAGATCGAGATCGTGGGAACTAACATCACAACGCCTGCCATGCCTCCTCCATCCATCAGGGGTGCTTTTGGAAACTCAAATGGAGTACCTAGAGGGTATATTTTCTGCTCTATTTCTCTGAATATTCCTTTAGCTAGGATTACATAGATTGTTATATTATTGGCTGCCTATTTGAATCGCCATCACCATGTATAAGGTGGTGAGGGTTTTTTTTAGACAATTGTCTCAAATGAATAGTCGTGCAAGTCTCCCTATAATTTCTAGTGGACGATACTATCTAAACAAGGCGGGGTTATAAGTCAAGTATCATGTTTGCTTGAAGTAATTTGGTTAATCAAGAATCATGTTTTATCATGAGCAACAATTGACAAACTGTGTGATCTATGTCTTCTACTCATTGAACTTGTGCATCGTGATGGAGGTTCATTTGATTCCGTTTCCGTTTATTTTCAATTGGTCATTTAGTCAGTCATCCTTGCATATTATGTTCTGTACTTCTGTTACTATTTAGGTTTCATATTATCTGATTTTCACAGTGCTGATATAGCTTTGGTAATTTTATATTTACAGCGGACAAGGTTGGGGTGGGGCCCAGGCAAGACAACGTGGTAGTGGCGGTGGTGGCGGCGGTGGCGGAGGCCGTGGGGGCCGTGGCCCGAGAAGGGGTCGCGGCCGAGGAAGAGGCGAAGGTGAAAAGATATCTGCTGATGATCTCGATGCTGACTTGGCGAAGTACCACTCCGAAGCCATGCAAGAGAACTGAAATTAAGACTCTGTATCTATTTGCTTGCTGTTAGGCTTGATGGTTTGAGAACCCCTTCTTCTATTTTCTGTACTTCTACCAGAAACCGACTTCTAGAGAGAACTGAGAAACAGCTGTTAGATCGCTTGTGGCCATTTCTTGTTGACTTTTCCTTTTGACTCGGTATGATGAAATATGTGGGTTATAGTATGTAATCTGCACCAGCACTTTCTGGTATTCTTTCGTCCTTCTTTTGTCGTATCTATCAAGTTGGGGTGTCCCGGCTCCTCCGAGCACGCACAAAGCAGTGGCTGCGAGGTGTGAAACGATTGAGCCTTAAGGAAATCACACACCGCTGCTATGCCTTCATCGAGGTAGAGTTTGTCTCTTCACTTAAACTCAATGTTTTTTTTTCCTCGGTGTTTGTTGGTGCGGTTTGTGCTGTAGCTCCATGTTTTTTGGTATAATCTCCAGGAGAATATTAACATAATGTTATATAACACAAGTTCAAGATTCAGATGGAAGCACGAATGATATAAGAACGGAGTTCCGCATTTCGATGATCGGAAAGCACATTGGTACTCCGTCGTAAAAGGAAATGATAAGTGCTTGCTTTATCTGAATGAAATGAATGAAAGGTTGGTTTACAGAGCTTGATATTACCCGAAAAAGATTAGTTTAATCTCTAGTTAACTATGAACTTTGCATATCGTTGTAGTTTTTCTTCATAGTGACCTGATTTGCTGGCTGCTTTTGTTCATGGGAGTGAAGGCTCTCTGGTTTGCACTCTGCACGTTTTTTTACGGGTTCTAACCAGGATTGCTTCACTCACCACGAAAGGGTTTCTCGTTGGTCTTCGTTGTGAAGAGACAGAAATCGCTCTTGATCGGAAAATTACTCATCTCACAGGCTGTCATGGGTTTTTGTTTTAGTTGTGACTCCAACAATGCTAGGATGTCTGGCTTAACACTTTTTCTTTTTCGTTCTCACAGGCTGTCATGATATTTACTTTTGATTGGATATCATTTTTAGACAGTTTTTAGATCATTTTTAAACTGTTTACAATATCTTGATATACAAGGGTAAAGTTGTTCAATAAACTTTGAATAATTAATGATATTTTAGAGAATATTTTTCCAAATGTTGAGGCTTTGAAGTTGTACCACAACTTGCAACAAATAAATTTAGTCAATGGATCTCGATGCGAGTGGGAGTTTGCAGTGGCTACATGCATTTAACATTTCTTAAGATAATAAAACCAACAAAACAGACAAACTTGCGTTAAAATATAAAATTTCCCGGGCTAGTTTTGCGCTTACATTTGGGTTTGTCTGCGGCCCCAATGTCTTATGCGACGGCAATCCCACTAGGCACTATAATCAACCAGACCCATCTCTAAAGAGAACCAGGGTCCAAGTTTTTGAGTAAGTTTGTGCTTTAAACACACGGGTCCGTCCTTTGTTGATGAAAAAAAACAAAGAAAAACTGAGTACTAATAGGGAAAGAGTGGTCCGATCGTTTCGAAGCGAGGTAGACTTTTACTTCAGCCGGGGACGTGCATCTTTGTTTGACCGAACCATTTTACATTTACAATTATACATTACGTACTCAAACATGGTATTTTCAGATACGCCTGATTAGTTTCATGAATAATATTTTACGGAACATAAAAAAAATAACTTGTAAATAGTTTCTACATTCTCGATAACTCGTAATTATCAAAAAGTTATCTCATGATTTACCAACAGTATCTTTACTTAACTCGTATCTAAATATTTCTATATTTTGACTTTACCCGTAATAAGGAATCATGAAATGAAAGAAAAACGCATTTAATGGTATACTCATTAACATTAAGCTAAATATTTTACTGTTTATTTCCTACATATTCTATTGTTTTACACCTACGACTTTTTCTTATAGATACCTATGTTTTAATATGAATACATATCTTTTTTCACCTTTTACTTTCGTCTTCATCTTATATTTTTTTTCTTCATTCTCTCCATATTCTTTTCAATTATTAACTTCTCCATGTTATGTGCTCGTCTCACCACTTTCAAGTAATGGTGTTCTTGGTGCAAAATTATTAACTTTATATATAATTGTATACAGCAACTTAAATATTTCCAAAATTAAATATAAAAAAAAAATCCTAATAATGGTTTCATTATCATATTATAATACGAGTAAAGTGCTTTCAAAATATGTTTGTATTACTATTCAGTAGAGCAATGTACTCAAACAAGGAGGAGACAGGTATTTACTATGTACGAAGCATAGAAAGAAAAAAGCCAAATGTTGCATGAAAGTTGAAAATTATTATACAAGAGAATATACGATATATATAGATATAGTAGTTTGAAAGCAGCTTGGCTCAAGAGTGGTGCCTCTTAGGGTTGAAGAGCTTGTCCCAACACGAGAAGATGAGTCCAAACAATGAGTAGAGAAGAGCCTTTATGCAGGACACTACGAAGTTCCAACAAGAAGAAGGCCAGTACCATGGATACAGTAGTCTGAAAAACAGGCTTATCAGATGCCGCGGATACTGTCCCACCTGTAAAACCACCATTCGAGCTACGTTAACGTCTATTTATTTATAATGTGGGAGAAATAAAAGATCACGTTGATGACTTGGTGAGGATTATATTCAATACACGGGCAAACAATCGACTTTACGTAATATTATTGACAATCCTACTACTAAGAAAGATCGGCAAATTATTACAATTTACGTACAAATTTAGTGCACATTTGGCCCGTATTTGACCACTAACTACATACACTTTTTGTTTCTATTACGCCTTCGCCCCCAAATTGTCATTTCCGTCAAAAACCAACAAAGTATTCTCCCCCCTCTAAGAATATTTGTCCAAAAACGTAGAATTCCACCTCCGAAGATAGCCAATTATAAAAATGTTAATCAGCATTGAAAACTCGCGACACGATATTGTTTCGGCTAGCTGATTTGGTTAAGAAAAGATACTCACGGGGAAAAGAAAATCCAGAGTATCCCAGGCAGCGTGACGGACGGCTCTTGTGGGATACATCGGTCCTCCTGGAGAAGTGAAGCTATACAAGCAGCTTTTCAACCTCGTACTTGTCGTCATTCTCAGTTCCATGCCTACCAAAATTTTGCAAAGGATGAAATTAAATAAATCAAGTAAATCTATTAAATTAGCGGAGTAAAATGGCAGCATATATATAGTATACTACCTTGAAGAAACTTGATTTGTGAAAGGTAATGCAATAGTACCGGTTCAGTCTTTAGCTTTTGTAGCTGTGAAAAAAAGGTATCAGCATATATTAGAATGCCTATATCATGTAATTTTTTCTAACAAAAAATTTCCCAGTAGCCCCTGAACTTTAGTTTTCGGCAGCAACCCTATACTTGCAAAAAATAGCACATTCCCCCAACATGTGCAACGTATGACTATTTGAGGATATTTTCATCAGTTTATTTTTTGTTTTTAATCTCATGGTACTTTTACCAACAGGTTCTTTAGTAACTAGACAAAAAAATAAAAAATAAAAACCCTCCAAGTAACATAGGGGTTTGCTGCCAAAATCAAAGTTCAGGGGGGTACTACTCTATTGAATTATAAGGAAAGAAATGGCAGAGCAACCTGGTCCGAAAGTTCAATGACAAAAAAATCTGCCGGGCCACCAATTAAAAAAGCATTTGGGAAAACCGGAAATTGTTTGAAGAAGTCTTGAAGCTTGTCAACTGCAGAGTAATAAAAAAAAGAGAAGCATATAAGGTGAACCATTAACGCTTCGCAAACACTCACATTGGTGTTTGTCACAAGCCTACCTGAGTTATAGAAGAGTATAAACCGTGCAAGTAGAAGGTACAGATCTCTCTGGGCCTGAAAAGCGAAACCTTCTTAAGTTAGATTCTACTTGAGAAAGCTTTTTTGAGATAATGATAGTATTAAAAGAAAAGATATTCGTCTACATTCTGTACTAATGCCTGACCTGTACAGGTATTTTATTTAACCGTGACGGCAAGACAACTTCCTCCAGTAGATACTGCATCCGTTGTCTTGTCGGAAGTTAGTAACAACAAGACTTAAATAACAAAAGATGCGACATTCTCATCAATCAGTGTAGTAGAAAACGGAAGATACTTACACGAAACAAGGTTTGGAAACGTCTTGTATTTGTTTGGATGTCAATCCTACATATAACATGCAGACACAGTTACTAAGGCAAAGATCAGTAGATTACAAAATGCTTCCCCAGTCAAGCTCATTAATACCAAAATAAAAATAAAAAGTTAAAAACTACTTAAAACTAGAACTCGAGACGAGATCCTTGGTTGTACCGTGGAACCAAGATGCTTAACTATCTTCAAATATTATCAATCATTCACCATATTCTATTGTCGTATCTGACTATTCATACCAGAAGCAATTTGTAGCACCTTGAACGAGAGCAGACGAGAAACGGAGAAGGACTTCAGGGTCGTTAAGTTCCGCTTCAAATAACTGCAAAAAACAAACATATGAACATATAAGTATCCCGACGGTCACGTTACGATAATTTGCTAATTCCTTAGGTGTGGGATGAAATTACTAAAAACTCACAAACCAATGTACAAATAATTAGCTCAAATACCCATTTATGGAACAAGAGAGCAAATATATGAGACGCGAAGGACTGGCTCCAAAGTTGGACAATCAAATCCAGGATATGCTCGCCGCTCTCAGGCACCCGAACATAATAATCAGCAAGAACATCGTAAAAGCATAAATCGCCCTCGCCCTCATCTGCAGGAGAAATCACCTCGTCGTCCCGGCTGAGAATGATATCTGTAACCCGATTTCGAAAAACCAAAAGAACACGAAAACCAATTACACCAGTCTTCACTCACAACCAACTCTTTAGATTGTTTTGTTTATTAGTTCATCTGCAGATTTGTTAAACGGGATCGTCTTAGTTTCTGCTATCTGAAAATCCAGACGACCATTTATAACCACGGTTTTAATCCGCCGTAAGCATAAACTTGCGACGGAGTCATGAGACACGTTATTTTCGCTTCTTTGCTAAAAAAAAAAAGTCTTCACTCACAAAAACAACCCAATTTCTCTGATAAACAATGTACTTAATCTGATACTCAAAATGTAATTATTTATGATTTATGAATGCAGTGATCAGATAACTAGCGATAATCAAACACGAAAATCTTGCCTAACCTTTGGCTCGATCATCGACCTCCAAAGCTATATCGGCAAAGAGCTCCTGCAACAAGTTGAGCCTCTGACTCGGAGAAGTAAGTGCCTGCAAAGAGTTTCAGCACGCAATAGTTGCCTAAATTCACGCATTGAGAAGCATCCATTGAAGAGAAACAATCACGATCGGAAACTCCCATCCGATCACGAAATCAAGCTCTGAAAAATGGAGAGCGACGAACCTTCTGGAGCTTCTTCTGGATTTTTTCCTGGGTGAGAGCGTCCAGATACGCGGAGCTTCGAGGCGTGGAAGAAGCCTTTGGCATTGTCGCAAGAGCATCAGAGATCGATGGTCGCTGAGAATCTCCGATCCAAACACGACCTAGTACACTTCTTCTTCTTCTTCGACTGGTTTTTGCTGGTTTGGTGTGTTAATCGAAACTCCTAATTCGTCTGAAACTAGAAGATCGTGACGAGATTAACCAGAGTTTGAATAGATTAGCAAACTTGCCCACTTCTTCTTCTATTTCTCTAATTTAGCATCCAAATTTATTCACTGTGCTTTTTAGCCTCTAGATCTTCTAAAAGTTATCAACCTTGCGCCCTCTCAAGAATATAATTGTCTCTACTCTTAAAAGAAATTAAGTACTATCTTCCGAAAATCAAATAATGAAAGGGTATGAAAATAAAATTAAAACATACTTCAAAAGTGTATTTTTGAAAAAGTAAAATAAAATTCCCATTTTTAGATAAAGTAGTTTAATATTTCTAGTTCTACCTTATCCGAATAACTAATGTTTAGCCGTAAATCTCAGTTTTCTTTCTAAAATTTTGTATAAATATCAAACTGCCTATTGATGAATATTGATATAGTTGATACCTATTAGATTTTGTGAAAATAAAATGCAGTATTAATAGACAAATAATCCTCAAAGAAGTAAAAAATATTTTGTATTCGGAAACAAAAACAGATTATTTTATCAGGATCTACCGGAGATCAAGTGCGTACTTAAGTGCTAGTTTATAAAAGAAACTATTTTTAGGGCATGAGTAAACGTTTTAAGAGGTTATGGGGTTAAGTTTGAAATATATTAGGAGTGCATAAAATAGTTGAAGGGATCAATAATCGAAGTGGGGGGATTCCGTCGATCTGGCGCCACGCGAAAGAGACACGGTTAGGGCGTGCGAATGTGGTGACACGTCAGCAATTGATACACGTGGCCGTGGGTGTGATTCTTCTGGATCACATTATTAATGATTGGATTCCTCCAGATTAAACAAATATGGCTCACCACACAATGCCATTTTTCCACGTGTCAACCATGTTCCATGTTCCTTGCTACGGTTTATTACTCAATCATGACTCACAACAATTACTCGATCTTTTTTATAAAATAAATTGGACCTCGAATTCTAATCCTCAATTAAATTATATAAATAAGTAGATTTAAATTAAAAAAAAAAAACCGCGATAAGCGTGGAACCGGGATGGCCGAGTAAAAAATAATGTGAATTTCCCGCGAGTCTAAGAACCCGAGAAATATTATTGTTGGATGTATTTGCGACAAAAGTCAGTTAGACCCGTTAAGACTTGGCTTAGCTCTGAAACCCAAGTTCTAGGCTCCAAGACAAGCCTCATCATCCCTTTGAGGAGAAAATACCAGGAATACTCCTCTAGCCCGCGGCTAGGGCGGGATGCCTTAAGAGGCAATACCCGACCGGCCACTCGGAAGTACAGAACCGACTTGGCCGAGGTCCTCACTCTCTCATTTGGCCTTTCGGGGAAGTAATTAAAACGGGCACGTACAGTCAATTAATATAGTTATTACAAATCATTGCTTAACTATACTCTTCTAGAAATGCCAGTCTCCTTACTGGTCAGTTTTTATATTTTCCTGAAACCGGACTTACCAATCAGTTTTTCTTAAAAATACTCGTGTCGGTATCTAATGTTTTACTGGACAATTCAGTTCGGGTTTTTTTTTTTCTTCGAAAAAAGAGTAGGTTCTTTGGAATTTCCCAGTCCCCCGTATGAAAATTTGAACGGGAAAACCCGAAGCCAGAAACTGAAATTGGTGCATATAACAAAGGCTCTTCCTAAAATTACTTACAGAGCTAGACATTGCACAGATAATTTATTACATCATGTACACCCCAGAAAGACGAAAAGACATAAGCACATGACTCTACAAACCTATAGATACAGGAGATAGAGATCGACTATGTCATTTGCAGACAAAGGGTATCATTGCCGATTCACAAACTCACCAACCCATTAAAGTTCTCCTAACCTTATCCACAATCTGATTCTTAACAACCACGTTTGAGGATTGGAATCTGCTGTTCTCCTCCAACAGAAACCTGTAAACTTCCCATTCTCGGTCCGACTCCGAGTGCCTTCCGATCTCAGCCTGAAGAAGCATTGCAGAATCTCCGTTAAATTTTGAGTAATGGGATTAGTTTTTGTATAAATCGCGTAATTGGGACCTACGTTTAATTAAATAGAAGAGTACATAGTATTGTCGTGATTAATTTTAGCATCACTCACGGAAGGGTATTATTGTCCTGAAATTTATTGTGTAGATACAATAAGGTGAATTATTATTCCAACAAATTGTGTGGTTGACCATTTATTCAATAAGGTTCACTTTCATTCTTACCGAGAAAATGCAGATACTGAGTGATTTTAGGGCGAGTGTGACGTCATAGAAAACCCTAGGCCTTCCCTGGCCTGAGAGCTCGACGGGATTTGCAACTAAGAGCTCGGTGTCTGGTCCTCGGTTTGAGATGATCACACGCAGCGGATGAAGCATTTCAACCTTCAGCCGAGAACAAACAGCGCTCTGTTTCTCGAGATCAATAATCTTCTTCCCGTCCTTTTGCTGAATGAAAAGGTCTAAATTGCGATAGCCTTTCGAATTCGGCAAAAATCGACCATAAGAAACCTGAAAAAGAAAAGGAAGAAAAGGTGATAAGGCGATAATCCGAGTAAATCATTCTCCGGATGCATTTGTATTATATCATCTATACCCTCTTTTACAGAAGATCACAAACCCTAATATCATGGTGGCTCCGTAATCTTCATATAACAGTTAAACAGGGACAGAACTACAGCCCCACCGTGTTTAAACTTTAAAGATATTAAACCCCAACTTTTCAAATTGTTCATTTTTTACCCTTAATTTTTCACCTTTTCAGCATTAATTATGCTTATTCAACTCCCACGTATTATCTACCCCGGAATTCATATCCCAGTTCCGCCATTGCAGTTGACCAACTAATTATATGAAGCTTGGAATTTTAAACAATTTAATAGAGAAGCTATAATCTATTCTCAGATAATTGAAGACAAAACTTTACCTGGATATTGCAATCCTTCAAAGTTCTCATGATGTCATAAAGAAGACCCTTTTGATCAGCGCAATTAATTTGAAGCAACGTATGAGCCGGGCTCAGTGAGTTGTCCACCGTCACGTTGGCTTTCTTAAGCTTCGTCATGTCTGGACTCAGGGCTTGAGAATGAACGCCTTTCTCCAACAAATCACAAGAAAACAGCTCTTCGGCTAAAGCCGGAGAAAGTGAAACCATCCCCTGATGACGCCCGTACTCCGGGCTCGCCAATTTAAGCTCACAGCTTATGCATGAATCGCCCAACACTGCGTTCAAATTTTCCAGCGTTTCGTTCTCCCGCTCTTTTGTGTGTAAAAGACCCCTATATTATAATTTATAATAAGTAAATTAGATATAAATTTTTCAGAACAAATGAAACTAACATATTTTTTTTTCTTCAAAATAGAAGATAAGAGACATAGCAATTGTGAAACAATACTGAGCATGAATTGGGGGTAATTTAGTGAAAATGAAAAAACCGGGGTGTTAGGATCTAAACGGGAAAATCATCATCCCGTACACTTTATTCCAATAACTGATAAAAACACAAAAGACGGTTTTTCCTTCTAGAACTCGACCAGTGTATCCCAAGATGTTCAGACAGAAATTATCAAATAAAATCATAATCCTCCCAAACCAAACTCGGCACTGATATGGTGATAGGAACCATAATCACGACTTATTGGTTAAAAGAACTCCCCGAAAAAGCCCTTAGTTAAATCATTTAATGATGAGACTTAAAAGGACTAAAAGAAATAAACTAAATAGCAGATTTGCCCTTCTTCCTCCGATAGGTAATCTTGTTAAGACCTTACTTATTTTTTGGGCCCGAAGGGACGGGTATCTAGGAGATTTCACATATTCAATTGTGTTCATACGGGTCTGTTGCTATATTGAATTAAGGGTATTTAGGTATCTTAGAAATTTCACGTAATTAGGGTTATCTTGACCTCATTGGGGAGAGTTAGCCTCAACTCTCGAAGGAGAATATCATTGTGTTCTAGGCGTTTTCTCAATAATATTTGAAACTCACTACCTCCGTGAAGTTTTCATCTTGTTCTCAGTGTGGAATTTTGTTTTGCTACTATCATATTCATCATGGGTCTAACAGTGGACTCTTTATCATTGACTTGAATAATGAACAGCCAAAATAAGAGTAAATTCAAATCTGAACCTGTGATCGGTTATGAAGAAGAGGTCCAAGACGCTGCCATCTGGAGTCGTCGTCACTTTCACTCGCTGGATAGTAAGCTCTAGCTCGCATAGAACTTGCGTAACATCTACAGAAACCGACACCAACATTATATTGAGTAAATCCAATTTCCTGTTCAAATTAAAGAAAAATCATCTACCGTGTAACAATCCTCTCCGATCTAGGCAAAAGAACTTCAGCAGATACACCGGAGGTGGAGTCGATGAAGTCCGGGGCTGCTCGTATAGCAAATACGAGACCGAGCACGAGGGGCACTCCAACTGAAGCATGTTCTTCAAGTTCGACCACTTCACAATGACGGAGCTCGAATGAGGAACCACCCACAACACTACGTAGCACCATAATCCATCGGTAGATATATCTATTAACAGACAAAAACAACAACAAAGACTGATTAGGATAAGCTTATTAACATTATATTAACCATTCACGTCTTGTATCGTGTTAGCGCCGTGTAATTGAATTAAGTCGTTCTACTAATTTTGCATTGACCCATAATAGTTTCATTCATTAGTCGCGTGCGTAAAAGAGATCTAGAATAATTTTTCACCAATTAAACGTATACGAAAAGCAGACCCGGACATTCCCTATTTGTTTATCGTATTAATCATGTCCGGCCCGCTTCACGCATTCAAACTTGCCCTACAAGATCCAGAGCTGCCCCATTTATCTATCTATCGTATTAATCTTGTTCGACCCGACCCGCTCAACACATTTACACTTGCATCGACGGGATTTTGCGGACACAAACAAATGTCTTCCTCAGTAAAAGAGTTCTTAATTACAAACACTATACCCAAAAAACAAGAGTTTAGGAAGTGACTAAAATAATATCATAAATGGTAATAAAGCCATAAATCACAATCCTTCAACAAGGAACGAGGACGCACACATTCAGCATAATTTTGGCTTTTTCCACTATGAGCGTGTTACTAATCAATATGGGGAGGCAAAAAGTAGGAAGTTACAGACCTAAAGTCAGACCTTATCATAAAATTGTACTGTACTTGTAGAAAGAATCTCGGACGTTGATGATGATAATGGGTGGGTGATGGTGAAAGAAAGTACCTCCTTTAGTGATGTAAAGGCCGAAATCGAGGATGATTCTGCAAATATCGCAGCCGAGTCCGGTCTTGTCGGGGCAGTTGACGGTGATGACGGAAGGCTCTCCCGGCGCTTTCCCCTTCTCGATCAAAACGACGTCGTCGCTCGGCACTCCCATTGCCGCCGATCCCGAGCTCAGTTGGAGGTTCTAGCTTCTACGAGAAATCTAGAGAGAGATACAGTGAGAGGAATCTCCAGATGCATAAAGGGAATAAACAAAATAGAGGATAATAATTAATAATTACAGAGCAAGTGGAGTAGTGAGTGAGTATGGAGGGCATCATTTTTTAGATTATTATTTAATATTAATTACCCATTTTGTTGTATTTTTCACATATGATAAAATGCTTAAATTTATTAACGTAATTAATTATTTTTATAGAAAAATTATAGCGGCAAATGTAATTAAATTTAGATGAAAATAACATTTATGTATCTGCTATCTAAGCTTAATTTATAGTGGCCAATATTCAAGTTACGGAAAAGTATAAGGTTCGTCTTTTTTGTCTTTATTGTGTGTGTTTATAAGCCTTGAGAATCAAGTTCACCATGTCCTTATGTACGATTATATTGCAATGCCGCGAAGAATTTCAATTATGATTTACAAGCGCATGCACTTGAGTACTCTTGTCCCTATAAAATGAAAATTGATATGTCTCTGTCGATTTTGTTTCAATTTTTATAAATTTGCCGCTATTATTTTATTTTATAATTATACAGAGGACAAAAAAGGAAGATGTATAAAGAAATTGATGATGTAATTATCCGTGGTGGCGGTTAACATAGACGTGACAACTAGTGGGATATATATATATATATATATATATATATATATATATATATTTATATACACCGAGTCATTTATTTAATTTTCGCTTGTTTCCTTTTGAAATTACATCGCTATAGATTAAGATCCTCGTGACAAGGTTTCTGAAAAGAATGAGAGCAATGTTGCCGGGTTCGTTGGAAAAAGTCAAAGTGCTGACCTTTTGGGTACTCGATAGGTCGTGAAGCATATAACTTTGTGACATTCGCCTTTTGAGATCGGAGATAGGCCATTGGTGGGTTAAAGTCAAAGATGTGGCGAAAAGTTTTATCATTCATTTTCGTTGTTCAACATAAGTAACTTCAAATTTGTGAATTTTGTTCTTCCTCGTCTAATTTCTGATTCTAAATTGTCACTATCAACTTATCGTACACATGTAATAGATCTCAATCAACAGGTGCTGGATAGACCGAAACCGATAATTATAAACGGTTTATCATAAGTTTGCTCGGGCCACCAACCCGAGCTCAATTAATTTGCGGGTTTTGCTAGCCCTGTCAGCTTCCTTTGAAAATACCGAAGAACAAAATTGGGCAGGTATCGCTTGTGCTAACAAGTTCACGGCTGAAACAACTCGTGCCCAGGTTAACCAAGAGAACAAATTCCCTCAATCAAACTTCCAAACAATAAAAGAAAAGTTCTAAAATACGCCTACTATTTATATTGTTTTTCAGTTTTATCCCCTCACTTATATTTAATTATGGCTAGGCTCTTGAAGTTCTCATAATTGCCCTAAATTAACGTTGTTTCTTTATAAATGATGCGTATTTAATAATACTTTCAGAATCCCCGAGTTAAATAACCTATGAGAAAATGAATTCTTTTAGCTATGATTATTTTGATTCAGCAGAGATAACAACTCAAACAGATAGTTGAAATAGATCAGACGCATATCACTAATCAGAACAATAGATAATGAAAACCAATTGAACAGTTCAAATTATGAGAGAATTGCACAGGAAACAGAGCGAAGAGGTCCAAATCACTTGATATTCATTGTAGGAAGATAACAAGAACACAAACAAAAGAGAAGAACACACAAGGCACCAATATACTACTGGTCTAGAGATAAGACCATCAACTACAGAATCTAACCCTAACCAGACTATCCACATTAACCTCCGAAGCCGTACAAGGTCCTTCCCTGCCTCTTCAGCGCGTACACGACGTCCATGGCCGTCACGGTCTTCCTCCTTGCGTGCTCGGTGTAGGTCACAGCATCACGGATGACATTCTCCAAAAAGATCTTGAGAACTCCACGGGTCTCCTCGTAGATCAGGCCGCTGATGCGCTTCACGCCGCCACGGCGAGCCAGACGGCGGATCGCCGGCTTCGTGATCCCCTGGATGTTGTCGCGGAGGACCTTCCTGTGGCGCTTGGCTCCTCCCTTGCCCAAACCCTTGCCTCCCTTTCCACGGCCTGACATTTTCTCGGGAAAGTCTGAGCTGTTTGGTTGATGAGAAAAAGATGAATTGAAGGAGGTGAAATGTTTGACTGAAATGTGAGAAGATTTGCTGGGTTTTATAGGACTGTACATTCCGGATTTGTGGGGTTTGAAAGTTTTGGCGCGGGTGATTTTGGAGCGTCCGATTTAGTGGCTATCGACGGTTGGAGATTGCGATCCGCGTCGATTGCATTAATGGTCTCGCGACCGTCGATTAAATTATAATCTACGGTTGAAATGTAGTTTCGGTCTTTTAGGAGTCTGGGATGGGATTGTGCTTTTCCGTGAGAGCGGGGTTTGTCGCTTTTGGCGGCATGTGGGCTTCGACCCAAAATAATTCATTACTTCGTAATTTTATTTCACTTCAAATTTGGGAATCAACCGCTAAATCCTATTATTCAATGAATCTTCCAAATTTTTGTATTAGGGACGTTTGTACGTTTGTTTGTATTTTATTTTAAATATTAAAATATGTTTTCGTTCTTTTATTTGCGTTTTAGTACTTTTTTAAGGGTAATTAGCGGCATAAGTGGCTAATGTTTTTGAATTTCCTTAGGCATGATGCCAATGACCAAAAACGACGGCAAAAGTCCTCAATGTGCACTAATCACTCTAATCACAAAATTTCATCCAACTAATTGGATGATTGTTAGTCAAATGATGATAAGGCAGTGTTGACTGACACGCGGACATCTACGTGGCACGCCATGTCGTCTTTTTTATAAAAAAAATTGCCACGTCTTTTTTATTTTATTTTTAATTTTTTTACGAGGACTACTTATTTTCTCGCCCTCTCCCACGTTGCCACGTGTACTCTCTCTCTCTCTCGCTCTCTCCTAAGTTGTCCCACGTGTCATCCAAATAAGTAATCAAAATATTTTGTATTTGTATTTTGGAACCATGGCCAAACCCATATAAACAAAGCACTAAATCACTACATCAAATGTATTTGTTGTCAAAATGTAATGGATATAACAATTTAAATAACAAACATATCCATTAATATGTGAGATATCTTTTCGAATATTATCCGTCATTTTTTGGGTAGTGGTTGAAAATACTACTAAAGTTGTAAATAGTATCGTACTTATAAGTTTATTTTCGGTTAGTTGTTGAAACTTGAAAATACTACTAAAGTTGTAAATACTATCCTACTTATAAGTTTATTTTCGGGTAGTTGTTGAAAATACTACTAAAATTGTAAATATTATCCTACTTAAGAGTATTAAATACTTACATCTTATGATAATTTAATAAAGTAAAATAAATACGAAATAAATTTATGTATTTATTAACAATATCACGACTAATTAAATAATGATGTGGAAACAAATTAAAAATTAAAAATGACGTGGCATGCCATGTGGTTGTCCGTGTGGCGGTCAACACTGCCACATCATTAGTTGACTAACATCCATCTAATTAGTTAGATTAAATTTTGTGATTAGAGTGATTAGTGCACATTGGGAACTTTTGCCGTCATTTTTAGACATTGGCATCATGCCTATGGAAATTTGAAAACCTTGACCACTTATGCCGCTAATTACCCCTTTTTAAAGAATAAAAAATAATAACGTGGTTGATATGTTTGAAATAGAATTAAAACTAAGTCAAAATTAAATAGAAGTATTATTATATATGTTAAAACGTATTTGATTCGATTTTGTGCAATTTAATAAGAAATCAAACTATAATTATAAAAATAAAAAAAATAAAAAAAAACTAAAATATGGAAATCGTTATGTATTGAGTTCCAAAGAAATTATATTTCAATACAGAAACCCTAATTCGAACTCAAATAGATTTACATATTATTTTTAGTATTTCGAGTAACGTAGCAATTAAATTCGATTTTCAGCAATTTAAAGCTCTAAAAAAAAATTAAAATTAAATTTTTAGGTTCTACACACCTATTGGTAAAAATTTCACACAAAAATGCCTTATAATTTAAGAGATAAAAATTAGAAAAAATTATTCACCATACGAATTACGAAATAACAAAAGTTTAAGAGGATAAACAAGATCCTACCTCTATTTAATTATGATATATTATTTGATAGATAATGCCTAAATTAATCAAACTATGATTTATGAACAAATGAGAAAGATAATGAACTTTTTCCTCCCTCAAACTTTTCTCTAAGTAAATACTAATATAAAGAGAGGGCAATGGATATAATTTAAGAGAACTTATCGGTTGCGTTCGGCATAGCTTATTAAGTCATGTTTTTGTTTTTATAATAAACTAAATTGTTTTTCATGTATATGGCGAAATTGTTTTTATAAAAAAAACAAAAAACAATTTCAGATTTTTGTACAACATGTTTAAAAGCGATTTTTAAGCCCCCAGTTGCGATTCATTGCGATTCTCCGGAATCCGTCATGATCGGTCGCATCACCAGTGGCGACGCCGGCTGTGCAACTCTACCAACGACCACTGTTTTATAAATAATTTACCAAACACCAATTTATTTATTTTAAAAAAAATCTCCACCAAAAATGCGTTGGTTAGTTTGCACACAAATCACAATTTACAATTTAGAGAAAAAATTATCCAAAACAATTTTGTACTTGTGATTATTTCAATTCCATATTTGAATTAAAAAATGATTTTAGTAACTCAAGTTTACATATTTCTAACACAAATCTTGGTCGTATTCACTTCCGTAAGTCTAATATTGAGACCTCGTGGACCCATAAGAACGAGACTTTAGAATAAAGTCTGGACACAAAAGTTCGCATACTCTTTTCCAAACTTTTATTTATTGATATTGGGAATCGGCTTATGATTTTGGTTGATCACCTTTTTCATCTTCAATAAAATTACAGAGGACGTAAGTCAACTACCGCGTTGAGACGAGACTCTCTAAAAAACTTGGTGTTTTTATTGTTTTCTTTTATTTTGTCAAAAGTCCAAAGTACTAACGATGCGGAGGTCAAGATCCACAAAGTTAATTGGCAAATTCAAATCAATCTCATAAACAAACTTTCATGATTGTTGGTGTGCGAAACCACGTCAATAATTTTCATCTGATGTAATACAATTATTATTCACACGGTTTACATTGTATATTTACGATATTATCATTTGTGAGTATTAGTAACTAAAATGAATGTAAATTACCATTTTATCTTTAATTACTACTAGTATTACTAGTGGATTGCTCACGATATGTGCAGTGGTAGAAAACATAGCTTATAATTTCAAATAAATATATTAAATAGATTTATCTTTGATAATATATGGATAAAATAAAACTTTGATATCTATTATAGAGAGAAAAAAAAATTATTGATTAGCAGTGCAACATTATAAACAATCTCATTGATAAAATAAAATTAAAAAAATAAACCTTAGATTTACGTCGCGCCATTTTGAAACAACAATGATAGCATATTGGAATCGTGAATCATAGTTTCATTTCGATCATACTCGTATTATAAACAAATAAACAATTTCATTGCCTAGATTAAACAGAAAATAATTAAATATACTAACCTATTAGTTGAAGTTGTTACCCTAAACTTTCCAAATATACATACTGTTGATGCAGAAAAATACTTCAATCCATTAGCGGCCCAACTGCTCGTGTTAGGCCGGGCTCAACGTCGTCTTGTGGACTTTTTGGTGAGTTTTGAGTTTGGGCTTCTGGCACCTCAAAGTCGTTCGGATCTTTCTCCTGACACGGGACCAGATCCGGGCCCGGACACCGTCTGATGACAGGTTCAAGCACACAAAGATTCGGTCTCCGCGTGGGAAAGGTCGCAGAGTTGACTTTGAGATGAACCTTGGTGGATAACACCTCCGGCCTGCGTCATTAATTCAAATCCGGGTCCTGCGCTTTATCCGTAAAGTCAGTATATCTACGTAGGATATAAAGGCTAAAGGATAGAACGAGCACCACATCGATCCCGAACCTAGACAGGGGAAGTCATATATCGTGCCAGAATTTTCTCTAGAGCTTCCGCTCTCGTTGGATTTCTCTCTTACGGGACCTGACAAAACAACACCGCGGTCAGGGAGAAACAAGGGTTTTGGCCCCGATTTACCTCCGACGCTCAACATTAGCGGGATATTTGAGTGAATATCGGTTTTTGGAAGTTTAGAGAGAGTTTTGGGAGCTTTTGAGGCGTTTCCCAAGTGTTTTCTCGGGTGAAATCGTCTTGTGAATTGAGGAGATCCGAGCTCCTATTTATAAGAAAAAATCCGAATCTTGTTTTGCAATTATCTCCTCATCCGGGAGGCCCCTGGGGGGAAATTATATGTTTTTCTGACTCCCCGGGACGTGTCCGATCCATTGCCGCAAAACTCACGCGCGGCAGGAAGGCGTCGGGCTCGTTGAAACTTGGGCTCCAAGTTGCTGACTCAGCGTCCACATGTCACGCTGTGATTGGCTGGGGTGTTTCCTTCGCTCCCAGTGGCGTGTTGACATATGGCAGAGTCAGCTTTGACCCTTGTGGGCCCTGCAGAGGGACGATGGGGCCCACAAGGGTCCCCGAGGCCGATTTTCGCAAACTTTATGTCGTTTTTGGGTATTTTGATATTTTTGGGATCATCGGGAACCTTTGTTTTTCGAAAACGGATCTCCGGCAAATATTTTAGGCGAAATTGACCATAATTAATAAAAGAAGAATTATCTTGAATAATTCTCGCTTTTGTTAATTAAATAAGAAATCAATCGCGCAAAAATACCCGTAACGTATACTAACATCTTCAGAAGTTACATATATATATATATATATATATATATATTCTGAGCATACTATATATTATAATACTACACAATTTTTTTATTTTTTGTGAAAACCAAAATAGTGATCACTCGCAAATCTATTTTTATGTAAACTTGGAACTATGAGCTTTAATAAGTCTATAAAAAGTAAACGAGAAAACAAATAGCTTGTAAAATAGAAGATATCAAACCCTCACCAATTGTAAACCGAAAAGCTACGACCAAAAAAAAGTTAATCTCCGAGCCACTGTAAAATCAATATTAAAATTTAAAATATGGATTGTCTCAACTCAAGTCCTAACAGTGACTATATGTCACTGTATATGATTTTTCAATAGTTCATCCATAGTTTAAAGAGAAATTGCTCTAAATAGCCAGATTGAAACATGAGTTTAGCAAAATAGCCAAAGTTTGGTTAATTTTGTAAACTAGCCAATTAACACGAGGTGGCATATTAATAACAATTTTTATTCCTGAAATACCCTTTAATTAATCATTTTAGATTAATATTTTCGTAATTAATTAAAATGGTAATTAAACTTATCAGCACAAATCAAAGTATGATTAATTAAGCACAAATTTTGAAATTTAATTATAAATTTTGAATCATCTCTCTCCTCCTCTCTCCCTCCCTCCCTCCCTCCCTCCGCTGGACAAGGACTAGGGTTTCCGGAACCCGAAGAAGACGAGGCTGACGCCGGCGAGGACTAGGCTTGCAACAAGATGGAGGGCATCCGCTTCCGAACGATCGGTGATGACTTGACGAACGCGCATATTCTCCCCAATATTCCGTTTCGGGACAGAGTCCAGGTCTTTCTCCGCGAGTTCTACACCGTTGAGGGGATGCCCATCTGGTGCACGCTCCTCGTCGTCCCGCTCTACACCATTGAAGAGGACGTTAAGAGCTCCTCTAAGCCCTACTGCGACCACTGCCGATACACAGGTACTCGCATTTTGCCTTTTTGAACTTTTGAATTAGGAATTTCTGGAATTAGTTTTGATTGTTCTTGAGTGTTCGATTTCCTCTTCGTTTTCTTGTTTCCGATTCAAACCGAGAAGTTGATTGAAATGTCGAATTGATTTGGGTTTTTCTAGGTCATCTGATTCTCCGTCTTCTCCACGGCGGCGCGTACATGCACCCGTGGTTCGCGAGATGGGGCTATAGGTTCTGTCGAGGAAGCTTCGGAAACAAGAAACAAACCTACATAATGGCGTATTAGAGCCTCTGTTTTCTTGACGATCGACGGAGGCCACGACGATCGACGGCGAAGCTTCGGCGGTCTTACGGGAGAGAGAAAGAGAGAGATTATTTTTTGTATTTAAAACATTTGATTATTGTATTTACATTTTAATATGAATAATATTTTTTATTGTTAATTTACGTTGATTCGTTGTTGATTTACGTTAATTCGTTGTTAATTTACGTTGATTCGTTGTTGATTTACGTTAATTTGTGTCTTTAATTTGTTGATATTTTTTGAAAAAAAAAAATAGATCCAAAAATTATATGAATGTTTTGAATTTAAAATTTGAATTATACAAAAAAGGGGTTTGGTTTCGGTTGTTACAATATTAATAGCTATTTCAATTAATAGCAATATTTTCAATTAATGCAAATAAATGAATTTTTTAATTTTATTAAAACATGATGGCAATAATGTAATTGGAATTCCATTTAAATAGTTAATTGGCTAGTTTACAAAATTAATCAAAATTTGACTATTTTGCTAAACACACTTTCAGATTTGGCTATTTCTCCAAAGCGCCCTAGTTTAAAAACGCAGTGACTTTATATATTCTAATATTTTGTATTTATTGAGTTACACCATATGATTTACTAATCAATTACATGATAATACAATAGGATTCAAGGAAATGATAAAGCAAGAACTAAATAGTATAGAAATTGTAAAAAATGCCCATTATGTGTCAAATGTTTAAAAAAAATGCCCATGCGTGAGAGTAAAAAATACACACAGTGAGCATTTTTCTTAAACTTTTGACACAAAATGAACATTTTTTTAAATAACCCTAAATAGTATAATAATTATTCTTTTAGGTGTGCATATATATATATATATTAATACATAATACAGTAAAAACGTTTTGCATATTAATTACAAGATAGTTATTACTTTTTGTGCATAGTTATTCTTAAGATTTTTATTAAAAAAAATTACGAATTTTAAGAAAAATAAATTTTCAATGGTTGATTTCATTATGCCACATCACTTTGTAGATTCTCTAACAAAAATCTATTAGTGCAGATTCTCTAACAAAAATCCATTTTTTAATTGCTTAATATCATTGTGCCACATCATCTCGTATTTCTTATTTTAATATATATAGATTTCATAAACTCATTTGTTATTTGTTGACGAAAAAAATTTAAAGTGAGATGTCACAACATGTCACATGTTTTAATAAGAGAATTTATTGTGCATCGAGTACCAAACCCGATTTATTTATCCACACTTTACATAGCAAAGCATATTTTGTTACCAGACTCGATTTATTTATTTCAAACTTTTAAAAATTCATTTATGTATTTATTTTAGTTTTGTCAATTGAATGGAAATACGTAACATGAGAATACGATAATCGTGATATGCTCCTTCACTACCGAATCAAAAGTATGATCCTCATATACAATAAAGCCTCGTTAAATTAATAGTCTGATTACTTAACAAACATAATTAAGTAAAATAAATTATGGTCCAATCTCTAATTCACATTATCAAAGACTTTTCCTCCATAAATTTAAAACTTTTTCTCAAAAATAATAAAATTATCGGGTTTCAACAATATTAATTCGTAAAAAACAATTATACTATACAAGATCAACCGTTTGCGTTTTTATTTCCTCGTTGCTTACTCTACTGTCATTTTTGGCAGCTAACTCCCTATTTAGTGTGCTTTAAATTTCAAATCACAAACAAAGTATGAAAACACCAACCTTGAGTCCTATTTGCACAAAATCTTAATTTTTGGTCCCAATTACTCATCATTTACAGAGTTCAGGACTTGAAAATAAATACAAAGAAGAGAGAAATACAATATTATTATCGGGTTGGGCTCTAATAGACATACCCAACTAGTCTACTGTTTCATCTTCTTCGTTTGGCAGCAGACGAACGCGATCGCAAGAAAACCAGAGCGACAACGATGAAGAAGTTCGATCCATGGCCCGTGTTCTTCCGGCGAGAATGGAAGAGGAACTGGCCCTTCCTCGTCGGATTCGCCGTTACCGGCACCATCATCACCAAGATATCTCTTGGCTTCACTGGTAATCCCCGCGTTCTCCTCTAATGTCTCAACCATCGCCTCGATAATCTGCCTTTCTTTCTCACAGCGATTCATAATCCAAATCCGTTTCTGATTCTGCAGAGGAGGATGCTAAGAACTCCCCTTTTGCCCAGAGGCACAAGAGGTACTTTTATTTGGTTTCGAAACCCTAGATCTGGATTTCGTTGCAAATTCTATTCCTAATCTCAAATTTGTAGTTGGTTCATATGATCTGTATGCTCGAATTTTGTGTTATCGTCTTTCATTTGGGAATGGAACTAGCTGAGTTTTAAGATTGATATATATATATATATATATATATATATATATATATATATATATACACAACTACACAATTCACGTCCTTACTAGGATATGCACAACTTGTGTTATTGCTTGGGGAATTCAGAAGAACCCTTGACGTCTTGTGTTAATGCTTTGGTTAGGATATATACTGCCGTCACTCTCGAAGGAGAAGGCTTTTTATTGTGTTTTTGCTACGTTTTCTCAATAATATTCAATCGCCACTACTTGGTCGTGTTTTTAAAAACGAAATATGAGGGTTGGATAATTAGGGAATATCTGATCATAGGAATGATATTAGTGAATTTATATAAGGGGTATCTGCAGGCTCGTAAGTACATGTTGTTTTGGCGCGGGCATAAACCCAAGGTTAGAATAAATGTGTCTCCTATGTACTAAATTTGAACACTAACATGAACCTGTGGAGCCACATGAATCGTAACATTGGGTACTTAATGTAACAGTCACTACTACTTTGAAAACAACTTCATGTATTTGTGTACCGTTTGATCATTGTAAAATGGCTGTTTTCAGTATCTCTTCATGGATTACAGAAGTTTATATCAATAAATTGTGTTAGATCGCGCTAACACTTGCTCTCGCGTTGGCAGGTGATTCTTCATGCCGGTCGGCAGTCGCCTCCTTGCATAATTTGGAGCCCGGCTCTGTTGATTTTGTTCTTATTAATCATAATAAGTGAAAAACAAATTTCGAAACTCTTTTGGTCTAATACCATATTGTTTTGCTTGCTTAAACGTTCTATGAAGAGAAATTTATGTATTTCATTTATCAACCAAATCCTTTGAATGTAATTGCCCATTTTCTGCGCTCTTATTAAACATAATTCATCTTCAGTTATTTCCCGCTATGCCTTGGGCATTTGAGGCGTCAGACTCAATATTAAAAAAATAAACATTTACTAAATAACATAGAACAGAATATGATATAAATTTCGCAAATATACTATAAAGTCTACAATATAATTTCTAAAAATAGCACAATGTTTAACAAATAACAAAAAATATTTATATATAAAAAAACTTACACACATGTCAAGTGCTTACACATATAAAAGAGCGTTTACGAATACTATATTTTGATCTTTAATTGTGTTTTAACACCTATTAAATTCTTTCATGTTTATGTTTTAGATTTGGATGTTCTATATATAACCTGTATAAATTAATACTCGATAAATTAATACCTCAATTAGTTAATAATTTTTTTTGGTCCCGACTATACTAACGTAGTTCGATTTTCACCTCGATAAATTTATAAACTCGATAATATAATAAATTTCTCTGGTCCCAACCTTATTAATTTATAGAGGTTCAATTGTATATGAAATTATCAAGAGTATTATTTTTAAAGTTATATTGTTGTTTTTTAGATTGATATATGCGGTAATTACCGTATTGCGGTACTACAACACATGCGGCGGCAAATGGCATAAAAGCCTATAAAATCACACCGAATTTTGGAAAATTGAAATGCAATAATCGGCACTAAAGATACAACAAAATCACACCAAATAATATAGCCCTTAAAAACATGAAACTCAATTGATATGTAAAAACCACATAGATATTTGTTCGTGATATTGCCCGCAAAACCCCGTCGAACCCAAACAAATATACAAGCCTTGATTAACAAAATGCCTGTGTAAAAGACAAATCCTTGAGGTTTCTTTCCTTCTACAACTCAGAAGAAAGAAAAATTAGATGCAAAATCCACCCCATTATTTTCCAAATGTAACAAAAAAGAGCCATGAAAAAACATTATTCACTTTCACTCTGTTTGATCACCGAAGCACAACTTAACTTCTTCGGGCAAATGCAGGGGTTCACTTCTTTTTGGACACTCCGAGCCTTAGCCGGAAATCCTCCTCCATGAGCGGAAGTCCTTCCCTTAGCGTGATCTGCGGCTCCCATCCCAGCACCTCTTTCGCCTTCGTAATGTCGGGTTTCCTCTGGCGAGGATCGTCGGGAGTGTTCTCCACTTTCTTTATCTCCACCTCGGGATTAATCAGCTGCCAGATTCAAATCGTTATAATCGAAGTAACATTGCAAATCCATAGTTAACACAACCCAGCACGAACGATAAAAAGACACTACACACACCTCCTTTACAGTCTCGGCAAGTTCAAGCATCGTGAATTCACCTGAAAACGGAGAATGAAGAAGCTTTAAATATTTATTTTTACTAATTAAACATAATATTTACCTCTTGATTATAAAATCATAACGAATTATTCGTTTATGCCAAAATTAACCTGGGTTTCCAATGTTAATGGGTCCGGTCTGCTCTCCTTCCATGAGGCGTATAAGACCATCGACCTACAACCATTTTCACCAAATTATTCGTACGGATAATTGCATAACCTGTTAATACAATAAATCTAAATAAGGAAAAATAAATCTGTCTCTCACCATGTCGGAGACATAGCAGAAGCTACGAGTCTGAGTTCCGGGAAGTTGGACAGTCAAAAGTTCATCGCTGCATCGTTGAAAACACGAAAGTCAAACTGGGGCACCATGATGAACAATGCGCATACTCGGAAATTTTATAATTAATAAATAGAGAATTGAAGAACTCACCGAAGTGCTTGTGCAATAAAGTTACTGACGACACGACCGTCATCAATGTTCATGCGCGGTCCATATGTGTTGAATATTCTTGCGATCCGGATTTCTTTTCAAGGGAAGAAAATGACATAAAAAAACAATAAAGATATAGTATATAGATAATACAAAACAAGTAATTAATATCTTTAAATTATGATAAATATATAAACATATTTAGTATATAATTCATTTATTTTTACCAATCCCGTGTTGCCTATGATAGTCAAACATTAAGGTCTCAGCCACACGCTTTCCCTCGTCGTAGCAGCTCCTGACTCCTAAGGTTTCAAGAGCGGAAAACGACAGTCAAAATTTCATCACATATACATATTCTTTGGCAAATATTTTGAAATATTTGAACATTTTGGTGAATCTACGAAAATCCTTAGATAATTTATCCAATTCGTAAATCATACTCATTGATTAGACTTAAGTTAAATATCGTCATCATAGCTTATAATTTCAATGATACAACGTTTAGTATTTACCAATCGGATTAACGTTGCCCCAGTACGTTTCAGGCTGCGGATGCACGAGAGGGTCTCCATACACCTCAGAAGTCGAGGTAAGCAAAATCCTGTACAACGATGAACTATATAAATAAAAGAAGATTTATAGCACAAATCACGTGAAAAAATTCAAAACTAAGTCGCCTTTCCTTGCACCAACTCGCTTTGCAAGCCCGAGCATGTTCAGAGTGCCGATCACGTTCGTCTTTATAGTCTGTTCGAGGATTATACACAAATAAAATAGATTAGCTTGCATTAAGGTCATTTAACCCGCAATGATATCAAATTAAACCCTCTTAAGCATTGTGGTGTACCTTAACGGGATTATATTTGTAAAAGATCGGAGAGGCGGGGCAAGCAAGATGGTAAATCTGGTCAACCTCGACCAACAACGGCTCGGTTACATCTGTAAAAATAAAAAAATTAACAATTCAATTAAATCAGGAAAGTAATTAACTTGGCTAATTTGCAAAACTTTATCGAACGTGCAATACCATGGCGAATAAGCTCGAATCTGGGATGACAAATCCATTTCTTGAGATTGTCCTTCGAGCCGGTAAAGTAATTATCGGCCACTATCACCTGGGATGATCAACATATATCAATACACAAAATTATTTCTTTCAATTCTCACCAAATTAACATATAACGTTAGATCAGATCGATACGGTAAATTGTAAAAGTAAATGAGAAAGAACTGAAACTGCTTGAAAATGATCGAACTCGCCTCGTTCTTCTCGTTTTCCATCAATCTGTCCACGAGGTGAGAGCCGATGAATCCCGCCCCTCCGGTGACCAAAATTCTCATGTTGGACTGCCATTAACAACTCAGTCAAATCAATAAACCGAAAAAACGGTAAAAACTTCCGACAAAAACCGCTGTAATCAAATTATATTAAAACTAATTACTCATTCATGTCCTCAATTTTCATATGACTGAACTTCTAAACCTTATTATGTTGCTGATATTCTACAGATTACGCACGTGGTAAATAAGCCTTAAAATTTGAATCCCATCATCACAAACTGATATTAATCACATATTAAACATAATTAGAGCAGTAATTAATACCATAATTAACAAATAACCGAATGAGATTTGCAGACCTGGAAGAACTTGGAGTTTCTCAGAGGAGATGGCAATGGAGGCTGCTTCGTTGTGGCCTTTTCCTCTCCGTTCGACGATGAATTTTTCGCCATCGCCAAGATCTTCTTCACCTCAAACCCCTAATTTGAATTCCAAATATATTCGCAGATGTGAATTTCGATCGATCCGAAACTCAATTTAACAGCGAAATCGAGATCGAAGCCTTCGAATTCAAGCAAAGTTTGGTGATTAGCAATAATCAAACCAGTAAAAAGGCGTACCAAACTGTGTTGGATGGTGGCGAGATTAGCGAGTGATTAGGGATGTGATTAAGCAAAGGTGTCGTTTTGGGGGAGTGACGTCAGCTTCTTCCACTTGGCTTGACTTGCAAGATTAGTCCACTTTGCCTTTTGTCTCTTTACGCTCCGGCTTCTGGGCGTGCGTGCCACGTGTACGAAGAGCTGTGACGCGAGCCACGTTTTCTTGAAGAGGAGATATCGTCTGCGGAGAGGAGCATGGTAAGAAAAGATCAAGTCCGTTGATTTACCTGACTGACATGGTTGGGCCGAAAAGGTCGTTGTAATGTGTGGTGGGGATAGAAGGGTTTTAAAATTGTCGTTTGTTTTTCTTTTGGAGTCTTGTCGTTTTTGTTTATACTCTGCAGGGTGGAATAGTCTGATTCTGACTACGTTAGTTAGGGAAAGTCAAAGTTTCTAATTGTGACGTTATAAAATTGTTATTCTTTACGAAGTTCAAAAAAGAAGGATGAGTTTGACTTGACCGTTTGATGAATTTTATTTATTTGTTTATATAATTTTCACACATTTAAATTCAGTTGTTTAGATAGTCTAACATTTGAATCTATTCCTTTTTTTATATAATTTTTCAATTATTATTTTTGCATCTATGCATTCAATTAACTATTTATATATATATATATATATTTAATTAATATAGGTGAACAACCGCATTTTTACTCAAATTCATAATCATAAGTGCAACCGAAAATTGCATGTTTCCACTTTTTTTTTTTTTTTTGAAAGAACCACTTTTTTAAATTGAAAGGCGTCTATTGAGGCAAAATATTACTTTTTTAATTACTACTTTTATTTATTTATTTCAAACTTGATTTAAATTTTAGTTTTAACTGCGTAGTAATAAAAACTGAAATAATATCCAATAATTTTGCAAATCAAATATTTACTAAAAAAATTAATAATTATGATAATCCAAACTATGAATTACAAAATAAAAGCAATAACCATTAATAAATTAATTGCATGCAAACTCCAATACGTCCATCATTTAAGGTAAAATATATATTATTAAAAAATAAATATCCCACAAACGCTAAAAATCATTTATGCAATAGTGGTTATAAGATTAATATCGCAATTGGTAGTGGCAGGGCCGGCCATGAAATTATCGAGGCCACATTCGAAGACTAGTTTCGGGCATAGGCGTAGTAGCTAATATATCATTAGCATACCCACGTGCATATGCTATTAATTTTCAAAAAAATTGTCATCATATACTAAATATAGTTTATTGAAGTTGTTGTTACATGTATATATTTATTTTATATTGTTTGTAAATATTTATATTTATGTATATTGATTGTATTATAATTATTTATCTATTATTGAAATACACTCGGCAGACAGCAGTGTCGGCAACACACTCGTTATTTTTGACGGTGTTTGTGACGTACTCGACGATAGCAGCAAGGCATTCGGCGTTTTTTTATGTACTCGCGGTGTTGGCGACCTACTTGGCGTTCTTAACTTTGTCGACAATGTATACTCGCGACCGAGTGCGTCTCAGACACTGCCAAGTACGTCACTGACACTGCCGAGGTTATTGAGTGTGTCACTGACACCACCGAGTATGTCACATAAACTTATAATTAACTTTGGTCTAGTGGTGACAGAGCTTAAAGTTATACTGAAACTAAAACATTAGGTATTTATGACGGAAAAAACAAGTATTCAAATATACTTTCTATGAAGTGTAAAAATGAGGTCTTTATGCCCCAATTATCTCTATTTTAAAAATTAGTTAATTATATACATAATTATATAAGTATATAATTAATTTTTTTACTTAAAATGTGACTTACATTGACCTCACTTCAAACCTGATTATAACTTTCTAATTATTTAGTTCTGCTCTTTGTTTTCTTCCATTATTTGTTTGCACATTTTATATTTTTATTTATATTATTATAAATTCCATTCCTTATTTGTCGTTCTCTCTCGCTGCTAAACTCTTTGAAACTTCAACCTGCTTTTGTAAGATTTTGTAGATCCAATTTTCACTAAAAAGTTGTCGATTGGTGAGCCGACAATAAGTATAAAATATATTAGTTAGAATATATTACTATAATGTGTCAGAAAATTGTCTCTCATCACATCAATTTGTAAGTTTAGAGATAATTTAAATTATTAGCAGGGGATTATTGTTATTTAGTAGTAAGCTAATATTTTTGAGTTTAATCAGCTTCCGCTACAAATCAATTTGGTCAATAATTTTGTAAAAAAAAATATCTCTATTTTGCTAGTAACTAAAAGTGTGTTTTACTTAATTGGATAAACTGCGGCTAATGTACTCAATGTTTGATCTTCTTTGGATTATGTACCCAATGTTCATTTTCGGTGGCTAATGTACCCAATGTTTGATCCGTTAGATATATTTTCGTGTTTTCCATTAGTTGACCGTTAGAGAGTTATCCTCCTCTATATGTACACTTTTCGTATTTTTTACATAACTCACTCATTTTTTGTCCAAATTTTATTGTACGACCTATGGTTGGAAAGATAAGAGATAGATATACAACTTTGGTGTTTTAAGTTTTGTAAAATCAGTTTTATAAACATACGAAATTTCAAATGCAACGTAAAACTGGACATTAGTTTAATGCAAAATATTTATTTCGAGCAAATTTTAATAAACTTAATGACTTTTTATGCTGAAACTTAAAAGTAAAAAGTTATATATAAATATTTTATCTTTCTAACGGGTGTTTATTTATAAATTTTGGACAAAAAATGAGTGAGTTATGGCAAAAATATGAAAGATGTGATGTGATGTGAAATAATCTTTTGTATTTTTGGCATAACTTACTCATTTTTGTCCAAATTTTATAAATAAAAACCTGTTGGAAATATAAAAAAATTATCAACAACTTTTTAATTTTACGTTTCATCATAAAAAGTAATTAAGTATGTTGAAATTTGTTCGAAACAAATATTTTGCATTAAACTAATGTCTAATTTTACGTTGTAATTAAAATTTCATATTTTTCAAAAACTATTTTTACAAAACTTAAAACACCAAAGTTGTAGATATATATCTTATGTTTCCAACCATATGTCTTTCATAAAATTTGGACAAAAAATGAGTGAGTTATGTCAAAAATGTGAAAAGTGTACATATAGAGGCGGATAACTCTCTAACGGTCAACCGACGGAAAAAACAAAAATATCTAACGGATCAAACATTGGATACATTAGCCGCCGAAAATAAACATTGGGTACATAATATGCAGAAGATCAAACATTAGGTACATTAGCCGCAGTTTACCCTACTTAATTAAACAAATTGTTGGGATTTCAACCCAACAACCCGGTCTCAAAGAACACTTAACGAACAAACTTGCGGAATATGACACGATTAATATGGACATAATTCACGCGACTTTTTGATCACTAACGTTCGAGTTACAATATCGATTACAAAGATTAAGACTTTACACAAGAACTCATCTTCACCGATGAACTCTACGAACTCGATCCAAACAACCTTCTATGACTCTCCTTGTGATCTACCCGTGCACGGTGAATCCACCGCCGTGTAGCACCCTTCACAATGATCAGAGTAGTCTCAGATCACCCAGACCTTTCTGGCGACCAGAACCCGGTGAGAACCGACCCTCTTGACGCCGCGAAGTACCTCCGACAAAATCCCCAGAAGACTGTGCTTCTGTCTGTTGTTGCCGAGTCTTTCCCCTTCGCTTCCCGTCGTCGAACACCATCGTCTCCACCGTCCGCTTCGCCTGAGAATTGCTTTTCTCTCTTTCAAGAAAGCTTCTCTCTTCTTTCTCCTCTAGTTTCTCTCTAAGAACTTTGTGTTTGTCTGATGATTCGCTCTCTGATACTCGATGAGTATTTATAGAGTGACAATTGAGTCGTTGTACTTCTGTCCTTTGAGCGTTGACTGAAAGTCACACCCTATAGGTTGTCGAGGTGTTAAGTGACATTAACTCACCAATGTTGCTCGTCACCGGTCGGTGACCAACACAAATCATTGGCTAAGACCAAACTTTTACTAAACCAAATAAAAAAAAAACATTAAATTGATTTTCTTTTCTTACACAATCAGCTGGTCGCGATTTTGTGATTTTCAGCTTTTATTTTCGATTATTAAGCTTTTCATTTTCTATTATCGGGATTTGTGATATATATTGCCTTGTATAGTTTATCTCCTTTATCATTCTAAAATCATGTATATGAGGGTTTGCATGGTTTGTAATATATTTGTTAATGTTGAATAGAAAAATAAAAACAAAAACGAGTTTTCAAATTTGCAAGACATATTCTTCGTGTTTAGTGGTATCCTTCTACATCACAATCACTAAAAAAAAATAAAAAAAATTACTCACTCGATATTCGAGAAATTCAATAAGCATAGAGAAAGGGAGAAAAAAAATATGTTTTCTTACATTATGATCATAGGTTATACATCACTTTATTTCTTTACAGCATTAATCATGCAAGAAATTTCACTGAGATTAATGCGTAGTCTTGAAGGATTCTCCCACTTGACGAGCTCCTTGATTGATTCTTCAATCGCTCTCGTCTCTCTCACCAACCCACGCAAGCAAAACCCTAACGCACTCAACCCCATCACCATCTGCATCTTCATCTCCTTGTTACCATCATCATCTCCACATGGCTCACTGCTAATCTTCTCAACGGCTTCTCTCGAACTTTGCATGTAAGAGCTCAAGACCTTGTCAGCCTCGTCGCCGTTCAGCAAAAATGATACTGTATTTGTCTTTCCCATCTCAACGTCATCGTTCAATACAGACGCGACGTTACTATCGTCGGTGAGAGCCGGCAAAGACTTCACTGCCGTGATCTCTCTCATACACTTCACGGAAGAGCAAATCATCTCCTTCAGAGCATCAAGATCATATTCGTTATCTACTGGCTGGTCGAGAGACCCTAGCGCTCGAGCACCGAAGTCGAGAAGATCGACCATGTTCGACAAGGATTTCACGAGCTTCCCGTAAGTGGGACCGGCAAAAGGCAGGAACCAGAAATTCGGCTCAGCCTCGGCCTCGGACACAAACTTTCCGAGCTCGTTGAAGCATTCCTTAAGCTCTTTTATCTTCTCAACGAGGTCAACAGACTCGCACCGGAAAGTCAACGTACCAACGCAGTCATACAGAGCCTGCAGGGATTTGGAGAGGTGAACCTTTGACTGAGCTGAGGCCCTGGTGGGGTTGAAGAGAAGGTCGACGGCGATTGAGCATGACAGTCCAATAAAAGTCTCGACGATTCGCGCAGCAGCGAAGTCACTTGGCCGGCCGAATCCATTGCGGCCGAGGACGAGGATGGCACCGATGACAGCCGAGATGGCCCCAGCTTGGCCGTACATCTTGCTGCGCTGGAGGAAGCTCGTGAATACAAGCCACGGCAGGAGCGAGATGAGCCGCCCAGGCTGCGACTGTGAGAAGAACCACCACACGATAACTCCATACACGGTCCCAAAAACCGTGCCTTGCGCTTTCAAGTTCGCGACCCGGAAAGTCGGCTCTCGCCCAGCGGCGAGGCTGATAGCGACGGGAAGCCCGGCCCAGTAGCCATCGGGCTTGCTGTACGTGAGCCCGAAGAAGACGGCCAACCCTAGAGAGAGAGAGCATTTGAAGGCATAGATCACTCTCTGACTGTTGTAGTAACCGTTTGTTGTCCAGTTGTTCTTCTCCTTGGTTAGGGTTTTATTATTATTGTCGTTTTTGGTCGTCTTCGTCATGGGTGTCGTTTTGGTGACGTGGAGGAGTACTTTCATGCAGAATATGAAGAATAATGACGTGACAAAGCTGTTGCCTTTTTCGACGGCATCTTCGGGGATTTGGTGAGGGAGTTTTTGCTGGAAAGCCGGGTTTTCGAGCTCAGTGCTGATAAGTGACGCGTCGTTGTGTAATATGCCCGAGCCGAGATTGATCATGTTGTTCTCAACGAGTCCTAAGAGGTCGTTCTTGAGCTCGTGATCATTTTCGTTTCTGACTAGTGTGGCCGGAAATGATGGTGACTCGGTCAACGCCATTTCGAGACCCCTTAGAGAAGCTTCCAGTGCTTGCATTTTGTCTCCTGGGTTGGTGTAGTATCTTGGTTTCAGGCATTTCAATGGAGGTCTCTCCCACTTCATGCTATCCTGTAAAATAAAATAGAGCAATAATATCTTAGTATTATACAGTGTAAAAAGCTTCCTATATTTTTTTCTCTTCTTCCAGTTAGGTGAGAGTTTTTCAATTTTTTGACGGTTAAATCCTATAAATTTAGTATGTAATCTGTTAATATATTTCAGTTAAATGCTTACTAGTTAAAATCATTTTATTAATGAAAGAATGATTAATTAATGAAATTGTAAAATTATACCACTTATGACCTTGCTATTCCTTTTTTTTTTATGATTAAAAAGAATTAATTAATGACACGTTCATTCTCAAAGCCCCATCTCTTTATCATTTAGAGACATGTAAATTTATCGTTAATTAATCTGTATATATAAATACCTGAAAGCGGTTGACAGTTTGAACAAGTTTGGTGCCTTTGGAAGCCAAAGACTTGGCTCGGGCGAGGGATTCGAGAGCCGAAGCCTGGTCGTGCGCGCAGAAGGCCCTCACCGAGCTCTTAAGCCTCTCCGATGCGTTCTCCGTGAACACTCGGCAACTGTGGTTCACCTGCCAAAATGAATTGATGATGACCAATCAGAAAAGAATGTCGTGTGAAATTGTGTGACGTCATACACATTCAAAAGTCAACATCCGAGTCTTTTTCCGTACACCCACTTCAATATATGGCTCAACAGTGACCTAGTGCCTAAGGAGTAGACAGTCACTTTGACCCAATAAGCATGTCGATAGTGATATGCTATGTTCGTTTTCCCACATATCTGGCGTGGTTGTGGGCCACTGTGTACCATATCTAGTGTACTAAATTCTACCTTTTATTCAAGGAGGAAAACAATGAGAGCCACATATTTTATTCACACAATTTTATTTTATTACTTTATAATTTATATATATATATATATATAATATTTCATATGGCAGAGGTAGACCTACAAGTAACAAAGGCGACCAGGTGTTAAGTACTATTAAAAAAGGTTTGTACTGTGAAGAAAATTAGTGATGATATATCATATAACACTGTCTAAAAAATTAATAATAATTAGTGATGATATCATATAGCACTACAAAAAATAGTGATGATATATCATATAACAGTATTTTTGATGGGAAACCATTCAGACCGTGGGGTTCTCTACTAATGAAGTGACTAATGACTAGAATGGTATTAATTCATATTCATTAATTAATATAATAGAATCCAAGTCCAACATAGGCGAGCAAGTCCGATGCCTGAGGCGTTCAAATTTTAAGGGCCTTAATTAATTTTGTAGATATATTATTGAGTAAAAAACACAAAGCCGACCCTAATATTACATAAAATAATATCCCTCGTTCCCATAAAATGCATTTATATCATAATTATTAATAAATAACTATCTATAATATAAAGTACATTTTTGCATCCTCTAGTGGAGTAATGTATATGATAAATACGGGTAATATAATTTAAAATACTCCATATGAATCATCTAGTCTTTTACGTAAAAGTATAAATAATTTTTTGTACGAGTTTTGTGTTTTAAACGGATATAAACACAACGTATATTACTATTAGGTGTATTTTTTTTTTGGCTTCTTAAAGGAATGCCTATAGTGAGGGCGTGTCGAAAACCGAAAATACTAATTATATAAAAGGAGTGCTTTTTTTTCTTCTTCTTCTTTTCTTTTCTTTCTCTCAACTATGGTATTTTTCAAGAATCTCTTTGGGCATGTTGGAAATTTTCTAAACACATGAAGCACGTGATTAGATATTTAGTACTATATTAATAAATAATACAAACACAGATTTTCGTTTATTCACAATTACCAAGTTGTAATATATGCTAATTACCGGAAAACCATATCGTGTCTCCAAGCTTAAAGCAAAAACCCTATGTATATACGCAATCGGCAAACACAAGTGCTCGCTATTCCCCACTACGAAGTACGAAGTCATATGTTCGAAAATCTCTAGAACAAAAATAGTCACTAATAGTATTCAAATGATCACTCACTCACTCACTAATCTCTTTTTGCCCTATCTATATTCAGTAGAACAGTGCAATCCCATAATAATTTGATCATTAACAACTTTATAGCGAGAAAACCTTACGTTGCAATATCTCTCCAAGCATAGATAATAAGGTCGATATATATATATATATATATATATATATATATATATATGTATACATGTGAATTATATACATATAGTTCATCTGCACGTAAACATGACTTAGCCACGGCTTTTCAAGCCACGGTTAAATGTGTTTTTGTCTAATTTTAAATAATAAGTGATATTTCCGTTGTTAATAATTTACGCGAATAAGATAACACTTTGTCTAAACTCTAAATTATGTCTATCGTGTAACTTTCGCGAATAAGATACCACTTTGTCTAAACTCTAAACTATGTCTATCCTGTAAATTTCGTGATGTAATCCACTATTTGTAATAGTGATAAAAGCGTAAGCAATATTATCTCTCCAAGCATATATAGATTATAAGAACGATATATGTACAAGTATACGTACCTCTTTACAAGCAAGCCTCGGAAATGGAAGCAACAACGCCAAAACGCAGGCCATAATCCCAACCCCGGTGCTTGCAGCCACGCGAACCGGGTGCATGATGGGCTCCGTCTGGTCTCCGTTGATGAACCCTATCACGTACACCAAAACTATCTGTCCTAACGCTATGCGCTTCGCCACGAGGTGCGTTGACTCGGGTAGCGCCACCACAAAGGCCCCGAGCGCCACGGCCAGCGCGGTCACGCCCCGCGTCAGGCGCTCCGGGCCAAGGAGCCACAGGCTCAGCGCGGCTGGGGCCAGGCTCTGCAGCGTCGCGTACAGCGCAAGCCAGCAGCCCCGCAGTGTGTCGCCCAGCGACGCGTCCGTCACAACGAGGATCACCGTCACATAAGAAAACGCGGGGAACCTAGCCACGCTGCGGAGCGAGGCTGGTCCGTAGAGCGTTGCCAGGCCGACAGCTGCGCAGGCCGCGGTCGTCCTTAGGCCCGCGGCAAGGCTGGCGCGCCACATGGCGCGGGCTCGTGCGTCGGAGTAGATGGATGCCATGTTGCGGAGTGACGCTCTCGATCGAGTGCTAGTGGTGATTGGAGAGGAGTAGTGCAACTCGGTTAGGCTTACAATGACAATATTGTGGTCGAGCTTCATGCGCTTATATATAATGTGAGAAAGTTGGCGAGTAATTGGAGACACGTCACACGTGGAAGGCTCTGCGGGGCCCACGTATTTGTGTTGTGATGATGGATCACTAGTTAAATTACGTATGTAAAATGTAATGAATGTGCTTGTTATGAAAGGCGACTGAGTATTGTTACACATAATGAAATGACAATGTGTTTATGATTTGTTTAATTATATCTTTGTAGATTTTGATATTCAAAATTTAGTGTGTTAATTTAATATACAATGAATTAATTTTGATAATATATTTTAGAAAACATTAATAAAAAATCGACAGCAAGTCAATTTTTTTTTTACGATTTTAAAAAATTACTCTTATTGTGTAGATCAAATTTTACTGTATACTAGTAATTCGATGAGTATAATTTAATAGGGTTTTCGTAAAAACAAAAAACTAATAATCAATTACTTATATAATTGGAGAGAATTTTCGTAAAAATAATATTATTTCAAATTCACAATAATATTATAGATAAAAGAAATGAAAATAAAAAGTGGAAAGCTTAGTATATGACCTATGACGATTCATGATTGTATATAATTGCGATTTCCAATGCTAGCACATGGTCAAGTTTTTACACTACTACTGATCTATAGATAATAGATCCTATACTACGATACATAAACAGAAATATGTTATACAGTGATATAAATATTTGATTTTTTACTCGGTCTTTATTTATATATATATATATATATATATATATATATATACATGTAGGTATAAAGTTAAGTCTTTTGACTTTTCTTTCATTTGACACAGCCACCGCGCATCGAAGTGGACCGAGCGGCGCCACCATCTACAAGACACTAGACTATACTCGCTCAAAAACTTTAGGTACAAAGCTTATATATATATATATTCGCTCTATATTGTTGGTATATATATTTATTTATGGGATAATAGCGGCATAAGTCCTCAACCTTTACTCAACTTGGACGGCATAGCCCCAACCTCATTTAATATAAGTACCAAAAGATGATTTCCGTCCATATTTGACTAACGGAAGTAGTCAACGTTTGCGTGGTCAGCTTCTCGTCAACGTGGACGCCACGTAATCGACATGTTACCATACATGTCATCCTCCATCACCATTAATTTTGCATTAAATTTGAATCCCTCCATCACCACATGCGGGGGCAATGGGTCGAATCCCTCCATCGCCATTAATTTTGCATTAAATTTGATGACACGAGGATGACGTGTGTGGTGACATGTCGGATTACGTGGCGTCCACGTTGACGAGAAGCTGACCACGCAAACGTTGACTACTTCCGTTAGTCAAATATGGACGGAAATCATCTTTTGGTACTTATATCGCTATTAAATGAGATAGGGGCTATGCCGCCCCAGTTGAATAAAGGTTGAGGACTTACGCCTCTATTATCCCTTTATTTATTTATACCTTTAGGTATTTGCCAGCGCCATAATTTAAGGTTGCAAAAGAATGTTAATCAGATATCGATAAATCCTGCTTGCACCTTTTTAATTTGATATAGTTTTATATATACGCATTTATGATAAGAATAAAAAAGAATGGCTATTATATATTATAAACTTATATGTTATTTAAATGGCCTTGGAAAATGGACGCAATTCAATCAGATTGGTTCCTCGACAGAATGCGCGATAAAGGACTAGTACTGTATTCACGAAGACGACATACATTTGGCCTAGAAAATATACATAAAATAGGACTAAGCATTATTTATTTAGGTTACATAAAACAAGAATTATTAAAAAGTTACTTTGTGCTTGGTGTTATGAGTTTTTTTTTATTTTAAATATTTTAAAAGAGATAAATTTTTTATTATTATTAGTAAATCTTACGTATTTGTATATGTTTTCTTAATTTTCGATTAATTATTAAGTATATAGGTAAAATACCATTGGGTGCTTATAAGGTTGAAGAGATGATTAGAAGATTTTAAGTGGAGTAAAGTATGATCATCAGAATTATAGATAAGGGGAACAAAAAAATGAATATGTTAATCAAGTAATTAGTGAATTTAATATTTATATGTGTATATATTTCTGATCATTCCTCATTAAATGTATTAATCTTTAGCACGTTTCAAGCTCTCATTTATTGATCACAATACAAAAGATTATCCAACAACACCCAATCATCATGAAGCTGCCTTGATTTAGCATTAGCAAAGCATATATCCTGAATTAATTAAGCCCGTACATGCGCAAAAATCTAATTAATTAGTAATTAATAAAGATTAGCAAGACTTTGCACTTAAAGAGATACTTTTCCTTTCAAAGTTCAAACTATATCATGCATAAAATAATGAGAATATAATAGAATCTAAGTGGGGTTTCCCTAGATTTCCACCCATTATACTTGAATCCTAATGATCCTTGAGTCGACGGAAGGGTCAATATATGATCCATTTTTTGTTACACTAATTAAAAATTAAAAAAGTTTGTTAAATTTTAAGCTAGAAAAAGTTGTTCTCTTGTTTTCCTTTATCTCGTCTCATATATAGTTAGTGCAATCCAAATTCTAAGGAAATTAAATGCAAAGTTAATATAACGAAAATGACGTGAGAATATTAGCAATTTTTAAGTGGATTAGCCAGCTGAAAAAGAAAAAAGAAACTTCTAGGTCTACGGATTTTAGTCGAATTTTATTGTTTCGACTCTTAAATAGGTAATTTTGGAAAAATTAGTCTTTTTTTTTTCTTCATTTTAAACAGTCTTTTAATATCTGCTCGTTATTGTTTTCATTCATTTTAATTGTGGTATTTTTTATATTTAAGGTGTCTAGAAGCTATACATATACGTAAATACTTTGTAAGGACTCATCTCCAATCGATTTTTCATGAATAAAAACAAATTTGAATCTTTCTTTGTGTTCAAGTGTGCAATATATATATTTCTTAAAAAAAAAGTGTGCAATATATATATATATATATATATATATATATATTCCACCAATTTATTTCACGTCACTAGATCTGCTATATACATTATATAAGAAGATATATATTGCCATTTGTTTATTTGAAGTACCTAATTTTTGCTTACGTAGTTGAAGAAAACAACTGGTCACAAGCTTATGATCGCATTTCTCAGTGCTTAATTCCATTTGCATCCTTTTGTATATGCGCTGACATAAAAAACAAGTTGAATTAAAATAACACTCTTTTTTCGTGGAATTTTTGAAGCAGCCATATATATATATATATATATGTGTGTGTACATATATATATATATATATGTGAGCCTCATATGGTGAGATCCTATGCAAGAAGGCGGTCTACAATTTGTCGAGTGTGAATATATAGTTTTAGTGGTTGCTTATGTAATAATACAAATATCTTTGATCTCCCATAGCTGAAGCATGGAACTATTTATAGTGGTTGCTTAGTTTTGTTGTATTATAAATTTATAACAAACCCCTTATTAGGTGTTACCATTATACCATTTACTATTGTGAATCTCAAATTGTATTTTTATATGGCAAAGTAATGTCTATAAGAAACTAGGTAATGATAGCGAAACAAACTACCATGTCCTTGACTTATATATTCCGACTTACTTATATAGTCCTTCATCACCGAGCTCTTCTTGCCCGTTACAGGGCGGCTTTGAGTATATCGTGTTTCGTCGGAGCCTTATGTTAAGTAAATTTTTGGAAACCTTGAAGTTTTACAAAAATGAATTATTTATATTTAATTAACTATATATAAATTGGGGCTCTTAAATTTGAAGGCCTATGCCTTGCTCGTTTATAGTTAGGGCGGGCCTTGGGCCGCAATGTATATATAATAAATACATAATATTCGCACATAGTTTTATGTGTTATATCAGTTAGTTTAAGATTTATGTAGGACTGCATGGATGTAAGATTTTTCTACGTACTTTGAGCTGAACTAAGAAACGAGACGTGGAAATTTCAAACTTATACCCGCTTTGCAATGATATAAATATTTAAAACAAGTTACAACATATATATAAATATATAATTAAAATGTTGCATTGCTTATATATTAAGCAAATAAGTCGGCTCGCGCTATCCAGGCAAATTCGCACCATGGCAACATATTCCATAAATGTGCTAATATTATAAAATCATAAAGGTGGATTAGCCTCTTTCATGGAAGTTGTACAGTGATATTATATCTTATATATCTATAATAGAATAGGAACATGATAAGGACATTGGTGCTCAGTACCTGACCATCAATATTATTTATAAGGCTAGTATATTAATGAATATCTATCTTTACCACCCCACTCGTCATGTAAACTGTAGTATTTTTATTTTATTTTAATAAAAAAAATCAGAGTTTAAATCTTTCGATTTTCCATAAATATACTGCTTATGGTTATATATTATAACTGGTAGATGCATTAATATTTATGTTCTGATTATGCAATCAAATAAAAAAAAACAATATAACTTCAGGAATAATATAACTATATATATTATATAAGCACAAGTACATCACATAGTTTCCAAACACATGTCGTATCATTCCTAATGAGTAATGCCTATGAAAGTATTATAGCTTTCTGACTAATGGTAGTTAAAAATACGTGTCATATAACCATGGGTAGTTAAATACTATAACATATTTCAATTTAATTTTGTTATTTTTTGGCAAATAATGAAGAAAAAAAGATAACACAGATTGGACTCTGTACCTATAAAAGATGAAGAGACAAAATTTATATAAAGCCAATATAACACATATATATATATATATATATATATTTATATTCAACAACTACGAGAATGCTCTCTCTCTCCGTATAAAAAAGTAAGTAGAATAATAGAGCTTAGTAGTTAACTAGTTTTTAAAGTCACGTTTTATCCCGTCGTTTCTAATTGATTTTAACACGGTGCCTCAAAATAGTCAACAATCTTTAATGAGCATTATATTTCAATACAATATGAGACTAAATATGAAAACCTAGCTATAATATTTTACTATCATCTTTAGGAAATATAAAAAATAATACGCATTTTTTATTTTTGTCTATATTTAATCTTGTACTTCGTATTTTTATTTCTACTTGACTCACTTCTTAAGATTTTTTTTCTTTCTATTTGTCTATATGTGCTATGTATATTTGTACTTTATTAACTCCTTTTTAACTGAAGTAGTTAGCTAAAATTCAGAATTCTGCTATAGAGATAAAATACAGAATTGGATATATGATTATAGTGATTTCTAATCACACAAGTCTAAAAATATGAGACTTTTCTATACGTGCTCATATAATAAAAGATAAATAAAAATAAAGGCATAAAAGTGGAGGAGAAACAAAACATATGAGAGACAAGGAATGACTCATAATTCGTTTGGGATGTGCAAACGTAAGCGTTGGCTGTCTTGATCTGTTGGGACACCCAAAGGTCACAATTACAAGTTTCCACATTTCGGAAAAAAGCAAAGAAAAGACGCCAATATTAGGCATTACAAGGACAAAGTGCTTTTCAGTTTTAGTGCTTCTAGTATTTAGCCCAAAACAAAACATTGTAATTAAAATAAAATAAAAGGACAAACAAAGAAAGTGCACACTTCATTTCATTGTCAAGCAAGCAAGCAACTTTGAGTTTGTGGCATGCATTTGATTTAATTTAATTATGCCTTCGTCACCAAATGCCAATGTGTTTTGGTTTGGCCAAATGGACACAACTCACAAATTTATACAAAAACCACCATTACATGTCTTCTACTATTAATAGTAGAGCAATAAAATCAAATTTACTAGTAACTAGGAATATTTATGGAGTGCATGGTGTTTTTTCTTACAAAATATGATGGAAAACTATAATTGTTTGTATCGGAGAAAAGGTACCGATGATGGTGGTGGATGATGATACACAATTTCAAATGTTTGATACTCGCTGCAAAGATTTAAGACATAAAAAATGCACATATCATGTTTCGATATGCATGGATTAATTACTTAAGAGGAAAATGATCATTTAGATGTATCTTACATATTTATATACACGTTTTTTTTATATATATTATTTGATTTTTATTTTTTTTATCAGAAAAATATTTACGTAGTATATGAATATACAATTATAGTTTTAATTATTTTATAGAGTTGTTTTCATCACCAAAATCATATTTTCCGATTTTGATCTATTATTGGATTCTGCTCTTCAAAGTTTTGTAATACTACTATTTTTTGTAAATCAATTAGAGGTTTAGAGGTTTGAAATTAAAGTTATGAAGTTTAAAATTTATATAAAAATATATAATGATAAAATAAGGAGGAGAGAAACGTGTAACCCTCGAAATTGTTTATTAAAAATCATCAATTTCTTAATTTTCAATTTTGCTAGGCAAAGAGTAAAAAAAATGACAATTAAAGAGTGAATTTATTTCACTCTATTTAGCAAAAATATTTATTTAAACCCATTAGAAAAAATTTCAGAAAACTATTTTTAAGCAATACAAACTACCCTAAAACAAAATTATCAACTTTTAAAAAAATAAAGTATTAATTTATGACAACATGGTAAAAAAATAAAAAAAAAAATTGTATTGCTTTCGAATCTAATCCTGCTTTGAAAATAGATAAAATCCAACTTTTATTTTTGGTAATTTCTTACTAGATCCTTTAGTTTCAATATTATTAGCTGAAATCTGGTTCTTGTTAGAGCACGTTATAGACCCTAATTATTTTGTCGCTATTGGTGACGTTCTCAACCACAATGATGAACGATATCATTGCCTATCAATATCTTCTACTCATTTACAATCCAAACCTCACATGCAACATGATAACTTCATTTGCTCATTTCTCGAATTTTATTTTTCTATTGATAAATAAAAAATTAGTGCCCCATTGATATAATTGGAATTAGAAGAATAAAACTATCAACTTTTGTGAACTAGTTGCTTGAAAACTAGCTTATTAACAATGTTTTCCTTATCACAGAAGATAGTCTCGCCAGGTTTAAGAGCGACTATTGTCAACTGCGGATAGAGAATCCCAATATATTAAGAGCCTCAAATAATTATGTATCTTATTTTGTATATGTGAGAATTTGAGAGCTAGTTTATTTGTGCTTCTTCTGAGAATTTTATTGTACTTGTTTTACTTTTATGTAATGATTCTATTTATGTATAAACATGTATTTTATTTATTTATATTAGTCGACATTAGTTTTTTACAAAAATCTTGTCGGTATAACTGTTAATAACCATTAAATCGGACCAAAAGAAGGTTCTCTCATTTTCGGGACTCTTGAACCTTAATTAGGACTTCATATTCTACAAGCTTACAAATTCGTATCTTTTTGTGACAATATTACGTATATCAATACAATTATACAAGCTTCGATGATGAAAATGAAAGAAGAAGCAAGTAGAAATAAATTATACTCGACAAAGACCCAAGTTGTGATAGTGAAATTCCAGTCTCGCCCTCATAAAGAAGTGGAAAAGGGGCTGCTCTCAGGGTCGTTCATTCCAACAATAAGAGCTATGAAAACCCAGAGAATGAGAACAGAGAGGATCACACTTCTTATAATGTGATCGCAGCTTCCGTGCAATTCGTGCCCCGAAGTCTCAAAACCCGATCTAAATAACATCGTGTTTTCAGCATCTGAGTCGCTTTCACTGTCGTTAGATGCAGTTCTATTTGGAATATCCCTTCTATTGTTCATCTCTGAGCATATCTCGCACGTGCAGTCACCACCGATGTACGACGGGAGTGTTCGGAGGTGTTCGGAGAGTACCTTCCGGAAATTCTCACCTTCCACTCTAAGCTTTTTCCGTGTCACGGGCCTTATCAACTGCAGAGAAGAAGTCCTTAAATAGTGTGTACTTGAAATCTGTGATACGGGATTTGAGAATGTTTTGAATAGTACCTGAATGAAAGTTTGAGCGACGACGCGAACAACCGGAGGAAGGCGAACAACATATAAACAGCCGAGACGGTTTGGGAAGTGATCTTGCAGGAGAGAAGAACAGCTTCGCACGATTTGCATGGGGACTTTGAATGGCGATAAACCTTCACAATCCACGAGAACTGTGATTTCGGAATTTTCTGTGTCTAGGAAACGTAAGACTCCATGCTCTACTTGAGATACTGCAGAAAGGAAAATTTTAACACAAGGCAAGAACACATAAGCCAGTCGGTAATCTCTAAGACATACTGATTGCTTGAGCGAAAGAGGGCCTATCGGGAGGAGGCAAGCTGACACAAGCTTTCCCAAGTCGTACAACAAGACAAGGCCGTTGCTTCACATCAAATCCATGCCAAAAGACCATATTGGCCCAGATCTCCAGCTCCTCAGCTGAAAGAATTCTATAAGTTTCCCTCCACCGAATCGTCTTCTTGATAGAAGTTAGGAAGCATGAAAAGTCGCTATTTGCCGCCCTGTAGAATCGATGGAGTTCATCATCGTTGATTCTGCACAAACACTAACACATCATATATATTGAGAATGAAAAAGAAAAAGTATGAAAAGAAGAGAAAATTAGAGTTTTAGTTAAAATCACCTTTCGGGCAAGGTGGTTCCTATCATCTCAAGCTCTTCATGGAGTTGAATCAACCAAGTTTCAGAAACTGAACTTTGACAACCCTCGATACAAACTCTGCAATACATGTGAACGGTATGAGATAAAAGAAGATAAGTCGTGATAAAATGTCTCACGTGGTCGCGTAAATGAATGATAAGAATAATTCATTTACCTTGTATCCACAGTATCATGTACAGTTGATACCTCTGAATGAACATCTGAACTTGGATTAGCTTCACTTGTATCGTTGGGTGCCGGCTCGGTTGATTTTTCTTCCTCTTCGATAAGAGCAGTTGCAATGGAAAGCAACAGCATTGGCCGAGAAAACATCTAGATGGACAGAAAAACACTGAATTAAAGTCACAAAATGGAACATAGTCATTCTTCTGTAAACGACGTATTGTATCTACGAAAGTAAACTCGGCAATATTTAGTGACAAACCTGTGTGCCCCGGATCAAGCTCTTGAACGGCGCAAATCTCTGAATCCACTTCAGTGGCGGATAGGTTAAAACTTGCAAAGCCTGGAGGCCACGCCACAAAAACGGGCATTTGGCCTTTGAGAGCCTCCTAACGGTCTCTAACGCAGCAACTTTCAGTACAAACAGGCCTATATCACCAATCACCTGGCTCCCGCTTTTCCCATGCCTTATAGAAGCAATGCGTCTGGAGAAAGGCCGTGACGGGACTTCATAGATAGAAGCAGCTGAACGTGTTTTAGCTGACCTCGGTTCAGAGACAATACGGTCCTTATCGGCCGTCTTACGGAGCTCAGAACTGCTCACCGGATCACCCATTTGAGATTATCGCAAAGGGCATAATTTATACCAGAGAACAACTCGAAATCGAAACGTTTATCATCTCGAACCTGAGGTATAAGAATGACTGTAATTGGTTAGTTTTGGTGGAGGAAACTTGTCAATGGCTAAACTGAAAGAAACTGATCCATTCAGATTTCAGACAATATGAACGAAGCAAGATTGAAGAACAGATAGAAGGTTAACAATCAGAATCAGCCATGACAAAGCACTAGTAAAAGGTAACTCAATCTTTTATTTTCGGCGGCAATAGTACCCAAATGCTACAGAACAGTTCGAGAACAAATTGGGTACTTTTTTTTTTTTTGGCTATCAGGCTATGTCATCGAGACTAGAGAGCACGCATCGAAAACAGAAGCTCGAAACACTACATCTTTATCCACAGATTGACCCTTCTCGGGCTAATTTAGCTCTGAATTTCAAACCGAAATACGATCCATCAAAGGATTAAAGATCGAATTCGAGGTACCTGATCATGCCACAGCTCTGGAGACGACGATCCAGTCGGAGAATCGCTGAGATCACCGAAGCAAAAGCCCCTTCGTTCTCTTGGATCAGCGAGAAAGCAACATTTGAATCAGCGCGTTGATCCGAAACTCTCCTTCTTCTCGCTACGATGATGGCGATATCAGCTCGATCGGGTATTAACTTCATCATCGTCATCACAGAAAGAAAGGGAATGAGCCAGAGTTGGGCCCACTAATCACGTGACTTTTACGTGCTAGACCGCTCTACCCGTCACGTGACTTTCCGTGCGCATTGAGCTGGGCCGTTCTCATTACGAGATAGAATGACTAAAGGGCCAAAGTGATTGGGTCAAAAACTAGCTTAATTGGCACAAATACTGCTCTTTGAATTTAAGTATTTTACCATATAGTTTTGATGCACTTTATTTATTTTCGAGTTTTAATTTGGGGCAGCTGAAATCTTTTCTTCTTTCAAAAAGTAGGATAATACCCTAAAAATTAAAATTTTAAATGTAATGAGATATGATGAGATGTTAGCTAATGGATTATCCAGGAATCAGAGCCGGCCCGATAGGTGGGCGAGTTGGGCGACCGCCCAAGGTCCTCAATATTTAAACGCCCCGAATATTATATAATTTAGAAGAATGCTTATAAGATCAGATGAAAGAGGCCTCCGTGTTTCTGTTGTAAGTGATGCAACTTGAAAAACCAATAACAATAACATACTTATTAGAAAAATAATAAAAATATATATTTTGTGGAGCAACAATAAATATATGTATTTAAGCATAATACGTTGTGTCAAGTTATTATTATTAAGAAAATTAAAAAAGGCCCCTCGCCCAAGGCCCCCGAAAACATTGGCCGGCTCTGCCAAGAATTGGGCCAAGTGTCATGTGATTTTCACGTGCATTGACTACTTTGCCCATCAGGCATTAGTCATTTTAAAAGAATATTGGACATTAATGCCAAAAATCAAATTTGCTTACCTTACCAACTAGAGAAGTCTGCAATATTTGTACAGATCTATTTTCAAAAGTAACATTTATATCCAAATTATATATATATATATATATATATATATATATATATTTAAAGGATTTTTTAGAGTAATAACCAAACTTAAAAGTGTTTTTAACAAAATAGTTAAATTTTAGTTAATTTTGTAAACTAGACAATTTCTCATATTTCTTTTATAATATATATATATTTAAATATAGCTATAAATTAATATTACATAATAACAGTAAAATATTACAATACAACCTACGAAGTCTTTATTTGCACCGCGAAGAACTTGAACCCGTAAACTTACAAAAATTTGATCTCACAATTGCACAAAGACACGAGTGTGCGCCAAGTAAGGGGTTGACCCATCAGGCATGCATGCAAGAGCTCCACGTGCCACGTTGGCCATCCTGACTCCTTTCCCTTGATTATTTCTAAAGCTCTCACGTATCACATCCCTTTTCTTGCGTGCTTTGACAATGGCAGAGTCTAGGCCAAAGTTCGGTTACACGGTTGTGTACGTGGAGGACGTTGCCAGATCGGCGGAGTTCTACGACAGGGCCTTCGGCTTCACCGTCCGTCGCTTGGACCAGTCCCACAGGTACGTACGTACTCAGTACTCACCGATTCATACACATATCTATCTGTGTATATATGTATTGGTTAAATGTGTGTATAGGTGGGGAGAGCTGGAGAGCGGAGAGACGACGATAGCGTTCACGCCGCTGCATCAGCACGAGACGGATGAGCTGACCGGAGCCGTTCAGACGCCGGCGTCGGGGCGCGAGAGGGCGCAGCTGGAAGTTTGCTTCACGTACTCCGATGTCGACGCTGCTTATAAGGTACATATACATGTTAACGGAGAATTCTCTTGGAATATATGTAGGCTCGTACGACTACCACGTCCACAAACCATTTCTTTTTTCTTTCTAGAGAGCAGATTGATCGTAATATTTTCAGAAAAGGTTTTCCATCATTCACCTGGTCCTAGGTATTTCGATAGAAACGTCTTTTTTATTCATTATTATCTTATAATGAAGCCTGTAAAGAACCCCATATATACGTCAAGCTATCACTCGTACTGTGTAATTAGTTGAAAGTGTTCGTTAACGGGGATAAACATGTGCACTAATTCCATTTCTGCGCATTTGTGTTCGTGAACCGTGCCGACGTTTAATTTCACACTAGTTTTCACTAGAACACACCACTGCTCGATATGATTTCTGTGGGGCTCTGTTACAATGTTAATTCGGAATTTACAGAGGGCGGTGGAGAACGGAGCTGTGCCTATGAGCAAGCCGGAACAAAAGGAATGGGGTCAGAAAGTCGGATACGTCAAAGACATCAACGGCATCGTAGTAAGGCTTGGAAGCCACGTGGAGCCACCCCGCCACGCCTGAACACAAGCCGCGCCAGGAAGCTACTCCTTTGTTTAGTGCTCTTTAAGTAAACATGTTTGCAGCTTTTTCCCTTTTTCCTACACTCCCTGTACTATTCTAATATTCACTACAATGTTCATTATAGTATGTAAAATTGAACTATTTATCAAGTTCTGGATGCGTGTAATAATGTGTAATTTTTTATCATACTTGATTCTACAATCAATTGATGGTTCAATATGACTGCGAGCTCTTTATCGGAGCAAACATTTGAACCAAACAATTCAAGTGCCACAGAAAGGTAAAAGAAATAACAAAGAAGTCAAGAGTTGGCAAGCACTAGATATAACGCTTTGAATACAAAGACGTGACGAGCGAGTCATAACAAATATTTTGATTAAAACAAAAAAGCAGCAGGAGAAACAAGAAAGAAAAAGGGTACAAAAGAAACAGTGAATAAAGAGAGAGAAAGGAGGGCACAACTGCCGGAGCGAACGCCTTGCTCTTGCGCCGTGGCGCCTGCATCAGTGACGGAATGGGCGAGCTCACAACATCTCTTGCGACTTTCTCACGCACCGTCCCACTTTCTTCTTGAAGTCGTCTCTCCTGTCTCTCCATTCTTTCTGATAAAACACAATAGGCCAAAACAGAGTTAACATCCTGCAAGCAAAACCGACTTACGGAGTTTTATTACTTCAACCCAGTCCTAATTTTCCGGCCTTTCCAAAACCAAGCCATGTCTCCAAGCTCCGTTTTGGAAAGCTCGATTTCTTTACAGAACCGGAACATGTCTCCAAGCTCGGTTTTGAAAAACTCAATTTCTTTACAGAACCAAACCCGGCCAAGAATGAGCCAAACTGAGTTGCTTTAATATTTGTAGATATTTAGTTAATCAAAGGCAAATTTTCTGTGTTCTTCTAAATAATTTAAAAATGAGAAAACTACATTCAAATCAACATAAACAAAGAAAAATCTTCAAATAACGCAAAAATTAAAGCTAAAATAGAAGTATAAAACTCTAGAAATTAGAACTATAATAACAATTAAAATATCAATTTTACAAACCGGGAACAAGGACCAGACTTCTCCTCAGCCATGTCCCAGTACCATGCTTTTGTCCAAAAAAAAACCCAGTTTCATTGGGCCAAAACCGTACTTCGGGGCCGAAGTTCGTACCCCTGCTAAAACTTAACATAGAGAGTGAGAATAGCACTTACAGCCGCCTCAACATTGGCAGGGGATTCGTCATTAGGACTGGAAAGCATTGATATTATACTTAAGACTATGCTTTCAACCTGCAATAACAAACACCCATGAGTAACAGTATCACTTAGAAGATGCAAATATCAATTTTTTCTTATAGCTCAACAATATTGAGCCCAGTATCCTTCCTTCTATATTAAATTTTCAAGAAGTGACAAGACACAAAATGCCACATTTGCAGATTTTAAGAACTTAACAGCTTCTGCATTTCATAAGTTGATGCAAAAAAAAAATCTCCTACTAGTGTCTTCCACGATTGTTAATAAACCAAGTTAGAAGTAATGTTAAATGGTGAAGAAGCTTCTCTTCGACAGCCAAGTCATGCTTATCCCGTCTTTGATTATCACTTATCAGAGGAGGACGGACAAGTCGGTGTTTTAGGCTTGTTAGTGTAGTCCTTAATTGTCTTGTTCTTTTATAATGCAGTTAGATTTATTTTGAAATTATTAATTAATTCGTTTTTCATCCAGATCCCTTAAGTAGGCATCTTAGACGACACGGTTGATTTTCTGTTAGCCTTATACATCTTTTGGAGAGCTTAGGCATTATTCTTGAGGAAAAGACATTTCTCGTGGTCGTCAATTATTTCAGAAGAAAGTATCCGGGAGTTCATCATCTCAGAGAACTCCAACTCCCATTGGCTTGCTTATGGTAATTCTACTGGCTAGAATCCTAACAGATTTAATGGCAATTTTTAGAAGGTAAGCGAGTTTTCGACACTAAGAGCCTAATCCACAAACTCCATTACAACATCGGTAAAACAGTTCACTTCACCGCTAGATATATACAATTTTAATAACATGCATACCGTATGAACAGGTGTCCACCGTTCACTTGCAAGCTCATAACCATTCGGATCATCACCAGGAGGATGAAGAATTGATATGCATACACGTCCATCGGAATACACTAAATTTGAAAAGCAATTAAAATCAGTCATCACTAGTCGTAACAACATCAATGACATCAGATAAACGGTGATAAGCATTGAAACAGACCATTTGGATGCCACACTTCTGAGATAAATTTGACGGATGGAGGACTATTCGGGTAGTTTTGAGGAAAGCTCATGATTGCGTTGAAGAATCCTCCCTCACTGCAATTGGATTAAACATATTTTATTAATAACTGAATGCCAAAGTTCATTACAATGAAAGAGAGAAAATTCATTACCAACTAAAAGAACTTTTGGTAACAAAAAAAAAAAAAAAAAAAAAACTTAATTGTTTCCCTAAACATGCTTATAAAGGAGCACAAAAAGAAGAAAATAAAGTCGTTTAAAGCTACAGAGAGAGCTAAGGACACAATAACTATCCTATACTGCATATTATCTTAAGCTCACGGTCTGTTATACAACAGAGATCACACTTCAAGAATGCCACGAATTTTCAAAGCTAAAACTCGGAAAGAGATCAACTTCCAAATCCAATATGTCATATCTATTGTATTGAGCCTATACGGTACATTACATATGCTAAACCAGTAAACAGCACTCGAACTAAATCGTTATGCAACAGAGATCAGCAGAGATCACAATTCAAGAATGCCACGAATTTTCAAAGCTAATACGTGGAGATCAACTTTTAAACCCAACAAATCGTACAACCCAACCCAACCCAACCATAATATACATACTCCTATATATAAACCGACATCACCAAAAAGGTAAGTCCGAAACAAGAACCTTCACCAGTATAGTATCCCTTCTTCTCAAGTTCATAATTTATCCAAATTCAACCCTACCACCCGATTGTTAAGAGCCCAATACAGATTGATAATTTCCGCCAACAGCAACCATCCACGAAAACAACAATCCATAAACCTAATACCACCAAATCTAAAATCCCCAAATTCACCAATCTCCGCCCAAATTCACCGAATCCTCAAAATCAAGACCAGAAACTCATCAAATATCAAGAAAATCACGCCAACTAAACCCTGTTAGTAGAACAAAATCGAAAACGAAATCCAGAAACGTACTAAAGCGTATCTGGAGGCCCGATAATCGTAACACTCCACTCAAAGATGTTGGTCTCGTCTACCAGACCGGCCGAGAATCCATCGACGGGGTTCTTGCAAAGATCTGAAAGAAAACCACAAAGAGAAACGCTGTTAGAGGAATCTCTAGTTCAAATCGAACCGTATACGCGATGGAGAATATAATTTCCCCACACCTTTGAGCTGCTTCTGGAGAAGAAGACTCGCTTGAGACGCCATAACCAGAGAGCGAGAGCGAGATTATCGAGCTTCGAAGCTCGCTGCGATTGCGAGGGAAGAGAGAGAGAGAATCACCGAAGCCGACACTTCGTGTATTTATAGAAAGAGAAGGTTCTTCGGAACGTGGACTCGATAATCACTGTGGGTTTTTTTTTCTGGGTTTATGATCCTGTGTGAACGTGACTATCGGAGCTGGTGTAATCACGAATCACTTTTCGCCACGTCAGAGGCGCTAGTTTGCGGAGGAAAATGTTCTAGTAGTTTCCATTCGGGAGGTGGATTTAACGGCTGTTAAAGGTGAAGTGGGACCACGTCGATTGGGAATCTATTAGTGTTACTTTTATACCCTCCGTCCCTCCCTCGTACTTAATTGAGTTTAAATATCTTAATTATATACCATAGTTTTGGCAGTTGGACTTGGAAGACAGCATATTCACAAAGAAAGAATGTATTCAATATTTAAAATTAAAGTGTAAAGGTTTTATGTGTGTAAGTAATTTTGATTTTGATGAATTGGTGGCTAAAGTACTCATACTATTGATTTTTATAAGGGTGAACAAAAGAAACTGCTAATCGATTTTTTAAAAAAAGTTCTTGCTAAACCCGGATTATAACCATAACCGCATACCCATTTATACCGTTTTGTCACAAAATATTATATTATATTTTTTATTGCTAATAGTCATATTTATCATAATATTTTAAGTATTTTTTTTGCTATCCATTTTCAAACAAGTTGGGTACTTTTCCGCTAATTACCTTTTTAAAAATATTTATCTTCGAATCGAAGATGCTCGGGATTTTGAAAAACAGAAGCCAAGGATTGAAATCGATATAAAAAGCTAGATGGGAGTAAAAAAATATGTATACAAGGCATCAGTGACGGAGCCATCCTTTCAACGAAGGCAGGGCACCGATTACTGAGTAATTTTCTAAATAACTTTAAAATAATGCAAAAAGTTTAACACACTCAAGAACACTCACTCTCATACTGAAAACAATATTTTATGAGTTTGTTTTCTATCCCTAAAAATTAGGACTTAATATGGCAATGTTCTTTTTTAAAATAAAATAAATTACAATGCAAAAAATAAGAATTTATTTTCTTCTAATTAGAAAACACGTATAAAATTTTATGTTAAAAAAAGATAATATTAGTTCCAAAATTATCGATTTCTACCAAAACACTAAAACACGCTCGGGGAGATGAATATAATAAAGCAAACGACAACAATGAATTCTGCTAAAACATTATAATACTTTTTTTAATACAAATACTATAAATAAAACTGTAAAAATCTTAAAGTTTGTTTTGTAACATCAATTAAACAACCAAATATTATATTAAAGATACCATCATACCAATTTTTTAATAAAATTAATCTTAATTATAAAATATGAATTTTATAATTAAGAGTAATTTTATGACATAAGCTTTTAAAAACAGGATATTATAGTTGGTGATAAAGAAATATGTATAAATTAATTGGCATGAAAAATATGACAAACAAATTTGTAAACTTCTATTCGTGTTGTGTGTAACATATTTAGACACATAGAAATATAATTTAAAATAAAAAATTCAATATATAAAAGTGGGTCCCATTTATCAGTTCAAGTACAAATATATAAGGACAATAAATTAATTAATTATAATATGTGCATATTTAACTACGTGGGCCCTACAACTTTAGTCTCCCATATTTTCTCTCGTCTTCTTCGCCTTCACATAAGCTTTTTTTTTTCAACAATGGCATTAAGGGTTTTTTTCTAGGTTTTTGGAAACCCTTCGTAATAATGTGCCGCCGTCGCCCTACTTGCTAGCCTCACGACCGCATCTGTTAATACTCACATTACATGTGTATGTTAATTTTTTTTATCTGATTGAGGAAGAGCACGGGTCCATTGTGGGTCCCCCTCCCTCCGTCACTGCAAGGCATAAATAAATGACAAAATGACATGAATATCAGAATATGCAATTGGCAGGAAAACTTATATGCAAAGTAAAACATAAATTTATGGAACGGGTAAGTAAAAGCAACGTAAGAATGAAAAAAAAAACGACAGAAAGTTGGGACACCACAAGTGTTCAAAACGTCAATAATCTGAAAACGTTTTGAAATGAAAAACGAGAAAAAATCACACTACTATAAAAATGTTAATGATGGCATGTGTCTGGATTTGTTAAAAAGACACGACACTGCATTTTCAATTGTGCCGTAATAATACTCGAATGCTATAAAATTGAGTTTTCGATCTGTATCGTCCTAATTTTTAACGTCAGTTTTTGACAAGTGTACTTTAGTTACGTAAATTGAGATTGTAAGAGAAAACATTGACCTATAAGTGTACTTCAGTTACATAAATTGAGATTGTAAGAAAGAACATTGACCTATGTTGTCTAGAGATAAAACAATATCGATGGGAATTTTTATGCAAAAATATAAATTGAAAATTCCAATTATGCAATTTTGGATATTGTTAAGAGAGAAAATTGTTTTAAAAATCATGAAGTGGCACGTGGTGAAGTTCCGATTTATTATGATCTCGGGACTATAGACATTTCGTTAAAACCAAAACAAATTGGTAGAGATGGCTCTCAGGTAAGGCGGAGCAAGTAAATAACAATAACAATATAAGAATTGTGGAGTGTTTATTGCATGAACATCGAGTGCAAAGTTCAAGAGTACAAGTTCATATAAAGGATTTTGGATTCTTATTTCATCGTCTAAGCCTCCTGTTTATAGGATTCCCGAGCTCATCGCCTCGGATTCCCTACTACAATTATTATTGAGTGGTTATTGTTAAGGTCAGATTTTGTCAAATCTCTCCTTAACACTATTGGTGTCGTTTTATGCAACAAACGACATAAAATAAGAGCAAGGCCACTTAAGGATCTCAGGCCCATCAGAAGACGGAGTGAATCAAAGCCCATCAAGCACAACCCGTAAGAAGTCATCATCTGACAGAGCCCAAGACCTCATCGCGACAAGATAGTTCATAGGGTAGAAGTTCATCGAAGAAGAGTCTCATCGAAAAAGCCAAATCGAATTAAAAGAGGAAGCTATTCGAGATCGCGAGAAAGGAGGAGGGCCAACTTATTCAGTTGAGGATTTTGTGGGATATCCAACGCAAATAAGGGAGTTTAACAACGATCATAGCGAAACAGAAGGAAACCCTAGCATGATTCGTGGGAACAATCTAGAAGACCTTCAAACCTATAAATATGCATGTAAACTCAGTGTAAATTAATTCAGTATCCATTATATCGTGAGTTAGAGAGAATAATTCTTGAGTCTTTGAATTTGCTTATTCATAGTATTCTCGATCTCTCAAAAATCAGAGTGTGTACCCTTCGATTGTCCGAGCTATTAAACGAAAGAAACCGGGTCCTCTTGGAATCACAATAAATCAAGGATATTCGTATTTCATAATTATTTGTGTTATTTTCGATTATCTTTGTGACTGCAAGGCGGTAAAAATCGCCCTCTACAGTTATATTTCGGTTAAATTCATAGCAATAATTGATTTCTTGCTTAATGCTAAGGTTAATTGCCTATTAAATATTAAATTGCCGCAGTTAATTACTTAAGAAAGAAAGAAATCCAATGTCTTCGTCTCCAAAATCAACCCATTGGGCTCATTTTCGCTGATGGGCCTTAATTCTCAATGGGCCTTCGTTGAATTTCCTCTTAATTTAGACTTGGGCCTGGCATAATACTTTATTGGGCTTATTAGATAGTAATTTTCGGATTTGGGGTCATTTTATACCCGACCCGAATAGAAGCACTAACCCTAAAGCTCGTTCGCAGTCCAGATTCTTCTTCCTCTCCGTCTGCTGACTGCTTCTGCCAAGCTCCGACTCTCTCCCTCTCTCTGCATCAGTACGTTTCCGAGAATCTTTCTCTATCCCATTTCGAATTCGATTTAGGGTTTGGATTTCGATTTCAAGGGTTTCGTTTTCGGAATTAGGTATTTGGTTTTTGTTGCGATTTTCTGGGATTTGAATTCAATTTGATGGTTTGGGTTTCGGATTTAGGGTTTTGGGTACTGTATTTTCTCTATATATTTCTCTGCGTTTTGTCATTTCGAAGTCATGGCTTCCGTGGTTTTAGGTCAGGAATCTCAAGAAATACGAATAGAAATTAGTAGAAAAAAACAATATTTTCTTTGATTGTTGGGTTTCGTAGCTCTTATGTCAATAGAGGAAGTTTGTGTTTAGGGGGTTTCAGAAAGATGTGTTGTTCTCATTAAATAATTTGGATCTGGTTTGTGGAGTAAGAGCTAATTAGTATTACGTTGCAGTTTAGTCTGAAGAACAAGAGGCCAAGTAATGGACAGGGGTAAGGCAAGGAAGGAAGAGGTGGTCACCCGCGAGTACACCATTAACCTCCACAAGCGCTTGCACGGATGGTATATTTCTTTTTTAACGCCATAGCTTGCACGTTTGGTATATTTATCAGTTTTTGATTTGTTCACGACTTGCCGTGTTATCCATGAGTGATTTTTTTTTTATAATCTTGAAAAGAAATAGCTTCGAAGGCTTTAAATACCAAAATAAATGGGCTTAGCAAATCTTGCTTAATTGTTATACTGCTGATTTGTACATATCGTTCAAATTCTAATTTTGAAGCTGTCGTGATCGTAACATGACCTTTAACAAGCTTCAGAAGCTATTACATTAAACAGTCACTATTTAGCCGAGAGGAGGGAGGTGGGAGTGATGCCCGAGAAGAGGGAGGAAGGGATTTTTAGGATTCGTGTTACAGTTTAAGTTTTTGGCTTGACATTTTAAGTTTAAGGCCCTAAACATTAAATCCGAGTTACATATAGATTCTAATGTTTTAATGTTTCAGAAACAATTATTTTAATTTAATTTTAAATTTCATAGATATTTATTTGACGTTGATATTAGAAGATGAGCTTATGTCATGTTTGTTTTTTATTTATTATTAAGCTTTAGAAACTGTTGCAATTTTTTTGTTTGCCATTGTCATGGAAACGTAGTTGACGGCTTTGAATCATTTTCATTAACTTGTTTCTCTGCTCACGAGTGATATTTTTTTTGTTTTTTTTTTAATGTAATAGCACCTTCAAGAAGAAGGCTCCAAATGCCATCAAGGAGATCAGGAAATTTGCCCTGAAGGCCATGGGAACCAAGGATGTGAGAGTGGATGTGAAGCTGAACAAGCAAATCTGGAGCAAAGGAATCAGGAGTGTCCCGAGAAGAATTAGGGTTCGCATTGCGAGAAAGAGGAACGACGATGAAGATGCCAAGGAGGAGCTCTACTCTCTCGTCACCGTGGCAGAGGTCCCGGCCGAAGGGCTCAGCGGGTTGGGCACCAAGGTCATCGACGAGGAAGATTGAGTTAAATCTTCAGCTTTTTATTTAGCTTTTTTTCATAGCCTTAAAGAGTTTATAAGACATTTGCGCATTTTTCGATTGTTCGGATTAATCTATGTTTATCAGAAAATTTTGCATTGGGATTTTAATTTTGATTTCTTAAAGCCTGACTGAAGAAATCTGAAATTTGGATATTCGCTGAACTCATATTTTAGCGTAAATGCCCTTTGAAATCATTATTTTGGAGCATTACTCACTTGATTCTCTTAACGGAGGTTGAAAGTTTCCCAATGCTTCCCACAAAATGTTCCAGAAAATTTATGTTTTTAACCAAAAAATGGTATTAAACGTTTTACTATAATAAGAATTACACAAATATGAATAAACTTATTCTTTGCTATACATCAAACATGCAAAGTTGAAGAAATTTACACATTGATAATATTGTGTGAACAATTATCACGGAATTTAAAAAGATACAACACTTATAAAATACGTTATACATGTTTATTTTTTTTTCCGCTACGCAGATGACAAATAAATTGGACAAATCAAACGATACTTGAATTGAAGTAGGTATGAAATTGGCCTGAATACTCTCTTTTCTTTTTTCTTTTTTCTTTTTTAAATCTGGACCCGGAGTTTGAAATCCAGTTACCCATAACTCAGTGTTCGAAAACCAAGTTTTATTTTCAAATTTTAATTTTGATACCCTGATCCATATATTAAACCTTGTTACTTATCCGGAAATGGTTCAATCATGAGATGTACTCTTGTACGAATAATTTGTGAGCAGAGTTTATTTGATTTCAACGAATTTATATTAGACAAGATATGACTTGCTCTTATGAGTTGCTTCTAAAGATAATAAAATTGTGATAAATTTTTATTTTAAATTTTTAATCAATGTTTGAATTAGTTATGCTCGGAATCGGTCTGACCTCCCTAATTAATCAATTTGCGGATTTCCACACCGATACTTTTTAGTTGTTAATGCCTCCACAGGCCCGATCCGATAATTTCTAGAGCCTTGGGTAAACAATGGAATATTAAGCTTATTAAAATTATTTTGAGCCCTTTTATTAGGATATTATATAATTTAGGGTCTTTAATTTAATTTTTTATTACTATTATTTTGAAGACTTTGAGCGTTGGCCCAAAACTTCTGTAAATAGTCAGGATATAGTCCTACATAGTATAGAATTTTTTAAGTGCGGTTTTGCTTACAAGGTTTTGAGTTTCATAAGTTGAAGTGCATGATCATTTTGTTGAACTACTAGCTGAGTAGGGAAATACTATGTAGGTTAAATATTTGGTTATTTTAATGACACGGTTGTTTGATCCAAAATTCCAAATCATTGTTCTTTAAAAAAAAAAAAAAAAATCCAAATCATGGTAAGCCTAAAATTGTTGATGAAAAAAGAGCCCAAGATCTATTCGGTCACTCCAATCTCGTGATCCAGCCCTACTAAGTCGGCCCAAATAGATATTACAGATAAATTCTTAAGTCCATTCTGCGTTCGAATTTTCTGATCTCGCGGAACTTAGATCCAGCGACATCAATCATGTTCAAATCCCGTCCGTCACATATCGCGACTTTAAGCTGAATGACATACATAAACGATAAAGGAAAAGAAAAATCATCGCCCAAACCTCAACCAACCGCGGCTAACATATAATTTTTGCTATTTCTGTTTTATCTACTAGCCGCAGTGGATGTTATGTTAATTTTTGCTTTATTTCAACAAAAAAGTTAAATATTATTGTCTAAAACTAAAGTACTTTTTAGGTTTTTTTTTTTTTTTTTTTTTTTTTTCCACTAAAGTTTTGGTAAACGGTCGTTTTAAAGCAAGTCGTAGATTCCAACATTTGTAGTTATAGCTACATTTGTTCAAAAAACTTGAACTGTTAGAGGAATATATTGTAGGAAAGAAGATCGGACATTGATGTAGATTATAATCCTTAAAGGTGTCTCAACAGATTTATAATTAACAAGAAATGATTTTTTCCCCATTTTTTGTTTTCAATTTTTGACTCTATGTCATTATTCACCTAAAAATGTTTCGTATAAAATTAACACAATTGGTTGTCATTGTACTAAAAACTAGCAGACAAATCGCAAATAAAGCGCTAACCGTGTAAAAACTTATTAATATTTTTCATTGAATTAGTTATATCACACTGATATTTTTAAATACAATTATTATTACAAAAATATTTGAAATTTACTCATTGATTTTAGGGTAAATGAACGAAATGCCCATTTTGTGTCAAACCTTTCAAAAAAATGCTCATTGTGTGTATTTTCTACTCTCACAAATGGACATTTCTTTAAAGGTTTGACACAAAATTGAGCTTTCCGTACAATTTTTTTTATTTTTATATATTTTATGGTCTACCTAATACTTTTCAAAAAATTTATCGAAACTCCATCGACTTACCCGTTCGTATCCAGGATATATTCGTAAATTGAACTTGTGATTGGTTTCAATTTGTAGGATTTGCACCTTGGATAAAAAAGGAAATTAAAAGTAATCATTAAAATTTAAAATGCAGAATATCCATTAGCCAATCAGTACACGCATGCCACAACCACATGCACAGTCTCACACGTAATAATAAAAAAATTGGCGACAAAGAGCTTTTTTTTTTTTTTAGGGAAAAAGAGCTAAAAGTTAATCGAAAATAAAGTTGCTTCAAATTCAAATTATTATTCATTTAATAATGGCAGTGGCAATGAGACAGAGACCCGAGGCGTGCATGAGTCGTTTGCTTAAGTATTTGTATTTTAGTGAGATTTGACCACCTGTGCTGTGAGTACGGTCATGTTTGTCAGTTTTGTTTTATCTTTTTCCACGATAGATATTTCCTCAGAGATTCGCTACAAATATCCCATTTTAGGCCTAGGCTCATCATAATTAATGATTTTTAAACATTATTATTAGCAAAAAAAATTAAGGGTTCGATTTTAAAAAGTGATTTACGTACAAATTTTTATAGGATTTGTTGATTTATTTTTTTGGTATATTAATAGTATTATAAAATATATGTATTAATTATTATATTATATAATTATACTACATATTTTTATAACATAATAAATATATCGCATAAATATATAATTATTTTATCGACGAATATATACATAATATTAGGCATATATATTAACATGAATAAGACTTTATTGTTTAGCTGCTATTATTGCATATTATATTATCGTAAGAAAATTGCAAAATTTTTAACCATGAACCAAAGTAGGAAACAACTAGGTAGTAATAGTATACATGACTCACATTTAAAATTTCGGACTCTAAATTTCACCACAATAATTCAGATCCAAAATTTCTAAATTCCCTTTCTAAACGGGTATTACATATATTTAAATGCGTATGCGTTAACTTAAATTTCCGAATTCAGATATTTTAATCTATAAAAGGGTTACGTGAGAGTGAAGCTTATGGATTACGAATCATATCTATAATATCCGAAAAGGTTGTTAAATGTTTCACTTATATATAGAGAGATCGGACTAATGTGATTCCACTACGTACTTCTACATCTGGTGACGCATTTAAACTTAATCATCAATAAAATAAATAATTACTTTATATATATATATTTAATGGGACTTCATTTATATATTCAAACTGGACTAATAATGTCACTTGTTCATATGTTGAATATAGAGTAAATTACGGTTAAACTACATAATGTTTTAAAATTTTGAATTATTTACCTAAATATTTTTGTGTGTGGCTAAAGTGCCCAAAATTCATCCTGTTAACGGATAATGTTCTCTTCGTTAGTTATTGATTTTCACCGTTAAATTTTGTCACATTGGCTGCCACGCACCCAACCATGTGGCATTTGACCGCCAAGTGACATTTTTTTTTAATATTTTTTAATTATTTTTTAAAGATTTTTTTTCTTAAACATTTTTTTTAATTTGTTTAGGGTTGCTTTTTTTGCACAGGGCTTGGGTGACTTCTTTTAGGTCGATTTTTGGGTTGATTTTTTTTACACTGTGCTTGGTTGGCTTTTCGGGCCGGGCTCTGGCCATTGGAGATTCGCCGTCTATCGATTTCCGGTGGCTACCCGCCGTGAACTGTACTCTGTACATATATTAACACTGTATATATATATATACACACAACATATATCTATAAACTATATATATATACAGAATACATATATATATATATAAATTGTATATATTTATACTTTATAAATTGTATACATATATATACACAATATACATATATATATAAACTGTATATATTAATACAATACCTATATGTAAAATCTGTATATATACAATATATATATATAAACTGTATATATTTATACTTTATATATACAATATACATATAAAATATATAAAGTTTACGCAATACATAAATATATAAACTGTATTAGGGGTGAACATGGGTTGAGTTGCCCGTTTTATGGACCATCGACTACTTCGTGTTAAAAAAAAAGCCCCGTTCGACCTAATTTTTTTTTAATGCCCGAACTAAACCGACCCGATAAAAAATATGACTGGGTTGGTTTAGGTCACCATGCCCTTATATAAAATTTACTCTTATATAACAAAAAATAATATGAAAAAAATGCGTCTCAAAATTCAAGTAAAAATACACTCAAACAAATTTAATCAAACAAACATACACTAAACAATGTAAAACATGAAAATGAGAGATTACACGATCTTTGAGTGTAAATCAAATTGAGAATGAGAAATTTTAAAAGGTTAAAGATTGCACAATTTGAATAAAAATTAATATGAAATATATGTTAATTATATTAATTGGTTCGGATACTCTGACACGACCCAAGGGTTTGGAATCGACCCCGACCCGAATAATAGTCGGGTACGGCCCGATCCGACCCAATTTGAGCGGGTTAGATTGGGGTCGGGTCTCTAACAGATTGACTTGGGCTATCGGATTGGGTCTAAAATGCTCACCCCTAAACTGTATACAATACATAATTACGTATACGTATATATAAATTCTATATATATATATACAATATATATATAAACTCTGTATATTTTAAAAGACAAAATAAAAGTATGTATGGAAACCAAAACCGATATAAACTGTGTATGTTTAACCCGAGCCTAATGTAAAAAAGTAAACAAAATATGGATCTAAATAGTCAACCCTAGCCTGGTGAAAAAAAAGGCAATCCAAAAATGATATAAAAAAAAAAGTAATTCTTGAGAATAAAAATTAGAAAAACTAAAAAAAAATACCATGTGACGGTCAAATGCCAAGTGACTGGGTGACATGACAACCAATGTGACAAATTTTAACAGTGAAAACCGATAACTAACGGAGAGAACATTAGCCGCTAACAGAATAAAGTTTGAGCACTTTAATCACCAAAAACAATTTAAGTACATAATTTAATTTTTTCAAAAAATATTAAGTATTTTAGTCGCAATAAACCCTGGAATATATTAATAATGTTAGGTTATAACATAACCTAGATTAATATGCAACCTTATTAAAATATATATGATATCTACATAGAGAGCTATATATTATATAAAAAAAGTTTAAATCTAACTGCTACAGAACCACGCATCTTTTTTACCAGCAACACGTAGTCCAAGACTAGCCATCATCAAACCAAAGAGCGTTACGTTAAAATCGAGCCAAAAAAAGTTGAGCTAAGTACAAAAGTTAAAAATGACACGTTGCATGGCCAAGGCTAAAATGGTAAAAACATTACTTCATAATGAACATAGAAAACATCACATCACAATAATCTAAGAATACAAACACGTACCAAGACACACTCTGTTTTCCACTTCACAAGGTCCAATCTTATTACAAAAATTCCACTATTACCCTTATCGGACAACACGGGAACGCAGCCCTACACAACGACAAATTTCAAACGCTCTCTCTGCGGTGGTCAGTGGCAGAAGATGACCTTGAGCTCGCGCGGCGACGAGCAGTCGTGCATGAGCGACGGCGTGTCGTGCGCGAACGTGAAAGTCGAAGGGCACGCGGTCTTGAAGAACCTCGAGTGCTCGGAGGGCTTGCAAGTCTGCGGACTGTTGAAGTGGTTCCTGCAGCAGAGCTCGTCAGTGTTGAACGCCTCGCAGCCGCTCTTGCAGCCCACCACGTGGCCGTGCGCCGACACCATGCGCAGATGCGCCGGGCACGAGGCGAGGAGGTCGGCGCGGCAGCCGACGACGGGGCAGACGCCGCGGCCCTCGTGGGGCGTGACGGTGAGCGGGACGTTGAAGCCGTCGACGAGGCTGACGCCGTAGGAGGAGCGCGAGAGATCGTGGCCGTGGCGGATGTCGAACTGGGCGAGCGTGGCGGGGGGCTTTCCGCCGGCGCCGGCGCACTGGAGGCGGCCGGCGCAGTCGCCGGTGGCGCAGGAGAAGCGGTTGTGGTAGTGGACGCAGCCGGTGCGGGCCCAGACGCGGCCGGACCAGTGGGTGGCGGGGGCGGGGAAGGAGCGGTGGGTGAGGGGCGCGAGCTCGAAGCCGCCGGCCTCGAGGACGGGGTGGCCGGCGTTGGGCTGGATGGCGGGCCACACAGGGAAGCGGCAGTTGTTGACGAGGGTGAGGGTGAGCCCCGTGTCCTGGTACGCGGCGGAGAGGCCGACGAGGAGGAGGAGGGCGCCGAGGAGGGAGAAGCTCCCGAGAGAGGCTGCCATTGCTGTGAATAAGAGAGAGAGAGAGAGAGAATATGGTGTGATTTGGTGATGTCTGAGGGGTTGGGTTTTATAGAGAGAAGGGAGTGAAGTGTAGTGAGTGAGTGCACAGATGGAGCTGAGGAGACATGGACTGGTGTGAAGGGTGTGACTTGAGAGCGTTTTCCACGGGTCTTAAAAGGCAAAATGACGGAACTGTCCTTTCTTTATAATAGTATACATTTCTTTAATCAAATAGTTCACTACTTTACTATATTAGTACACTATATTAGTCTATTTAGATTAGGCAGTATGTAATGTCACACATTGATTTTAGTCAAAGAACTCATTTGTACGACCACCACGCGGACACTTGGTCCCGTTCAAGATCGAACTATAGATCGATCCTTGTGTTTGATTATTTTTTAGTTTTTACCATCAATGTTTATTATTATTATTTTGTCAATAATATAAACAAAATATGTTTTATAAGACCGCATCTGCCACCACACATATCTATGAAGTTATAAATCAGAGGCTTCCGGGGATTTTTGCTTTGAAGGCGTAATGGCGTTAAAGATATCATTTTAAAAGAACACAAATCATCTACACTACATCAGAAGCCAAAATTCAATATGAGTGGAAGGGACATTTATGTAAATTACTAGTGAATTTATCAGCAAATGTGATTTAAATAAGCAGATACATAACACATTTATCATATGGCAAAAACAGGCATAAATAAGGGGTCAAAACTTGCAGAGGTTGAGAAGACCAGGACCATTCGATCGACAAATCTCGATTCTCGACTCTCTCTCTGCCACTCTTGATAATGACACGACCGTGACTGTGTTACTGAAACTTACCCACCCACTTTTTAGTTTAAACTAAAAGAAATCTAGATTATAGAATACAAACGTGAAGTTTGAGGAAACGGTGTCGTTTAGAGGTGGGTTACTTCGAACGCCACGTTGGCAAGAGAGGATAAGCCACGACATGACACACCATCTCCGACTCCGAGACACTCTGCATTGTATTCTCTGGTGCTTTTAAAAGTCTTCTTTTTCTGGGCCAAAAGAAACAAGAAAACAAATCAAAAGGTTTTTTTTTTTTTTTTTTTTTTTTTTTTTTTTTTACAGTAAAACAAATCAAAAGCTAATTGCTTTAAAGTTTCAACATTGTTCCACGAATATCTTTATTTGATGCCTCATGAGTCATGAAGCTTCTTGTTTTGACGAGCAGTCTCTCTTTCTATTTAATCTCTTCTTTAAATATTGTCATATCAAAAATTCTGTTTTTTATTTTATTTTAATAGTACTGTCGTTTTTGGAAAATTTGTAATGATATTGTCGTCCAGCGCATAATTATTTTATATAAACTGTGCAAAATCACCATATCATGCCAATCTCTCCGTGACTTTCTTTAATAAGTACTGCGAGTCCATGTGATATTTTAGAAAAACACTACGAGGGAACGCTCCCCTACCGATGCATTTTTACATCCCACAGCTTCGGCAGATCGCTTAGCCCCGTTCATCTTCGGCGCAAGAGCGCTCGATCAATGAGCTATTATGCACTCTTTCAAGGGTGGTCCCCTTCGGCAGCGGTTGTGGTGGACCCGCTCATCATCCCGGCCATGAGTTCCAGCGACATGATTAACCACAACACGAGCTTAGCAGTTCCCTGCTTCTGCAAAATTAGGATTTAAGTGCGGCGAATGCTGGCCACGCGGTTGTACTCCTTCGCGGACTAGGCAAACCGTAATTGGGTGAACCATTGCCCTTTTTTCTCTCTATCAATATATTATTTCCAGACCTCTTCGGACAGTGATAGTTATGCCTACAAGTAGATCAATTTAGATGCGGCCCAAGTATTGCTTTTGGACCGGGCTCAATACTTGCTAGGCTGTCAGTCGAACCGAGTTTGATAATTGATTATCCGTTCTTGATGGCCGATTTTTTTTTTCTTCCGGGAATTGCAGTGAGCCCCAAAAGCGTGTTTTTGAGTTTTCGGTGCTCGCAACGAGCTCTAAAGGCATGTTTTTAATCCCTGGGGCTCAGCAAAGACCTTTGTGTCGGCATTTTTGAACCTGAGCAACGCTACTAATTTGGAGACGGACCGAGTTGACTATTATCGGGCCGGGCCAAGTTGATTTTTTAGACCCACTCAAATTAACGTTTCCCCAAAGAGTCAAAGTCGATTTTGTGGACTTTTAGTCGTGTTAGCCTGTTAGGCTTCTTGTGTGCTAATTTTTAGATTGAACCATAGAAACCAATGACTCAAAACAAATACTTACTGTTTTCATACTGGGCTTGTGTTTCATTGAATTAAAATATTGATCTTTGCATAGTGGGCTTGAAATGAACATGTGCATGAAGATTTTTTTTTAAGGAGAATTCTTTTTCTTAGTTACAGATTTGCAGCTATTATCTATCCCGAATAATTTAACATTTTGAGGTTGAAAATTTCCTCACTGATCTCTGTTTCGAATTTGTTATTGGGTTTTTATCTCAATATCGGTCTCACTTCTATATAATACACGCATATTAGGATTAACAATATACATATCATTGGGAGTTTTGGACTATGTAATATGTATTTTATTTGGACAATTGTTGAGAAGTTTGATATAGAATTTCTATTTTGTAAATGTAACTTGTAGTAAATCACTCCAATACAACTTTATATCAGTGATATCGATAAATCCCAATATTTTTCTGGGATTGTCCATCAATCAAATGTCCAATTTTATTTACAAAAAACCATACCGATACTAAATTTTAAAATCCGAAAAAATCAAAATTAAACTAATATATCTCAACATATTGGTTCCGAATCTTTAAATTTTTATCCCTCTAAAGTCTCTCCATAGCTAAAAAAAAAAAAAAAAAACACACACACACAAATACAACTAGTTTGGTATCTCAAAATTTCAAATCTTCCTTTTTAGCTCTTATAATTATAGTTCGCTGCTTCTTGTCGTATCCATTAATCTAATATTTTGTAAAGTAGAGAAATTAAAAAGTAAAATTCTCCAGTTTTGTTAAGGTCGACTATGATATGAGTAGTGACTGTTTCTTGATTGTTAAGGAAAGACATCAACACTGAGAATTTTTGGACGTTTCGAGCTAAAGTCCTAGAGAGTACTCGAGTATTGCCACTATTAATTGTACAAAAGAATCCAAATTTTATAATAATTATTTCATAATGAAAGTGGTTTGTTTGCAATTTTCTTCTAATGATATTGCTGACAAATACATGACGTGAAAGAACCATTCTTATCGAAAACAAAGTTGATGGACGATGTTTGCATGTGAACAGATCTAAGATTTACTGCGGACCAACGAGTGCCGGTAAACTACGCATAATAATCGTTGTTGCTTTCAGAGTTTATCGAAGAATAAGAATGAAACGGGTAAATTATGAAAACCCGATATTTTTTTTTTGGGTATCCCTCCTATTTGGAGGCCCAACAATGTGGGTTATTTTTGACCCATTGATTCATGTACCCGGCCCATGAAGCCTAGGTCATAAATGACTTAGATGAGATGAAGAAATATATGAGTGAAGGAGAGAGAGTAAACAAGAGAAAGAGAAAGAGAGTAAATTCGCGGTTTCCGCCCAGTTTCGTCGACCCTCAGGAAAATCGTCATTGCGCACTCGTTCACCGTTGGATCGTCGTGATTTTTGGACAGAACGTTCCTAAGACATAGAGGTACGTTCTGAATGGTGGAGATGTGGTTTAGAGATTTCTAGGTCGGTCTGAAGAGTGGAAACCAGAGGCTGTTTTGTGAGAACGTTTTTCACAAATTCTTCTCTTGCTTGTTTGTTGTAATCCGAGATTGGTGTTCGATCTTGATGATGATGATGTATGCCTCTAGTTTTACCTAGGGAAGACTTCGTTTGTACCTCACTCTTGATTATAGTGGATTTTAAGCGGCTTACGGGTCCCGTGGTTTTTTACTCCGTTTTGGGGGTTTTTCCACGCTAAAATTGTCTCGTGTTCGTGGTTGTGTTTCGATTATTATCGCCTTCATATTTCAGCGGCTATTGGGAGATATTGAGATTCCGTTGCGTTGCGCTTTCTCCCAACATTTTTAATATAATTCTTTAATAAATATTAAGAATTTATTAGTCATTTTATCTTTGAGTTGGAGGACTTTCAGAATTGATTGATCGTAAATAAATTAAAAGTACAATTAATTCAGGTTGTATCTTTTTTTACGCCCACAAACAAACTGTACAACGAAACTTAGCAACTTTTTCCATAGTGCACTCAGACATTTTTTTAGGAAGATAGTAATTGCATTTTGCTCATTGTTTATATAGGCTAATTGAAAACACTCCAAGGTTGGTCATCGATTCGGTAAATTTTGCCGATATTGATCCATTATTTCATCAATAATATGTTTAGGCTGTGACAAAAATCACGGTTTCCGGCACTCAAGTCTTTTCGGTATAGATATATCACGTTGTAATTCCACTATAGCATCGAGAAAACTGTTACGATCCAAGAACAAAAGTCGTCATAAAACTTAAATCTCGTTTCTTTAAAGAGAAACTGTTGAAACTTGTATCACAAGTAATGAAATTTTTATGCTTTGCATTGTATACCTCCCATTATATAGAGTCCCACATGGGTTGGAGACAAGAGTTTGGTATGGTTTATATACCAAAGGAATGAGCTAAGGGCTTGGGCCTTAGGGTCATAGAATTTTGTGGATGGGAGAGGACTCACCCAAATGCACCATCGGTCTACCACACACGTGCCGCCGACCAACTGGCCGGACGTGATGAGGCGAGGCGTGGTGTGGTGCGTGCGTTGAGTATTCTGGTGCAAACATAATTCTTTTTGCCGAAAAATTAAATTGGTATTTTTATTACTTTTGCCGAAATTAATCATTGCAAGATTCAGTCTTACGCGTTTTGGTTTGGTCAGTCCACGAACCCCATTTTCTCTCCACGTTCTTTTTTCTTCCCATTACTTTTCTGAACGTTATTTTCATAACGTAAATATTTTTCTCAGCTATAAATACAGAGCTCTGGATCTCGTTTTTCACATCTCAATTCGCAGAGCAATATACAGTATTCCGAGCAAAAATATTTCGAGTGTTTAAGTGATTCCGATCGATACCGAGTGCACGGTATTGGTCGAGACAGAAAAGATCTGAGCTGTTTTATCCTGGGGGTGACGGGGCATTCACGAACCGCGAGCACCAAGGCAGAGCCGCGAAACACCTTAAAGAGAGCGACCTAGTCCGCGACTCAGCCTTCCCGGAGTTTTTTCCTAACCTTTGTTTTGCAGGTACCGAAGTGTTGCGGAGTAGTAGCAGCCACGAAGTTCCGGCGACAACAGAAACTAGTCGGATTTTTTTTATAACAGTTTTTTAATTAAAAAGATCAAAAGATTACACCTTAATAAGTTAACCCGGAAATACATACAAGCATGATGGGGGCAATCATAACTTGTGAAGAAGTCAACTCACTTACCAAACTCATTCATGACAACCATTATATGCAACATTGTCAAACTTGGATATCATTGCCACAATGAGGTGGTGCATGAAATTACTTGCAATAAATCCAGCCACTACAATCATTAACAAGAAGCTCAGAGACGGAGCCCAACAATGGCGACACAGACTATCGTCTTCTCTCTCCTATTCACATTCCTGCTTTTGCATCGCTCACCCATTAATGTTGACGCTATTGAATCGGGTAATCTCTTATATATATGACGTTATTTTTCATTTCTAAATTGCTGTAACTTTCCATAAAATTATAAAAATGACGTTTTTTCGTGATATTTTTAGATTATGTTTAACGCACTTAGTAATGTTCGGAGAAAAATTATCGTAATTTTTAACTTGTACACCGTATATCGCTTTAAATATTAAGGAAAATTACAATTGAACTGTTAAGAGGGCTATTGTTATAGTTTATAAGTCCAGGGAGAAAACTGGTACACAAAACAAGTTCAAAAGAAAACTCCTGCAACTCGAAACATTTATGCAACGTGATGAATAATTACTCGATACTATGAAGTTTGTTTTTTCTTTCGTAAAATGCCGGCATTTCACTAACTTGTAGAACTTGCACAAACAGACAAGTTCAGGTCTCAAGCTGCAGAATTGAGCTCAAAATCTGGCAGTAGATTTCTTTTACCTCATTGGGTAAGTGCCAAACATTTTTTTTATTCATTTATCATATTATATCAAATATTAATCATGATTTATTCATCTAAAGGATAATGAAAAGAAGATTCATAAGAAGCTATCGGGACCCAATCCCGTCGGAAATCACCTTCCACCGTCTCGACAATGAATGCTTTAGAACGGGTAATATCGCTATTGTCATGCAAGGTTAAGAGTCTAAGAGGGTGAATTTAAGTTATTAGGTTGGAAACTTCTTTGTATTGTGATTGTAAAAAAGGTGGAATTCAGACTTTGTTAGTTAATCGACTAGATGGAAATAAAAGAAGAAAGATTACTATATTTGAGTAAACATTCTATAAGCACAAGTTAACGCATGTCTGCTTAACGAACCAGCTGAGAAATGGGCCACTAAAGATTGAACTCAAGAACTCAGAAAACGAGTGATAAGTTAACCACTAAGCCACAATTTTATTCGGGTTTATTTAGTTTACCATAACAATTTATCATTACATTTACCGCGAGAGTATATAAAATGAAAGTGATTAATTACACTTGTACTCATTGCTAATCGCGGTAATTATTCATTGGTTTGATGACCTATCTTTATGGGGTTACATTTTCCATTGGAGATTCTCACCCTCAATACATTCTCTTGATGTTAGCTAGTCTAGTCGCTCTCCAGCATAATAAAAGCCGGGTTACAAGACAGTGAGGCTCGAAAAAGAGGAAAACACGGCTCCTATGACAAGGTCGAAACGTGATAGAAACGCCTCTAGGCGTTCTTGAGATCGATGCACTCTAAAATTTAGGGGTGAAACTAAGACTAGCGAGCATTTGGCCTATTTTTGGCCCGGTCCTGGTTTCCCAGGCTTTCTAAAACCGGTCCCGGTTCGTTTAAAAAACGCTCGCTCTTTTTGGAACCGGGAAGCCTCCCTGCACATTGAACTTCAATGAGGCTTTGGAAAGTGGAAAATGTGACATGAAATGCTACACAAGTATATATGGAAGTTTGACTCCTAATTATAATTAGCATTATTATTTGCAAAATAATCATATACTCAAAATAATGAGCCAACACAAAACTTGCCTCTACACATTTAGATTTTCTTTACAGGTGGAAAGTTGCTCACCGTAAGCTATGGAACATTTTCATACAATCTTCTATACAGCACGCTTCCTCTTCGATCGCTTGCTTCTCCTCCCCCGGGAGAAATCAGCAGCCTGTTTGCCGTTAGAAGCATATGCCTCTTCTCTGACCTCCTCACCCTGTTCCGAACACTAAATCAGTTTGCGGGTTTTCTGTGATAGGATTCGAACCAAAATAGAAAGAGAATTCACCAGGTTTTTTCTAGCGATCAACTGATTACCACCCAATATGGTTTAGTATCTCCTTGGTTCTCTACTCTAATCTAAACACTACTTAATTAACCATATTCAACCTAAGAAACTCATGCAACTTCCCCCTACACAAATAAACCTTAACCTAAGCGGAAAGGCCGCATGTATGTTTAACGTCTTTGAATTATGTCATCGTATTTAGTTATGTATTTATATAACGTAATTAAGTTTTAATTACGTATTAAGGTAATTTGTCTTAGGATCTACGCCCGACCCATTAAGTTGTAGTATTTGGTTTCTTATAAGTTCCCTAAGCAATGAGAAACAGAAATCAAGTTTTATTCAGTAGATTAGTTTAGTCTCCGGAACTAAAACACTACCCTTCAAACAAAAAAGACTAATCTGCCCTTCCTTCTTCTCAATTTCTTTTGCCACATTACCTTGTCATTGTTCTCATCGTCTGAGGCCTCTTCAGAATCATTGTCTGAAGTCACGGTCTGAGCATCTTCAGATGAAACAGGCTTGTTCGATTTTTTAGTTCTGTCACTTTCTTTTGGTTGATTGAATCTGTTGGATGACAGAGATTTCAGAATCTATCTAGATTTTGGAAGAGTATATAAAACTAGAACGCGTAAGAAGAAAGATGCCAACCTATCACCGGAACTTATTTGCTGAAAACCATCCCTTTTGGCACGCCCTGCTGTTATTATTCCACCACCGTCCTTATCGATAGCAGGCTTTGCACCTCCTAGTTTACGCAGCCACACCTGTTGTGCAGTGCTGAGAACGTTGTTTGTGAACCTGAACAGGAAACGTTAAATTTACCTAAATAATAATAAGAATACAATTAGTTTATGTAATGATCGTTATTTGTTCTGGGTTTATGTTACGGTGTTCCTTTTTTCGTCTATTTCATTAAATCCGCATGTACTTTATTTATTTAACAACTCGAGAATTGTGTACCTGTTACTCACTTAAAGACATTACAAAGAAAAAGTTTGGATTACGAGTATTAAAGTGAAATTGGTAAGAAAAACCAACCAGTAAATTGACAACCCCGAGGGTACAGACAAGGAGAAGTAACCGATCATGAGAGGAAGAAACTTGAACACAAGCAAACTGTTCTTTTGAGCTGGATCGTCAGTCTACCAAAAGAAAGATCGATAATCAATTACTATTAATAATTAAAGATTTTTAATGGCACAGCCTGCAATTTTACCTGAGGAGGCTTCATGATCTCCATTGAAACATACTGAGAAACAACTAGGAGAACCGGTAAGACAAGGTATGCTGCAGTGTCACTCCAACCCAGTGGCGGATGCCCATCCTGCAAGCCAAATCAACGGATAATTTAGAATATTCTCGTAACCTTTAAATATCATACCTCTCTCCTAGATGCTCTAGAACTTTCTCATTAATTCTCACAGCCAAGACTTGTTTACAGCTTGAAATACCCATGCAAAATTATTAAAGTCTTCTCTACGTTTACGTTATAAAATCCGCGTAAGATATATAAGCTTCGGATGATTATAAGCTCAATGAAATGAAAAATCTATGATAACCGCAGCTTTCAATGTATTACCACAAATGGAAACAACCAAGAAATTCCGGATCCACTTTGTCTGGCAGCTATGCTTGTGGGGCCACCCAAGGAGGGGATCCAAAAGAAACCTTCCGTCAACAGTCCCTAAAAGGTACAGAAATAATAATTTCAGACGATATCTTAATCTAACTAGATGTGTCACCCATAACTTTATCAGTAAGTTGATGTATATGACAGATATTGACGGAATGTGACAAAAAAAAAAGTGTCGATTTGCACAATTGGAAAGTTTAAATCCTACTAAGAAAGTGAGAACGTTAGAAATTTGACCCTTACCTCATTTGCCACATTGGAAAGAGCTTGATACAGACCGATCCAGACCGGTATTGTGGCCAAAGTTGGCAAACAGCCTACACATGAAAATAGTATATGTCTGGTATCATGTGGCACCAGAACCCGGAATTCACATTGTGCAAGACATATGTAATTCAAATAGGAATACAAATGGTAGAGCACATGAGAAGCCATTTGACGGAAAGATAAGCCTAAAGGAAATGGACAGACCAAGGTTCTAAATATCGATATCGATATCGTTTCGCACTCTCCAATTTATGGATATATCGCTTGCCGACGGGCATGCCGATGGATAAATTCGAAGAAAAAGATATATCGCTTGCCGAGAATATCGCATAATTTCGCGGACATATCGCATGCCGATCAAAATATCGACGGATATTTCCGAAAATATTTTTAATATTTCAATCATATTTTTATATAGTTTCTAAATTACTAATTTAATAATTATGACACATAGTTATAGCCTAGAAAACCTTCATAAATCATAATATAACACAAACATATAACATAAAAGTCATACGTCATAACATAATGTCGACATAACATAAAATAAGATAGGCATTATAATAAAGTCATAGAGTACAAACATAAATATGAAGCACGATTTTAAATGCCAATATCGATGTCGTTTCGCACTCTCTATTTTAGAAATATATCGACGCTTGCCGACGGATAAATGGGAATAAATGGATATGTCGATTTTCTAAGAATATCGTATCGTACTTCTCATTTTCTGGGCACGTCGTAGATATATCGAGGACATATCCGGATATTTAAAACCATGGGACAGACTAGAAATTCGTTCCGTAGATTACCGAGGTGCAATCTTGTTTCCAAAATAGAAACCATCACGAAGCATGTGTACATTAAAGTCGACATGTACTAATAATTAAAAAAGAGGTATAACCTGCTAATGGGTTAACTCCTGCCTGCTTATACAGCCGTGACGTCTCTAGTTGTATTCTTTCCTTCAATAAGTAATTGAGAGGAAGTATAAGAAGATGTAATCGTTTCAAAAGAAAGCTGTAATTCAAAACGATAATTACAATTATAAAATTTATTAGGAATAACCCTCACTTGATTGCCCTTATATCTCGCTTGGATGGCTTTAAGCTTTGGTTGGAGGTTTTGCATCGCTAACGTCGATTCGACCTACATGTAACACGAGTGTTATGATATGAAAGGTTAACACCAGCAAGCGAGTTTTTTCATGAACGAAAGATAAGCGATGAAATAATACTAAAAATACAGACAGGGACATTCTCTTTCTCACCTGTTGCTTTGTCAATGGAAGTGTGGCAACTTTTACAATGATTGTGAGCAGAATAATCGCGAAACCGTACGCGTACGGCACATGTACGGCCGCTAGTCCATCCTCTAGTATCTGATTCAGTTCAAACAAAAATAACAGCAACACGTCAAAATATTAACTCGGATACAATCATTATCCGAAAGATAGCGATCCAAGGCTAAAACCGATCGGAGATCGCTAACGATTTTCAAAAAGAATCCGTCACTTTAGGCGAACCAGAAAATTTTACAATAAATCCATTTTAGCTTAACGAAATATCAAAGGTAGCCATGCCGCTACGAATACAGGGAAAATTGCTCCCATGTTTTTCTACTTTTCAAATTATTCATAAATATTCATACTTATCAAATTGTCATCCTCAAACATGCGTAACAATTACAACCTAACAACGTCGACGAGGAAGCAAAAAGCAAACATAATTCAGAGTTCACAAATGATTACCTTCAGAACGAATTCCATGGCTTCCGATATGAAGCCGAACCAGCCACCGTTTTTCTGCACGACAGCGACCGCGGCGTCGGTATCGGCGGCGGCGCCGGGGGCTGAGTCCGCGGCTACGACCGCGGCATCGGCGAGCGTGTAGAGCAGGCCTTCAGCTCGGCTCGCTATCGCGGCCAAATCTACGGCCGAGTGGAAGGAGTGAATCGGCGGAATCTCGTGGAGGCTGACTCTGACTCTGACTCTGGCGCTCTGGAATCTGCGGCTCGGGAGGCACGGCCCGTAGCGCGAGAGCGAGGGCACGGGAGCGCCAACGAAGGGCTGCGACGAAAGCAGGATCTTCGCCATGGACGAGCTCTCGAGGGTTCCGTAGGCGGAGAAGAGTGAAGAGAGAGAGTCCTCAAGGTCTCATGGAGCTCAGCTGAGTGGTGGAGAAGAGGCGGTTTTGGAAGTGGAAGAGAGAGAGTGTGACAGTTTGAGACTCGGATATTTTTTTTCCGAATTATCTGTATTTCTTTATTTTTCATTTTGATTTCTTACGTACATTAAAGAGTATTTTTGTAGTAACACCCTTATACTTTCTATATTATTGTACTTCTCCCTTACAATTTTAATTTTGATCTTTGAATGCAGAATTGTTAGTGGGGTCAAAGTAACTTCAAGTTCTCGGGATTAGTTGACGATTACTCAACATTTTTTTTCGTCCCAGAGGATCTCGATATTTTATCACATATTATTCTTAATGCTTATAGTATGTTATCGATAATCATCATTCGTCATTAAATAATAATAAAGATTATTATAATTTTTATGAAATGTTCGTCGATAAATCAATTATTTATTAAAAAACTAGTAAAATCTAAATATTGATAAATCAACAAAAAGAATAATTTGAAACATTTGTGTCGGTGGGTCGGGCCGGACCAACCCGTAAATATCAAAGTCCATAAAGCCCACAAATTAAACTATTTTGGCTATGCTTTTTTGAAAATCACCGAGTGGGCTCACAGGCCAAGGCTATCACGGGTTGTGTCTAGACTAATTTTGGTAAGGTCAAAAGCTTGGGTGTGATAAGGTTGATTGGGCTTGGCCGGGGTAGGTCTGTAGAGGCCAAGATCTTGGGCTTGTCCGGCCTATAGAGGTCAAACCTTGCCAACTCTATTAGTATGGTTGATCCTAGCCTATCTCGGCCTCACCGTCTTGTTTTACAAGCTAGGCAAGGTGGTTCAAATCTGTTGGCACAAAATGTATTTTTGCTAATAGTATTTGTTAGATAAAAATCTTACAAATTAAAAAAAAAATGATGAAAATACTCTCGTTCAAGTCAAGTTAATATTATAGTAATTTTTTATGCCTATAGGCAAATGTATCGTTTTAAAAATATGCAGATGTTACTGCTACAGATATAAGATCATGAGGCTAAGTTCACCAAACAAGAATATTAGGGGGCAATGGTGCAAATTTATCTATTTTTATTTATGAATGTCCCATATACGTGCCACGTCATCTAAGGGGAGGCTATTATCGTCCTTTCAGTTTGGTTTGACAGTTTGACTATAGTTTTTTTCATTTTTGTATAGCATGATTGTTTTATTTAGGTTGTAATTGTAAAGTAGTAAGCCGAATACTCAACGAGAAAATACGCTTACAAAATCGTATAAATCCCGTTTGTTACTATGGGACAATTAACGTATATATTATTAATTTGTTAAAAAAAAATGTGGTATTTTCTAATCAAATGAAATTGAATTCTATATATATTTAGTCTTACCTTTTAATCAGTAGCAGCAAGGAGGCAAACAATTTGAACTTATTACGAATTAAAAATTACATAAGATGTGAAAAGTTGCAATTTTATGTTTAATTTTACATTAATATTAATTAATTAAAAAATACTAAATTTTGTAAGAAATTTATCTAAAAACTTAATACTTTATATTAGTTATTTGTGAATTCATCGATTTATATCAATTTCCTCCTAAACTTTTAGTTTATATTAAAGTGCCATTTTTTTGGTATACGTTAATGACTTTTCGTCAAAATTCAATGTCAATTTGTCAATTTTATATCTTTTAAAATTATTAGATTTCAACTAAAAAAAAATTTAGGTTTCATTCATAAAACATCCCTCAAAATTGCATGTGACCCAATGTCCCCTCTCAATAGCTCAACAAGTTATTTTATATAAAATGATAAGTTAACCATGCAAATAGAAAAGTAATATAAAATGGAGAAGACATTGATACTATTTAAGTATTTATGCTTGTTTTTCATTTATTATTAGACACTCGATTCAATAACCTCGATCCAACAATAATTATAAAGCAGTTTTGTGTTTAGATCAACTCCATTTTTAAATATAAATACACATACACTAAAAAATTCTTTTTTTGCATTTCGATACCACTGTAATGGTATTTTTTTATATTAATATTAATGTCATTTTAGTATATTCCGAACAACAAATGGTAATGTTGTATTTTAAAATATGTAATATGATAAATAAAATTAAAAAATAAAAATAAAATCAAGAGTAAATATGAAATAACTTTTAAAAAAATTATTTATGTAAATAATATATTTTAAAAGGACTAGTTTGTAAAAAAATAAAATAGAGTGATGAATAGTACCACACCACATTTGGCTTGGCATGGTACTGTTGAAATAATGAATCCCACACCATTATGGCGTGGGTTATGGAGTTCAAATGTAGTAATTCCTTACTCCATTTTGCTATTTTGGAGGTTGAATGGAGTTGCTCTTATAATTCTTAAAAGTTACAACAACTCTTTGATAATTTTGTAGGTTCACATCACCCCCTCTTAATCGAACCCATGGCAGAAATTGAAGTTAATCGTCCATTTAATCGGTCGACTTGAGTCTTCGAAGGCTGGAAGCTTCACTGCGTCGGACAAGTTTCGACGGGAGCACGAGCCCGACGCTCGGTTAGATTCGTAGGAGTATTTTACACCTAAAATTCATGAAAAGGTTCTTTTAAAAAATTATGAAAAAAACAGAGGAGCATTTTACGGTAAATCACAACCACGTACGACAACAAAAGCAAGGCATCAAAACGACGACGATGAGCGCCAAAACGACAGGTCGCTGGAGAATATTTGAAAGAGAAGAGTAGAAGAATCTGGAACAGCCTAGAGAGGGATGGAAAGAGCGCGTAACTCCATTAACGTGTCTCCGCAAGCTCTCTCCTGAACCATCTCGATCCCTCTCTTCCTCCCTTTATAACCCACCCTCCTTCTCTGTCGTCCCTCATTCCAAACCAAGAACAACAAGCATCATCAACAAAGCACTCTCAAATCTCTCTCTCACACACTCACACACTCGATTTCTCTGTGTTTTCTGCGAATTTCATCTGGATATGGCGGGAAAAGGCGAAGGTCCGGCGATCGGAATCGACCTCGGGACGACCTACTCGTGCGTCGGCGTCTGGCAGCACGACCGGGTGGAGATCATCGCCAATGACCAGGGGAACAGGACCACGCCCTCCTACGTGGCCTTCACCGACACGGAGCGCTTGATCGGCGACGCCGCGAAGAACCAGGTCGCCATGAACCCCGTCAACACTGTCTTCGGTGAGTTCTCGTCTGCCTCTCTCTCTGCTTGCGACTAGTTGTTTGTAGTTTCTGTTTTTTTTTTTTTTTTTGTTGAATCTCGTTTTCATCGAAGTTAGATTGATATGAAGTACTGTTCGTTAGCTTTCAATTTAGATCATGATAAGAAATCGTTATGATCCTTAGAGAATTATCGGTAGTTCAGAATCAGCTAGGAAGTTTATAGGTAGTGGTCTCTGAGGTATACATATTTGCTTGTCAAGTATACAGTCTTCAATGAAGCTTTTGAGTTCGTGTCTGAGAATAAGCTTGGTTGAACAGTTAATTACTTTGTATTGTTCTTGATTGATCGGAAATGTTTTCGATGAAGAGTTTGGTATTAAATCGGTGTTTCGTTATGCACGAACGATCTGTAATTATCTGCAAAAATGAATTCAGTAGCTTCTGCTTGTCAAGTTTAAGGTCCTTCAATGGAGTTTTTGAGATAGAATACAGCTTGGTTGAACAGTTTAATTGCTTTGTATATTGTTCTTGTTTGATTGGGGATGCTTAATTTTTTGTGTTTGGATTGCCTATGCAGATGCGAAGCGTTTGATTGGGAGGAGAATCAGCGACCCATCCGTGCAGAGCGATATGAAGCTGTGGCCATTCAAGGTGATTGCGGGCCCGGCTGAGAAGCCGATGATTGTCGTGAACTACAAAGGTGAGGAGAAGCAGTTCTCCGCCGAGGAGATCTCCTCCATGGTCCTCACCAAGATGAAGGAGATTGCTGAGGCCTACCTCGGCACCACCATCAAGAACGCGGTGGTCACTGTCCCCGCCTACTTCAACGACTCCCAGCGCCAGGCCACCAAGGATGCTGGCGTCATTTCTGGCCTTAATGTGATGCGTATCATCAACGAGCCCACTGCTGCTGCCATCGCGTACGGACTCGACAAGAAGGCCTCCTCCTCTGGCGAGAAGAACGTTCTCATCTTCGACCTCGGTGGTGGGACATTTGATGTCTCCCTCTTGACCATTGAGGAGGGGATCTTCGAGGTCAAGGCCACCGCCGGTGACACCCACCTCGGTGGTGAGGACTTCGACAACCGGATGGTCAACCACTTCGTCCAGGAGTTCAAGCGCAAGAACAAGAAGGACATTGGCGGCAACCCCCGAGCTCTGAGACGGCTCCGAACCGCGTGCGAGCGAGCCAAGAGGACTCTCTCCTCCACTGCCCAGACCACCATTGAGATTGACTCCCTCTATGAGGGAATTGATTTCTACTCCACCATCACTCGAGCTCGGTTCGAGGAGCTGAACATGGACCTTTTCCGGAAGTGTATGGAGCCGGTGGAGAAGTGCCTGAGAGATGCGAAGATGGACAAGAGCACTGTCCATGACGTCGTCCTCGTTGGCGGGTCGACGAGGATCCCGAAAGTTCAGCAGCTTTTGCAGGATTTCTTCAACGGGAAGGAGCTCTGCAAGAGCATCAACCCCGACGAGGCTGTTGCTTACGGTGCAGCTGTGCAGGCGGCGATTCTCTCCGGTGAAGGCAACGAGAAGGTGCAAGACCTTCTCCTCCTTGATGTCACTCCTCTCTCGCTCGGTCTCGAAACTGCCGGTGGCGTGATGACCACCCTGATCCCGAGGAACACGACCATCCCGACGAAGAAGGAGCAGGTCTTCTCGACCTACTCGGACAACCAGCCCGGAGTCCTGATCCAGGTCTACGAAGGTGAGAGAGCAAGGACAAAGGACAACAACCTGCTCGGGAAATTCGAGCTCTCTGGGATCCCGCCGGCGCCACGTGGCGTCCCGCAGATCACCGTGTGCTTCGACATCGACGCCAATGGTATCCTCAACGTGTCAGCGGAGGACAAGACGACCGGGCAGAAGAACAAGATCACGATCACAAACGACAAGGGGCGGCTCTCGAAGGAGGAGATCGAGAAGATGGTCCAGGAGGCGGAGAAGTACAAGGCCGAGGATGAAGAGCACAAGAAGAAGGTCGACGCGAAGAACGCCCTTGAGAATTACGCGTACAACATGAGGAACACTGTCAAGGATGAGAAGATCGCGACCAAGATCCCGGCAGCCGACAAGAAGAAGATCGAGGATGCCGTGGAGGAGGCAGTGAAGTGGCTTGACGGGAACCAGCTGGCCGAGGCGGACGAGTTCGAAGATAAGATGAAGGAGCTGGAAGGTCTCTGCAACCCGATCATCGCGAGGATCTACCAGGGCGAGGGTGGTCCAGGCGCTGCCATGGATGAGGATGTTCCAACCGGAAGCCATGGTGCCGGAGCTGGGCCGAAGATTGAGGAGGTGGATTAAGCTTTTTAGGTTAATGGCGATATGTGAGGTCTTTACAAACATTGTCTTCTTAAGTTTTTTGTTGAATCTTTTTATGGTTTTGAAGTATGTTTTCTATTTTGGTAAGCAGTGTCATTTTCCGGACACTGTAATATGACTGTGAACAGTTTCTGTTTTATCTCCATTTAAATGCACTTTCTTTTGAAGCATACCTTCGTGTTTCTGTTTTATAATATGTTTGTCGTTTGCTTCGCAATTAGATACGTCGTTTCTTTTCCATGCCTTTCCTTTGATGGGCTTTAACCAATGTTGGGCTCATGGTCCTACGGGCTTTTTAACCAATGTTGAACTTTGCTTATTTTTTACAATGAAATTTCAAAATTAATAACTTATTTATCATTATTCTTTTTAATTCTTCACTTTTTATAATTTCAAAATTATCTTTTAAGAATGTCAAAGATAAACTTCGAATTATAATAGCTGAGGGTTTAAAAAATATTTCCAATTTTGTTATCTCGTAACATGTTGCAATTAACCAAATAGGCAAAAATATACCAAACTGAAAAAAGATGATGAATAACATATGATGATCACCTAACTGCTATAGCTAAGTACTAATCATCATAGTTCGCCTTTCGACCTTCATCTGTGCATTTCGCCTGATCTTTTAATGCTTCCAATATCAAAGGTCTCCTTGAAGTGGATGTTCTTGTTAAATATATTGTAAAATAATAAAAGGCTTCGTTCATGATCATCGTGGTGATCAAAAGCAAAACCCTTAATCACCTTTAGTAACTACAGAAATACATTTAAGTAAGTCATGTATAGTCACAACATTTTAATAATATACTAAGTTCGGAGGATATACTCACAAGTACTCTTAATGATACCGATCTCGACTAACGCATTTATTTAATAGTAAATTTCGATAGCTTATTCTTAAAGAGTGAACTAACAACCATATTATATCAATAATATTTAGATATTTTTTGCAATATATTTATTTTATTTACGATTATTATAACATGTTGTCGCCTGTGGAAACTTCGTCGCTGCCTTGATCGGAACTCGGATACTTGCAAAAGAAAGGTTAATGAAAAACTCCGGGAAGGCTGAGTCTCGGACTAGGTCGCTCTCTTTAAGGTGTTTCGCGGTTCTGCCTCGATGCTTGCAGTTCGTGTATGCCCCGTCACCCCCATGATAAAACAGCTCAGATCTTTTCTGTCTCGACCGACACCGTGCACTCGGTATCGATCGGAGTACTGTATATTGCTCTGCGATTTTGAGATGGTGAAAAACAAAACCAGAGCTCTCTATTTATATAAAAAAGTTTACGTTGTGAAAATTAACATTAAGAAAAAACAACGGGAATAAATTAAAACGTGGAGAGAAAGTGGGGAACATGGATTGACTGATCCAAACGTGTGAGACTGAATCATTTCCACGTCAGAAAATAATTTTTGCAATAATTAATTTCAGCAAAAGTAATTATAGCACGCGGTGTGTGTGCGTGTGTGTGGGGGTAATGGTGCATTTGGGTGAGTTCTCTCCCCTCCACAAATACTTGTCTTCAAGTAATGTGGGACTTTTTGTGAAAGAGAGGAAAACTAGCAAAACTTCGCTACTTTGTGTAACAATTTCCAACATAACATAATCTCATTCTCACTAATCATTTAGCTTGTCCTCAATCAAAATAAATAAGCTTGTAAAAATGAACGATGATGAAATTCTCTCACTAGTTTTCACATAATGCATATGATAATCCAATATTTTACTTGCAGTAAATTTCTCTGAAGTATGTAAATACTATTATCTTAGCTCTCAAGTTCCTTCATTCTTAGGTCTGGAATATCTTGGGACTTGTCCGATTACACCGCAGGTTTGCTTTGGCAATTAGCCTATTTGTCTTGTTTTGTCTACAAACAAACACTTATCAATAATTCAATATAAATTGTTCGAATTAAATATTAATTCCAACAAAAGTCTATGATTTCAAGTCGTCGAGTAACTTCCTCAAACGACGGATATTAACTCTATATTTAAAATAATTAGATACACATTGCACTTCATCAATTACATGTAGGCAAAACTAAGTAGATGATTTTTCGGGAAAGAAAAAAAGAAAAACAAATAAATAATCATTTTCAGTAACAATATAGCTACAAAGAAGGGCATATAAGTGCGTATAATACGAAGATATCTATGAAAGTAGTCAAGTACCTAACAAACTTTTCTTAATTCGAATACATATTATACATGATTGGCCACAAATTATATAAGATAAAAACAATCTACTAATAGTAAACGAGAATGAATAAGAATTTTAAATATTTTTGGTGTCAGATTTGATTGATTTTTTGGATTTCAAGGTATATGTTTATAGAGTCAACTACTGAGTCTTTCTGACAACTTTAATATAATTTTAATAGAACTAATTTAAAAGAACAAAAACAATAATATATAAATAAAATACTTATTTACACAACTTATTTTAATGTGATTTTGAAAAATAAATAATAAAAAATATATATTTAGATATATTTTCTTACCCCTAGGATTACACGTATGAAGCACAAAACGACATGTAAACCGCACCCTGAACTGAAGAAACGACAACTTCATATCCCTATTTCATCTCTCAAAATCTCTGCCACTTTATTCGAAGCGTTTCTACTTCAGGCCTGACATTACTTTGCCTCTATGTATGTATGCTAAAGAAACTAGATTAATTGTCACAAATTCCTTTTAAATTTTATTTTCTTGATGCATACGAATTTAAGTTTCTTGTAAAAATATACTTATGTTGGATTACATCATTACATGTATCATCGTTTGTTCAATATCTCTAACACATAATTCTCAAATTACAACTTCAAACGAAGCAAATAAACTCTATAATTAAATTAATTAATTTTACATTGCACTTTATCAACTATATGTACGGCAAAAAGTAGAGTACTCTTTGAGAAATAATATTAATAATCATTTTCTATAATAAGTTAACTACAACGGAGGGTATAAGAGTAAATACTCTGTCTCTAGACCAAACAACACATGAGAAATACATAAAATAAATAGGGATAATAGCGGTAAAAGTGGTTAAAATTAGACCAAGTGTGCAAATAAGTGGTCAAACTGATTTAAGATCGGCATAAGTATCTAAAGTTTACCAAACCGTGGACAGTACAAATTCCATCCATTTCATGTCAACGCCGTTTGCCACGTCATTTCCACAAGTGTTGAGCTTTGGCCTTTTATTTGCACACTCGACCTAACTTTGGCCACTTTTGCCGCTATTATCCTTTTTTTACATCCAAAGTATTTTTTTAGGGTTTATCTAGATATTTTTTATTAATTTTTTTCTTTTTCTTAAGATTTGACTAAAACTTGATTTTCGAAAGAACTGATTTTCGTTTTCTAAATTAAGAACGCTAACTATCACTCTCAATTTTGAAAACATAAAATGTGTTATCGGTTTCACATGTAATTTACGATCATAAGATTTGACATAAAACCTCTATATACTTAATTGTTTGGGACCATTAGATTTTTTTAAAGGAATTGGTACGGAATACCCATTTAGCCACAATTTTTTTTTTTAAATTACTCATTGGGTGTGTATTAAAATGTACTAAAATAGGTATGTTTTAAAAAAAGTTTGTACAAAATAAAGATTTCGTTAATAATGTTGGCCTAAAATTGTTAGTTCGAGCCGAGACTAAAATCGAGACTTTGTAATATTATTTTCGTTAATAATAGGTATGTTTTCTTAATAAAATAATATTACATAGTCTCGATTTAAGTCTCGGCTCTAACTGACAATGTTAGGCCAACATTATTAACGGAAATCTTATTTTGTACAAACTTTTTAAAACATACCTATTTTAGTACATTTTAATATACACAATGAGTAATTTAAAAAAAAAAAAAAAACTTGTGGCTAAATGGGTATTTAGTACCAATTCCTTTAAAAAAATCTAATGGTCCCTAACAATTAATTATATAGAGGTTTTATGTCAACTCTTATGATCGTAAATTACATGTGAAACCGATAACACATTTTAATGTTTTCAAAATTGAGAGTGATATTAAGCGTTCTAAATTTAAAAAACAAAATCTGTTATTTCGAAAATCAAGTTTTAGTCAATTCTTAAGAAAAAGAAAAAAATTAACAAAAAGTATCTAGATAAACCCTAAACAATACTTTGGAACGTAAAAAAAAATAAGGGATAATAGCGGCAAAAGTGGCCAAAGCTAGGCCGAGTGTGCAAATAAGTGGCCAAAGCTCAACACTTGTGAAAATGACGTGGCAAACAGCATTGACATAAAATGAATGGAATTTGTACTGTCCACGGTTTGGTAAACATAATCAATTATATTGTAATCTAGTGTTATATAGTCGAATAATTCCATCATATATCTGTAGCGATTCCTATACTTTTGGAGTTCTAAATCTAATCATGTGTATACATATATGTAGTTTATTAAAAGGTTTAATATGGATTTATCTAAATACAATACAATCTCGATAAATTAATACTCGATAAATTAATAATTTTGATTGAATAATATTTATTTTCCATCACGACCTCATAGTACTAGTTAAGTTAATAGTTCGTTAAATTTTATAAGATAATAAATTGTATATAAGTATATATAACGTTTAAGTAGTATATAAAATAATAATTTAATATAGAAGTAATAATATTGCATAGTTAATACAAAATGTAATATTACATATGTAATTGTGATATCACGTTAAATAGAAATAATACTACATGACTAAATATAATTATGAAGTTACTCTTTTTATGAAGAATATTTGTCATCTCTGTTAGTTCTCTAGACATGTTCATTCATACTTTAAAACAACTTGTGTACGCAACTTTACAAGAAAACTGTGTATCTTTATTCTTCCTTATTCTATATAGCTTCTCTCATATTATTCAATACTTCAATAAAACATTATTATATTAATTTTATATAAACTAGTGGACCGCACCGCGCTTCGCGCGGTGGCGTTGAAAATATTAAGTAAATTAATTATGCGATATCATGATAAATATTAAATTTGTTTAAAAAATACATATGTTGTTGTGTAATATTATTTACGTTTTTAATTTAATAAGATCATATAATTTGAAAAAACTTGATACCAAATATGTTTTTTTAGTACCAAATTAAAAACATTTAGTACTTTTGTCTATTTTTATTATATTTTACTTTGAAGCTAAAATGATTATATTTTTAACGTTTACTTGTGGAAAAAATTATAATCTTTTGAGTGCAAGTAATTACATTTTAATTTTTTTATATGATAAACATTTGAAACTTGTCTTTCACCAATATTTAATAAACTTGATCTCTTTTATCTATTTTGTAAATCATTGATTTTTCTACACTATTGTATCATTTTATTGCAAAAGTATATATGTTTCTTAATTGAAATTAAAACGACATGTCACTCCACTTATTTCCTGATATTTTATTTGCTAAAACTGTGTCGTTTTTCCTTGTAGAATAATGCAATTTCACAAACGGTAGCTTTGGATCCTCCTCGCACCACTGTTCTTCTTCTTCCCCCTCTCTCAGAGCTCCCTCCAAACGTCCTCTCACGCCTACGCCGAACGCATCCGACGTGTTGATGATCGATGGGGAGGTAGACGCGCCGGTAATCGACGACTCGGAGCCAGTCGCGGTCTCGCCGAAGGCTCTTCTAGCCCTAAGAGCGAGGCGATCGGTGCCGTTGTTACGGTATGGATATCGATGGTTCTTTTTTATACCAAATTTTTAAGCATTTGAGTTGAATTTCGTGGATTCAGAGATGATTTTCCATTCTTTATTGTGTTTTGGGTATCTTTGATCAAAGTTTGATATGTGTGTTTGATGTTCGGATAGGAGGGAGGCAAATCATATTGTTTGTTCCTTTGCCGGTTTATTTACACTCAAAGGCTTAAACACGATAAGGTGCGTAATTTCCTGTTATTCTTGTCGCATGTTTTTTATATCGGTTATCTGGTTTAAAATCGTGTTGATTGGGCATTTCTGTAATTGTTTGGCTTTGTAGTTTGTAATTCTTGTTTTTTTTAATTGAAGTGATATCTTATTTAAAATAATTAGTGAATTAGTATTAGACATTTTGCATAAAAAAATCTTACAAATAAGAGATTTTAATATTAATTGAAAGAAAACATATTGAAATTCTGAAAACATAAGTTATTATAAACGACAGAACATTTTATGTCGTTTGTATGTTAAGAATTCACAAGTACGTCCGCATTTTATGAACATGTTGTGGCGTCTGCTTCTTTAAATGACGGGTACATATGGTGTTTTAAATGTGTCGCGGTCTTGTTTTGAAGGCTCCTCGACATTTGTATATATTTTTTAAGATTCGTAGGTTTCTACGCCTAAAAACTTTTGTTTTAAATCCGCCAACTAAAATCTCCGAACTCATAAGAAAAACAATTACCCCATAGCTTGGTTATTCCCCTTGCTATGGCAATTACTAATATTTCAATTATAAATAGACTATTTAATAATTCAAAATACAATTTAAAACAAAAAAAAAACCGTGAAATTTATAAAATAAAAGCAGTCGAATTCTACGGTAAATATCACATATAAATAGACATTATTCATATATAATTCCAAAACCAAAAACATTCAATCCACATAAAAAAAAATCATCACAAACATAATAAAGATATATATAAACGAATTAAGAATTCAACTTACAATTCGTATAACATCACATTAGAATATTATTTTTAATAACTTAGCCTATTAAATACACACGTAATAACTTTGCAACAACGCTGTCCTAAATTAAAGGAAAGATTAAACTAAATAAAGAAGAAATATTTAAAGTACATTAAGATTTTCAAAGCTAAGTCAGTTCCAATGCTCCTCACTTATGAATCCTCGGATTGTACACAGGGTCTTTTTCCTCATTGTAGTCACAGTCATCCTCGTCCGAGTCTTCCTCTTCCTCTTCCTCTTCTTCAAGATTGACGTATTGATAGGGCTCTTGATGAATGTTCCCTACTGCCTCGTATCTCTCTGTCGGATTCATACCACCAATGTCCCCTACTACCTCATTAGTATCTGAGTCCACCATCTCCACGTCCACCGGAATAGAATACGCCTGGTATGAAGACCTCAGATATATAGTCATATTATGATCGTCTTCTGCAACGATGAGGTCGTGTATAAATAAGTTTAAGTCTTTGTAATACTCGTATGATCGACGTAAACCAAGTTTGATGTACATCGGCAACGACGTATAAAACTTTTTTTTCCAAAACTCTATATCATGGTAAAATGGGCAGTCATTCAGGAGCTGTGTGTAGAAACGATCCCTATAATCGCGCATGCTCTCCCCTTTAATATAACACCATGCCGATTCCCTTGTATCAAACATTGAAAACAGGTTTTCGTTGTCGAACCTATCCATGATCAGCGTCCTAAATTCGTTCCACGTTGTGTTTTCTGCACTCCTTTTTTGACTTTTCCACCAATACAACGCTATCCCACCTAATTGCAACACTGCCAATTCTATGAACATCGTTTGTGCGACTCTCAGTGATCTAAAAAGTGACTCGATCACAGTAATGAAATTTTCAATGATCCCATAGCGCGGCCCATAGTAGTAAGGCGGTACACAATGTTTGAAGGCTTTGACGGCTTTCGTTCCGAATAGTTTAGGTCTCTGATTATCCACATCTTCTTCAATTTCCTACATTTAAACAAAAAAATAATTTATGATTTGAAGAAAAGAAAAATTTCAAAGAATCGTTAGAGTGAATAATATAGTGAAAGTGCAAAGAAACGTTGGATTTACCATTGTCGGAGTGTTGGCGAGATTATTAGAGTGGTGGCCAGAAGAGTAACTCTCAGTTTTTTTTTATTCAGAGTTTTTGAGATGTATTTTTTTCATCAACATCGATCTATATTTATAGAAGGGAAGAGTAGTGATGTTTGAAAAAGTAACTGAATGTGAAGGGTGGTAATCTTCGAGAGAATGGTAGTTATGTTTTAGAAAAAACAGAATTGCATTCGTTGCGTTGTTTTAGAGTTTTTTTATTTTATTTTTTAATTTCCAATTATCACGTGCCATGATTGTATTTTCACTATTTGAAAGAAAAATAATAAAAAATAATAAAAAAAACACGTATCAGTTTTGTTGTATCCATAAATATTGTTTATAAATATTTATAAATAATTAGTTAGAAAAAGTCCAATCTTTGAACGTATTGTTGCTTTCATTACTTATTTAATTAAAAATAAATCACAAAATGAGAAAATGAATTATAGATTGACATTTATGTCCCTTGGAAACCAATTAATTTTATGCTGCACAATTTTCCTCTCCAGCAAATCTCTCTCTCTCATTCGATATCACTCTTCGTCAGTTTCTCTCAGCCAAATATTTCCCGCCGATTTTTTCCAACCGTCATATTTTCTCTTCACACGCCTCTTGTATCCAAGGCCGCTACGGTTAAGTCCCAGCGATTAACTGCGCTAACATAAAGACCTCAACGCCAATGTGTTCCGAGACACCTATCTCGCACGGTGACGATCAAGGTTTGTGCTTCCAGCCTATCTTCTCGAGCGAGCATCTCTGTTCAATACGCGACGCCTACATTTTCTTTGTCCATTCTTCTCATTTTCTCTGTTAAATGTGGTGATGAAGCTGTTGAAGCAATCTTCGGATTTGGGCGCTGAGCCGTTGGAAGCGAAATTCGACGCCATAGCCTCGGGATTGATAGACTCAACATGGAGAATTAGGATGAGGAGGATGACGATGGTATGGATTTTATATTTATTATCTCAAAATTGAATAATTATTTTCCATTTGATTATTGTGATTGAGGATTTTAGTTTAATTGATACATCAATATGCTGGATTTTGATTAATCTTGAAGTATAAATGGTTAATTAATAATTATAACTGTTCACAGTTTGGAAAGTCATTTTAGAGGCGTGCTACTCTGTTCAAGAATAAGTTCGTTCGACTTCCCAATGAGAGTTGATTCCGCTTTTTTCTATTTTCTCCGAGTTACGATTCAATTTTTTCCAGCGAGTTTGGTTTTATATATGTCATTGTTTTTTCTTTCTTTGATTTTTCTGGGGGATTTCTTTAAAAAAGAGTAAGTCGTCGATTTCCTCGAGAGTCATTCAACTTTTCCCAGGTTTTGCATTGATGTATCATTTATCAGCATTGTTTTTTTCAACTTAGATTTCTGATCTCGGTTAGGTTTTGAAATCGACGCTATGCAGCGACGGTTTTTCATTGCGGAAGTGCGTTGATTCATGCTTTCCTAATTCATCGCTCATTCACTCTCTTCTCTCATCGGGTCAAGATGTCTTTGGCTAATACAATCGATGACAGTCACCAGCAAGATTCTCTCCAAAGTCATCAAGTACTGCAAGAAGCACGTTGATGCCACGCCGTCCTAGCCAGCCTCTTTTCCGCCGCGCCGACCCCTGATGACCGTTCCTTTGCTGCTGGCAATGACCTCAAGAGTTGCAACACTGGCTTTGTCAATTTCGACCAGTCTACGCTCTTCAATCTCATACTGTTCAGCCGCTCTTCCGTACGGTTTCTGATTTTTTAATTTTTCTGGTTTATATTGTTTTATTGGGTGATTCCTTTACATTAACTTCCGCAATCTCTAGTAGTTCGAAGGCGATTAAATTTTCCGTGATTAAGATTAAGCTTGATTCGTTTATACTATGGTTAATATAAAGATTGGTTATGGTTTTTAAATAGCCATTTTAAATTGTATAGGTCTCTGCATTGTTTTTATATTATTTGCTTGGTTTTTGATAAAAAAATCTTGTATTTGTTATCCTATGTCAAAATATATATAAAGTAAGGCCTTTTATCATATTTTTTTTTTTTGGCTTGATAAGAAATATGAATGTAGCATGGTTGTGTTGCTGATATCAAAATTGACATTGTCGACGCAAGCTCTGTCAACGCTTGATTTGCATATAATGTAATGTATATTTCTAATACACATAATAAACACACTTGCCATTAAATAATAAAAAGTATTGTTGCAAATAGTAGTTACTCATTCTTATATTTACGGATTCAACCCCGTATTCCTTTTCCTTTGCGCTCGCTTTCATTGCCTTCTTTGGATTCACTGGTTGTTTTGCCATAGCTCCGTCATTGTCTCCCCTCGGAGTTACCCCTTAATGACAAAAAGTGTTGTTAGTAGTGGCTCATTCTATCCTCTCAAAAAAATTAGAGGATAACAAATTTAATTTTAAGACCCGTGTTTTCAAACTTGTGTATTTCCTTCATAATAGTGTTAATTCACTTGTTTACCTCGACCAAAGAATGCAGCGAAAGACGGAACTTGTTTATCTCGATCAAAGAATGCAGCGAAAGACGGAGACATTAAATGTTTAATTTGAATTTTAACCAAATTTAAATATGATATATCCGTAATCAGTAAATTTGATTTTCTACTTCAATAATGTGTATAAGTTTTTAAATTTTAATAAGTAGTTATATGGTAGTCTGCATAATACTTATGAGAACCGAACCAATGACTTGATTTTTATCCCGTACAATATATCAATCATGTAAAACTTGTAAATTCATGTTTCTTATAAGCTTGCTGGTACGCTTTGCACTGTGACGCTGAATCGCAATCGTAATGAAATATACCTGAGTTATATTAAATGTGAAAGTACCAAGTAATGATTACATTAAAAAAAATACACGTTATGTATAAAAAACCTGCTCTATCTGTTTATTGTTGTTTAGTCATTAATAACTTCTATACTTCTACTCGAGAACTAAATGAACCTTAAAACCATTACATATTTTGAAATGTTATCCAGAAGTATACAATTTGATAATAAGCAAAATAGTTCCTAATCTTCGCATTTGTGTGGCAAATCCATAGCATTGTAGAAAACGGGATATTGCGTAGCCACAAAATCCCCGCCTAAAAGTGCGTGCATCTCCATCATTCCCGCGTGGTTGTCTAGAAACACTGTTTGCTTCATGTCATCGATTGCCCTTCGTGCGGCCTTCCGCTGCCGTTCTATAACTCGCTTCCGCTCGATCATTCTCTGTTCGATAACTGACTGCCGCTCCATCTTTCTTTTTTCTTCGATTTCTTGCTTTCGTTTGAACTCTACTTGTTGTTTTTTTCTCTCATGTCGTTCCTTCTCTTGTTGTTGCTCAATTATTTTCTTGACTTCCTTCATTTGCCGTTTGGACTCTCGTTCCCATTTGGCCTCCTGACATCGTTTGCTCTCGCGAGTTTCTTGCATCTCGTTTAGCAATGCTTGTCTTTTTGTCTCGGCGAGAAACTTTTCCGCTTTAGCGATGAGATTGGCATATTGTAATTTCATATTATCTTTTCTCTTGCGGGAATTCATGTTGTTCATGAAAGACAGAGTAAGACAGAGTAAGTCTTCATTAAGAACTGTTCCACAATAAATCAAAATAAATATTATTTTTCTTGGTAACGGTTTAAGGAATTGAGTGATTAGTTAGTTATTAAGTGATATTTGAATAATGATATCGTTTCAGTTTTGTAACTATATTTCTAACCGTTACATCATTTCCGCTAGGGGCGTGGAATAAACCGGTAACCAAATTTTAAAAGCATAGCCGTAAATTATTCGGTTTAAAATTACCGTAACCGTATTATTTAGAAAACACGTTTATTTTTTTAACCGGTTTTAATATTACTTTTCTTATTTAAATATCTTAGGATTAAATTAAGTACGGTTATTTATAATTGTACTTGAATTTATGTTTAAACTACAATAGACGGTATGTTTTTTTTTTTTTCCTGGGTTGTTTTATTTGCGATATTTTAATACCGATATGCTTCCTTAATTTGATTATTAGACTAAGGTATTTATAATATTTAACATGCAATGAAGATAATATTTAACATGTAACGTTTGGAGAAATTCAACGATGACTAATCTATTTTTACGGGCCGTTCACATAAATTAAATAACAATAATAATTAAAATTATATAATAAAATTTTGTACTCTCAATAATATTAATTTATAAGAACTCTCCTGTTGTATATTAAATTATAAAGAATTAAATCACCAATTTAGGAAGACAATCATTTGTCTTTCATAGATGAAATCAAATAAGTGATGTAAAATCTCATGGATCTCCCAAGTGATGTCATAAATTGCCAACTATATCTAAACCTAAATGTCGTTTGATGTGTAAGTGAAAGGGAATTACCGAATACGACATTATCTCCAACACTGAATAATAATAACAAAAAAATGTCATTGGCAAGCTTTAGAAATGAATAACCGTCAAATTGATTTTATCCCCTCTCTTTCCTTTCTCCTCTTGATTTCCATCTACGTGATTTTAAAAAATTAATTTAATTTTTTTTTAATTATTTGTGAAATTAAAAAATTAATTTCAAATTTATTTCACGTTCATTAAGATTTATAATAAAACTAAGACTGATATTTTATAAGTAATTAATCTGAGAATATATATAATAAAACTATTAACCACTATAAATAAATAAACAATCTATATATAAAGATTATGTAAAGAAATAAGAAACAAAGAATAACTATTACAAATATGAAAAAAGTATTATTTCAAACACATAGCAATAAGTCTTGTTTAACTCAGTTAACACTCCTATACAAAAGCTACTTACTGATTTAATTACAGATACTATGAAACAAAGTACGGCCACAGGAAACTAATAAAATTGGAAAAGAAAAATAGCTAAACTTGCTTCACTTCGACGTGATCGTTGTTTTTTTCTTGGTCTTCCTTTTTGAAATACTTGCACCGCAAAAATTTGTGGCTAGTGATCCCTCGTCATTTTCCATCCCCATCATTGAATTTGTAGCAGCTTGCTGTGAATTATATAAATTTAATAATAAATTAACAATCATCAAATAATGAAAAAAAAGGTTACAACAACATAGTTACCTTTGTTAAACTTTCCATTGTTGGGGAAATTTCCTGTATATTTGATATATTAATATACTCTTAAAACAATACTACTATTAAGTTTATTATTATGAAAACAACGTACCTCTGAAGCACTTTCCATTCCTTCAATGCTATTTGTGGCTAAGTTCCTCAGTGGAGGCATTTCCTAAACAATTTGATAGTTTATTTAATTGCATACTAAATGCTTTTTTTAAAATATAAATTAATAAAACATATTTTCTTGTATTTAGTACTTTTTTTTCAAGCATGTTTTGCAGGGATCTAGATTCAATCTTTGTTGGAATTTATTTAAAATATTTGATAGTTTATAAAATTGTAAATTTGTCCTACTTATTAATTATTTATTAAAACAACTTACATATCTTGAACATGACTTTCCATTGGTAGATTATCATTTGTGTGTACATTCGCCATCGTAAAATTGGTTTTCTATATATGTGAGAAATCAACTATATAGTTTTTCGTAATTTTTAAACGAATAATTGATACTATATATTATATAATACTTATGTCAAATAATGGTTACCTTTATGAGCTTTGAATTATTTCCCACACTGTCTTCTGTATCAATGGCTTTGCCAACCGTAAACATTTTGCTATCATATTCAATGTTATACCTCGTCAAGACCAACTTTAAAACCAATTTTCTCCCTCGTAATTCATCTATTTCAAGTGGAATAACGCCACTGGTAGTATCATTTTTGTTGAAAAGATTAATCGCTGTGGAGTTGATCAACAATTCTGCCACCTTATTAAGCATGACACAAGATATCGTTTCTGTTCCATCGGAAATCTTCAAATGAAGTTTGTACCTGAGGAATAAAAATAGACAACAATAGTATATTTTTAAACTATTTAGTTCCTTTATAATTATTTTCATATAAAAATTATCATAAACAACGTTTTTATATATACTTGTATTCAAATAAACTTACAGTTTAAGAGGGATTTTTGTCTCCAAACCATTACAGTGTCGACATATGTATGTTCCGTCAATAGAGTCCACCTTCTTTTTGCATACATTGCAACCATTATAAAACCATCCATAATGTTCGTCTATGCTTCGAATCATTCCAACAATAGTGCTAGTATGTCCCTACATTTCAAATCATATATAACAGTTAGTAAAATTAATTAAAAAGTGTAAGATTAAGGACATATGGTCTTACAATATTTTTTTCCGTTAGATCGGCACTTAAAAATTGCTGAATAGTCATTCGATTTTCCATCATCTCTTCTTCCAGGCTTATTTTATTGAGCGTAGAAGACTTTAACATTTTTATTTGTTTATTTTCATTTGCAAACCTTCCCGCTACTGTCTCCACGTAGTCATGTTGGATGTTAATATATATCTTAGTTGCTCTTGTTGAAGAAAAGTTGATATCACCTATAAAAAAATTACAAAAATATTAAAAATATATGTATACATATAATGTGAAATACATATATCTATTATGTATGACTTTTTATATATAAATATTTCCAAAATGTATAAGCAAACCTTATCACAAACATTTTAGCAAAATTATATTTACATTACAGAAACCTAAAACGTAGAAACCTATACACATTATGAAACTTTCAACTCATAAAAATATATAGATCAAGAATAGGTTTTTTTTTCCCTTAAAAAGCATATCTATAATAATAATAAAAAAGTACCTTTGAACAAAGAAACTCGAGTGGATGTAATAATGATTATCAAAGGGACCTTTGTATCTTCGGCTTCTTTGGCAAAATCAAATTTCTCGCCTATCTCTCCCCATAAAGTCACTTTGCATTGATCAGAGCTTGCATAAGAATAAGAAAATAAAAGAAAAAACATTTAGTAGTGAATTGTTATTTAAAATTGCATATATAAGTCTAATAAGAAATTGTAAAATGCTTACTAATCGGTGATTATTTGTAAGTCCCTTTTTATTAAACCATTTCCAACGGTTTCTACATCACCAACTCCAGTTAAACAACCAATGATGTCTACCGAAAAAAAAAAAGGAAAGTTTGTCAAAATTATGGAAATAATTTTTCAATCGAATATTTTGGAAAAATAATAGAATAAACCTGTTAAAATGTTGCTGTCATTGATTCTAGATTTGACAACACTTTCAATAGCAAATTGAAATCCATGTAATTTAATAGAATGAATATTGTCAATTTTTTTAATAGAAGTCCATGGATGAAATTCAATTTTTATATTGGAATCGACAACTTTAAATCCACGGGTATTATTAACAATTTTGAAATTTGATATGAGGTAAACGCTTCCTTCTTCAATCAGACATCTAAACTTGTTAACCAAATTTCTCCAAATTGTTGCACATAATAGATTTTCCTATAAATAATTCCAAAAATAATCAAAATTAGTGTACAATCAAAATAATTAAAAAGATACAAGGTACAATTCGAGTCGTACATTTTTAATATATAACCTATTTTTTAAAGTAGAAAATAGTTAACATACCTTCTCATCTAGGAGAACCATGTCTAAGCTGATTAGTTCGTCGTTTTTCTTCGTGTTGATTGAATCCCATAGTCGACACACTCTTACTTTGACTGACCAACATTCATTATTTATGCTCAATTGATCCAAAGATACTAATTCCATGCTCCTATAAAAAAAATTGTTATTTTATTATTCTAAATAACAATTTAAATATTGATGTTTTAATTTTAAACGCTGTAGAATTCAAAATAACATATAAATATCAACGGTTTCACTGTAAATTTTTTATTTCCTTAAACACTTGAATCTATATATCTTTGTAAAATTTAAAAACATACATGAAAGTATTCAACATAACCATATATATTTATATATCAGTTTAAAAAACAAACCTTTATTCTTGTTGCAACTGCCTCGGATAATTGTTGAACACGACAACAAAAACTTTAATAGAGTCGAGAAAATAACGATCGTAAGCAAGAACACGTTTGTGGAATAATTTTATATAGAGAGAGGAAGAGTAAAATATTTATGAGAAGTTTTTTTTTTTTATTTGTTTCTTGAAACATACCATGTATTTATAGAAGAACAAACCGCTTCATTAAAAGTCGCGATCCTTGAGAGCCACTATTGAATATGTGTCGAGCTATTTTCTATTTAAACTTTTTTTTTTCATTAAAAAAAAGAATTGAATTATTTGAGATGGCTTCTCTTCGAATGACAGTTATTTTTTTGGGAAGGGAGATAGAGATTTGAGGACACATCGAGTTGTATTTTTTTTAATTAATTAAATAATTAAACTGTTTATTAACATGCATCTTTATGGTGTATATTTTTTTTTTCAAGTGCAAAGCATTTGAATCTTGGTGTTGATTCATTAATATGCATCTTTCCATTTCGTACGTGTAACCATTTATTAACTGCCAATAAGAAAAGAATAATTTAAAAAAGTAGAGAAACAAATTAAAATATTAGATAGGTCATAACTCTTGAAAAACGGTTATTTGTTATTTAATTTAAAAATAAAACAAAAAAAAAACGTATTCTATATATAAACAAATAGAGGAGCAGTTATACAAAATAATAATTTGTTTTAGCCACCCCATTCAAAAATAAATAAATAATAATAATTTTTTTATATATACGAAAGAGATAAAGATACCTATAAATAAATTTTCTTTTATTTCGTATTAAAAATAATTATTTTAGAAAATGGAAAAAGAATAGGTCAAATTCTTCAATTCTAACGAAATGTGACTGAAAAAGAGTCAGTGAAAAACCTAAATTATGAATTGTTGTATCTTGATAGTGTGTTTTTTCTTTTGTGCAATTATTAGATTTAAACATTTATGTTCGACCTTAGTCGTTGTTTAATTATAGAGAGTAGCCGGTTAGTTCTTATCAATTTTGTTTTAACAATAAACAAATTTTTGCAATTTTTTCATTAATTTATATACCTAATCAGTTACCTAATTTGTAGCATAGATTATCACCGATAAACAATTAAAATGAATCACAAGTGTACATATATACAATTCATTCTAAATAATAATTGAATAATTTTTAACAATTGAACATTTCAATAATTAGTAATCACCAGTTGAATATTTAAATTTAAAATCATAACTTTACTTGAATAAATGAAATACGACAAAATACTATATCGTGAGAAATCTTAAAAACTATTAATGTTACGAAGTACTCGGCATCTCAACAATGTTGGCTACGGAGTCCGTGATATCAACGATGTCGGAGACATACGGGACGTCTCGATGGTGTCGACGGACTCAACTATCTCTAAAACGGGCTGCGTTCGTTGGTGTCGGTAACAATTTTAAATTGTTCCTTTTTGATATACCAAAAATGCCTCATTCTAATATGATATCCATTGTCGAACTCCCATACAAAGATAAATTGCAATATCCATTTTATAAACAAAGAAATGAATTGAAAAATCTAAATAAGAAAACCTCACTTTCAAAATCAAACAAATAAATAAAAACTGAAGTTCATATTCCCTTGTCATAAAACTGATATCAAAAGCTAAAAGAGAATAAGTAAATATATAATTCAGTGTCATTGGGCTTGATCAATACTAAATCTTACAAGACACCAATGCACGTGCTCTTTTCGGCCGTCTTCTAGCCTCGTTGAAACTTCTTTGGACTTGGGTCGATAATCAGGTCCACTAATGGCCTCAAAGGCACGAATTCAACGGTAGATTGGCTGGTGGCATCATTGGTGCTCTCTGTTTGCGGTAAATTAAAATCATGTTTTGGTTGTGCAGCTCCGTCATTTGAGGGAGCGTTATTGATACGCAGTGGTGCACCGTCGATAAACTAATCCCTTACTTTAACTTACTCGCGTATAGTTTGAGTTTCGATTTGATTATCTCTTTCAGAATGTTTCCCATTCCAGAGTCATCTGAATTATTGTCAACAGGTTAGCCACAGACTTAACAGTTCGGCAAACATTATGTAGAAAAAAATTGGTCTAACTCTAAATGAAATGTATACCTAGAAGTGACTGAATAGCAGCACGAGCCGCCAATTGCTCAGCTTTTTTCTCGGAATTCGCATTGATGCCGATATAAGTGCAAACTCTGCGGTCAAATCCTACTTCGTATAATTATGTCAAAAATATTTTTAAAATACAAAAAAGTCAGTTTTGTTTACTTAAGTTAATAAAACATATGTAAATTGTTAATGTGAATGACTAAATGCAAAAACCTGCGCAATAAAAATCGTCAACGCGGAATTTTTTTGTCTAATACATACCAATTTTTATTTAGAATTTTTAAAAAATATTGTTTTAATATTAACTTCTCGGTTACGGTTTTGATGATCCTTATAAAACTGTTGTTGGATTGTACTAAGGTCATCTTCGTCTAGGTATCTTCTTCATCTTCTTCTTCTTTTTCATTTTTTTCTCGATTGGGCTCTTGATGTTCTTCTTGTACTAAGTCTTGGATTTGGCTTCGATACTCTGTTTGTTCCACCCCCACATGGTTCTGTTGCAATTTGAAATCCATGTAACAATAGTAAAAAAAATAGTCTCTGAAAAGCTAGCAATAGTAAAACTAAAAGAAATGATCTATACAAATTCATATTGATCTCTCGGGTAAATGAAAATCAAACAATTATCAGTGTTAACATTTAACAATTAGTTAAATAATTTCCCTTTTTTAGCTTTAGATTAATAAAAAATAATTTACCAAACTGCAAAGGAGAATTTGCAGCCACCTCTGATATGAAGATCCCCAAAAATGGCGGCATTTAAAAGAGTATTTACCAGAATGCAAGTGGAGTAGGAGTAGTTGCATTCGTTTGCGTTCTGTCACGTCAAAAAATCAATAACACTAATTTTTTAAATAATTACTTTGTAAGTTTTAAAATAATTAAAAGTTCTTTTAGAAAAAAATTGCAAATTATATAAAGTAAGAGATCAAATAGAGGAGTGAATTATGAATTTTGTGTCAAGAAATCTGCGAAGGACAAAAATAATAAATGTATGAAAAAAGCGCATGATATTTTAACATAGGTACATACGGTAATTTAATTAGTTTGCCTTTTCTCTGGAACCTAAAAGAAGAAAAAATAATTGATGATTAATAATTTTTTTTTATTGAGTTTCCTAAAAAAATACTTACCGAAATCAATGGCATAATGAATAAACTATTTTGAAATAATAAGCCACGCAAAATGTAATTTAAAATGCGATACCTTCTTAATCCAGTTCAGGTTTACTGCGAGATTATTCACATGTAATCGTCCCATGCATAATGAAACACAATCAGTATGTTTTAAATTATTAATGAAAAATGGCAGGCAAAAGTTAACAAAAGAAACTGAAAATGAATTAAAAGACATTACCTTTATTTTATCCGTTAGTAGGAAAAATGTTGTCAAACACTTCATGGTAAACTATGTTTTTAATGAGTGTCCTGTCATCCATTTCCTCGTCCGCATTTATTATGGTTAGGCCTTCCCTCGACGTTACTCTTGAGAGGGCAACATAAAGTTGCCCATGAGTAAAAACCTGGTATGAACATATTTTTTAGCCATTATTTTATTTTAAATTATAAATTTTAAAGAAAAATTTATTTGAATAATAGATTAATAATACCTGTTGTGGTAGGTATAAACCAACACGCTTGAGTGATTGTCCTTGGCTCTTATTAATTGTCATTGCAAAGCAAGGCACGACGGGTATTTGACGACGTTTGAGTTTGAACGGCCACTTCGATTCGGTTGGTGACAGTATTATTCTTGGAATAGTAACATTATTTCCTTTTTTTGAACCTGAAATTATGTCCGCTCTAATAGACCATTTCCCAAGATGTGTTATAATCAATCTTGTACCGTTACACAAACCTTCCGTTTGATTTAGATTTCTCAAAAGCATCACTGGTATCCCAATTTTTAGATTTATCGAATGGTTTGGGATGCCACTAAATCTCAAACTATTTAAAAACTCAGTTGGATAGAGGAGGTCTTCTTCATTTGTTTGCATACTCCCCTTACACACAGTGTCTGAACTTAGGTAGCATTCTGATTCTCCAGGTATTTGGTCCATGATTGCATCATTCAACTCTTGTACCATATCGTTCTTAGGAGTTAAAATTGCCCGTTCAGTTATATAAGTAGGTTCTTTGTAAGCTTCCAGCAATGAAGGGTAAACTGATTCGATAATCGATTTCATAGGATACTCTTTTTCTTCGATTACGATATCTTTTGGCACTTCCAATAGTTCATTCTCCTTGTCTTTATACATAGAGCCACTGCCTATTTCCAACAGAAATTGATCAAACGCTTGAATCTTGTATCCTTCAATTCCTTGTACACACCCCGTTTGCAAACGCATGTTTTGGCTTAGTTCATAAACTTTGAAAAAAGGCCACAAATATGATGAGTTAATTGATGATCCAACAATCTCTGATCGTGTTCCCTTTGGTATCACTGGTAGGATCTGTCGAAAATCTCCTCCCAAAACCATTGTAAGTCCCCCAAAAGGCTTTGAGGCACTCTCTTTGTAGCGTGTGCTCATTACATCACGTAAACTCCGGTCCAAAGCTTCGAAACAAAATCTGTGAGCCATCGGTGCTTCATCCCATATAATTAAAGATGTCTTTTGGAGGAGTTCAGCTATCTGAGTTCCTTGCCGTATTTCACATGTTGATTCTGCACTTATATTGATAGGAATGCGAAATCTAGAATGTGCTGTTCGACCGTTTGGTAGTAACAATGCAGCTATACCTGAACTTGCAACTGGTAATACAATTTTCCCTTCAGATCTTAGTCGTGCAATTACGGTATTCCAAAGATAAGTTTTCCCCGTTCCTCCGCTTCCGTGAATGAATATTAAGTCACCTCGATCATCTTCGACAGATCTTAAAATAGCTTCGTAAGCCTCCATTTGACATCGATTTAAAGAAGTGAACAATTCATCATGATGCACAGTTAGTTCTTCTTTGCAATAGTCCAATTCCTCATTAACTAACCGATTTCGCATCTCTTTTAGCAACTCCCTATTTAGAAGTGGCATTCCATCAATGTCTTGCAAACTTTTCCCCATCTTCAACATTATTGATTCAATCTCAAACAATGTATAAGCTTTGATTTGTTCTTCTGTCACTGGGTAGTTCAGTGAACTAAACTTTTTTTTTTGCTTTACCCCCACATCTTCCGACAGTATTTTGTAGTTTCTATCCCATATCATGCGAGCATCAGAGACTTCGCAATTTGTTAGGATTGTAACAAATAAATGTCGTAATTCATGTCCTGTTGCCCAATTTGCAGCCTCCTCTAGGCAGTCTATCCATTCTTTATCATCATCCAACAGCCCAAGTGTATAACATGCACTTTTAAATGTAGGGTATGTAATACCATTAATTGTTCTAATGTTTTCAAAGGATGTACACCCTTTTACGGTATTTAAAAGCATTCGCATATAGAACCGTTCTCCAGCAGAAGGATGAGTAAAGTATATTCTACCAATTGCAATGCTTTTTTTCCGTTTCGTCCACATCTTTTTCGACACATTCCAAACCCAATGCTTTGGAAATTCAGAATAGCTTAGAGTTCTAGCATCTTCATACTCTCGATTTGCCACTAACCATTCTGTGAACTTTGTTTTTTCTACTCCCGGATTTTGGATAACGGCTTCGAGTGCACTGTTTTCTTCAAAAATGACCATCTGTTCATCTGGAAGATGAAACGGCAATCTTTCCACTGGTGGATATCTGTAATGTATGTCAAACTGAAAGATACGCCAACATGATTCTGCTGCTGATATGTACCTACAGTCCAAATATGATTTGATCTCGTCTTTATTTCCATCCATATCTGTGCGACTCATTGCTGCTGTTGTCCTGTCCGAGCCCTTGTGAATATATTTGAATAAGTACTTTATAGCTCGTGAATGATTGCAAACTTCAACGTTGATATGTGCATCATATTTGACAATTAAATTCCTGTTGTGGGGTACAACGAAACGATTGTCCAATACCTTTTTTCTTTTTTCTATGTAAGCTCCGGTATCTCTTCTTTTATACAGTGGAAACCCGTCTTGGTCGAAAGTTGTATGTCGACTATATTTTTTTGGATAATTCTTTGAACATCTTCCTTTCACCATGCAAGGCGAATTGGGGTTTAAATCTCCGCAAGGACCGTGCATCATAAATTTATTAACCGCATTAAAACCATCTGGATCAGTGGTTGGGTCCGGAATTTCAGCGGTGACTATGTTGTCAATGCGCTCTGCAGACGGATTTTTATATTGCGATTCCAAAAACAAAAGCATGTGTGCATGTGGCAAACCTCTCTTTTGAAATTCAATTGTATACAAACCTGTGAAATATGAAACATACATGACATTAACTTCAGCAATAAATTTCTATAACATATGTATGTTCAATAAATAAATATATATATATATATATATATATATATTAAAACTTACATGCAATTACATGGCCAAATGGTTTTTCTTTTTTCAAGTCTGTCATGAGTTGTTTGAGTTTTATTTGAAAAACTCTACATACGATGTCAAGTCTGTTAGAGTCGTCTTCCTGCTGAATCATTCCAAGCATATCATTTATCTCCGGCCATTTTGGGTTGCAAGTGAAAGTTATGAACAAATCTGGATAGCCAGCCCATTTGCAAATTGCCATTGCATCTTGATAATTTTGCACCTTGTACCGCGGTCCTCCGGTGTGCGAAGATGGTAATATAATTGATTTACCAACTTTTTTAGCGTCCGTATCGCCACGATGATAAGCGTCCATTAATCCAGAAAATAAGTCAGAGCGTAATTGTTTTTGATTATTACGAATCCATCTGAATCGACATTCTTCAATTGTCACGTAAGCGTCAACCATATATTGTTGGAGTAATCTTCCAGATCTAAGCAAAGTATGACCTTCTTGTAGACGTTGTTGAAGACGAAAACAATAATATTCCAGCATTGTTACTACTTTTCTTTTTGTTGAAAATCTATCAATATTCTTTAATGGTATATCGTTTCTGAACCCGTCTTCTCCGTAGGGGTGAATCAAAGGATACGTCATAGCCATAAAGCTTGGATGAAGTTCTGTTATACGTTGTAGACCAGTAGTCCGATGCTCCACAATCACATCACGTTCAAAATTTTGTTCGTTGAAATCACCAACGATTAATCCAGCAACTTCATCAGCGGTGGGCATATTATATTGACGACCATCTGTGATTCGTTTATTGATAAGTCGCAAGCTAAAAGATACATTTGGATTAGCTTCGTATCTATCCCTTGCCGTACGAAATGATGACACCAAAACGTTGTTCTCTTCCAACATCTTTGAAAGGTCCGACATAACTTGGGGATCAATTCCAGATCTTTCAAATTTCCGACTCATCGCGTTTAAACGGTTGGAAATTTCATTTTGGGTATCGTAAATATATAGCTGAGCAAATTGGGGATTTTTCCCAAATTCAGGGAGTAGCGAACCTATCCGATGATAATTTTGGCCACTAATTCTGTACACGTACGGTCCACTTCCACGGTTTATTTTTGAGTCAATACGTCCCCCCACTGATGTGAATGCAAACATTGAATTATATGTTCTTATTTCGTTCCTAAACAAAACACCTTTTGTTCCAGAATCTGATCCAAGGAGAAATGCCAATATTTGTGGTGGTTGTTTAATTAGTGGTAACTCTACACGCCCTACGGAGCAGCAGAACATGAATTTCGGATTAGAGGACCGTTTTTCTTTCTTTGGCCGTTCTTCACACCAAAAAATGGCTCCACAATACGGACATTTGTCAGTTGGTTTCCCAATATTCCAAATACGCCATTTCTCACCTGTATTTATAGTTTGGTATTTAATACATGTAAATAATAAATTTTCATTAGTTGTCTATTTTTTAAAAAAATATATAATTTTATAAAAATAAGATGTGTTCTAAAACTTCTTTTAACTATTTCATTTTGATTCAATGTTTCTATATATATATGAGAGTTTGATAACTCACTGCATCTGTAATATAATATGATGAAAAAAAAACAATTTATTTTAACTATTTCATTGGAGTGATTATTTCTCAATATATGAGTGTTTGATGATTGACCGGTTTGAAAGCGGTGAATATTTATTTTGTCTACATTTGTAATATGATATGATGATTTAAATAATAGTATCGATGTTTCAATAATAATAATAGTAGTTTGTAAACTACCTTTGTGGAGAGATTTGTTATTTTCCTCACTCATTTGATCTTGTACTTGCATTGGTGCATTTCCAAAAAAGCCTATATTTGAACAAAAAATATATGTCATAATTAAACAAATTACTTGTGCAACAAAGTGTAGTATAATAAATCAATATTTGTAAATGTTAGAAAAAAGTATTGTCATATTTTGATTTCTTAAATTTTATTAAACAGATGAATGTACATGATGGCAATATAAATTTACCTTGTAGATTATAAATTGTGGTGACATGCGTTGAGGCCGATTTTATGAATTGAAGCTTTGCCTTCATTCTGTTCGAGTATGACTTGTTGTGTCTCTTGTTTATAATTGAAATTTTTCTTACAAGTCTGGCATGTTTGGATATTCTACTTGATAGAAAAATCCTTGTTTGAGTATCATTGCTAAAATATTTAGTTTGACAGTTTCTTTTTAGCTTTAGCTTTGCAAATCGTGCGTGTCTTATTATGTGTGAGAACTGAGATAAAAATCCACAATCTTCTTCAATAAAGTCGGACATTTGTAGGCTGATAGGAACAATAAAGCACATTCATTTAGTTGACTTTTTTTTACATGAGCATTTCTTCGAATATCACGTCATTAAAAACATTAATCTAAAAATATGAACAATCTATCACGATTCAGAAGAATCCAAAAAACTGCATGTAAGCACAAAGATTGTACCTATAGGAAAGAAAGGAGAATAATCCTTCCATATTAAGAGAACGTCTTATTTCTTATATATGTATAGATTTGTTGTATATTGATTCAATAACATTTTCACAAAGCCACTAAGCATGTTCAAGCTTAAAAACAGTCTAAACTCCTTTTGACAAAGTATATATATATATATATATATATATATATATATATATATATATATATATTCAGAATGTTCACTTTAGATTTCAAGCTTAAAATAAATACATAAGTGACATAAAATGAACATACTACTTTTTAGCTTAATTTTTTTCTAACTTGAAAATTATTATTATGTCAGTCCAAATTTGTAAAAGGTAAAAGAACAATAAAAAATCAAGAACTATAGTCTTTCAAATTTCATATCAGTAGGTCTTATATAAACACATCAAACTTAAATTCTCCAATACGCTTTATGCATCAATTATATATATATATATATATATATATATATATATAATTATCAAGACATGCAATCTAGATATGTAATTAAAAATTCGGAATCTAAATAGTTAAATAGTTACAGGTTTTAAAAAAAAAACAAAAGACAATAAAGACTTGATTAACATTAAAAAAATACACATTTCATCCCTAAACCAAAAGCAAGTAAATTTGTCTCGAACATTCGATTTCGGTGCAAACATAAAAACCAACCTCATGTAAACAGAAAAATCAGGAATTAATAATGCAAATTGTGGCTCCTCCTTTGCCCCTGAGTCTGTATAAAAAAATTATTAATAAAGACAATACTTTAATACGCCAACTCTTGTCAACAAAACTTCAATATAAATAAACATTAATGATCTATTCTAGATTTAGGAATTGAAAAAAAATCTTTACGACTTAGGCAAAACTATTTGAAATGAGAGTGGGTGACCTGATTGGAAAGGAGGGTTCTTCTTCGGAGAGAACAGCGAGAGACTACCGCATGAATATTGACGGATTTCGAGAGCGGGCTTGGATCACTTTCATTCCGAGAACATCATATGAACATGATGATGTATAGCTTTTCATTCATTGTTCATTTATTTATGCACATCGTTACATACTGGCCAAAATCTATGCATTGTAGTCACAGTCGCAATCAAATAGATAGCCAGACAATGACGAGAGGCCCCCGATATTGAAATTTCATGAATAAGAAGAAGAATAGAGACAATACCCGTTAGAGTCTGGCCGAAAATGAGTGTGATAGTCTCCGAGATTGGATTCGCATGCGCCTGGAGAACAATTGTTTAAGAATAATTAATGAGTATTGAACTAATTTGCAATGTGTCTACATATATATACTTCTTTGTGGAAAAACTGCACCTCTTCGTAAAGCAACTCTTGGCAAAGATGCAACTCCTTGGATTAATGACGCGTCTATTGAATTACTAAAAAACCTTAAAAAAAAAAAACAGGTTAATTTTTATTCAAAATAATTCAAAAGAAATAAGAAAAAAAAAAACCTTAAATCCATTTTTTTGATCACACACTCTTCTCTTAATATACATATATCAATTATTAAAATTCAAATCTATATATATGTGTAAATTTCTATATATATAGTAATTATTTTAAAGAATTAAACAGTTATCAAAATATATAATCTATTTATACGTGGAAAAATACAATATATATACGTATTAATTAAAAAATATTCGATGTGTCCCTTCTATTTTGATAACCGTTTTTTAATTATTCATTTTTTTAATTAATTAAAATAAAATGACGTGTCCCTTCTATTTTGATAACCGTTTTTAATTATTCGTTTTATTTTTTTTATTTAATTAATTAAAATAAAATGATGTGTCCCTACTATTTTGATAACCGCTTTTAATTATTTAAATTTAATATATATATATATATATATATAAATTACACGTAGCTTAAATAATTACTTAAAATAAATAATTCCAATATAACCTACTAATTATTTATTTACTTAATAAAATTAATAACCGTTTTCTAAGGAAATAATTGAATTATCTATTTACTTAAAAAAATAATTGATAAGCGTTTTCTAAGGAAACAACCAATATCAGATTAATCATTTCCTATTCACGTATATATATATATATATGATTTAAAATAAATTAAAGAATTAAAACAATTATCAAAATATATAATCTATATAGATGTGTAAATATACAATATATATACGTGTAAAACAGTAAATATACAAATATTCAATTATACAATATATATTGTATATAGAATATATAAATATACAATACACATACGTGTGAATTTGTTATCAAAATAAAGGAATCAGTTATAAAGGAATCAGTTATAACTATTAGTGGATCGAATAAGTTACTGGAAGTATAGATATTGAAAGGATGCATCGAGCGAGATTTTTTTTTTCTAATTAAAAATAATTCAAAAAAAGGAGAAAAAAGTACGGGGGCTAAAAACAGTGTTTTTGCACATTGAAGTTATTTTGCTTTTATATATATATAGATTAATATAAAAATTATTATTTTGTATTAACTAGTAATTTGATTATATAATAAATTTTGATATCGCAAATGATTAATTTCTAGAGATTCTGGTTCAAAATATTTAAACTAATTTTAATTATATAAAATCCATCATAAAGGAGGGCAAAATAGGGCTGGAACCGGGTAAAAAAACCCGGTTTTTTTCATTACCCGGAACCCAAACCTGGATTTTTGGGTTTTGACTTTTCAAACCCGAACCTGGTTTTTAAAGATAAAACCTGGAAATCCGGATTCGGGTAATTACCCGGTTTTTATTTGAAACCCATATTTTAAACCCAAACCCGGTTTTAACCCACTTTTTTTTTTTTATTTGGAGTAAAAACAGTTATAAAGCCATTAATACATAATATTATCTAATCTTATATACACCAATCCAAACTTTGTACATAGATGTAGTATTATTAATGTTAGTTTATGAATATAATACTTAGTAAAATATAAGTTTATAAACATTATAGAAAAATAATTGAATGTTTATATATATTTAAAAATTCAAGTTTTAGTAACCTACTAACCGGGTTTCGGGTTTTCTTACTCAAAACCCGGAACCGGTTTAATTCGGTTACGGGTTTTTCAAAATTCGATTTCGGTTTAACCCGATTTTAATTCAGTTTTGTTTTTTGTTTTTTTTTTTTTTTTAACCGGATTCGGTCCGGTTTCGTTTAAAAATCCGCATTTATGGATTTTATGTGCAGGCCTAGTGCAAAATACTGCAAATGACCTCCATGTGCGCTCACGTGAATAAAAAAGACTACAGGAAGTTTCTTTGTTTTTATTTGGTATAAAAATTGGCCATTCTTTAATCGTTATTGTTCCCAACATTTCATCTTTTTTATAATTCGTATTTTTATAGAAACAAATGTAATATCGAAGAAATTGGTCGAATATATTATTACACTTTTACTTAAATTAAATGTATTATACGTCATTGGCCAAGAACAAGGAATAGTTTTTTTATTATTATTTAAAAGAAGCACACAAATTTGTGTACCGAAATCCATTGCTTGTATATTTGTATTACATGATTTTATAAGAATATGATTAAACGTATTGCAATTTTTAAATAAACTGTAAAAGTAGTATCGAGCCTATGCTTTGTTGTCATTGACATAAAAAATGGAGTGTATACGATAACGTTTGTTAGTTTTTTTTTTTATAGTAATATTTTTAAAATTATTTTAAGAATATGTTGAATATGTTCTGAAAAAGGGTTTGATTAGATTTTATGTTCCACTTAATCAATACATATACATTTATAAAATCTGTCAAAAGAAGATACATTTATAAATTGATTTAGAGAAAAATGTTATAAGTTGAATCTGTGTCCATAACCATTTTGTACCCAAATTAGTGTAGAGCAAAATGTTATATATAAATTCAGGGAAATTAAACAGGACAAAGAATTAATAGTAATCAACCCTCTTTATGAATTGCAGGAAATAATAATAATAATTATACATGTCGATGGTGACAATCTCAATGAAACAGTAGTATTTGAGTGGTGAAATTTGAACTATCATGAAGATCTAATGAATTTGACATTAATTGCCCTCAAAGTTAGAGAAGCTTTGTCGTTATCCCACGAAATCAATAAGATATATTATCGAAGGAACATTAGCAATTTAAGTAGAGACAAACAAATAAATACCTATATTGATGGGAACATAAGCTATTTTTTATTAGGGTTAATAGCGACAATAATGCACAACCTTTGGTCAAGAGAGGTTTTAGGTCCCAAACTTTTCAAAGTGTGTGCAAATTTGTTAAATGTAAAATCCGTTGGTCCTTCCGTTAGGGATGTTAAATTTTGCTGATGTGGCATCGTTAAACTGCCAAATGGACTGCCAACTTGTAATATTAATTGTATAATTTAATTAATAAGAACAAATTAAATCGTATTTTAATTATGATTCAAAAAAATTAACACTTTAAATCAAATAAATAAGTTTTACCCCCCCCCCCCCCCCCCCCCCCCCCCCCTAAAAATCTAACAGGCTCTTCATTTGAACATGAGTAAATTTTTGAAAAACGACGGATTATTAAACACGATAAAATTGCAAAGATTACATAACGACGGTTTATTAGAAACGACTAGAATTTTGAAAAAACGACCGATTATTGAAAACAATTGTAATTTAAAAAAAATGACATAGTAAAGATGTGAATAATATTGAAGCACGAGTTCAAAAATAAGAATTACGCGTTAAATAAGTATTGCTCGTTAATTTAAAGTTTTAATTTATTTTTTGAATCATAATTAAAATATTTAAATTTATTCTTATTAATTAGATTATGTAATTAATATTACAAATTGGCAATCCATTTGACAGTTTAACGATGCCACGTTAGTAGAAGTTAACATCCCTAACGGAAGGACCAACGGATTTTACATTCAACAAACGTTGTGTATTTTTGCCCACACTTTGAAAGGTTGGGGATCTAAAACCCCTCTTAACCAAAGGTTGTGCATTATTGCCGCAATTAACCCTTATTATTATTAGGGATAATAGCGGCATAAGTCCTCAACCTTTACTCAACTGGGGCGGCATAGCCCCAACCTCATTTAATAGCGGTATAAGTACCAAAAGATGATTCCCGTCCATATTTGACTAACAGAAGTAGTCAATGTTTGCGTGGTCAGCTTCTCGTTAACGTGGACGCCACGTAATCCGACATGTCACCACACACGTCATCCTCGTGTCATCAAATTTAATGCAAAATTAATGGTGATGGAGGGATTCGAACCATTGCCCTCGCATGTGGTGATGGGGGGATTCAAATTTAATGCAAAATTAATGGTGATGGAGGATGACATGTATGGTGACATGTCAATTATGTGGCGTCCACGTTGACGAGAAGCTGACCACGCAAACGTTGACTACTTCCGTTAGTCAAATATGGACGGAAATGATCTTTTGGTACTTATACTGCTATTAAATGAGGTTGGGGCTATGCCGCCCCAGTTGAGTAAAGGTTGAGGACTTATGCCGCTATTATCCCTTATTATTATTCATCGAAAAGAATATGTAGAGTCATGAAGCGAAGAGAGCGATGAGTTTGTACTTTGAGTTTTGACAGACGTACCCAAACAGACGCTGTCAAACCCAATTTTCTTGTCGTTTTACGTACGGACTTGTCGTTTTCTGGACAACTAGCTAAAACCCTAGCTAGACACTCAAGGTTAGAGAGAGAAAGTCGAGAGAGAGAGAGAAGCGCGCCGAATCGCCGATCAGAGATTTGCTTAGGGTTACGAGGCGGCGCGGTGGCCGGCATGCACCGCACACAAATATATACATATATATATATATATAATATTATGTGTATATTAAATATATATGCTTGATGGATACTGCGATAATTCAAATTACTTAGGAGTTAATGATCGATACTGTAATTAATAAAGGATCGTAAATTTTTTTTTTATAACACCTTAATACTTACCGTTAAAATTTATAGATAACGTTAGTAAAGTAACTAGTACTACTTTAGTTTGTTTTGCATTTAATATATATATGTTAACATATTACATAGAAATTGTCACTTAACTTTCTGATAATAAATTCTGTCACGTGGCACAACAATCACATGGTTTTACGGATTTCTATGATCAAAATAGAAAAAACCAGACTCGTGTAAAAGAAAAGACCATTGACTTTCGTAAAATGCGCTTTAATTAGAAAACATCTCAAATTCCAAACACTTTTGCTCAATTAGTTTCTTTTATTTAATGTGAAGCACTTACTCATAAGTCATAGCATGTACGTAGTCATTTACTTCTCCATCCCCACCAGCAATATGATCAGTTGATTGATGATCTGTTGTGTTTTCTGGCGAATGGACGAATAATGGCACTTCTCTATCGTTATTAAATAAATACATGCAACGTATTTTGCAGCCTTCTTTGTTGTAATAGTATTAATATCGGAACACGAGACTCATGTATATATATATATATAATATGTGTATTATAAATATTGAAGCATGATAGCATGTACAAAAGTACTATATATCTAGTGAATCGTAAGGAAATGCATGCAACGTACGTTGCAGTATTTTTGTACTGATACTATTATTATTAATGTACATATTATTACTATTATTGCACTGATACCTGTACATATTTCAGCGGTGAAAAAACACCAAAATGGGTTGAATTCAATTGAAAGGGAAAAAATCGGTATAGAAGTGATAATTGTATCTGCCTATCTGGTGTAAAACCGAAACCGAATCACGTAATTATGGTGTATGTTTCGGCTAATTATGGTGTATGTTTCGGCTGAGAATTTTTATGGTCGACCGAAAATAGAATACTAAAAGGTCATTATGAATTCTTCATAATTAAGTTTTCGTATTAATTTAAATAATAAATTTTTGATTTTTTTTTTTGAAATTATCAGTGAACATTATTGTCATAAACTCTATATTAATTAATTTTTTTTGTAAGTAATAAATTATCAATAGTTGATGTTGAGTTACATATATATATATAATTATATATGTGTATATATACTAGATCATGCTTAAATATTAACATCAATAAAAACCGCAACTAACTGAATCTGTAGATCATATTACGGATCGAATTTATTAACCAAAATAGAATCCATCCGTTGTATATTTTGTAAAAATCAATTTTTATTTTTTTAAAATATAAAGTGAAAATCAATAACAAATTTAGAGCATTTGAAACCGACACGATGGTATACTAGAGCCTAATGCTCTTGTATATACTATATAGTATATACACATAAAACACACGATGGTCTAGTCTTTGACAAGATGTGCGTGGTTTAGTGGTAACAAGTACATCACTTAGTACATTAGAGGTCCTGAGTTCGAGTCACCATGAAAGTAATAGTGAAATCCAAAATATCCTTATATATCGTAATAATAATAATAATAATAATAATAAAAATAAATAGTATGGTCTACTCTTTTGGTGGATCGTGAATGTGTCACGATTGCATTGTAGTTTGTTTACGGTGAAGCCTAGCCTTGGGAAAGGCGTTTCACTGCGTTTGCGGGTACATCTGGGTAACTTTCTGGACTGGAGTCGTTAAAACAAGCATCAAAATCAAGGATCGGGAATCTCAAACACAATTTTGGGATGGTTAATTAACTCTCATACTTTATTTTCACCACTTTGAAATGATAAATTAAGAACCAACCATTTTTAAGAATATTTAAGGCATAAGGTCCCTAAAACTATTCATTTTGGGGTGGCATATCCCAAACCTTTTTCATGTATTTTTGTTGTCTATTTTGTTTTTAACTTATTTCTTTCACGTGTTTCAATTAACATTTTACATTTTTTATTTTGTAAAGTGGAGTGTATAGACTGGAATAAATAATTGAGGAGCATACATTTATAGATGACTTAATATTAACCGAGATAAGTAATATAAAAGACGAGAATTTTGTGATTTGAGTATTTATATTCAGTAAAAACGGAATTTTTTAAATACACTGCCCCTTTTTTAATAATATTGTTGATAAATTTGCTTTAGTTATCTATAAAAAAATTGAGACTTATTTAAAAATAATAATTAAAAACACCGACTCAGCTTAATAATTTAAAAATCTTATACTGCCCACTTTAAAACAAATAAACGTGGACAGCGCAGTAACACACAAATTCTATTAATAAATCATCTGGATTATTTTTCCGTTAAAAATATCTTCTGGATATTAATCTATTCTTATATAGTACGCACTTCACATATATAGATTCGTCTACCTCGTTTTTCCTACCATAAAAACACCTGAATATCTTAGACCGCCACTTATTAAGATTATAGTATTATAAATTAAGGTCCAAATCAATGGATTCAACCCCCATTATAAAAACAACAGTCAACATTATAGAAAATTTAATGATACATGATTGCCACAAAACCTTGTGAAGCTCCCAAGAAGGAATTCCATCACAAGCAAGTATTCAAATCTGATTGGCCGCAAAAAAGCATTGGATAAAAGTACTGTAAATCATAAAAACAAAGGTTCAACTTTTCTACGATTATCTTCAATAATCTTCGATTAGTTATAGGCAAGACGGTCATGCCAGTATTTTTTTTTATGATTTTTACCGAAAATTGGCAAACATCTTGAAAAATAACAAAAAATTAGTATTTTTCAAGAAATTTTGCACTTTTCGATGATTTTATTCGAGTATATACATATGTGAGTGTGAGACTATATTTTATTTACCTATGTTTGAGTATGAAATGATTTTATTTTTGGCATCTTTAATGTTTTATCAACATTATAAACTTAGTAGATATATTCTTAAAAATATTTTAGCGATTTTTCATTGATAATCCTCGATAAGTTTTGATAATCCGTCGATAATCATCGAAAAGTATCGGTTATCGGTAAGCTACAATATTATTATTTTTTCGTCGATAATCCGGTAAGTTATCGATTAATCCGTCGATAACAACAAGCAATTTATCGGCAAGTTCGGTAAGTTGAACCTTGAAAAAAACTAACGTGGGTATATTATATTATAACCTTAAAAAATATTATATCATAAATGAATTATTTCTGGTAAAAGTACTTATGTTAATTATTTTATACTCATTAATATCCATGCTCAGTATATAATAGAAACTTTTAAAACTAATCATCTTAGAACGCTTTAATACAAAATGATCAAAACTGAGTAGCGAAAATTATTATGTAAACAGTTTTATCACATACAACTTTTGTGTCATTTATTATTTTTAATATATATACAATAGTTTGTTGTAAGACTCGATAATTTTATTATATTATCCGGGTTATTAAAATATCTAGTAAAAAATTTAATCATATCAGTTAAAATCAGGACTGGTGAGTATTAATTACCATCAAAAAATATATTAAAGTGTAATAAATAAATAGTAAATTTAATCAATTAATTGAAATACATAGGCAAGAAAGTAATAGATTTGGACATTTTCGCCGCAATATACGTAAGTACAAAAAGGGATCATATGGGAAGAGAAAGGTGATTTTGTTGCATAAGGGAGGGGCCATGAGGGCGCCATGTCCCGATGCCTATGAGGCCGCAACACATCGACCCTCCCCACCTGCGCTCACTTCAGTTCCCGAAGCCTAGCTGCTTTGTAATACATACATATGCCCTATCCTTAATAGCCCTACCGCTTGTCGTTTTCCTCACCCACGCCACGCTAATCAATATTTGCCCTCATTTTCAACACATTACTATGCCTCTTCCTTCACTTCACCAAGCACTCACTAATCACCATATGTATATACTTAACACTCATCGATCTAAAGCTCCATAGGGGTACTATTGTAAGTATGTTTTGTTATTGGGATGATAGAAGGTGAGTCATATATATACTAAAATTAGCAACATTTAGAAGCTAGTGTAAGAATTTTAAAACAATTTGTTTATAGATTGTTATTTTAAAACAATTTATATATATATAAGTGTAATAATTTAAAGCAATTTATTTTTCTTATATATATATTAAATGTTTGAATAATAATGCTCATAGAAATAACACATGAACGCTAATGGATAGGGGTGAAATTATAAATTAAGTAGTTAGAGTTAGAACATGATAATAATACGTATATACCGTAAAGCTTTGTAAAATAATATCATCAAAGTTCTAACTTATCGAAGTAAAAATTAATAATGTTAGTTAGAATCGGGATAACACAAAAATATTATTTTATAAAATTATTATTTAATCAAGTATTAATTTAATTAACAAAATTCTTATGTAAATACTCTTAATTCTTAATGCTTTGGAATTTCTTCAATGCTTATAAGTAACACATAAACAATAATTAAGAAGGAAGTTTGGTATATAATTTAAAACTCCAATAACCATAGTGTTATGGTGATCCGGAGCCTTTGTTTTTTATTTATTTATTTATTCTAATTCTAAATTTTGAAAAACATTTTTTTAATGGATGAAAAACATTATTAAAACCACATTAATTAGTTAGTTTACTTAGAAAATGAACATAAAATTATGTTCTCAACATTCAAATTTAAATAGAAAACAAAATATAATTAAAGCGTTCTCTATTAAACTTATTCCTTTCTTTATTCCCTTCTAACATAATAGTTTTAATTTTTTACTTACAATTTTATAGCTCTAAAACTTATTCTACGAGTTTCAGACGGGTTCATAATATATACAGTCGTAAAACTTAAACGGGAAGAATCCAAAGATAAAGTGAAAAACAATAGTTTTGACATATCTTTTAAAAATGGTAAATATAAATTAAAAATATATTTTCAAAACAGTAAATAGAAAAAATAACCAACAACTTTTTAAAATATTATAAAATATAATTATAAAATCTGTTTCTAGAATTTAAAAATAAAATAAAAAACAAACGGCACCTAAGTTTCTTCCAATGGAATTCTCTGAGCTATTTGAATTTGATGCTATAATATGTAAACAAAATTTAGAAACTAGTGTTATAGAACATAAACGTATATGGGATATATATATACACTCTTAATGCTTTATGATTACATGAATGCTCATAGAGTAACATGAACGTAATAAATTAACAGTCATGCTTGAAAATATAATTTAAACTCTAATATATGAAAACCAAACATATGTTCATATATAAATAAGTATGCTTTAATGCTTTAGAATTACAAGATTAATGCTCAAATTTATATCTTCCATGAATTTTATGGTCGATATATATTTGTAATAATTATAAATAAAAGCGTCGGTGATCAATTCAAATGAAAAGAATGAGCCCCTCTTCGAAGGCAAAAGCCAAAACGTCACTTCGGAATAACGATGATCAAATTCTCTAAATCATCATCTCATCGTTTCTCTCTCTTGCCGCTACCGGCCATGTTTTCAGAGTGTTTTTTGCACCAGAAATAATACGCATGCTCTCTCTCTCTCTCTCTCTCTCTCTCTCTCTCTCTCTCTCTCTCTCTCTCTCGTTTTCTCTGCGTCTGATCAACAATTTGTTTGACTCTCTGTCGATCTATAAAACAGTAGAAGCGCCATGCAGAAGGAGCAAGCGCAAAACCCTAGCATAAGCATTTGCTCTTTCTCTCTCCGCTTGCACCAAAACCCTCACGGTGAGGAAACCGGGACCGAAACCCGGACACCACCGACCTTCAACACAGAAGGATGGAACCACGCGGCCGAGTTCACGCCAACAGAAAGAAAAGCAACGTCACTCACCGTGTGAGCAAGAGAACCCGGGGTTCCGGTGGAACCTCGACAAGCCTGCGGTGGAAACCGACGAAGGAACAGGTGGAAATACTGGAAAGCCTGTACCGGCAGGGCATTCGGTCGCCGAACGCCGTCCAGATCCAGCAGATCACAGCCCAGCTCCGACCCTTTGGGCGCATTGAGGACAAAAATGTCTTCTACTGGTTTCAGAACCAAAAGGCTCGCCAGCGGCAGAAGCAGAAGCAGCAAGAGACCATCGCGTATATCAAACAACGCTCCGTCGAACTCAATTGCTTTCTCCACGAGCAAGCGTCTACCATCAACGCACGCCCGCTCTTCGCTTCCCCGCCCGCCGCTTCTCATCTTCAATACCCTTGTCCAAATAGTATGCACTATTTGCACTCTTGCTATTATCATATTTTCTTCATTATAATTCACTCAAATATATATATATATCTACAGTATACTATAGTATATCACTATATCTCACCTTTGTAGGTTAGTAATTGAAAAAAATGGTTGGAAACAGATGTAGTATATATACTATATATATGTTTGTGTAAGAGACATCAAATTTGCTTCTTATATTTTAATTTTTTTCTTGGAGAACCCGATCTTTTTTCTTCTCTATTTTTTTTTATATTATAAGGAATATTCATCACTTTTAGAGGTTCGATCAGTATCAGAAAAGGGTTAGATATAAAGAATTCATTGATAATTATTATACATGTTTTCAAACATCAAATCCACCAACTTATAGGGTTTGTAAAGAGTAAAGACATATTTTTCGATGAATTCTATTTCGAGAGATCATAAGTACGTGTCTCGACATATAGTAAATCATTCATGTGTCTATGCATGTCTGCTTCGACTGAATTGCTTGTCTAGTTTCTGAATCATGTGGACTCTCCGACTCAAATTTTATATAATTTTTTGTCCTCAATTATTTGAATTTTAATTTAGAATTTATTCCTCATCCATTTTACTAATATAATTTTGTATTATAGTTCCGGTGGTTTGCGGACCATACTACGTACCGGTGCAGGGTCAGGTCAACAATTCCGATGGGTCATTCCCTCAGCAACACATTCAAAACGAATTGCCTAAGAAACCAAGCCCTAGTACTACTGCCTTTAGGAGATCCTTAAGATTAAGTGTACTCAAAGAAAAGAGAAAAATGTTATCCGCCGCAACCGCTGCAGGTGCATCGCATAACCATGGTCCTCGGAAGAGATCCACTGTTGATAAAGGTCAACGCAACGCGGGGACCAACAATAATAAAGAAACTCTTACGCTGTTTCCTTTGAGTCCAACGGGGGGATTGAAGAGCAAAGAACACGATGATCGTTGCTTCAGGAACTATGATGATCAGGATTATCGAGTGACGGGAATAATCTCGTTCAGTTCGAGTAAGTGTCAAGCTTCTTCAACTTCTTCCGGGTTCAAAGATGGTTACCCTAGAGACAAAACTTTTTATGACTTTATCTAGATATATATATATATATATATATACATACACATATATTATTATCTATCTATACTTTCTATAGCTTTTACTATATATATATATATATATATATATATATATATATATATATATCTTTTTTTTCTTCTCTCTATCTATACGCGTTGTTGAGTAGTTTGAATCCATCAAATATGTATTAGTAATAATCAATATCAATAATGCAATAGTAGAGTTCTTTGTGTTTGTTGTGATATATGTTAAACGATCCAGTTGAATTCTGTATGTTTAAGTTGAGATACTCGTTGTAAAATATCAATTAGAGTTGAGAATAAAATTTAGTCGTTATTTAATAAAGAGTATGAAGTTTAGAAATAAAGTTTTAAGTATGAAACCAATTGACTCCTCTATTTTTCGTTTTCTATATAGACAATAAAAATACCCCAGATCTTTGTTTAGTTATTTTAATATTCACTTTTGTTTTCAACTTTTCTTTCCTTTAAGTAGGACCTGTTATCTCACGTTTTTTATATTTTTATTATTTATCTCTCGTCTTATTCACGTTTGCTAAATTATTTCTCTTTTTCTTTATATTTAAACGCATTTTAATAACATATTAGTAAGATCGTTTAAGAAAATTAGAAATACAAACACAAAATAAAAATAACAAACTCAAATGAAGGGTACATAAGTTTTTCAAATACTACTAATTACGACATTGGAACAATTTTTTTACTTAGAATTAGGAATAGACATTTGAAATAACATATTCTTTATATTAAAATATATATCTCACCATGTATCACCTTAAACTTAGTTCAATTCTTAGTAGTAACTCATTGCCGTTATATAAAGATTTAAAATTTATTGTGAATCCGTCAAAGAGTTCAATTCTAAGAAAATATTTAGATTAAAAGTCCTACTAGAATCTAAAAAATAAAGTAAGTTAAGTAGATAAAAAAAAAAATACTCTCCTAAAATTACGCTAGCAATTTATTATTTTTGAGAGAAAAGGATGAATTAAGTATTATTAAAAACCGAAATTCAACAACATAGTTCAGCAATGGTTAAATTTATAGGAAATGGTTAAATCTATACATTACCCGTAGAACTTGTATCTAAATCTACATTATACGACTTATTTTTAACAAGAACTTATATGCACACACAGTGCCTAAAGCTACATTATTATGTGAATTATTGTAAACACACATGTAAGCAGAATAAAGCCTAAAAGATTATGCACTCACGACATAATCTATCTTTATTTAATCAATATTTTTAGTATATACAATAGTATATATGCACAATATCTAAATAACATTATAAGATATACGCACATGTCATTCATGAAATAGAAACACTTAGAAGAAGAAAGTGGCAGAGATATTGAGAGATGAAACTGGGAACTGGAAGTTGTCGTTTTTTCAAGGGTTTGGCGCTTCATCGCGGAATAGAAATACTTATATATATTATTTTCCCCCCCTTGGGTCAAAATCACGAAATAATATATTAATATTTTAAAAAATATGTTGTTTATAGATTTTTGTTTTTTATTTATTTTCTCTTTTGTGTAAATTTACTTAATAATATATTAAAGTTATCAGAAAGTTCAGTAGTTGACCTTGTAAATGTGTACTCTTGAAAACTAAAATTTAATAAACCAAGACACTAAAATAATATATTTTCTTTTTATCCATTCTCTTTTGAAATATATTGCCCCTATTTTTATATAATTTTTGGCCAATGAGGGTAAAATATATTTTATTTTAAAAAGTGTAATAGGTATTTCACCATTTTATATACAACTTGAACTCCGTATTAAATGGAGGCCTAAATTCTACGTTTCTTATCAGAATTTACGAAACAGTAATGAAAAAAATATAAATGTTTGGAATATAATGATAATGTCCATTGGTAATATTTATCTAAAAAAAAGCTTTTTATAGTCATTGTTATTCACGTGAACGCATGTATGTTGGTAATTTATAATTTTATATATTCCTTTTAAAATGGTTTATTTAATCTAAATTAATTTCAAACGAATATTAGAGCTTCAAAGTTAGAGGAAAAGATACAGAATGGAACTATATATTGACTGCATAAAACTAAATTAATTAAAAATCGTATAATTTCTTCGCATAAATTTCGGATATGATTTTATTAATTTCTCACATATTGTTTGTTTCAGAGGAAGAATACGTACTTTAATGCCCTTCTCTATAGTTATCTTCTTATAAAAATTTATTATATATATATATATATATTTTTTTTTTTTTTGAAGGATTATATTTCTTTTTTGTTTCCCAAGTAATCATCTACTTTTGCCCACATATAATTCATAAGATGCAATGTATATCTAATTAATTTACTTATAGAATTTATATGCCTCCTTGAGATTATAATTTGAGAATTATGGGATAGAGAAATTGAACAAAGTCACAAATAATGATACATTAATCTAACATAAATATATTATTGCTAGAAACTAAAATTCGAATGCGCCAAATAATAAAATTTAGAAAGGAATTTGTGGCAATTAATCTACTCTGTTAGAGACACATATATGCATCACAAGAATATATAACATAAAAAGATTTATGCACATGTCATTCGTGAAGAAGAAACACTTAGAAGAAAACGGCATAGATATTGGGAGATGGTATTGGGATGTTGAAGTTGTCGTTTTCTAATGGTGCCGTGTATATACGTGTATTCCAAAGAAATATATTATCCTCTTTTAATTTATTTTTCCTCCATTAGGTCAAATTTCACATAATAATAAAATATAAAATTGTGAGAAAAAAATATTTCGTTTATCAATATTTCAATTATTTTATTTTATTTGTTTTTTTTAATGATTCAAATAATAATATATTAAAGTTGTCAGAAAGGCTCAGTAGTTGACTCAGTAAACCTGTACCTTGAAATCCAAAAAATCAATCAAATCTGACACCAAAAAATATTTAAAATTATTATTCCTTCTCTTTTACTAGTAATCTCTCGTATCCATATTGTTTGTATGTTATATAATTTTGGCCAATGAGGTATAATATATATTCGATTAAAAAAAAAATTAATATATACTTGACCACTTTCATAGATAACTTAGTATAATAGGTACTCAACGCCCTTCTTTGCAGCTATCTTGTTATTGAAAATGATTATTATTTATATTTTTTTTTCTTTCCAAATAGATCCTCTACTTATTTTTTCCCACCTATAAGTGATGAAATGCAATGTGTATCTAATTAATTTAAATATAGATATGCTTCGTATGAACGGTAGTTATTTGAGAACTATGTGATATAGAGATGTTAAGTGTTGAACAAGAACAAACAATTATACATAGATCATTGATGAATATTAATGCGCTTATATATAAATATATAAGATATTCGCGGCAAAAATACTTATATATTACAAAAGTACAATATATATATATATTTTTTGGATAAAATTTTTCCATAATATAAAAATATTTGACATTAATAATTAAGGTTTCGGTTAACTCTCTGTAGTGAAGTTCATGTAGCAACATATGATTTGATAAGTTTTTTGTTTTGTTTATGTTTTGTTTTTTTAATCTTTTGACCACATAAGAGTTAAAAGAACTTCAAATATTAATAATGAACACCAAATTCTTTTAAAGTAGTCAAAAGGTGTTCTAGAATGCAAAACTAAGACAATATATATAAGTTAATCTTATCATGTGGTCAAAACGGGAAAAAAACTTGATCTATGATAGTGAAAACATGGTACAATCATACGTAAGTCACACGAAACTTCACGATAGTGAGTAGACCGGAAAAAATAACTAATTGTGCCAAAAAAAATTTATATAACTGTGAATATTTGCTAAAAAATTAAAATATAAAATCGTATTTTGTAGAATAAGTGCGGCAAAAATATCCAAACTTCGATCAATGTAGGCAACAAAGGTTAAAAAAAGTGATAAAAGTACCTAAAGTCAACAAATATGAAGAGACATACTTTTCCGTCCAATTCTTTTCTAGGGACGTTGGTAATTTTTTCACATAATGTTATTAAATCATACCTAAGATACAAATTTATGTCCTCATCCAAACTAGTTAGCATTTTTTCTCATTCGAATTCAACTAAAAAAATTGGAAGAAAAAACGTGTCACCTCGCATTTATTTACTTTGAGTATTTTGTCGCAATTTTATGTATTTCAGACTCCCACAGCCTCAGTTAGTTAAAATTTTAGTACTTGTGCCATGATTATACTATTTTTAAAATATATGAGTATTTTGACCGCAATAAAACAACTTACCAAGTCCATTATGCCGCTTGAACCGCCGCAAAAAGATCACGATATACAGAGCAACGATCACTGCGCACAACTGAAGATCTCGCATCCAAGAAACGAAAGAGAACTGTTTGACTGATCACTTACATGTCTATATATGCAGTGATGATCGTCGCTGTCGACGAGGAAAGAAAGAGGATAATATCATAAAGTGTTCCAAATTCTTTTCTCTCTCTCTCTACATATATATAAATTGCAGATATACAATGTGTATATATGGATATATATGTGTGTATATATATATATATAAAAATTGTATGTTTATCGATCGGTCGGAGACAAATATCCCAGCAAACAATTAGGTGTCACACAAATATATCGCAAGACTAGGAATCAAAGAGACGTCCTTGGAAAGAATATTCTATGTGAATATTTTATATTAATATTATTAAAATAAAATAAAATATTGTCTTGTAGAGGATGTGTTTTTCGGTGACTTAAAAGGGTCCAAATTAATCGGTCTGGCCTGGACTATTGAGAGTACAATAATGCAAAAAATTGGCTGGCAAGTTCCAAGAGCTTTCTAGTGCAAAGACTACTAGAGATAAGATTATAAGAGAGTATAGTTCATGTTTATTAAAAACTTGGCTATACATGTCAAATAAAACTTAACTTGGGTCTATGTTTTATTAACTTTTTTTCTTTGTTAACGATCAAATAATTTTCATTGTTCTCTATTTTTCTTATCCGTCTTTGCTCGTGGGACAAAAGAGGAGATAAACATGTACTGAGAATTTACGAAAAGATGAAAATCTAAAATTATGAGTTATATATGACAAAGTTAAAAAAAAAAATATAATGAAATTCGTGACAAATTTTTAATAAACATGTAAGCTTTTGAAATTTATTACTTTTGAAAGAATTACTATTATTAAAAACTTAAATTCAACAACATAATTGGAATATGTGTCGATCACTCTATTTTTTAGCACGCATACATTTATCCACAGTAGCGTCTATATGACTTATTTATAACACGTATATTATCTATTATCTATTACATGGCTTATTAATATCAAGCACGCATATATGCACAATAATGCCTAGAATATACATTATTATACTTTATATTTGTGCTTTTTAGGCACATATATATGCACATTCATGTCTATAATATAACATTATATAAGACTTATGCACATGTCATTCATGAAGTAGAAACACTTAGAAGATAGTGGCAGAGTATTGAGAGATGAAATTAGGATGTAAAATATTGTCGTTTTTTCGGGGCTCGGTGTATATATGGCCCTTCATACGTGTAATCCTTTGCGGAAGAACAACACTTACATATATTAATTATTTTTCCTCCCTCGAGTTAAATCTACGTAATAAAATATTTTCATAATAATTTATTTTAAATTTATTTTTATTTTTTAGTTGTTATCCTGTCCTTTTGTATCCATTCACATATATAGATATATTAAAGTTGTCAGAAAGTACAGTAGTTAACTCTGCCATCTTGTACTTTTAAAATTTAAAATTCAATCAAATTTGTCACTAAAAATATTATATTAATTTTTTTTAATCATTCTCTTTCATATATATATTGCCACTATTTTCTATAACCTCCAACTAATAAAATAAAAACTATATATATTATTTAAAAGTATAATTTACATTTCACAGATTTATTCTATATAACAACTTGAACTCCGTATCAAATGGAGGTCTAAATTCTACGTTTCTTATCAGAATACAACATAATTATTGAAAAAAGATAAAATATTGGATGATATATACCGGAAAAAAAAGGTTTCTATAATCATGGTTATTCACCTGATCAGCGCATATGGTGGCAAATTTATGGGTCTTATTTAATCTTAATTAGTTTAAATATCTTAGCCAACCCATTTAAACTAATTAAGATTAAATAACTAGATAGTTTATTATTTATCATCATTGAATCCGGATATTATTATTTTTTCCTCATATTTTATTTGTTTTATAGGCAGGATGCGTACTTCTTCTTCTTCTTCTTCTTCTTCTTCTTCTTCTTCTTCTTAGTTATCTTATTCTATAAAATGATGATTATTTATTAAATTTTCTTTTTTCTTTCCCAAAGAATCCTCCACTTTGCCCTACATATAATGGATAAGATGCAATATATATCTAATTAATTTACATATATAATTTATATGCTTTAATTTGAGAATTATATGATAAAGATATTGAAGAAACAATGATACATTAATTCCAAATAAATATATTATTGGTAGAAATTAAAATCTAATGCACCAAACAGTAGCCAATTAATATACACATATATGCACACTATTTCTAAATATAACACTATATTTATGAAGTAGCAACATTTATGGACGAAAGTGGCATAATAGATATTGGGAGATGAAATTGGGATATTGAAGATGTCGTTTTCTAGATGTGCGGTGTGCATATGGTTTTGGTGCTTCATACGTGTAATTTTATGGGGAAGAATATATTATTCTCTTTTTGATTATCATTCTTCCATTAATTCAAATTCAGATAATAATATATTAAAGGTGTGAAAAATATTTTATTTATCTATATTCATTATTTTATTTGGTTTTAAAAGTAAATTCATAAAAAAAAAATATTAAGGTTGTCAGAAAGACTTAGCACCATTATAATATAAAAATCTTATCCATTAATCTCTCACATCTATATTGTTGGGCCAATAAGGTATAATCTACGTTTGATTTAAGAAATGTTTGAATATGTATCGACCACTTGCTTAAATATCTTAGTGAATTACGTCCTTTTGTGCCCTTCTTTGTAGCGTTCTTGTTATTGAAAATGCTTATTATTTATATATTTTTCTTTTGTCTTTCCCAAAGAATCCTCTACTTAGTTTCGCCTAAACATAATTGATGACATGCAATGAGTATCTAATTAATTTATACTTCGTTTGAGGTTGTTATTTGATAACTATGATATATTAGTCCAATAGATTAATGCGTTTAGAGAGAGGGAGATACAACAACGTACCAATCACTGTGCAGAACTGGAGATCTTTTAACGAAGAAACAAAAGAGAACTGCACACTCAATCTGAACCGTTAATCTGATCATGTACTTATCTATGCTGCTGATACTCGCGATTCTCTCGGTCGATGGAAAGAGGAAAGAGGATGATGAAGCCTTATAAAATCTCTCTCAATTACATATAATATCATGTTTATTCATGTATAAATACGTAAGTGAGTACGTGGATTTAGTGTAGAAGAATTTTGGCTTTAAGATGTATAGACGAAGATGCTCTCGAACTTTAAAAAATCATGGGCCTGCTTCCCTAGCAACTATGCAATTGTGTCTAGGGCCCAAATTTAATCAAGGATAATTTGAAAAAAGAACAGAAAAAAGAAGACAAGCACATGAACCTGCAAAGCGACAATAAAATTTAGGAACTATTAAAAGAATAAAAAGTAGAAAAAAACGACCTTAAAATCAATGAAACGACACCTCAGCTAAAAGCTAAGATTTTATCCATTGCTTCTATACAAATCGCAATACATTGTACAACAAGAGCTAAAATTCAGTCAAATTGTAATGGGTGTTACCAATAGCAGAAAAAATAATAATTATAATTTGTAGTTAATTTAGTCGGTGAATACTCAAATTCTTTTGCTTATGAAAAATTACAAAACTTAGTGCACCAAGAGCGAAAATTCAGTCCAAATTTGTTTTTTGATTGTTTTATCGAATTTGTATACTTTCCTCACTAATATTTTTGTATGATACCTTTTGACGTAGTAGTCGTCTATAACTTGAATACATTTACCAATTTTTTAATAATGATGTATCACGATCTCCGAAATGGTAAAGCAATCTTGTAGAAACTTTCTGATTTTTTAAGCTTGAAGAAGGGGCATATTACCTCTGTAGGGCCCGATTGGTCCATACAATGGTGTAACATGTAAATACTCGATAGCCCAAATATTATGTGATAATATTGAATGGACTTTTAGTCAATGATACTATGGCATTGGGCCTCACACGTGACACTATATTGCACTGCCTATTTGATTAATAAAAATAGCAAAGGCTTTACACGTGTAAGTTTACACTTACAACGCTAATTCGCGTCTAATGTTGGGTTTCTAATGTAATTTAATATTTTTTGTCCACTAACTTTACATAGGTACTCATTCTATTTAGGGATAATAGCGGCATAAGTCCTCAATCTTTACTCAACTGGGGCGGCATAGCCCCAACCCTATTTAATAGCGGTATAAGTACCAAAAGATGATTTCCGTCCATATTTGACTAACGAAAGTAGTCAACGTTTGCGTGGTCAGCTTCTCGTCAACGTGGACGCCACATAATCCGACATGTCACCATACATGTCATCCTCGCGTCATCAAATTTAATGCAAAATTAATTGAATCCCTCCATCACCCTTAATTTTGCATTAAATTTGATGACACGATGATGACGTGTATGGTGACATGTCGGATTACGTGGCGTCCACGTTGTCGAGAAGCTGACCGCGCAAACGTTGACTACTTCCGTTAGTCAAATATGGACGGAAATCATCTTTTGGTACTTATACCGCTATTAAATGGGGTTGGGGCTATGCCGCCCCAGTTGAGTAAAGGTTGAGGACTTATGCCGCTATTATCCCTTCTATTTATTATTCGTTATACCGTAGTTAAGCTGTTTGACTAATTGAACTTACTATTGCAATAACAATTTTGTTATTCCAATAGTAAATTAATGCCTAAACTGAATAGTTTGTTCTTTGATCTAATTAAATCATATTAGGTTCTCATGTTTGCATTGTACCCGTGTATTCTTTTATCGTCTTCGTGTCAGTCGAGCTCAAATTTATTTGAAGTCGATCCAAAATCATTTACTCCGTGCTATAGTTGTTTTGTGTCCAAACACAAATTAACAATAACTAAGATAAACTATACAGAATTATTTAGAAATAAAAGACAATAACTGATATAATTGATATATATTAAATTTTACCACCACGAGAGTCCATCATTTACACGTAATAGTACTACATAAACACATAAACACATGTCATTTTTGTTTAAGTTGCCCAATTAATGTTATTCTAAATTCGAATTCACTCAACGCTAAACAAGTTTCGAAAAGTTGATCACCGTTATAAAGTAGGGCTCAAAAGCCCGCTGATTTTAGATTTACCGGATTGAAATTGTCAAAACTCTTTGCGCAGTCGAAGAATAACCATTAACCCATACCTGCCTGAAGACATCCAACCACCTATCAACACACTATAAATTCTCCAAAATAACCCCGTTAGAAAAAAAATTGTTTCTTTTTGTTTTCGTTTTTACGTAAATCTCAATATAACACCTTAAACTCCTTGAAAAACGAGATTTATTGGGTATGTTTAATTGTGAATTCGTGTATTCATTTTTTTTAATATAAATTTCATAAGTATACTAAAGACTGGATCGAAATAATCCGTCACCATGTTTGAAATCTAATGAAATTTTATCAACTTACTTGTATGTTCTTTGAGATACTTTTAAATGATTAATCCTCGGGCGATTCTTGATAAATGAGCTACTAAACCTTACTACCAAAATACAAATAGTATAAATTTAACTTTTTGTGGATTAAGTATATACAATTAAAACACAAACAATAGACGTGTCCTTCAATTGAATTGAATGACCTCTTAGCTTTTAATTATTATAATCAATACTCAAAACATTTGCCAACTCATGAAGTCGTTCTTCAAGGTCACTTAACACTAACATAAATCCGAGGACCTAATAAATAATTAGAGACGACAAATTGACCATAAACTGTAGTTAATTAATACCTTATAAAATATCCATTAAATTAATGTTGCGAAAGAGAGTTTAATCATGAGCTAAAGGCTAAAGCACAACCACAAAATTGACAACTAAGGACAAAGTTAGTTTAACAGAGAGCATCGGTGTACCTTTCACCTCCTTGAGAATGCAACAATACATATAACACAAATGGACAAGAAAAAGGAAAACGACGATAAATTCCATAATAATAAAATTATATTAATATATTCATGTTTTTCAATTCTAGTAATTAAATATCTATTTTTAATGGATATCTATTTTTTTTATTTACTGATAACTAATATTACATTGCACCTTGTGTGACACACTGACATGTTATGTCATATGTAAAAACACCTCCTTAATTACAAAATAATGCGGTAAAACTCTTATTTATTATACATTTTTAAGACTCGAATCTTTTCGTTAAAACTAATTTGAGCTAGATTGAGATAGACTTTTCGGTAAATAAAAATAAAAAGATAAGTAAAAGTAATATTGAGAAGTGTTTATTGCATGAATATCGAGTACACATATTTAGAGTACAAGTTCATGCAAAAGATTTCGGATCCTTATTTCATCGCTTTATTAGTTGGGTAATTATAAAATTATGATTACTAAACGACTTTATATCCCACAAATGCAACGGTTTAATGTCTCGCTTAATGACAAGCTTAATTTCATATTTTTAACTCCTGACTTGTTATTAGTAAAGTCTAATTAAAGAGCAGAATCTGATACGATTGTCGCGAACATCATATCTTGATCCTTGCTGGAATCTGAGACTTCCCTCGATGGGATCCAAAGTTTCTCGACGACCAGGCATCTTGGAATCGACCAGGCTGCTTCCTGGGCCTGATTCTTCTTCAACATTGGGCCTTCTCCAACACCGGACTTCAATCGTTGAGGAGCCTCCATTGACTTCTTTTATGGGTCGGGTTTTAATGTTTTAACCAAGTCCAAATATATCTGTAAATAACTGAGCAATATATCTGATCAAATTAGCAGTAAATAACAAGAACAATTCGATTTCTTTAAGCACAGAAGCAACCAGGAATGTCACTTCACTGCTGCTTGGTTTGTGTCTGATGAGCAAGCAAGCCTGTAATGTCTTCACAAATATATAATATGACTGTATCTATATAATATAAATATATATAGGCTCATGTGTGAAGTAAATTTGAGAGTGAATATAGCTGGATTTTGGTGACGAGTGTCTGCCCTCCAATCAAACCACATTACGTGGATGACGCAGTCACTCTTATTATTATTATGCTCTGTTTTTTTGATAAACAAATGGCAGACAACTATTTTGCACTTGCCAAACTGAAATTTCTAAATAAGGTAAAAAATAACAATTCCATATATTTATTTATCACATACAAAAATTGAGTTCATAAGCTGTTGTAAATTATAGGTGGTAGTGAAACGTAATTTGTTTGACGTAGTGGTAATTTTATTATAAATGTAAACTTGATTAGTAGTATCGCTTGTTTTGTCACATAATATATTTTAATAATACATAGTGTATTGTAAAATTGACTAATAATATTCTTCTTATTTTTTTTTTAAAAAAGGTGGTAGCTAGATAAAAAATACTTCCCCGACTCCAATTTTAGCTAAAGTAGAAAGTCAGACCGGACTCATCAAGATTAAGAGGTATATTAATATTTTGATAATAACGATAAAAACATTTAACTTTTGATCAACTGAAACTACAAGAGTTGAAAGTGAAAAATAATAGACAAAGTACTGAAAGTCAACAAATGTGAGACAATATGAGCACAGAGAAATGTATTATTTAATTACGGATATTAGCGACATAAGTATCAATAATCTTTCAAAAAGTTACAATAGTTACACATTTTTTTAGACGAACAAAGTACGAATAATCTAAAAACGTAATGCTTTTTATCTTTCATCCAAGCGCTGTTAGCCAAATACCATGTGGTATCTAATTGATCGCCACATGACATGCAACGTGACACATTAAAAAAAATAATTTTAAAAATCTAAAACTATTTATAAATAAAATATTACTTATTTTTAATTTTATATAACTTTATTTTGGTATTAAAAGTATTAAAAAATATTAATAATTTTTTTATATATAAATTTTAATTGTTTATAAAAGCGCCACTTGACATGACAGCATTGACACGTGACATGTGGTAGTCAATTGGACGCCTCATAAATTCGCCATTACATTTTCAAAATATTGGTACTTTGTTCTATTAAAAAGAAAAGTACTTCTCATTATTTTTTCTAAAAATATTAATATTTATTATGCTAAAATTCTTTTTAAGTATCATTTTATAACACTTTATTAAAAATTAGACCAATACTCGTAAAATAAAAAATTACGTCATATTTATTGATTTAAGAAACTCTTGTTACTATTTCAAACCTTAAACCTTGTTACTATTTGAAACCTTAAATCTCTACCGACCAATTGATCAAAATTTGAATACTTTTACGCTATCATATGTTAATATCTCAAACAAATCAGCTTAAGTTTATCTTTTTCATATTTAAAAGAACTCAATGTGGGTTTTTAATTTATTCGTATTTTTCGAAACAAATTTATTATTTTTAATTTTATTTACCACCTATAATATATTATATTATTATTATACAGTATACACGATATGATTGGAAATAGCACACACGCTTTTCTAAGCCCATGTGATCCTGCACTCAAAATTCACCACCCTCTTAATCTCCACAAAGATTTTTCCTTTCCCTTTCCCTTTCCCTTTCCCTCTTCCTTCCTTCCTTCCTTCTATATCCCAATCCCTCTGCCAGCTTTCAACTTTTCCCGGCGACGCCATTAGAGGAAGCTCCAAGCTCTTCCTCAAGCTCGAACCAGATCTCCCACTCGGTTCAATTCATTCCTCTCAGTGCATTTACTGGTAGGCTAGTCAGTCAGTACTCGGTACTATCCGTAACTCCATACGAGAAGAAGCCCTTGGGATGTGAAGCTCTGTGCCCATATCAGAAGAGGAATGACGGCTTTCAGTGGCTTAGGTCTAGGGTTAAGCCTGGTCTTCGGCTTCCTTCTCCTGGCGCTCATGGCCGAGCTCTACTACCTCCTATGGTGGAAGAAGAAGCGGATCACCGACAGCACCGGGGAGATCGAGCCTCACGAGTACGGCTTCTTCGCCAACGAGCTCTTCCACTTCCACTTCGCCTTCTGGAAGAAATCGAAGCGAGCTGAGCGAAAACCCGGCCCGGATTCGAGCACGAACGGCAATGACGACGATTTGGAATCGGCGAAAGGCGCGGCGGGATCGGACCAGGAGTACCAGACCGTGGAGTCGGAGCTGATGAGGCTCCACAACCTCGCCGGCCCTCCGAGGTTCCTCTTCACCATTAAAGAGGAGACCAAGGAGGATTTGGAGTCCGAGGACGGTCGGTCGAGGAAGGGCTCGCGAACCAGAAGCCTCAGCGACCTGATCCTCACGCCTCTGGCCTCGCCGCCGGTGAAGTCGCCGGCGGCGGTGATGAAGAACAACCCGCTCTTCGAGTCGACGGCGGAGGCCGAGCTGATGCGGCTGAGATCGTCGCCGCCGCCCAAGTTCAAGTTCCTCCGCGACGCCGAGGAGAAGCTGTACCGGAGGCTGGCCGAGGAGGCGGAGAGGAAGAAGGGCGAGCGGGGGGAGCGGGTGTTCGCCTTCGTGATCGGGGACGACGGCGGGGTGAATTTACCGGTGTGCCCCTCCGGTTCCGCGCAGGTACTCCCTCTGCCTTCTTCACCCACGGCGTTCAGTGTGCAAAAACCTCGTTAATTGTTTGTTAGGGACTGATCTTCTTAATTCTTTTTTTTTTTTTCTTTCAAGCTTCTTAAATTGTCAAGATCCTCACTTGTGTATGCTTAATCTAAGAGGCTTTTTTTAGATAAATTTTTTTTATCCCATTGTTGTTATTAATTTTTTTTCTGGGTTGAGCTTGAATGCCTCCTGCATATATGAAATTTTGATTTTATCCTTGGGAAGTGAACAAAATAAGACGTTTTTTTACCGTTTCCGTTCTTGTTTTCATCGACGCTAATGAAGCCGCACATTGAGAGTACCAAAATTGAGGTTTAAACTTAAAATGACCACGCCGGTGGTCGCCCACAAATCCGGTGGTTTGCACGAAATTCAATTGTAGAATCAACTGGTGACGGATTTAGTTAGGGTGCAGCCTGGTCTATTACCCCGTTTTTTTCATTACCTGGAAACCGCAACCGAATTTTGGGTAATGAGATTTTTGAAGCTTTGAACACGGAACCGGAATTAGTTTTCAGATTGAATCCATTTCCGAAATCATGATTCAGGTACAAGACCCGGTTCTATAATTAAATAGCTTTGTAACTTCAAATCCGTTAACAAAACAAAACAAATTTGTAAATAAAATAAAACCTTGACTTTAAATCTATAAACAAGTTTGGAACTTAAAATATAAAGACTTAGCTTTAATTAACAAGAATGGTGTTTTCATAAAAACGGAAGTATATTTTTTATAAGGGAAATTTGCGGCGAAAGTTATCGAAGTCGTCAAATTCTTGCAAATAAGTCACTAACGTTAAATATTTGCGGCGAAACTCACCGACGTCACTCTTATTTTACAAATCCAATATGAAAATGTTAAATGACATGTGGCTTCGCCATGTGGACGCCACGTCATGCCTTAAGCATACATGACAAAAATACCACATATTGCGGCAAAAATACTGCAAATATTTTATTTAGTTATATATTAATGGAAAAAATACAATAGTTTCGACAAAAATAACATTTTTTAAAAATTACTTTTATCAATAGTGGATGATATATAAATATCTTATATAGAAAACACTTTTATCAATAATTTCGGCAAAATTAAAATAATGGATGATATATAAATATCTTATATAGAAAACACTTAAATAGATTTTCCAATGTCATTGCAAATATATTGTGATGAATAAATTGTCACTTTGTAATAAATAAGAGATAATAATAATAATATATAAAAATACTGAATTTTTCATAGGATTGTGATAAATAAATTGGAGTATTACCGAAAAAATGGAATCAACAATAGGATTATTATTTTTTTATGACTTTTTCATGATAAAAGTAATTTTTTTTAAAATGTTATTTTTGCCGAAAACTATTGTATTTTTGGCTTAATATATGGCCATGTAAAATGTTTGCAGTATTTTTGCCGCAAAATGTGGTATTTTTTTCATGTATGCTTAAAGGTGTGACGTGGTGTCCACGTGGCGAAGCCACATGTCATTTAACATTTTCATATTGGATTTGTAAAAAAAGAGTGACGTCGATGAGTTTCGCCGCAAATGTATAACGTTAGTGACTTATTTGCAAGCATTTGACGACTTCAATGATTTTCGCCGCAAATTGGTTCGTAAAAACTGGTTCGTAAGAATATGGACCCGGACCCAGAACTTGTTTTTAAAATTGGTTCCGGGTACTTTGATCCGAAAACAAAATTTGGGTACTTATGAATTCCGAGTATTTCATTTCTCGTTCCGAGTCGGTTTCGAGTATTGTGCACTGCCCTAGAATTTGTTCTGAAAAATAATTAATATTTCTTTCTTAATCTTGTGCTTAGAATGTAAAAAGAATGGAAATGGAGAGTATTTGGTGCAAGTTAGTTAGTAAGATCAAAGGTATTTAATTTCTCGAATATCCATCGGCATGCCCATCGAAAATCTTTTTTCGAGGATATGCGAAACGATATATCCATCGGCATATCCATCGATTTACCTATGAGATACAAATCGACAAGCGATATATTTGTAAAATAAAAAATGCGAAACGATGTTGGCAAGCGATATTTAAAACCTTGAGTAAGATGGGTTGATGATAATTGAATGAGGGGGCAACAGACCCTGCAAGGCGATATAATAAAGCAGTGTTTGCTAGTTTATAAAGTGGGCCTAAAATTTTCAATTTAATTTGTTTGTGTCCCTTATAGTTATCATTCATTGTGACTGGTGCCATTTAATCTGCCAAAAGAACTATTCTTCACTTTTAGCTTTTCTTAGATTCCCTTTTACGAATATTTACACGCACAAAAAGAATTGCACACACGACACAAGCCCTACCCACGAGTCCTATCCTATGGCTTTGATTCTGTGGCTCGACCAAGGTATAAAGGAGCCAAGGTGTCCCGTCGGAAAAACCTAGCGGACCGACTTAAAAAATTGAATGGATAAATACGTTGTTTCGTATTTATTGAGTCAAGGTATTTTACTGCAAATTTTTATTATACATTTTTTACGGATTATTCGACCAAAGTTTGAATACTTTTGTCCTAATTATATAGCCGGCAGAGGGCAATTTTTCACGATTCACATGGAGCGTTCAAAATTCTGTTTGTTCAAAAGTGAAGAATATTGGGTAGTGTGGTGAGTTTTTCAATGGAAGAAAAAGTGATTTACATATAGTTTGAAATTGGATTTTTTCTAGAAGCAGATAAATTTGTAAGAATTTGAATTTAGTATCTGTAGTATTTTGTTTGTTTGTAACGGTCCAAAGTCCCACTATAAAAAGCTTATATTACTATTATTATTATCTCTCTCGAAGTGATGAAATTTAAAGACCATTTTAGATTGGCCAATGGTTATTGCATTACACCATATGCTTTAATAAAGCTAATTGGGGATTTGGGTCCATTGGGTTACTAAGTGTCGTAAAAATTAGTGCATGATCCGCTAATTGGGATCATAATCGAGTAATTAATAGTGGCATTATGTTACTTTGATGATGTTAGACTTAAAGAGAGAGAGCATTTATCTAATAATGTAGAACTAAAAATGGAAAGGAATATTTGGCTTATTAAAATTATAAGGACATGGAAAATAATAACACCTGCCCACAGAAGAAATCTTGTCACTCAAATTTTCTCAACCAAAAAAAAAAAAAAAAAAAAAGTAGAGTTGTGAAAGCTTCAATCCATTAGCTTTTACCTAAACATTAAGAAATGTCGTAGTTATCACGAAGTAGGTCGAAAGTTGGTACCACATTCATACCCTAAAAGTATTACAAGCTCAAAGAATAATATATATTATAAACAAAACTAGTACTAAAATGATCCATTTGACAAATGGTACCTTGATGACTCGAACTTGAATTGATAATCTTATACTGAATTGTGTTAGGATCATTGGAAGTCCTTTCCTTTTCCTTCTCCATGTTTTGGGAGCAAGTAATTAGGTAATAATGGTAACTAATTAGGTGAAATTTGTCCCATCATATTCCATAGCCGAGACAACTCGAGTAAAATTGCCCCACACTAGTGTTGTAAATAGAGGAGGAATGAGAATTCCTAAATTTGTTCCATCATATTATATTACATAGTCGAGAGAACTCGAGTGAAATTGCCCTATATTAGTATGTAGTGTTATAAATAGAGGAGCAATGGGAATTTTTTTATTTCTTTTTAATTACTTTTCAGTGAATTCAGAGTTAGTTATTCTGATTTTAGAGAATCTGAAACAAAAAAATTTATTATAATCTTTTTAAAATTTGAAACCACGAACTGTGGATGTATTTTTTGTAAAGATGAATATTTTTTGTCAAAATAACTTATTATGAAAATCAATAATATATTAATTTGGAATGGGAAATTTTGGGTTTTTTTTTTTTAAAATACAGAGTTTGGATTCCGTATTTATAAGTTTATCCCACATTAACGCTCAAAGTGTTACACAAGTATAAATAAGGGAATGCACTGTTTACTTTGAACGATTGATCTAAAAAATGGCGAATGAATATTTTCCATGACTCGTGGACGTATAAAAATCTTCACTCTCCTTAACGAACACAATATTCGCTGCATCAAAATGTACAAAGTTCAGAATTTGCATCACGGTTTTTTTAAGTTGTATTAGTGTAAGAAGCTAAAAAAAAATAGTAATAAAATAAAATAGACAAGGAAGTAGAAAATCTTAATTCGGCCTAATGTGATATTCGCTGCGGCAAAATCCACAAGTGGAGAGTTTGCACGAATGTAGTGCAATTCAACATTTATAACTTGTATAGTGGTATATCCACTGCATGACTCATTGAGAAGCCCCAACGAGACATAAAATTATGTGCATATATAATCTTAACCAATAATGTTTGCGACCAATAATGCAAAATATTCTTACATTGCGAAGATAAGTTGTAATACGAGTATACTAGAGCTGCAATCGGCCCCATTACCCGATTTTTTCAGGTATTGGGATTTTTTGGAACTTGAACCGGAACAGAAAAATCGGGTACCTGGATTCTAGTTACCCAATTTTTTTGGCTATTTGAAACTTTGGACCCATTCAAACTTGGAATCGGTTTTACAATCCGGATATGGGTCCAAGACCGAATTTACAGTTAAAAAAAATCCATAAACATATGTAAACAAGTTCGAAACGTAAAAATTCCGGTATTCAATTTGATGGATTCACGTTTTTCTCTATTGTCTATTTTTGTGGATCAATATGTATTTTGACTCATATGCATTTGTGGGCTTCTCTTATCCTTGGTTTGGGTTCATAAAAGTGTTCTACTATTTTGGGCATATAGGACATGACTTGTCCTTTTCCCTCAAAGAGTGTTTCAACTTGGTGACACTTTTGCCCCTCCATTTTTGAACTGTTGGAAGTGCAAAATCAGAAAAGAGAAAGGACCTCTCTTTTATCTCTCTTGGAACTCCATTGTTGTTTGCACTTCACACAAACTACAACTTCAAAACACACTGAAAAATCCTTTGGTGAAGGTGAACGTCAACCACTGTGTCGGTAGCTGAAAGAAGTTCAGCGTGACGTTCCGCAAGTGGAGCTTGCACCACGGATCATACGGAAGATGAAGGATAGCTTTGCCTAAGCTTGTTACAACATTAAGGGGGAGCCTTTTTATGTTTATTTAATATGGAATATTCATATTGTAACAATCCTTCTGTAATCTTTGTTTGATCAATCTGAGCAAGGGCTCCCCAGAAGTAGACTATCCAACATGGGATTTTGCGAACTGGGTTAACAAAAACTCCCGTGTTGTGTTTATGTTTTGTTTAATGTTCTAACATAAGGTTTAACATAAACTGTGAGAAATCTGACTTTACATTTGGTATCAGAGCAGGTTCACTGCATACATTTCTTTGGTCTCAAAGACAGTGAAGCTCGATCTCAGTCATCTCTCACATCACCATGGGAAGCAAGGAAAACGCCTCTATTGCTCGTCCTCCAATTCTCGATGGGACAAATTACTCTTATTGGAAGGCTAGAATGACAATCTACATTCAAGCTATTGATGCTAAAGCCTGGCCAATGCTCCTAAAAGGATGGTCCCCTCCAAGAATCAAGGATGACGACGGTGTCGAAGTTGAGAAACCACCAGAATCATGGTCAACCGACGAAGAGAATGCGTCCCTTGCAAACTCGCGTGCTCTCAATGCCATTGTGTCAGCCGTTGACGAAAATCAGTTCAAACTCATATCAACGTGCAACACAGCAAAAAAGGCATGGGAAGCTCTCCAAAATCTTCACGAAGGAACCAGCTCTGTCCGCTCTTCTAAACTTCAAATGCTCGCCTCAAAGTTTGAAGACTTGCGTATGTCCGATGAAGAATCTATTGCCGACTTCAATGGAAAAATCAGGGAGATTTCTAACCAAGCTTATCAACTTGGTAAAACGTATTCTGATGTTAAACTTGTTCGTAAAACCCTTAGGTCTCTTCCGGATAAGTTTGGAGCTAAAGTGGCTGCCATTGAAGAGGCTAAAGATGTCTCTAAAATGAGTCTTGATGAATTAATGGGGTCCCTTCAAACTTATAAAATGAATATGATTCAAAATAAAAGAGAAAAAGGAGTAGCTCTCAGAAGCTGTGTAAATGAAGAGCTAGAAAACAAAAATATTGAATCTGTTTCCGATCTTGCTTTACTAACGAAAAACTTTGGCAGGATGCTTAAGAGATTTGGAAACAATCGGCCCCCCATCAAATCTGGAAGTAATAATGAGCATGGAGGAAGTTCAAACTTCAAGAACAAATCCAATGACAACAAGAAGCCTAGCCGTGGAATTCAATGCAGAGAGTGTGAAGGATTTGGTCATATTCAATCGGAATGTGCCAATACTCTCAAGAAACAAAAAGCTAGGTCATATGTCACTTCCGTAAGCGATGATGAATCCGATGACGATGAGGAAGGTGGAACAGTAAGCCATTATGTTGC